>JAEIGN010000497.1:2320000-3070000 GCA_018903745.1 Drosophila repleta
GAACCAGCTCCAGCCATTGGCAAACTGGCCAAAAGAAACGCAAACACAGCGAGATTTTTAAATTTTGTTTGACTTGGAGACTTAAGCGGGCAATTGACGTTAATAATTGCAGTTGAAGTTGGAAGATGAACGTGGAATTGTAAAGAAATGAGAAGGGAAAGTGAGAGATTGAAGAGAGAAAGAAGAAAGTGTTAAAGCTGAAGAAGTGATGATGAGAAGCTAAGTTGTTGGTGCTTAGGCGATTTGAGGGAAAAGAGTAGAGAGAAAGAGCTGAGCTCACAAAGAGAGAGAGAGAGGGAGAGAGAGAGAGAGAGAGAGAGAGAGAGAGAGAGAGAGAGAGAGAGAGAGAGAGAGAGAGAGAGTGAGAGAGAAGGAAAGAGAGAGAGAAAGAGAGAGAGAGAGAGAGAGAGAAGAGAGAGAGAGAGAGAGAGAGAGAGAAAGAAAGAGCTGAGTTCATTAAAGTTAATTGAAAAGATTTCCTACTCTATTTTCAGTAGGAATTCTTTAAAACTTTATTTTTTTTATTTTTTATAAATTAAAAAAAATAAATTTAAGCTTTTTTGTATATCTTTAACTTAATTGCTACATATTTAAAGTTTTTGTTTAAAATTAAAATAAATAAATATAGAACCGATACATCATAATCTAGTATTATATATTATATTATTATACATATATATATTATTATTTTAAATGAAATATAAATAATTATCTCAGCAAATTCGAAAAAGAAATACTTGAATACAAATTTTCATAGCATACTTTTTAGGGCAGAACTTTATTTGAACTTTTTTGCATAGCATTCAAGCTCAGAACTTATATTTTTATTATTATAGAACCTTTATTAGTATAGAATTATTATAGAACCTGTACAATCAAATTTAGTACCTTAACAACACATGCATATATATGATATAAGGGCCAAACCTCAGTCGCATTATGAGGAGTTAAAAGTCGATGACTTACTGCATTCCCATCGTTTTGGCAATGCTTTGCCGTTTAAGTCGTCTTAGGGGTCTGGCAGGGATTAGATCTCTTGCGAGTAGGCTTCGGTGTCGTTTCAATATATTGCTTAAATTTAGTTTCATTTCATAAATTTCTAGTATTCTAACTACTTTATTTTTGGCGCTATGAAAATCACTTTAGCGCCACTGTTAACTATCAGCTGCATATCGTTGAAGTTGTTCGAGCTTGTTTTCAGTTTTCATGTTCTCAGCTCTTTTTTTTTTTGCTGTTGATGTTTTTGGCAGCCTTCAAAAGTTTGGAAACCTCAATTTTGAGTTCTATAGTTTTTTTTCTCTCTTTCTATTTTGCTGTTTTGGGCAAGGATTTTTTATTGTTCTTTGCTCCCTAGTTTTTTGCTTGGGCTGCAAATTTCGTGCGCTTTATTACACAATTTTTATTTGCATGTTTTGAGCGAGAGACGTATGTGAGAGAGTGTGTGCGAGAGAGTGTGTGTGTGTGTGTGAGTGTGTGTGTGTGTGTGTGTGTGTGTGTGTGTGCATATATGAGGACATTTGCATATAGCCGTCTATGTGCTTGTCTCTGTGGGCAGCTGCAGCTGCCTTAGGGGTCAGCTACATATGCGTGACTTTTTATGCCACGTGATTAACTTGCATGACTTTTAATGTGCGCGCTGCGTCGCACACACAGACACGCATATGAATATATATATATATATATATGCTTACACACATATACATATATGACCCTGACTTGGCCAGCGGGCAGCTCCTGTCGACCCAATGCGCCGCGTGTTTGCATGTTATAAATACTTTTAGTTTTGTTTATGGCTTGCCAGCCGCAACTTGCACGCTTATACATGCTCACACAGAGAGAGCGAGAGAGAGAGAGAGAGAGAGAGAGAGACACACACACACACACACACACCCACTTAGCTGTGTGTGCGACTTTGCGTGAATGCGAATTTAACGCCTTTCACCTGCGGGCTTTCAGCTTTCGCTCTTTCAGTTCCATAACTGAGATTTATAAAAACAAAAAAATAAAGAAACGAGCAGAAATTGTTTTGCTCTCTGTTTCTGCCTCTACTTGTTTAACAGCCACTTGTTGTTGTTGTTGTTGTAGTTTAACTGCTTGTTGCTGGCCTTTTGTTCGCGCAGCGCGCGCGCGAAAGCATGCTACGAAAAATTTGTTCCGCATTTGCCGAGAGCTGCACAAAATGCTTTGAACACATTTTGCATAAGCACCCTGTAGTGGCGAGAAGAAGGGTATATTAGCTAGAGAGAAGCTCTAAGACTTAAAGAGAAAGTGAAGCGAAGATGTGGGCGATAGGAAGCAAAACAGAGAAGCAGCAAAGCAATTGAGCTATATAAATGAGAACTAACATATAAATATACCCTGTTTGGGAGAGAAGTGGGCATATTAGTTTGACTGACAATATTGAGTATATAGATAATGATGCCTAGACACCCAATTTAGTTAGTAGACTATATGAATGGCAATTCATGCACAGATATACCCTATAAAGGTAGAAGAGAAGTGGGCATATTAGCTTGATTGACATTAATAATGCTTAAGCATAGGGATAATGATGCCTAAACAGAAAACTTAGTTAGAAGACTATATGAACTGCAATTCATGTATAAATATGCCCTATGAGGCTAGGCGAGAAGTGGGCATATTAGCTTGATTGACATTAGTCAAAGAGATAATGCTGCCTGTGACAGAACTGTGAGTTAGCAAAGATATATCATTTGTTCACTCAAAATTTCTCATATTTCGATTTACAGAGCATCTCTTAGTCGTTCATTGCCGATGTTTAAGCAGCGCAAACAGGAAGTCTTTACATTATCAGCACTTTTAATAAATGAGTCGAACAATGCAACAGTTTGCGTTAGGTTTTGCAGCTCTGGCGACACTTTGCGGTTGCGGCTGGTCAGTAGAGGGGGCGTGGCAGAGGACGGGGGAAGTGGGAAACTGGCGGAGACTAAGAGCATTAATATGCAGCTGCTGCAACAATAAGAAAAGTGCGCGTATTGCCGCTTGAAACTTAGTTGTGGCTGTAGATGAGTGTGTGTGTGAGTGTGTGTGTGTGTGCGTGGGTATGGGTGTGTGAGTGGGTGTCTGTGTGTGTGAGTGGGTGTCTCTGTGTGTGTGTGTGCGCCATGTGTGCATATAAATTAGCTTATTTAGAAGCAAAGTCCTTGAGTCGCTGCTCTTTGCAGGCGTCAATTGATTGCTGTTTAGCAACGCGCACAGCCAGCTGACACAGAAGGAGACTCACACACACACACAGAGACAAAGAGACACTCACACACACACACATACACTGATACAGTCAGAGAGTTCCCTCGCCCACGCAAGTCAAGTGTCGTAAATGCAGTCAAGTCAAGACACTTGGCGCGCTCGTTCGTGTCCTTCCCAGTGCGCTATGTATAGAGACATCCATTGTTGGCAAAGTAGGCAACAATTATGCGTCGTATTTCAAGGATATTTGCGCATTACAATCCATTTAAAATCTCATTTAGCACTGCAGCTGAGCAGCGTCGCATTGCATTTGATTATGCTCATCTGTTCGGTTCTGGCTTGGAAAAGTGCATTTAAATTTGTGTTGAGTATTTGCTGTGGCATTAGCTTTTAGCTCTGCCTGCCCATGTGCCAGATAAGGACTAATTGCACAGGACATTATGTCCGGTCCAATAATAAACATTAGCGTGTCTCCCGTGTACACAGAAAAAGCGTGTGTGCTCAGAGTCAATGGCAATGGGCTCGAAGCCAATCGAGATTCCCATCGACAGCGCTCTATAAAAAGATGGAGTGAAGCTCGTTTCATGCACTGCAGGATATATTCGTAGCTGATTAAAAAACAAGCATTAAGTTGATAATGAACCACTACGAAAAAAGACAATATATATATAGAGAGAGCTGTGCATTGTGAAGCCAAATCTATCTAGGTCATCTCTGGGTTTCAATTGAATGGAGGCTATTTAATGCTTCTCCCTGCTCATGGCTGTGTTTAGAGGATATTCAAGGAATAGAGCTCGCTAAAAGAGCTGTCAACAGTTCAGCTACAAGCTTTATATTATCATACATTAAGCAATGCAAACGCATGCAAAGCACTTGCAAAAAATTGAGTACACTGTAAAAAATATTGGACAAAAATTAGGAAATCAATATTTTAAACTAAATTTCTTATACAGAGAAATATTAAACAAGGTTAAATTAGAAATAAAAGAGGAAAATATTAAAAAAGATTTTATAGATATTTTTTTAAATTTTAGTTAAAAATAAAAAATATTAAAAATATTTATGAAAAAAAAAACTTTAAAAAAATGTATAGATTAACTTAAATTAACTCTGTTGAAATTTTTTTTTTATTATTTTGTCAACATATTTTTAAATTTTCTCAGCATATTTTTTTTATCTAAAAATACAAATTTTTTTGATATTTTTTGTCAAACAATTTTAGAAAAAAAATTTTGAAACTTTTTTTCATAAAAAATTTTTTTTTTTTTTATAAAAAATAAGAAAAATATTTTGTTTGAATATATATTAAAAATATTTATAATATATATTAGAGAAAAAAAATTTTTATACATATTAAAAAAAAATCATAATTTTTTATTTTTCAAAAAAAATTGAAAGAAATATCTGCTGCTTAGGCTACATATTGCTATATATATATATATGTACGGTACCTAGATATATGTATAGCTCTCTATCAACTTGTTGACTTTCATTTCGTTTTACTTTCAACCGTTTGTCATTTATTTCTCTCAGTGCACATATATGTGCTGTGACTTTATGCTAGTTTTTTACGCGTGTGTTGGGGGTAGTTGGCGCTTGCCCTTTTATATATGGCTGAGATTAAGCCACCTTTTTAGTGCTTATTGCACAGGCCACTCCATTAGACTTAATCTCCGTGCATTACATTTATGTTGTCGTTGTTGTTGTTGCTGTTGTCGCTGCTCCCACGGTCACAGTGCGCACGAAAAGTATGCAATGCTATTTTTTATGCCAGCTGCACGTTCGTTCGGTAATAACAGCTGTGCCAAAGCCAAAGAGAGAGAGAGAGAGGGGAGTGCTGGACAAAAATAAAAAAACAAAAAACAGTGTTATAAAACACCACAAAATGACCATAAAATAATAAGAATAATAATGAAATCAGCAAAAGCCAAAACAAACGTGAGCCAATGGCTCATAAAGTCTAGCAAAATGAAGTGCGGCAACTAACCAATTGGGCGGGCAACCTAGGGAGGGGGAGGGAGAGGGAGGGACTGTACAACACTGGAGCACACACATATATTTTATATGTATATATACACATATATATACCAAGATATTTATATGCGCTTGCAATCTACGCCGAAGACAAATCCACAAATAGCAAATTGTATATATTTTCACACCGTCTGCTCGAAGCACAACAGTTTATTATAAGTGGTTGTGGTGTGTGTGTGTGTGTGTGTGTGTGTGTGTGTGTCTAGCCCATAAATTGGCCATAAAAAAGTGCTGGCTCTAGAGCAGCGCAGTAAATTGGTCGCCTTGACAGTGAAACACTTGTCGTGGCACTTTAGTTGAATTAGCTAAAAATAAACCAAGTTGTGGAATGCCCCTAATGCTCACTAATGCCAACTTGTGAGCTGGGACGGGCGGGGCGCAGGCATAAAGCAAACTCTTGGCATTGCACGTAAGAAACGAATTTATATAAGTATATAAATTGATAAAGGGTAGCTCAAGATGAATGTCTGGGCGTGGGAGTGCGGGGAATGCCCCTAATTATAGACAAGACTTAATTAATATGTATTTATAGCTAATTGGATCTGGATTAGAAAGAATGTGGTATGGATAGAAAGAGATTAAACGAGAGTTATATTGATAGATTGTTGGATAGATAGAGCTATGCTTGGAGTTAGATAAACATAGATAGAGAGATATATTCATACATGCATATACAAATACTGCTGCAAATCTATTCAATACTTCTTAAAAGTACTAAATCCTTTTGCATTACATGCTAAGGCAAGTCCTGTTCTTGGTCAACCCTATCTATGACAAACTGGGGAGCCTTGGAGGTATGTGTTGGTTAAGAGAGCCAAATTTGAAGAGAGTGTAGAGTATAGAGTATAGAGTATAGAGTATAGAGTATAGAGTATAGAGTATAGAGTATAGAGTATAGAGTATAGAGTATAGAGTATAGAGTATAGAGTATAGAGTATAGAGTATAGAGTATAGAGTATAGAGTATAGAGTATAGAGTATAGAGTATAGAGTATAGAGTATAGAGTATAGAGTATAGAGTACAGAGTACAGAGTATAGACTATAGAGTAGAGAGTAGATAGTAGAGAGTAGAGAGTAGAGAGTAGAGAGTAGAGAGTAGAGAGTAGAGAGTAGAGAGTAGAGAGTAGAGAGTAGAGAGTATAGAGTATAGAGTATAGAGTATAGAGTATAGAGTATAGAGTATAGAGTATAGAGTATAGAGTATGGGTAGTAGAGAGTCGAGTATAGGAGAAGAAGGTAGGTAGAGGCACATATGCTATAGTATGCAAGGCATATAGTGTAGACATAGTATATGGAGTAGACATATGTAGTATGGAAGGTATACATCTCATAGTATACAGCTTACATAGACTGTGTAGGCTATCGAGAGTATATCGAGTATACTGAGTATATATATAAAGTATATATAGAGTATGGATGCATGAGCTAGATAATGGGTTACAGACTATATATATGAGGCGAAAACATATACAAAACCCAGCTGAGGGTCTAGTCCAATGCCGATTGACTACCACTAGACATAAGCTGTGGGTCATAGTGTCTACTACAATACATAGACATGGACATAATTAATTCATCATCAAGTTGGCTCACGAGCCCACTAATCTCTATGCAACAAGCTATAAATCTTGTTAGACATGCTTCATCCCACATTCGGAATACCCCTTTCAGCTATAAAGTTGGATGTGACGCGGAGATGCGAAATGCTAAACGGCAAATGGTTGGACAGGTGAGATAACTGACAAATGCGACAACAACAATAACAACAACAACAACAACAATGCAGGACACTAATTGAGCACACTTGAGTTTGCGCAACTGTGCGCCGTCATTTGCACCTGCTACCAGGTAGAGCTGCTGTGCTGCTTAGGCATTTATAACCGAGTTGCTGGAGTTCTCAGAACCTTTGGCTGTGTGCCTCACCTGCACCTGTCGCCACCGACACGCAACACGGCATACTTCACTCTGTTTGTCTGTCTGCTTCCTCTCCTTCAGCCCAGCGTCGCTTTTTGTTGCATTTGCTCAGCCGAAGATGCCTTTTGTTGCTTATTAAAGACGAAATGTGTCTGCCGCATGGGCGCATAAATTAAATGAGCTCGTCGCTCGTCGCTCGTCGAGTTGTTGGCCTGGGCGTGGCCCCACCCAAATGTCGATTCAGATAAAAATTACGTACACACACGCAGCTGGATAACAATCAAATGGCTGTGGATCTCTCTGTGTGTGTGTGTAAAAAGTTGCTGCTGCTCGGGCAGCATTTGTCGAGCATTAGATGGCATCTGCCTCAATTTGTCCTCATGTCTGTTTTATGCGCACTTTCCTCTTGAACATACATACATATATGTATGTATATTACCTAAAAAAAGATTATTTTTGGGGAATAAGCCGCACAAGGGCCAAACCCAATTACAATAAGTGAATACATATCTAGGGTATATATGTGCAGGGTATATATGCAAATGTTTGAGCATTCAATTAAAATTTCAATCAGAATGCCAACGGAACTAATTGAGTTAACAAATATCAATCGTAGCGAGCTGAGCAGAGTTCAAAGATTGTTGAATGCAAATATATATATAAATGTAAATATTTTAGCTAATAGTTGAGGATATTTGAGTGTGTACAATCTATAGTTTTATAGCTTTAAATTATCTTAGGAACTATCGCAGGGATAACTTCTATCTGCTAGAACTAATTTTGGTCTTCTCTCTCTGTAAGCCTTCAGCTTATGTTGCTCTCCTCTCTCTGTAAGCCTTCAGCTGTTGCTGTAGGCTTTCATAAATCAAGTTTAATATAGAAAGAAGCCAAGAGTTGCATCATAGAACCGACTGATTTGGCTATATCTCAAATTAGACTGTTTTAGGTGCATTGCCTGACTAGAAAATACCGCGCCGAGCAACAAATATGTTGAGTAAGCAAAGAAAATATCAAGCTGAGCTTATTATGTAAAGAATTTCAAAGAATGTATATGATTTTGATGATATATACATATATATATGGGTAGATGTATAAAAAACTAAGCAATGATGAGCTGGGTATGGCCCGTTTCACTAGACTGCAGACTTTTTATCTATAAATAGGAGTATTCATGCTTGTAAAGCTATCAAAATAATGAGAGAAAATTGCCTAACTGCCTGAAGGTGTGCAGAGCAGATCGGATCTGCAGCTGATCTGCTGGGCATGGCTCGCGGATGGAAGCTGAAGCTGAAGCGAAGCGGCTTCTATGCTGGCAAAAACTGTGAATTTCTGCAAAAGGCGCAGGTCAAGCGCAAGCTGCTGATCAGCAACTGAGCTGAGGGCCAGCTGGAGCTCCTCAGGAACTTTGTGAACTGATCAACTTGCTCGAAGTCACTCGCAAGAAAAGTCAGGCGAACGTCTCTGGCATTCAACAGTTTCGAGTCACGCATTCTTCAATATGCCAATGGCTAGAAGAGCTTTGTCTGTTTGTCCAATAAATTGCTTTTCAATTGGATATCGATTGAGTGTGCTCGGATCGCCGCCCACCTGTCGCATTTTATATTTTGAACTTCCTGGCATATTTGAATGTCGCCTCGCATGCTCACACATGTCTGACCGGATGTCGTTCAAGCTTGAATTCTAAATGGTCTGCAGGTCCCTGCCGTACATTCGCTTTTCTCCCCACCTCATCCTCATCCTGTTTGGCGCCGCTTCTCGTTTAGTTACAACAGCTTTACAACGTGTTGCGGATTGATGAATGTCGTTGTCGTTAACCGGGAACGTGCACTCTGCCTTGGATTAGAGCCAAACATGTGGCGGAAACTGTGAAGTGTGCTTGATTTAAAGATATCCTGTTTTACTATATATATATATGTATATACTATAGATTTCCTGTTGACCTGAGAGCTCCTGTAAGACAAAGGAACAGAGACAAAAGTGCTTTGATTCTATAGCAAACTAAGAAAGGGGTATATCGATGCCAATTTCGATAAAAGTTGACATAAATGTTATCGATTGTAACATAGTATTGACTAATATTGACAGATATCATTCGATTTATTTGCAATAATCGAAAATAATCGATATACATAAAAAATTGATATGAATTATTCAAGTGAAATCGATAAGAATAATGGCTCATAAAAGCTTGCTAAAAAGTTATCGATAACAATGAATTGAAACTAAATTGATAGCTTAGTTTTCAATTGTTATCGATTATTATATATTTCTCATTTATATTGATATATATAATAACTACAATATATTTCGATAACTTCATTCACAAACGATTATGAGGCCATACCCCATGAACCCTGCCTTAGCTTTGACTATCGTTATCGATAACACTCGGTTCACGAACTTTAGCGAATAGCTTTTGGCCAGCTAACTTCTCAGCTGAAAGGAAACTTAATCACAGTCCGTACATATGTGCATTAGTATTACTATTACTCTGCGCGCTCGAATCAATAGTTTTTAGTGCGCACACAGAGACACACGGCGTGTGCACGGCGCCCCCTTTTAGCGCACTTCCGGTGCAGGATATTGAACAGAGCGAGAGAGAAAGAGAGAGAGGGTTAGAGTGAGAAATTCGAGCCAGAGCACGAGTGTGGAAATTGCAAAGGACACTTTGTTGGCACAAACAAACACGAAAGCATTTGTCTGCGCCTGAATGATTGCACCAATAGAGCTGAGTAGGTGTCTGTGTGTGTGTGGATGTCCTGTAATGTTACATTGTGGGTCAACTGTATCCTTTTTAGCCAGCTTCCTTTTGCCAATAATCTAGTTTCGGCAGCCACACACACACTTGCCTCCGCCTTGCCCTGCACTAATTTGCTGCTAAGCGATTTTTTGCCCAAATCCTGATAAAAGGACATTGGGTGTGTGTGTGTGTGTGTTTGTTGTGCCTTGATTTGTTGTGGCTTTGGCTCATTTTTCATTTGTGTACCAGTTGCTGCGTTGAGTCTTATCTCAATTAGGAATTCATTCATTCCAACAGCTGAAGGCGCACTTGACAGTTGTTGACGTTCGCATCGCCCATATCCTTCACGATGTCCTCTTACGCTCTGCCTCGTCCTCGCCGCCGTGTCTGCCTGCTGTCATCTGTGCCAGTTGAAATCTGTTAAAAATGAACGTGACGCAAATACAGCTGAAGACCTTTGACTGCCATGTGGGAGAGCGTACACTGCGAGAAAAATCTAGTGTGAAAACAAACCAAACTTATGGAAGAGCGAGCTTTATAGAAAATATGAAAACTTCTTTTGAGATTTTCTCTTTGTTTATAGTTTACAGTTTATATATAATTATTATTATAAGCTAAAAGTTCTTATCATTCTGACTTTATTTTCCCTAAGTGTATATTATCAAAAACAGTTTAGTACTTTAATATGTAAGTCTGAATTATCAAAAATTGAAAGCAGTAACTCACATACTCTACCATTCATTCTAGTTCCTCCAATCACCCCTTTTTTCGCTCAGTGTACTTTCATATTTCAGACTTTTCTTTCATTGCTTTCGAATTGAATTTGATTTGGGCCTTTGTTGTCTGGAATATATACTGCTATTTATGATAAATAATGAAGTTCACAATAGGTCCAATTAGATCGGGCTTTGCCAAAAGCCCTTTTCGCTCAGTGTATGTCGCACTCTCACCTTAGTGTCACCTACTTGAGTGATTATGCCAACTACTCAGCGGCAGGCGTCGACATTGCATTGCAAATTACCGATGAAAACCACTGGAAATTCTCAAGTTTTCTACACTCACTCTCTCTCTCTCTCTCTCTCTCTCTCTCTCTCTCTCTCTCTCTCTCTGTCTTTACTCTATTCAATCTTTTTTCAGTTGCCTTCGAGTGGCGCGGCGTTGCACAGTTCGCTGATGGCGCTTTTGTTGATTTGATGCGGTATTTGCGCCAGGAGCTTGAATGATACGTCACTTTGAACTAAGCGCCATTAAAGCAAATTTGAATGATAGTTTAGCTATATATTAGCTCATGTATATAGACTCTGTAGTGACTCTTGTGGCTTCTATTCATTGCGGTCTGCGGTCACACTTGGCGCGTGGCCTTTGAGCAGTTGTTATCGAGTTTGTCGGAATAATAATTAAAATAATTTGAAAGCACAACGAGCCACACATGCCAACCACCCAGCCAACCACTTGTTTCTAGACGGCGGAGCAATTTGACAAAACAACAATGGGAGCTCTTTATTTACCTCTTGCTTTGTGCTCTTGTCTACCTCTCTCTCTCTGTCTCTCTCTCTCTCTCTCTGTCTCTCTCTCTCTCGCTCTCTATCTCTCTCTGTCTCTTTCTCTTTTCAATTTAATGAAAAATTGCAATTGAATAGAAAGAAGCAGCTAATGCACGTTTTGTGTGTATCAATTACTCACTCTCTCTCCCTATATATGTACCTCTTGTTCTCTGTACGCCTCTCTTTCTCCGTGTTTTTCCCTCTATCTATCTCTAGGGACTGTGACACCTCTTTTACCATGTATTTCTTGTTTGTTTCTCCATCTTTCTCCTTATGTCCTCTTCGTCTTGTTTTCTCTCTCCTTGTACATTTCTCTCTCTCTCTCTCTCTCTCTCTCTCTCTCTCTCTCTTTCTCTCTCTCTCTCTCTCTCTACCATGTATTTCTTGTTCTTTCTCGACTTCTCTCCTGCCTTATCTCTGTATATCTGTATATCTCCCCTTTCTGAATTTGTCTCTTTCACTCTAATTCTCTCTAGTTCCCTGCCTTTCTCCATCTCTTAATCTCTTCCTGTATATCCCTATTCTTTTTCTGTATTTCTCTCAATTTATCTTTATCTCTCGCTCTGTAGGTATTTTCTCTGTCTCTCTCTCTCTCTCTCTCTCTCTCTCTCTCTCTTTCTCTCTCTCTCTCTCTGTATTTTTTTCTCTGTATTTTTTCTCTGTTTTTATTCATCTTTGTCTCTCCCTTTATCTTCGTCTGTTTCTCTTTCTCTATTTCTCCCTCTCTCTCTCTCTCTCGCTCTCTATATCTCTCTCTCAATCTGTCTTTTCTCTTTAGCATTAGAAGACTACTGCTCTCTATCTTTCTCCCTCTCTCTCTCTCTCTCTGTCTCTCTGTCTCTCTCTCTCTCTCGTTCTGTTTTTCCTTACTTATTCTCTTTCCTTCTACTGCACTACATCTTTCTCTCTCTCTCTTCCTCTCTCTCTCTCTCTCCCTCTCTCTCTCTCCAACTCTAACGCCAACTCCAACGATAAACTCCCTTTAATAACTCATCTTAATGTACCTGCTTCACCTGCTTAGCTAAAGAGAGAAAATAACCGTAGCCTACTTTGCAGGGCAGCGCCCGCCCACACTAATCTCGTCATTTAGCCAAATTGTTTGGCCCCAGAAGCCAGCGCTGAGCATATTTAGCTGGGGCTGACGCTGGGGCCTTGGTCCTTGGGCTGGGATCTCTCTTTCACATCGTCGGGCAGCCAATTGCTTATTAAAGTCAAATTAGAACTTTGAGCAATCATTAGAGTAGAGCACGGGCACGAAATAAAAAAAAAAAAGGAAAAGGAAAAGGGAAAACTTCCTCTTGCCCGAAAGAGGAAAAGATGAAGAGAGTTTTGGCTCTAGTTAACGTCGCGTACGTGTCGACGGCGCTGTATTAAAATGTCTTTTGTGCCTGCATAATATTTAATGGAAGCGTTTATCTCAATTTCCCGAGCCCAACTGACTGCACACAAGTTAATCACATGTACGCAGTGCTCACTGTATTTAGATATTGATTTTGGGGGCCCAAAATGCGTTTTGTCTTGCGTCGCGCTCGGCGCTCGTACGCGTATTATGATGCTTGACTCTCTGCATGGCCAGCGGATTATAATACTCGCACATAATCTTCAAAATGAAAGCAAATGTCTTGAATTCCACAAATTAAGCCAGCGACAAGCGGCGACAGAGGCAGTGGCTGAGCCAGTGGCAGTGGCAGAGGCAGAGACAGCAACAGCTTCGGCTGCGAGCAAAGTTGGCATTTGCTTCAACTTGCCCAAAACATACTCTGTAAGCAATTGGGAAATGGGGTATATTGGTTGAGAGGCTTATAAAGCAAGCTCTCCTAGAGAAAGTTGAGCTTCCAAGTTGAGGCTGAGGCTGAAGTTCTCTATTAGCTATCTTCCCATATATTCTTCTAGCAGCTCAACTGTTACGTATAACAGTATATAAACTGTTATACACTACAAATTGAAAACCTATGGTTAACATAAGGCTATCTATCTGGGGTATCCATTCTAGGGCATCTCCCAGTCTGTCAAGCTTCATCCCTTACTGCGTGTTCTAGCTAAGCTGTTGAAATGCTTTTCCTTTGGTTTTTCACTTTTCTTTTCTTTTCTTTTCTTCAGGTTTTTCCACTGCTGTCAGGGCGCAAAAAATTTTCTTTTATTTTCAAATTTCAAAGGCGTCGAGTCAACTGTTGTCGTTAGCGTTTGCTCTTGGCCTTGTCGCGGACTTGGTCATGTTACGCTCGACCTCGACCAACACTCACTCTCCCCCCTCCCTCTCTCCCTCTCCCTCTCTCTCTCTCTCTGTTTCTCTCTCTCACTTGATGACTAAAGTGTAACTTCTGGTCATGTGTTGAGTATGTCGTCATCGTGGATCAACAAGGGTTTAGACAGCGGCGACAGCATCTCAATCTGCCAATCTGCCAATTGTCTTACACTCGTCAACATGAGCGACATTTAACTGTGTCATTTGCATGGGGGGAAAGCTCTATTTTCGTTGTTCCTAATTGAAAGCTCTAATTGGTTATACTAATAAGAGATAAGAGAGATTTGAGAGTGTCGAATAGAGAGTGTGTGGAGAGTGTAGAATGGAGAGTGTAGAGTGGAGAGTGTAGAATGGAGAGTGTAGAGTGGAGAGTGTAGAATGGAGAGTGTAGAATGGAGAGTGTAGAATGGAGAGTGTAGAGTGGGAAGAGTGTAGAATGGAGAGTGTAGAATGGAGAGTGTAGAAGGGAGAGTGTAGAATGGAGAGTGTAGAATGGAGAGTGTAGAATGGAGAATGTGGTAGTAGAGTAGAGAGTGGAGATAGGATAATACGAGATAGAAGATATTAAAGAATATAATAGCAGATAGACGATAAGAGATATGAGATTGGATATTTGGAGATATGGGATGGGGGATAGGAGATGCAAAGTGATATTAGATATTACATATAAAGCGAAAAACCCACCAAAGAAGAGCTAAATGCCTCTGCTCAGTCGACTGCATGAACATCAAAGCTACTCCACCTACCACCCCCATTGAAACTTTACAAAATAAATAAAAAATATATAAATAAATATAAAAATAGTCGCAGCACACTTTAAGCTCCACTTTTAACAGTTTCTCTCTCTCTCTCTCTCTCTTTCTCTTTCTCTTTTGCAGCACTTTTGGTACTCGTTAAAAATCGCTCCACATGTTGGGGAAATTCACATCGAACCATGTCCAGGTCTATCATCAGTATTCGCGCCCAGCTCCCGTAAAGAAGCCCGTGAAGGTAAGCCTCCAGAATTGTATAACAGTTTTATACATATTCTCTCTTAGTTCTCTTTGCCTATTGTCCCAGCTTGCATATTTGAAAAGATTTTTGTGTTTGTTCTGTTGCCTAAGCAAACACAATTAGCATAACATGCATTAGGCTCACCCTCTCTCTCTCTCTCTCTCTCTCTGTGTGTGTCTCCCTTAACAGGGTTCAAATCCCAACATATTTCCTTTTTAACATTCGTAATTGGTTGTCGGTGCTTTTGTTTCCCCTTTTGTTTGTCCTTTTCTCGCTTTTCGTCCGTTTCATTTGTTATTTACATCGCACTTTCAACAATTTTTTGCTTTTGCAATTAATTTTCAAGCTAACAGGTGGGAACAGGTTCCTGCATGACAGTGGAATGACCCTGGAATAACTTTGGAGTAAATATAGAACAGTTATAAGCTAGTAGAAACTGCTGTTATACACTTGTTATACGAGTTCGAAAATAATGTTTCAGTCTACTAGAAAAGATAGCAAAAGAGCATGATTAAAAGTAACTTAATTGTGTTATACAGAAGTGTTATACACCAAAGTGTTATACACCAAAGTTTTATACACTTGTAGCACAGCTTCAAAGACAGTCTACACTATTCCAATCAAAACAATTAATGCCAGTCAAATAGCAGAACAGTATAATTAAAGGTTATTAAAGACTGTTATACATAAGTGTTATACAGCTTAAAATATACCTTACTGCTCACAGCAGAACCCTTTTGCTTGCATTAGAGCAATCAGTATACGATAATGTAACCAAATTATGTTATACAGAAGTGTTATACACTTGTTATACAGTTTCATACACAGCTTACTGATGTCAGCTCAGCCTGTTTTAAATGTAGAAAGATTTATAGGCTCATTTAAGTCTTTTTCTTAGAATGAAGTGTATAACAGTTATAATATAGTAGCATAAAGGATAACATATTTGTATAACAGCTTAAACAACAGTATAACACATTCAAAGGTCAGCTTTTATTTTAGTTCTATATCAAGATTTCTAAATTTCATTAAAGTATACTTATGATATATTTTAGAAAAACTGTTATATCCATGTATTTCCACCTGTTTTTCCTTTAAATATTAGCTCAATTTTGAGTCTTCAGCACGTTTTGCACGCCTGCATGCCAAAAATAATTTGAAAAAATTTAATATTAATATATAAATATTCTCTTCTCCCCTTCTACGCCAACTCCAACAAAAAGCAGGCGGCTTAGCCTAAAGAACTCAAAACTAAAGTAGCACATAGCGAGAATAACTGTTCTACGCTCAGCATCGAAATCGACATCGTTAACTTCGTCGCTCTTCATTCGCATCAATCAGCCAATCAGCGAGAGCACTCGAAGCGTGTGTGTGTGTGTGTGGGGTCGTCCGCGCTCCGTTTCGCTCTCTTTAACTCATTGTGTCTTCTGTGTATGTGTGTGTCCCTGTGCGTCCATAGCGGACTATGTTGAAACCGAAACGTTTGGCCAAGCAGAAGCCCAAAGCGAAACCGGTAAGTGCGAAACTCTCTTAAATCTTAAATCAAAAAACTAAAAAATTTTATAGAAAACCAAAACGAAGCTCAATCCAAACCTAATTTCAAATTTCTAACCAAGTAGAACGCTCTATAACTCTCTCTCTCCCTCTCTAACTCTCTCTCTCTCTCTTTAACCCAAGTGACGCATTTTTTAATTAATTTTCGCTTCACTCCCCATTTTTGTTCCTTGCCAAGAAAAAATAAAAACTTTCTCCCTGCTAATTGCCACATTGACTGACTGCCAAACTGCTTTGTTGTGAAAGCAAAATAAAATAAAATAAAATAAAAATAAATTTAAAAAAAACTCAAGTTTAAAGAGAAAGAAATGTTTAGTCTTTGTCTTTGGCTTCAATTAAATAACATTTCCTTCTCTCTTTATTTTCTTTGTTTGTTTTCTTTTACTGTTATTTGCTCTCTTTCGATTTTTTGGCACTGGCCTTGAAAACTCTTCTACAAACGAATAATAATAATTAAGCATCAAACGTAGTTAACTCATATTCGTAGTTTAGTTTTATTCGTATTTTCCTTAAGTAGTTATGCTAGCTAAATCGTTCTGTAGCTTGCTTTAAACAAGAGTTATCTAGAAATTAATTAAAAGTTCGCTAAATGTTAAGCCTGAAAGTATGCTCTTAATTTGTGACTGCTCGTGGACTCTTGCCCTCTCGCTCTCTCTCTTAAGTTAGCTCAGCTGCTATCAGCTGTGACGTCACTGCGGCCAATTGGGAATTGGCATTTGAACTGCTGCAGCAGCAGCAGCAGCTGCATGCAGTAAATGCTATTAATATCAACATTATTATTACAGTTAAGCTTGGGGGCATTAAAACTTTGCCCCAAAACAATTTCAAAGTTTTTAATGAAGTTTGCTTTTCGCCTCAAACGATCGGAAAGAGCGCGCGTACGCCACTCAATCGCAAAAACAAAAGCAACAACAATGCAGTCGCTCTCTGCGCTCTTCGCTCAGTCGCTCCGTTATTATCTGTGCTGCTGTTTTTGTTGTCATTCTCGTTCGATTGTCGTTCGATTCTCAATGTGCGTGCGTGTGTGTGAGTGCGCTTATTTGCGCTGTTAATTGACACAGTTTGAGCGCTTTTTGGGGGGGAAGCAAAACAACAAAAAATTAGTTTACTCAGTGCTCGCCGCGACTTCGAAGGCGCCATGTGAGTGAAGTTCCACAAAGCGGGTGAATTATTTTGTTTTTTATTTCGTTTTCGTTTATTTGTTTTGTTGTGTTCGGCGTTTCGTGTGATTTTTGATGTGTGTGTGAAGAGTGTACAGTTATTTGGCTGCAGCTGAAACAATTTAAACTCAAACTGTAAAATGTATTTCGAGACTAATTGGACGTTTGTAAGTAGAAAAGCATTTTAGAAAATATCAAATTAATTACTATTGAGTATTGCACTTAATTGGCTTAAGTTATTTACTCTACTGCATTGTTGTTGTTCTCGCGTTCTCGCCGCGCAATTAGTGCGAGTGACGCGAACGATTTGCGCGTATTAATCAGCAACTGTTTATTGCGCTCCCACCACAGACGCGCTATCAACGCGTGCTCTCTCTCTCTGCCTCTCTCACTCATTCAGTCTATGTGTGTGTGTGTTGCGCTCTCTTTAGCGGCAAATTGTATTTGCGCTCGGCGAGTGTTGAAAGCTTTAAAGTTGACTTGCATTGAATGCGGCTGTCGTCGTCCATCAGTCGGTGCGATCCATCAGTGGCCAGCGCTGCTGCTGCTGCTGCTACTGCTGCTACGCCAGCTTCACTTTCAATTTTCCACTTTAACGACTTTCAAAGCAGACGACGACAGCAGCAGCTGAAACAGCAATAAGAACAACAACAGCAAGCAGTGCAAGCAGAGCGAAGATGCTCGCAATAGTTGAGGCTTACCGTTATGCACGACCTGAGGCATTTGATGTGGATATTAAGTGGAGTTTATGCTGGTGCGTAAGTTTTATTGAGTTGGCCCTGTTGCCAGGTTGCCGCCATGTTGCCATGTTGCCATGTTGTTGCCAGCAAGCCAAACTAAGGTTATGCAAAGCTGCTGCTGCATCCCTCTCCCTCTCTCTCTTTCTCCCACCTCTCGTTGCTTGGCAACTGTCAATCAGGCTGCGGTGCTGCTGACAAATTGGCTGCTGATTTATATGTATGCTGCGCGTTCGTTATAGTTGTAGTTGCCATATGTGTGGCAAACAGTTGCTCTTTACATTTTTCTTCCACTCAAGAGCGTAATTTATCTCGTGCAGTTCGCTAATAAGCCAATTGCACTTGCTAAAAGTTTCACTGCGTGCGCTCTTCAGCTTAAGAGAAACTTTTGTCATTTGCTAGATCATATTCGTGTGCATGTGTGTGTGCGTGTGTGTTTGAGTACATTTATGCTAGAGTTGGCAAATGGAGTTCATTTAGCGCAAGTAAGTAGTTCAAGTAGTTCATTTGCCAAGCAGTTTGTGAGAGCATAACTCAATGGAACTTGATTGCTTACTGATCACACTCAATTGAACTCTAATATATGAAGAGAGTTTGCATGTGCAAGTAGCTTACATGCATAATGAGCACATTTAATGAACTGCTTTATGCTCCCTTAGACATTTTTAATAGAGAAGCTGTAGACAGAACTAATGAACTGCTTTATGCTGCCTTGGACATTATTAAGAGAGAAGCAGTAGAAAGATCATGTTGGCCTGTGTAGCAGCAGCAGCGGCTGGCTTTGCCCAATTTTAATTGGCTGCACACGCACCGTTATGTGAGCTAAGAGAAATGTTGCAAATTGCAGTTGTAGGTGTTAACCCTGAGGGTGGCCACACGTTGCTAATTGGCTTTTTAGATGATTCAGTAAACAAATTCCAACTGACAGCAAATATAATTGCCCTTAAAGCATATCGGCGTGAATACTCGATATATGTATATATAAACATATATATATATTTAATGTCAGAATGTTAACTTAATCAATGCATATTTACCACTGATTAAAATCTCTCTTAATTAATTTCAAATGAAATTTTATAACTTTGTTTTCCTTCTCTCTCTTCTTTCTTCTCTTCTTCTTTGTTTGTCTCTCTCTCTCTCTCAATTATTTTGCGCCCACTCAAAAGTTTTTCATTTTTATGCCTGCGGCGCGCATAAAATGTCAAAGCTTTTAGTTTAATGGGCAGCCCAAGGGTTGGCGGGGGGCGTGGCCATAGGTGCAGCTTCTTTGAAATAATAAAAAGATACTCTACTTGAGCTTCAAATGGGCCAGCTAATGTGACCACATGCCTCGCTCTGGCTGGTCACACAGTGTAGTGTGTAGTTACCCTGTAACTATGAATAGAGGACGGGCATATTGGTTGTTGTGTGTGTGTGGGAAGTTTGCTAGAGTTGAGCTGGGAGTGAAAAGTGGACTTAATTACATATTGAGATATGCAAAAATGTGTTGCATATACCCTATAAATGTGGAGTTTGTGGAGTATACTCGAGTATATGGAGGTTTAGATAAGTTTAGATTAGTTTTAGATTAACGTAACTAAATGATAATAAACTACAAAAAAAGTATTACATTTGGCAATATACCCTGTAATAATGGCGTATCAGGATAATAGATTCTTATGAATTATTTGTAGTAATTAATAAACATGTGTGAATGAGCCAGAATGTAATTTAATTATGAATAAAATATTAGAAATTTTCAACTAAACTATACCCTGTAAAAGTAGGATGTGTCGGGTATATTGACTGTGGTGTTTAGAATGCTGTGAAAAGTTACTGCAGACCAAATTGCTTAAAAAAAGAGATATAGTAAACATATATGATGCGCATTTTCAGCCAGTTTTTGCTAGCTCGGGTATATAGGTTTTGCTGTCTGTATGCAAGAGTTCAAATACATTTTGTGTGGTATGTAGAATATTTGACATTTTTTGCAATATAATAAGTTTCTATAGAGTTTCGTCTTCATATTTAATATTTTATGCATATTTTGTAGGGTATTTTTGTGTTTTGATCATTTTAGTTTAGTCATAAACTAAGTTTAAACTGCTTAAATTTAATTTAATGCTAGAAAATGGTAAAGTAAGAGCAGAGTAGCTTCATCTTTCATAACTACCCAAAAAAGATATTATTCATTTTACAGGGTATTTTAGTTTGGTTGCCCTTAACTAATATTTACTGCTTGAAAACTTAATATAAAATAATAGCTAACTGTCGCTAGTCTTCCCAGGGTATGGAGAGCTTCATGGGCTATGCTTAGCCTGGCCATATAAGCTTCCATTATCCTTTGACCTTTGTGTTTATCGAAGTGTTAAATGAATAATGATTATTCCATAATTAATTCGAATTTTATTATGCCGAAAAACGCATTTTATTGATGAGATTTTAATTTAAATTGCATTTCTAGCGAAAGAACGGTAAATGAGCATAATAGATGAACAATATATGACAACTATATGATATAGATATATGTATATATGTAGATGACTCTCTTTGTATATGCTATAGATATACGTCTATATATATAGACATCTATCTAGAACAATATATGACAATATATGATACATAGATATATGTATATAGATGACTATATTTGTATATGCTATAGTTATATGCCTATATACATATATAGATAGGTGTCTATATTGTCGGCTATATCTATTTGCACTTTCTGTTTGTTTGTTTGTTTGAAATTCACATTTAATTGAATCAGCAAATGTTGCGTTAGTTGCAAATTTGTTCGCTTTGTTTGTTTGCAATTTCCATTTGCCACAATTGGTGGCAATGGCAAATTTTGATTGTCAGCGATTCTCATAGCAACTACCTGGCGATACCTGAGCTGGCGCCCCTGTTGCGTTGCCAGCAAATGTGTAACTAACTGTGATTGTCATTTGGGGCGGCTAAAGGGGTATATTAGTGAGAAATATTAGAACTAGAGTTGATATAATATACTCAATATATACATATATACATGCTTCCTAGTCTGATAAAGTGCTCAGATGAGTAGTATATGCCCACTTGGAGTGCCATAGATCGGGTATTTCTATCAATCAATTTTACCTATACAGAACTCTACAGTTAGACTTAACTCTTTTTTTTTATATATATATATATATATATATATATATATATATATATATTATATATATATATATATATATATATATATATATATATATATATATATATATATATATATATATATATATATATATATACATCTTTATAGATATCTTCCACGCCATCTCTACACCTCCCTCCTCACTCTTAGCTTAAGAATAGGTATTGTGCAGCCGTGCATAGCCATTCACTCGTAAATCTGAGTTGATGTATTTTGTGTGATTGTGGCAGCAATTGAAATACTTGTGGAGAGTCTCCACTTAGTGGCGCGTGGGCGTGGCAGTCTCTGCTGTGGCTACAGTTGGTGCAACTGCATGCGGCACTTAGACAATGCCACAAACCGCAGTCGCATTTCAGCTGCGGCTATGAAATCTAAACGGCGGGCGGCGGGGGCTGTGTGTTTGTAGAGGGCGTGGCTTTTTGTTTTTTTGGGCAACTGAAGCAGGGGTAAACCCACTCAATTTTAGCTTTGAGTAGCGAGTGGCACATGTTGCATGCGCCGCACATATGGGAAAAGTTTGTTCTGTGGAACTAGGAATGTTTAGCAGAGAGGGTGGTATGAAAAGTAGCTCGAAAAAAGATAAATGATAAATAATTATAATAAATTGGAACAAATTATAAATATATATTAATAACTACATTAAGTATATATGCATATATCATAATCATATATAGTTGTTATACAATATATTCTGTTTTGATAACTTCTCATGCCTACCTCGTATACTCAGGTGTATGCGTGTGTGTGTGCGTTTGGTGTCTCTGTGTTTATGTTTCGCAGTTTGTTTTTGCAGCTGCGCTTGGCACAGTGTCAACTTTTGTTGAGTTCTATAATACCCTGCAGTCAGTAAACCAACGCCGAGCATATGCCCACAGGTGTAGAGAGAAAATCGGGTAATTAAAAATGAGCGAGGGTCAACTAGAAAGTTGTGCAACATATATGATATATGATATATGATATATGATATATGATATATGATATATGATATATGATATATGATATATGATATATGATATATGATATATGATATATGATATATGATATATGATATATGATATATGATATATGATATATGATATATGATATATGATATATGATATATGATATATGATATATGATATATGATATATGATATATGATATATGATATATGATATATGATATATGATATATGATATATGATATATGATATATGATATATGATATATGATATATGATATATGATATATGATATATGATATATGATATATGATATATGATATATGATATATGATATATGATATATGATATATGATATATGATATATGATATATGATATATGATATATGATATATGATATATGATATATGATATATGATATATGATATATGATATATGATATATGATATATGATATATGATATATGATATATGATATATGATATATGATATATGATATATGATATATGATATATGATATATGATATATGATATATGATATATGATATATGATATATGATATATGATATATGATATATGATATATGATATATGATATATGATATATGATATATGATATATGATATATGATATATGATATATGATATATGATATATGATATATGATATATGATATATGATATATATACTATGTATGGAATGAAAGCAAATACTTTAAAATATATTATATATATATATATTATTATATATCAATTTTTTATATTTTAGTGAACAACTAACCAAAATAAGCGTTAAATACAGGGTATCTACTTGTTGGACTATTCATCAATAGAGCCTCAGAGCTCACTCAATATGTCACAGCATACTTTTAGGCTCCCAACTTTTAGCTAACTCTTGAATTTGTTAGAAGTTGCTCAAGCTTTTAGTGAAGTTGAATTTGCCTTTCAAACAAATTAAACTAGTTAAAATAATTATTAAAAAATTTAATTTTAATTTTATTAATTAATTAAGATTTAATTTCAATTGCCAAAGTCGCAAGTGCAGCTCATGCGGCAAAGTGGTCTTGGTAGTAAGTCGGTCAACAAACAAAATGCGTTTCCCCTGATATAGAACCAACTCAATAATGATAATAATAATACTACTAATAGAGCAATTTCCATAAATATATAATTATAACTATATATAGTTGAAAGTCGATCTCAACTAATTCAAGAACAATAATATTTCTCTTCTTTGCTTTGACACTAAAAAAAAACAACTACTCTATATACACTCTCTGCTTCAATTAAAAATATTTTTACATTTGTTTTCGATAAATTTAACACAAAAAAAAAAAAAAAATCTTGAATACATTTTTTTATATTAATTATTTATGAATATATATTTTTTTCACATATTTTTTTACTTCACCACAATAAAAAATAAAACAAAAATTTGTTGTGTGTGTCACGCACCTTGCAACAACAACAACAACAACAACAAATATGAACTGTCAATCACGCATCAATCAAATCAAAATTCGCAACAACAATAAAAAAATATATATATTGTTGTATATACTATATGTCCCACATCAATATGAAATATATATATAATATATATATATTGAAATACAAACACACGCACATATTAAAGATACCATGGGGACTGAAAAAAATCTGTTGGGGTCTGATAAATATAACTGTGCCCAGGGTAAGCTATATCCAAAAACATATCAATTTCAATTCGACTCTTGATTTTTCGTCAGTTTCTTTTTTTCTGTTTTTTGTTTTATCGTTTTTTATGTTGTTTCTTAAACACTTTTGCTGTTGTTCGTTTGTTTGTTATTATAATTGTCCACACACATTTCTATGTTTCACTGTACCTTCTCGCATCAATCAATCAATCACAAATCTGTTCAGTTTATATATATATATTATTTGTATTTGTATTTATGTTTGTTTTCTCTTTATTATATATATCTCTTTATCTCTTTGTATATGTAGTCGATGTTGTTTTTCCTCTTCTCCTTCTACTTCTTCTGGGTATTGTAAAACTTAGTTTATATAAGTTTTTACTCAAGACAATTGGTCTTTGTTTCTTATTATAAATTTTAAATATTTTTTGAAATTTTTTCATATTTTAAATACTAAAAGTTTAGGTATTAAAATACTTAAGGCAGTCCTGAGTAAAGACTAGTTTTATAGAAGATCTATATCATAATAAAATATAAAATTTTCAACTTGAAAATATAAGTTACTTAAAAAAATAAAATAAATATATATATATCTAAACTCTGACAGAAATTATGGCATTTAATTCCTTTATAATTCAATCTGCCTATTAGAAAATAAATTTAAATTGCATTCAATAATGGCTCTTGCTGAGCTTGGCCGCAAACTTAATTAATTAATGCTCAATTAAAATGCAGTTGAACAATATTCGCTCAGATTTGCCTAATTAATTGCTCGCCTTTGATTAGAGCCAGACCAGCGGCCAGCACTGTGGCACACCTTGTCTTATCAATTATGCCCAAGTGACAATAATAAAGGCGACTTAATTTAATATTAATTAAATGCAGTCGTCGGCACATTAATCAAGTGCATTTTGCTGAGCTCAACTCGTGGCTGCTCTCAGACTGCGAAGTTAACAGAAAATAGAAATTTAAATTTAAGTTTGATGCTGCTCTACGTAATGGTATTAACTGCATACTTCCTGGCCAACAGACACGGACACTAGCACACACACACACACACACACACAGAGACTGTAGCACCCACACACTTACAGCAGCCAAATTGATTTGTTGCAGTCGAATGCATCGCAGCTACACAGCGCCAAAATGCCAGAGAGCAAAGGCGTGAGCGGCTAGAGATGGGCGCGTGCTGAGGCAGGAAATTGCAAATGAATGCTGAAAGGAAGAGAATAAAATAAAGCGACTAATGAAACAAACAAGAAAAAAAATACATTTAAAGGTGTAGAAACAGGTTTAAAAAATTCTAGAAAAATATCTAGAAGTGGCTTTTAAAATATATAAATATTTAAATTAAAAATATAAAAAATTTAGTAAAATAAAATCTTAAAGAATATATAGAAATATGAATTTTAAATATATAAATAGTTTGACAGGGCAGAAAATCATTGATAAAGAGGTCGATAAGAATATATATTCAACAATTTATCAAAAATAAAATTTTAAATATTTTTTTAATAACTTTAAATATTCCATAAATAATGCAAGAAAAATTACAAAAATCCTTTTAGTAAATTTAAATTGATTTTTAAGTAGAAAAATAATATTTTATAGTGCAAAATTTCGGTTATACAGGAATAGAAAAATATAGATATTTAACATATATACATTTTATGTATAAATCTATATTTATATTTTTACCAATATTATATCTATATATGTATATAAGTAATTTTTGCTTTACATATGTCTGCTCAAGATCATTAAAATATATCAAATGATGTCAAACAGATCAAAAAAAATTTTCTAAAACTAAGAATCTTTAATGTAATTTAAATACTATCGTATATCTGCCCTGCAATCACGCGCTCATCTCTAACAGCTGAGCAGGGCACTAAGCCCTTAGGTAGTTATGAGTTTTCACACTTGTTGCTTGACTATTTTTAGCCGTGTAACGAGCAAGGCTTATCTAATTTGAGCGCTCAATCGTAAACGCCTCAACCAAACAAAAAACCTCAGAGGCAGCTTCTACCTCCCATCTCTCCCTCTCTCTCTCTCTCTCTCTCTCTCTAACAGCCTCTCTCTCGCGCGCCATGCAAATAGTGCATTGTAAATAACTCGCGTTTTATCAGGAGCTGACAGCTCTCTCGCTTACTATCTTTCTCTCTCTCTCTGTCTCTCATCTGGCTGTTCCCGTTAGCTGAGCATGCAGCATCGCAGGTGCGTTTCAGTTGAGATTCGCGTGCGAACGCAAAAACATTCCAAATAATGCAAGAAATATGCAACGCCGCATAATTAGCGCGCATTAGTGAAAACGCAAGAGCCAAAACAATAACAATAAAAGAAAAGTTTTCCAATTTCCGCGCGCGCATTCGGGAGATCGAAAATGGTTATCGATTCACCGCACGCCGCAAACAAATATTTGCGTCGCATCTCGCGTGATTTCTCCACGGTGCGCCGCTTCAGCAATACGCCGGCTGTTAGCCCAACCACGCCTCCGCCCCCGTCAACGCCAACCGTGGATGGCGCCGAGCCATTGCCCACAACGCCGCGTGGCATTCGCAAGCGGCAGCGTTTACGTAAACGCTCCTCCGTCTCATCGACGCTGTCGAAAGTTTTGATACTCAACGTGCGTGATTTGCTCAGAGCGCAGGCGGAGACTGAACCAACAGCGGAGGTACTTCAAATAGAAGCGTCCGATAGTAAACAAAAATACTCACTCTCCCCTCCCACTCGCTGCCACTAATCGCAGTCTTACGCTGTCTGTTGGCCATCGTTGGCAGTCTTTAAATGTTGATTTATACCCCGTATTGTGGGGGGAAGTGATTAGAGAGGGTATATTGGTTTTACATAAATTAGGGTTTGATCGGAAGAGAAGTGTTGAGTGTATACGATATGAGAGTACTTTAAAATCAATACAAATCGATAAACGATAAATATCGATTAATATAATATCACTAGAGATCGTAAAAGCCATAGGCAAACACCTCTATAACTAGCCAAAAACCATAAATAGTACTATAAAGTTTCATATAACTGCCTATTTCAATAAATACCTTATATCGATAACTATCGATAGGCTACATATAGCTAACCACTATCGGAATCTGTGAAAATATAGCCTTAGGCGTATTTTTAGAGCTTTAGTTAGAGAATTTGGCTCTTTTATGATCGAATTTATCGATAAATATCATGAATATCGATAAATAACATATGCCGATAACTATTGCTTATCAAACTAACTCGAAAAGTAAACAAATTGTGAATTATTCGAGCTTCAGCTAACCAAATTGGTATACCGCAACATCTTTACAGGGTATCCCACTAGTCGTACCCATCCAATGTATTCATCTCTTTCTTTCGTACTTCGCCAACTGTTGCATTTGTTCCAGTTCGAGTCTCTCGAATAGTTTTCGCCATCCATTTGCAAGTTTCTCCATTTGGAATCTTTCTTTTATTTTCTCTATATTACTTTTTGTTTTTCTTTGTTCTTTGCAACAATTTTGCATGGCTTTTGCTTCAGCTTGTGCCTTTTTTGTCTTAACTGCAATTCGACGTGCCAATCGAATTTTACAGTTGACTTAGCATGCTATTATTATCCGGTCTCTTTGTGTGGTGCATAAATCTCTTTTGGTTTTATTGAAACTCGAAGTTTTTCGAAGTTTTCATTTGATGTTGTGGTAGTTAGGTAAATCTGTAAGTAAGCTGTAATAATAATGAAAGATAAAGAGATTTGTACTTATGAGAAAAGTAATATTTAAGATTTATATTCAGTTTCAGTGTTGATCTGTCTATTAATGTAAAATGTAGGTTCAACTGTTGCTGTTGACTTGAAATAAATTAGTTAGAAATGTACATATATATTATTTCTTTGTCTAATAGATTCATGAATTTATAGCAGCATAATATCTGTCTGACTGTGTGTCTGTTTGTCTGCTATTGACAGGAAATTTTAAAGATTCATAATCGCCTGTAGCGTCATCTTCTATCCAATATATGACCCACATGGCTCATAACTTGAATGCTAATATGGCTTAGTGTGAAGTTCATTTCAAGATTTGATACAAATTATATATTACATGGCTCAAAGAAGCAAAGTTATCGTTAATCGATAACAGGATGTCGATAAAAGCTATATCTCACACAGCTAGAACGAGCAACGTCAGGTTTCTCAGTTAGACATTTATTGAGCTGCACTATAGATATGTTATCATATGTGTAGTATATGCTTTATACAGTGGAATAAAAAAGAAAGTATTATATAGTCGGTAGTGCCCGATAGCAGTGTTTTTGCCTGTTTATAAATATTATGTTTATTTTTGTATATTTCTTTAAATTTTTATTTATTTTAATGTACTATAATTATTTATTATTTTGTATAGCTAGTTTCTGTAGACTCTCTCTGATGTATATATATTGAAAAAAAAAAATGTATATATTTGTCATATCCTTTGTCTTTAGTCACTTAAGAAAAACAACAACAATGCAGTATTCCGATAGAGTTTAAAAACTCAAAAAAAAACTTCAATTTCTAAAATTTCAAATTGAAAATTTTCTATATATCAAATATTATTTTATTAACAACTCTAGTTGTATTTTTTTTAGGTGTAAAAAGATTGTACAAAAAATACGTTATATGTATATATATTATAGTATATATATTTATATTAAAATATTTGTACAAATCAAAAATGTGTAATAAAATATATATAAATTATTATTTTATATATATTTTATTTAAATATATTTTTGTCTCCTTAATCTGTCATCAAAATGATATAAACTTCTCTTATTCAAACATAAAACTAATACAAATTTTCTTCTGCTTTACTTTAATTTGTTTATCTATCCTTTATATATGTATATATATGTATATATATAATAGCATCAGCCACGCAGTTGGATCGAGACAAACTTTCAGAAGCGCGAATGCATCAAGTTCATACCATGCCCAAAGGACGATACAAAGTAAGTGCCAAAGCCATGGAAATCCAATTGCGATTCATTTACTAATTAAGCCGGTGAAGTGCAGCGGCGTGCAGCCGGCGCCTGCTGCCAACTAACTCGAAACTTTTGACCCAGTTAGCTGTTAGCTGCTATGTGTTTGGCCCACTTTATCTAAAGTGGGTTAAATTTAGAGCGCCAGGGAGTGAGAGTGGGAGTGGGAGTGGGGGGAGTAAATTGGGTGAAATTTGTGTATTTAGTTTCATTTTTGGCGCTGGCATTTTATTGTTGATTATTATGGCTGGCAGTTAAACCGAGTCACCCCGCCCACCCCACTCAAGATGCGCTCTCTAAACCAATTGAGATAAATGCGTTATAAACTTGCCTGCCAGCCAGCCTTCCAGCCAGACTGCCTGCCAGGCTGTCTTGTCTGTCTCTCTCTCTGGCTTATTTCGGTGAAAGTTTTTTGTTTTGCTCAGCGTTACGTACAGTGTGCACAGTTTATGACGGCTTTATGACTTTGCCCGACTGACGTTCTTATCAGGCAAATATTTGGCAACGCGCTTTTAACCCACAATCAGCTGCCTGGCCTCAGTTGGCAGCTGTTTTAATGCCCTACTCTCTCAGCCAGCCAGCCAGCCAGCCACGCCTACCCACCTACCCACCTACCTCCCATCCGTGCCGCACACCATCGCTGGCGTTGACAATTGTTCGTTCGGTGGCCGCCCACTGAAATCTATTGCCAAACAGATGGCCATTTACCTTCTCTTGTCCTGGCTAAATAAATTACGCTATTTACACATGCTTGTAAATTGCTCTTAATGTCTGTGTGTGAGAGAGAGAGAGCGAGAGAGAGAGGGAGAGAGAGAAGGAGTGTCTCTCTCTCTCTGTGTGTGTTAAATATTATTCAAGGCTTTGGCTTGATTGATAGTATATAGGCTGTGGGCACGTGTTGCATGTGCCACACACAAATTTGCAGATTTATTTAATTTGAAGTGCGGAAATGTAGTTAGAGAAGTGGGGTATATTGGTTTTAGAGGGTGAAGAGCGAAGGCTTACATATACATATATGAAGTGGATGTAGTTGGTATGCTAGTGTGTGGGTTGCGTATAAAGAGAATGAAAGATAGAGAGAGAGAGAGATAGATAGAGAAAAAGGGAAATGCATAGAGAAAGGGATTGACAGTAGAGAAAGAGATAGATAAAGAAAGGGAGAGTTTGAGAGTAAGAGATACAAAAGGATAGAAGACAGGTAGAGAAAGAGATAGATAGAAAAAGAGATAGATAGACAGAGAAAGGTAGATGAGAAAGAAAAAGAGGTGTAGAGAGAGAGAGAAAGAGATATATATGGAAAAAGGGGAAGAAAGAGAAAAAGAGAGGGAGAGAGAGAAAGAGACAGACAGAGAAAGACACAGAAAGAGATAGATAAAGACAGAAAGAGATTTTACGAGGGACAGGAAACACAGAGAAAGATAGAGAGAAAGAGATAAATAAAGGAAGACAAGGGAAAAAGAGACGGATAAAGGGGGAGAAAAAGATAGAGACAGGCAGCTGGAGAGAGAGAGAGAGAGACAAAGAGGGTGAAAGAAAAGTAATAGGATGAAGGAAAGGAAGACAGAGACATGATAGATATAGAATGAGCAAATTAAGATACATGTATATAAGCTATAGATATAGATAAGGAGACCAAGAGAGAGAAAGAATTCTCTACTTTACTTCACAAATTTTTAATAAATATTAGAAGTCTAGCATACCCCAGTTGAGATTCCTCGGCTGCCAAGTTAGGGTATCTCCGGCAGCTAAGCCAAAGTTAAGCCTCGAGCTGCAATTGATTTATTCATTAGGCAATTGCTGCTGAACGTGGCTTGTATTAGTTAGCTGTAATTGAAATTTATTATTTAACAAGGCGAAAACTTTTGAGCAAATGTGAAGAGGCAGAGAGAGAGAGAGAGGGAGAGAGAGATAGAGAGGGCAACAACAACAGAAAAATGACAAGCAAACAAACATGTTTGCCTCTGTCAAAGCTATTGTTATAGCCAAATACACACACACACACACTTACATTCAGTCGCAGGCAGACAGACAAATGTGACAGCTTTGCGTATGAGTAAACAAAAGCAACAGCAACAACAACAACAACAACAACAACAACAACAGCAACAGCAGTAGCAACAGCAGCGGCAGCAACAGGAACAAGGCCACCCACAATAAGCGCCAACAAAAGAACCGCACATGCATAAATAACGGTTTATTTTACACGTGAGGCTTGCCATAATGTGCGTGGGAAGCACGCGTGCCTCAGTATGTGTGTGCTTGGAGTGTGTGTGCTGCCTCGTGTCATTTATACAACACATATATTGACAATAAATCAACGCGTCCTACAGCAATAACAGATATATATATCCCACTCTCACTCAACTAATTTGCCAGCAATATAAATACATATATACATATAATATAGATATGTATGAAGTTGCTTCCTTGTGGCCTTTGCGCCACATCCTGACTGCATATTAACAACTCTTTTGCGCTTGACAGATGCTGCTGCGGCCAGGTACAGATTACGCATCAGACGATTGCCGGCATCGAGAGCGGCTCGCCGGGCGATCTCTGGCTGCCCACGAAGCACACGCGACCGCAGCCCACCGATGCGTATGGCACGATTGAGTTTCAAGGTGGCGCACATCCCACCAAAGCCCAGGTGAGTTCAATTGAGACACTGATTGCATGTAGTTTAACTAAACAGCAGCTCAGGTGAATTTGATGGGAGTCGATTAATGAGCTAGTTGAACGTGAGTAGTCCATCAGTTTGATAGGTAAATCATTAAATTGAAATCAATTTGAGTGGAGAAGTTAAACTTGCTTAAAATACCTAATTGAATAATTAATATAATTAAATGGGTAATTAAGATAATTAATTTGAATAATAAAACTAATTAAATAAATTTAATTATCACTTAAAAATTAAATAATTTATTTAAAAAATTAATAGATTTTTTGAAAATTAGGAATTAATTAAAATGATTTATTAAATACAAAAAAATAAGAGAAACTTAAAATAATTAATTTAAAAAATTAATTAAGATAATTTTGAATTAATTAAAAGATAAGATAATTAATTTGAATAATAAAACTAATTAAATAACGTTAATTATTACTTAATAATTAAATAATTTATTTAAAAAATTTATATAAATATTGAACTTTTTAATACAAATTATACAGAAAATTAGGAATTAATTAAAATGATTTATTAAATACAAAAAATTAGAGAAACTTAAAATAATTAATTAAAAAAATTAATTAAGATAATTTTAAATTAATTAAATTAATCTACTACAGATAATTAATTAAAAAAAATTAAATAAATGGGAGTTTTCAAATTAAAATTAGATAAATTAAGATAATTATTAACTTAAGAAATTAAAGTAATTAAAGTACTTGAGTAATTTATTTAAATTATATATGAAAATTAACGTTAATAATTATTTTTTCATATTATTTAATTTTATTATTTGATTCTAATATATATTAAATTTAATTAATTTAAATTAATGATTTTCATGTATATTTATTAAAATCTCTAAATTCTTAAGACTGTCAATTAGTCCATACAACCCGTCTAGAACATATTCCAACCCACCCATCTTGAGCTGCTGTTTAAGTGACCTGTTTATCTCACGTGGCGGATGCTATGAGCCAGTTTAAAAGCAAATTTGTAGCGAGTCGCTTTGTGTCTCTGGAGGCGTTGCCTCAACTTTTGCCAATAACTTGGCAAACGAATACGTTTATACCATATATTTATATCTTTGTATATGTCTACAGTATGTGCGCCTGTCATTTGATACACGACCGGAGCTGCTGGTGCAGCTATTCACCAAGGAATGGAATCTGGAATTGCCAAAACTTTTGATCACCGTGCAGGGCGGCAAAGCCAACTTTGATTTGCAGGCAAAGCTCAAGAAGGTAAGAAAAACTTTCAACTACGCCAGCCAAGTGTCCACTTTCACACGCTAATTGAATGGCATTCAAAGAGAAAAGAACGAAACTCTTCAAATTCCAAATTCCGCTCTGCAGGAAATACGCAAAGGACTATTGAAGGCGGCCAAAACAACGGGCGCCTGGATATTCACCGGCGGCACCAATACAGGTGAGTCACTCGGGTTTCATTTCACGTTTTACTACGGCCATCTTTTATGGCAACACTATTAAAGTCAACTTGAACGAAAGTTAAATAAGTTCCAAAGAGAAGAGACCCCGAGACAGAGAAAAGACAGAGACAATAATGAAACCTACAGCTACAACAACAACAGCAATAACGAGGCGAACTTGAGCAGTCAGTTGAAAATTAAATAAATAAAAATCCCAAGCGGATATCGCGCAGTCAAGTGATTGCACACAGTATCCGCATTAACTGAGCGACACTAAATGCCCTATCTATGGCTGGGCTAATGATGAAATGTCGAAGCTTTTGGCCAGGACAAGGCAACTGGCAATTCCAGGTGTATTTCTTGGACAAAGATGAATGAGGAAAAAGGGAATATATATATATAGATATAGTCATATTGTATCATATAATATATGATATAAAATATATGATATGTGATATATGATATATGATATATGATATATGATATATGATATATGATATATGATATATGATATATGATATATGATATATGATATATGATATATGATATATGATATATGATATATGATATATGATATATGATATATGATATATGATATATGATATATGATATATGATATATGATATATGATATATGATATATGATATATGATATATGATATATGATATATGATATATGATATATGATATATGATATATGATATATGATATATGATATATGATATATGATATATGATATATGATATATGATATATGATATATGATATATGATATATGATATATGATATATGATATATGATATATGATATATGATATATGATATATGATATATGATATATGATATATGATATATGATATATGATATATGATATATGATATATGATATATGATATATGATATATGATATATGATATATGATATATGATATATGATATATGATATATGATATATGATATATGATATATGATATATGATATATGATATATGATATATGATATATGATATATGATATATGATATATGATATATGACATATGATATATGATATATGATATATGATATATTACATATGATATATGACATATGACCTGATACTTTATATTATATTTAGATATATTCACACATAAATATATATTCAAAATATCAAAAGGACCTCGTTTCCTTTTTGCCAATGTATATGATAAGTAGTCTAATTGCATCTACACCTGATAAGCAAACTCTAAAGAGTAAAGAAAACAGTAATTAAACCAAATTGAGTCATAACAACCCTGTCCTGCTCCACTTTTCTTTCAGTGTATCTTAACTTCGTTTTCCACTTTGAACTTTAGTTATGGAGTTCCTTTTTTTTGTGACATCTTTCTTTTGTGCTGCTGCAGCTGTTATTAAATTTTAGACACGCTGCTCTGCCATGAACTCAATCCAATAGGATATGTATATAGTATATATATATATATTTATATAGTAAAGAAAAAGTGAAAGTCAAAGTCAAGGTACTCGGGTTTCACAAGAAACCAAAATAAAATACAAAAAGTAACACAAAAACTTATTTATTTTTTCACATTGTCTATAAGTTTTTTTTGTGTGTGCTTTTAATGCACGCTAGAGCAGTGAAGAAGGGCATATAGGTTTGTCTAGAAGGCAAAGACTTGAAATAAGAACTGATTACGTTTCTATGTATGCTTCCCTTATGTATCCTGGCATATGCTTGATAGGATTATATTATAGTGGAATGCAAGCATTAAACAGTCAGTTATACCCGGTTTTCTTACTTGTTCTTTTCTTTGTTTTGCAGGCGTTACTAAGCAAGTGGGCGACGCGCTGCTGCTGGAGGGGCAGCAGAGGACAGGACGCGTGGTCAGCATCGGCATTGCGCCCTGGGGCATTGTGGAGCGCAATCATGAGCTGTTGGGCCACAATCGTGAGGTGCCCTGCCACAGCATTAGCTCGCCAAGGTACGTTCAAGCCGAGAAAAACAACAGACAGCCCACACCACCACCATCCACTGCATATTTGATAAGGGCACATCACAAGACCTGTTAAAGCTGTTCAGTAGGCAATTTGTGGCACCTGTTGCCAGGCTCCACTCTGCTGACACATTTTACATATAAACTTGACTCTCTATATATCTAATATATATATATTTTATTTTATTTGATTTTCTTTTCTTTTCTAGATCAAAATTGGCTGTGCTGAACAATCGACATGCGTATTTCCTGCTCGTGGACAATGGCACCCAGGCCAAATACGGAGCTGAATTGATTTTGCGTCGCAAGCTGGAGAAATTCATCTCGAACTTAAAGCTGCATCCATGTAAGTCAACGGATGACTCAGATCACCAAAGCGAACAAATGCAATCAGTTTTAGTTGGATTTGCAATTGCGGCGAGAGCAGGCGGGCAGGCAAAGGGCAGAGCCGGGCGGAGGCAACTTTTGAAATTGTGGCAAAGATTAATATGCTTTGAACTTTAAAAAGCTTAAGCGAGCTTTAAAGCTTTTACAATTTCTCTGCGAGTTGATCACTTTTGCTTAAAAGCTCGATGTAATAATATATTAAGAAAGTTGTGCTTAATAATCATAAGTTGTAAAAGCTCATTTAAGCTCGAGCTTGAAGGCTTTAATGTGCTTTTCAGGCTAGCTTTTCAGAAAGGGTCCCAGCTGCTAACTGCTTAAAACATACATATGCTCAGCAAAAGTAATATCAAGTAGGTAGCTTCAACTACAAACATGTAGCTTTAGTGTGCTTCATAAATGCTTGCCTCATGCTGGAAGAAAAAGATTCAATTTGCCATAACATATAGCCAGAAAACTGTCAGTAATAATAGCTATAGATATACATGTATATACAGAACAAGAAGGCAGCACAAAGTTGCTCAACTTTCAGCCAGTGTCATTTGCAAAGGTGAAAAGTTTCATTTGTATATATGAGCTTAGCTCAGTCGGAGCAGTCGTTCGCACAAAGCGTTAGCATGAAAATACGAATGTGTAGTGGCAGGCAGCAGTCCTCAGCTCCGCTGTGGCCTTTGGATGATTATTATGATGATGTTGTTGTTGTTGTTGTTTTCTTTTATTATTTATTATTATTATGAGTGTGTTATATAAAGAGCTTGTGATTGAAGAGTGGACAATTGTATTGCATAAATCATGCTGAGGTTAGCTTGACTTAGCTCAGCCACCAGCTGAGCGCTGCTCGCTGTGAATTATATCATTGACTCGCGCCTATACCTACAGATATTATATATATGTATATGTTTAACATAATTTATTTATGCCCTTGCAGTCACACATTCCAGTACGCCGGTTGTCTGCCTGGTGATTGAGGGCGGAACGAACACAATACGTGCTGTCCTCGAATACGTGACGGACTCGCCGCCAGTTCCTGTTGTCGTTTGCGACGGTTCCGGCCGTGCCGCCGATCTGCTGGCCTTTGTGCACAAGTAAGTTTCAACGGATTCTTATTTATTTATCTACATATATATTATATATGTATCTCTCCCGTTTTTTTTTGGCAATTAATGAGGCAACAGCAGTTAGTTGAAATTTAATTAGTTGCGCGCTCTCATGCAGGTTGAGCCCGTACGCCCCTCCGCCCCTCCGTCCGTCCGTTTGTCCTTTTCTTATTTAATTTGCGGCTGCTGCTGCGTCTGATATTGTTATTAGTGTCTGTCTGTCTGTCTGTCTGTCTGACTGACTGCTCCAGGCAGTCGGGCTTCACGTTCATTAAGTACACGACATTTTGGCCAAATTATTTAAATTCGGGCCCCGCCACAATATTACGCATACGCCGCATGGCCCGCAACATTACTTCGGTTTGACAAAACTTTTTCAGTCGCTCGTCGTTCCTGTTGTTGTTGTTGTTGTTCTTTCGTTATTTACCTAACAATTTGCTGTCGGCCCTTTCCCGTTTGCTTCATTTAATTTAATGTGTTTAATTAGACGCTAGACTTACTGCCAACTTCGACTTTAACTTTGTCTATATGTATATATGTTATAGGTACGCATCGGATGGCGAGGAGCAGCCCGTGCTGGAATCTATGCGTGATTATCTCATCGGCACCATACAGAAAACCTTTGAAGTGGGCCTGGACCAGGCCGAGAAACTTTACCAGGAGCTGCTCCAGTGCACGCGCAACAAGAATCTGGTAAGTGCCCTTGGCTCCGGCATTGAGTAGGTTTTTTGTGAACAATTACGAGATGCCCTGCAATGGGAAAAGTGGGATATGATAAATGAGTGCATATTATACATATTATATTATATTGTTGTGGTAGAGTTGACTGTTTGAAGTCTAGGTCTGAAGAACCCTTGAATACCCCTTGGCAGGATATTGTGTAATAAGTAATACGTTATATGCTTTACGTATGAATTATACGAATTACGTAATATGAAGTACGTATGGCTCAATTCGTAATACTTTGTCGCATTACGTTATATGTATTACCATAATACGTATTACAGCCACACACTCCGTGCTTCGTGCAGTTTGATCGAGCGAGTGCTCCGTTAGCTCCCATTAGCTCTCGCTCTCCCTCTCATTATGCAAAATTTCCTTTTACTTGCACTCACTGCTCAGCGTGAGCACTGCTTGAGCTGAAGTCTTAATATGTGCCTGCATCGTAGGTTATGCAGCTCGCTGGCTGTTCTATGCTCTCAGCTGCTACTAGTGCTTCTGCTGCTTGGCTCTTCTTTGGCTCAACTGCTGTGCCTCTGCTGCTGATCGAACTCAAATGCTGCTGCCCTTTGCCTGTAATTCTGCCTTGGCTGTGCATTGGCTCCGCTCTGGCACCACCACGCAGCAGCGTTGCGCAGCACTAACACAGCTACGCATGAGTGAGCAGCAGACGTTTTTGAGATGCTTGAAGCAGCAGCAGAGAGCCTTCCCATTTGCCACCCAATGATCGAGTGTTAAAACGAACGCAGCGAAAGGCTCAACAGTTGAGTTCCACTCGGAGAAGGTATCGAGTGGGAATCTCGGCTGGCTATAAAAAGGCGAGCCTGCGCTGCGCAGCCTCAGTTGGTTTCCTGATCTTGTGGTGTTCAGTTCGGTGGTGCAGTGTGGTAAGTTACGTAATACGAATAACGTAAAATGAATGACGTAATATGAATAACGTAATAATTATAACGTAATTCGAATAACGTAATAAGAATAACGTAATACCAATAACGTAGTAAGAATAACGTAACACAAATAACGTAATACGAATGACGTAAGGGGAATAACGTTATACGAATAACGTAATACCAATAACGTTAAAAGAGTAACATAATCCAAATAACGTAGAACTAATAACGTAATACGAATAACGTAAAACGAATAACTTGATAAGAAAATGCATTGCGAATTGTGTTATGCACTATATGAATTCCATATGGATTATTTAACATATAATTATGACCATTTGATATCCATATAAGGCACTTCATGCTTAGCTTTCTTTCTTTCTTTTTACCTATGGGACGAGCATTACCTATTCTCAATATACATTGATTGCTATTGCTGTTGCTGTTTGATAAGACAGTCAACCTTTGCTTACCACTTCACCTACAAAGCGTTAATCAAAATCCCTATGGATTGCTGTGTTTCTAACATAAGTTGAGTTTCGTATGCTTAGCAAATACCCGTAGATAGCCTGTTTTATTTGACTTGCTAATTGGAGTCTACAGCTGAACTATGTAGTTCTCTATAGTTCTAGTGAGCCAATTACAGCCTGAAACTTGTTTACTAGGCCTATTTCTGTATTGTTTACCTATGAGCTGGACAGCAGAGTTTGGTTTGGTTAGTGAGAAAGGTATTCTTAGCTCTATTTTGAACTGTTATTGGTTGTCTTTAATATAAATTTAATATATGACTTACTGCTCTGTGCTTTATGCTCACGTTCAGCTCGTCTCTTCTAAGAAGGAAACGTGAAATTGGCGTCGCAGCTACTTGAGCGCCAATTGAGTCTCGTCTGAAGACGTGAAGGCTAATGTTACTTTGTAAATTTATATATATTTAATATACATATCAGCTAAAATATATGAATATGTATATAAGCTGATGAAAGCTTGAGAATATCTATCTACCAAATAGTTTAAAAGTTCTTGTCTTACCAATTTTTTATCCAGACTAATTACCTAGATAATTTCTCGCTAAAAGTAGCCATCATTAGTCAGATTAAATAACTATTAAAATTCTACTATAAAATTTCTAGAATTCTGAACATAATTGGACAGTTTAATGAACTTATCAAATTGTGACTAAAAGTGCCAGCATCTCTTGGTACTTCCGTATGATATCTTCAAGCCCAACAACTTACAGGTATTGCGCTCAGCTCACACAGAAACATATTTAAAAGGCAAATGCCTTGGCAACACAAAAAAAACCTATTTCAATTCCTTTTGTGGCCAAAATTATATTAAATTGCTTAGCCACAAAAGGGAAGGAGCAAAAAACAAAAACAAAAAAAAAACTGTGTAGGGACATAAAAGCGAAGCATAAAACATATTTTATAGATATTTAAGAGGTCGCCAGGTGGCATTGGCTCAGCACTTTTAGCTGGCGCACTGAATTGTGATTAACTCGAATATATGAAGCAAAGTTTGTTTAGTTTAAAGCATAAATGATTAATGACAAACCGAAAGGCTTTCACTTTGAGCAATTAAAAGGGCATTAAAGATGGGAAGGTGAAATCCATTTCACCTTGAGTTCACCCTCTCTCCCTCTCTCTCTCTGTGTGACTTAAGTCTGCGACGCTTTGGAGATTTCAATATTTAATTAGGCAACAGTTAAGCAACGAATTAAGTGCTGGAAAATAATTAGCCTAACGCAAGATTCAATTGAACGTTTCATGAATTTCAAATCAGCTACGAACACAAATAGAATTTGGCCGACTTTTTGATGAATTTTGATGAATTCCGCTGCGGTTGTTATTAAGATTTTAATTGGTTTTCAAATAGGGCAGACCCCCAGCCGAATCTTATTTTTGTTTAGGCATTACTTAAGGCTTCAATTCGCTCACCCTCTCACTCACGCTCTCTCTTGTTGTCTCTTTTCAGATTACTGTCTTTCGCATACAGGAGAAGCCGGAGGGCGAGGCACAGGAGCTGGATCAGACCATTTTAACAGCTCTATTCAAATCGCAGCATCTCAGTCCCCCAGAGCAATTGAGCCTTGCATTGACATGGAATCGTGTGGACATAGCGCGCAGTGAAATATTTGTCTATGGCCAGGAGTGGCCCAATGGTACATAAAGACAAATATATACATATATATTTGTATATATACTTGTATATTTGATATATATATATATGCAGTCTTTGCCTAATTCTGTATTATATATATCCGCAGGCGCTTTGGATGAGGCCATGATGCAGGCACTCGAACATGATAGAATCGATTTTGTCAAATTACTCTTGGAAAATGGCGTCTCGATGAAGAAGTTTTTAACAATACCCCGGCTCGAGGAGCTCTACAACACGAAACACGGTCCGGCCAATACCCTGGGGTAAGTTGCCTTTCTGTTGGCCAATGAATATGTATATGCATGTATGTGACTGACTGTATGTATATTCATACGGAAAACTGAATACTGAATAAATGTTTTTCATTTTCTCCTCTATTTTCTCTCTTTTTCCTCCTTTTCGCTCTCGATTGCAGCTACATATTGCGAGATGTGCGCCCGCATATACCCAAAGGCTACATTTACACGCTCCACGACATTGGCCTTGTCATCAATAAACTAATGGGCGGCGCCTATCGGTGAGTGAGTGAGTGAGGGCAGACGCAGACGCCGTGGCATATGCAGGCAGCGTGTGTGCCTGCAGCTCACGTGTGTGCAAAACCTTTTAATACCCTGTCAATTTGTATTTTGAAAAGGGGTTATATGAATTGTCAGGCAAGAATGTGAAGGCATTTATAAAGTTTCTCCTGATGGCATAAGTTGGAAAACTAAGTTTCAATATGATTTGTTGCCCCCAAATACCCCGCAAATTAAGCGAAAATGGGTATATGCGTACCGCATACATTTAGAGTTAGATATTTTGTCCGTTTTAGTGTTGTTAACTAGGTCTTCTATAGGTTGTATTTGCTTCGAATTGCCTGGGAAGCCTTTAAATACCCTGTCACTTATAAGAAAGCGGGTATATACGACTTGTTGTGCATATAATGAGACTTGTCATAAAACTTAAGTTGAGTTAGTTGCTTAAGTCATAGCCACTTACATATAAAAGCATACTCTGCTTGCCTATACCCTGTTAGCTAAATGAAAAGGGTATATTTGTTGGGGTAATTATTTTTTTTTTGCTCATTTTATTATAGTTTTTGTTTCAGTTAGTAAAATTTGTTGACATATGAAAGTCCTCGCTGCAGCATTCGTATTGCCTTTTATATACCCTGTCATTAAAATTGATGTGGGTATGCACATATCATCTAAATTAAATACAATTTTATGACTACTGACTAACTTCTGAAGTTAAGTTATTTGCCTGCAACTAAATCCAGCTTTAATTTGAAATATTCACTTGGCTTGGAATACCCTGTAATTTGTTTCAAAGCGGGTATATGATTCTTTTACTTATACTTTATGTGCCAGCTATAACTCTGCACAAAGTTTCAGTTAGTTTTCGGTACTTAAGTCGAACAGAGTATTTAGCAGTCAATAAGTCCCTTGATTACGCCCATTCGAACCGAAGTGCGCACTCTACAAGTAAGAGTTAAAGCCCATCAAATCGAGCCGTTTGAGTAATTGTAGCCCAAAAGTTTAACGTTGGCCTGTACTGAACGGAACTGAAATGTCGGTGGAAATGGCACTACAAAAGGCAGCTGTCGTAAATTTCGGGGGAAAAGGTCGTGACAAACTTAATGCCTAAGTTATAATGATCGCCTTTTGGCATATAAAACGCGTGCCAATTAAGAGCTGAAGGCCGCCAAATGGACAGTGGGCGGCGGCACGTGAGTGGGCCACTGGGTGGACCCGAACAAATTAGTTTATCACTGCAGCGCTTTCGGTTTATGTCTGTGTTTTTAACTTTGACCCAAGCGCCGCCATAAAGAATGCTGCCCGTGTCATGGACCGACGCCTTTTACTTGTTGCCGGATTAAATTTGATGAGCCGCAACGGCAACATCGACGTCGACGTCGACGTCAACGTCGCCTCCGCTTGCCAAAAATTTGTTTATGAAAATGTAATAACTTTGTTTGTTTTTTAGCGTGTGGAAAAACAAAATGAAAAAAAGTGGGGAAAATGAGAGAAATGGGCAGAGGACAGAGAGCAGAGCGAAAGCAGACACCAAAAGGCGTCTATAATTATTCGGCATTAACATTTTTGGCCAGCGAGGCAAAAACGCAGCGGCTTAAATTTAGTTAACGCGGCTTTTGAGGTCGCTTTGTGCGTAGGAATTTAATAAAACATACAAAAACCTTACCTTTATGCACTAGATGGACGGGTATTATGAATAGGATATGTGCTTTGTCTATGGAGTGGGGGGTTCGCAATGGGATTATATATGTATGCGGTTAGGACTATGTAAGAAAAGCTCATTAGACTACTTCTAAGCTACTGTATATGGCATATGACATATGACATATGGCATATGGTATATGGTATGTAGTGTATGGCATATGGTATATGGTATATGGTATATGGTATATGGTATATGGTATATGGTATATGGTATATGGTATATGGTATATGGTATATGGTATATGGTATATGGTATATGGTATATGGTATATGGTATATGGTATATGGTATATGGTATATGGTATATGGTATATGGTATATGGTATATGGTATATGGTATATGGTATATGGTATATGGTATATGGTATATGGTATATATGTTGTATATGATATATGGTATATGGTATATGGTATATGGTTTGGTATATGGTATATGGTATATGGTATATGGTATATGGTATATGGTATATGGTATATGGTATATGGTATATGGTATATGGTATATGGTATATGGTATATGGTATATGGTATATGGTATATGGTATATGGTATATGGTATATGGTATATGGTATATGGTATATGGTATATGGTATATGGTATATGGTATATGGTATATGGTATATGGTATATGGTATATGGTATATGGTATATGGTATATGGTATATGGCATATGGTATATGGTATATGGTATATGGTATATGGTATATGGTATATGGTATATGGCATGTGGCATATGGTATATGGGTATACAAAGCTTAATATACCTGCTTCTTAACATTTGCCTTATAATGTCAAACATAATTCAAACTAAAACTTGGTAAAGGTATTCACAAGTCGTTCATTGCCATTTCTTACTCACTTTTGCTTCAGCTCATTGTGAGCTGGCCCGAAAAATGTTTGAGGTTTCAATAGGGCCGGCAGAAGCATGGCAAATGTATCAATCAACTAATTTAATTAAAAGCCAAAAGCGCATTGTCAGAAACGAAAACTTGAGCAGGTTCTCCAAATGGACCGCAGCATAAGAACAAGAACGAGAAGCAGAGCAAAAAGTAGCTCACAAAGTGGCCAAATTAAGGGTTCGGCGCTGTTTATGAAGTTTTATTAAAACAAAAAAGAAAAAAAAGGGAGAAATGTAAAATAAATTTTATTTGGAGCTTTAAGTGAATGTTAAATGTTAAGAAAACAAATTTTGTGCTTTTGGCACATTTTTGTGGGAGTTTTTGTTTTCAGCTTGGCTTTTGGCCATTCGTTTATTGGCTCATTGATGTCGTTCAGCTAGATAAACTACTTAATTTAACACTAGCCTGCTGCTCGGGCCCATTGTCCTTTTGGCGTTGGTCCTTTTGTGCTTCAATCAAAGGTCACACAAGTTATCTGACAAATGCCCATCTAAATGCCATTCGGTCTGGCCAGAGTTGAAAACTGAAACTGGCATCGAAACTGTTGTTTAGATTAAATTACGGTTCGCTTCTTGTTTTTGGCCTTTTCTCGCTTGGCTTGTCAAATACCTTTAGGGCGTGAGTTTCATAGGCTCTGTGAGAGACTGTGTGTGTTTGTGTTTGTATTTGTGTGTGGTTGTCTATGTGTATCTGTTTGCCATTCCATTCAGCAGCGTCTAGACATTTGAATGAGCAACAGGCAGGCTGGCTGAAAGGGCTGATAGGCATTCAGGCAATCATCAGCCCTAAAGACCTGGCCTGCCAATTTGTGAGTAATTAAACTCGTTCAAGTTCTTGATTTGCTTACCATAAAATTTGAATTGATTTTCCAATTGTCGCGCGTTTATGTGCCATAAATTATTTATGGCCGCATTTTTTCTTTATTACGCCCCGCTTTAATTGTTCGCCCGTAAAACCGAGCGAGCGAGCGAGCAGCAGCTGCTTAAAGAGCTTCGGCAAACAATGTTAAATAAAACAAAAACAAGTCGAATAAATTTACGAAGTACGAGTTTACTTTGGGCTTGAAAAGGTCATGTGCGTCAGAGCGGGGGCTTATAATGTTCTCACGGGCAGCTTAATGCTGAAGAAGTCGCTAGATGTGGAATGGAGATGTGTATAAGATAGCGACAGATAGAGATATAGATACGTTGTTATAGATGCAGATAGGGATAGAAATACAGATATAGATATAGATACAGATACAGATACAGATACAGATACAGATACAGATACAGATACAGATACAGATACAGATACAGATACAGATACAGATACAGATACAGATACAGATACAGATACAGATACAGATACAGATACAGATACAGATACAGATACAGATACAGATACAGATACAGATACAGATACAGATACAGATACAGATACAGATACAGATACAGATACAGATACAGATACAGATACAGATACAGATACAGATACAGATACAGATACAGATACAGATACAGATACAGATACAGATACAGATACAGATACAGATACAGATACAGATACAGATACAGATACAGATACAGATACAGATACAGATACAGATACAGATACAGATACAGATACAGATACAGATACAGATACAGATACAGATACAGATACAGATACAGATACAGATACAGATACAGATACAGATACAGATACAGATACAGATACAGATACAGATACAGATACAGATACAGATACAGATACAGATACAGATACAGATACAGATACAGATACAGATACAGATACAGATACAGATACAGATACAGATACAGATACAGATACAGATGGAGATGGAGATACAGATGTACAAATACTTTCAGATCTCTGTATAAAGACTTAAGATACAAATGTATCTACAGCTTGAGATACAGATACATCCTCTGCAAACAGGCGCCGCAACAGCTAGAAAGTTAGAAATATTCAATTGGAAAACAAACGCAATTACTATTTGAGTTTTTTTTTCTTACTCTCTTTGGGGCTAGCATATAAATCACTTAAGCCAATGCCGACGCCGACGCCCGGCAGAGTTTTACAAAGGGATAAGCGGCGGGCAGGCAGCGCGCGGCCCAATCCAATTGTTGACAAAGGGAATGCTAAGCGAAATGGCAATGCGGGCAGAGCTTAGCAAATAATAAAGAATAATAAAATTGAAAAAAAAAAACGAAATGAATGTAAAGAAGAAAGCACAGACACTTTTTTCTACGGGTATTATTATTACTTGCCCCACGCCCTGTCCCACTCCCTGGCCCTCCCCTCTCTCTGTGTGAGCTAAATAAATTTTGCTTAAATGCAAATTTCGGTTGAGAAATGACTTGAGTTGAAGAACAAACCAAATTTCGTTGGCCCGGCTATTTATATTGTCTGTATACGCCTTGCAGATCGTATTATACGCGTCGCAAATTTCGGCCCATCTATGCGAAGGTGATGAACAGCTATGCAAATGCTTGCCGCAAGTCCTCGACATATCAATATCAGCGCTACGCCGGGGCCAATTCGCTGAGCCTCGTTACGGGCCTGCTGCCGTTCACCACCGAAATGGCACTCTTCGAGTTCCCATTTAACGAGCTGCTGGTGCGTATACGTAATTTCTAAACAATTGCCTCTTTGGACTCTATTAAGCTTCAATTTATTTCCGCTTTCCCTCTCTCCTGCTAGATTTGGGCGGTGCTCACGAAGCGCCAGCAAATGGCTCTGCTTATGTGGACCCACGGCGAGGAGGCGCTGGCCAAGTCCTTGGTCGCCTGCAAGCTGTACAAGGCCATGGCCCACGAGGCGGCCGAGGATGATTTGGATACGGAAATTTATGAGGAGCTGCGCTCCTATGCCAAAGAGTTTGAGAGCAAAGGTGGGTTGTCGTCGTTGTAATTGTGGCCAAAACGCTTGATTTAATTAACTCCCTCACTCGAGGCTGGGTGTGTGTGTGGGCGACATTTGTCAACCATTTGGGCAGCGGGTCTAATTAACGCACCTGACATTTGCGGTCGACTAATTGACATTTGTTTGATTTGTGGTTCCGTGTGCGTTGGCAGGCAACAAGCTGCTGGACTTTAGCTATCGCCAGGATGCGGAGAAGGCGCAGCGTCTGCTCACCTGCGAGCTGCACTCGTGGTCCAATCAGAGCTGCCTCTCGCTCGCCGTCGCTGCCAACCATCGCGCTCTGCTCGCCCATCCTTGCAGCCAGGTGATTCTGGCGGATCTCTGGATGGGCGGATTGCGTACGCGCAAAAATACCAATTTTAAGGTGAGTGCAATTGAATTTTTATTGATATTTCTTATCTAGCATATTTTTAAGTTATTTTATAGTATTTTATAAACTTAAATAGTATTATTTTAAAGCCATTTTATAGCCCTTCGGTATTTTTCTGGTATCAATAAATATATTTTGCTCTTCGTGCAGGTCATTCTCGGCCTGATCATGCCCTTCTACATCAGGCAACTGGACTTCAAGTCCAAGGAGGAGTTGCAGCAAATGCCGCAGACCGAGGAGGAGCATTTGGAGAATCAGAATTTGGATAACGACGACTCCGATCGCTCGCAGCCAGATGCTGAGGTAAGTTGCTCACATGCCAGGCTCCACTCTCTCTTTCTCTCTCTTCAGAACTGATGCCGCTATCCTTTGAACTAATTTTATATTTGTTTAATTTACTTAACCAGTGTTTTGTTCACATTTTGTTTTTGGTTTTTGGTTATCTACTTTTTGTTTTATGTTCTCTGTGCGTGCCAGCTCTTCGAAATGTATTTATTCAATTTTCAGCTAAGCTATATACTAAATACCTAATAATCTCTACTAAAATATCACATAATATATATTTATAAATATATTTACCTTAACTATATATATATATATATATCGTGCTATCATAAACCCTACCAAATGCCATCTACCCGCTCTATTTGTTTTAGAATGCCCTTTTAAAAGCCAAAAGATCCATTTCCTTGAGATATAGGATGGGCGCGGGCAGTAATAATCGCGACAAGGTAGTAAAAATCAACAGATCAAAAACAAAACAAAATAAATAAAAACATTTAAAATACCAACAACATTATTTCAAGCATTTCCTGTTCCAAGACTTTATCTATACCTACTATATATGTATAAATATATATATATATGTTTCTGAACGTATTTGTTATTTTTATGTATTTGCTGTCGAACTGTCTGTCGGTCTGTCTTACTCCCACTCTCTCTCTCTCTCTGTCTCTTTCTCTCTCTCTTACTATCTCTCTCTGTCTATCTATGTTTCTCTTTGTGTATTGTGTATTCTTTGTACTCTGTCTATATAAACTATATAATCATACATTACTTAAATTTATGGCATCTAATTTGTAACGCATTATGTGTTTAGTTGATTTTTATTGATTTCTTCGCCCAGCCAAACTTAAGCCAACAAATTGTGGGCTATTTTTAGTCAAGCCTTGTAAATCGCTCGCCCTTAGCTGTTAGGAAACGTGTCGCAGAGCCGTTTTGAAGTTTTAGTCCCCTAAGGTTACTCGGCGTATAGCAGTATAACGGTTGTGGTTGGCCCTGTGTAGCCTTAAAGTATGCTAATGTTATTGAGCAACAAGCAACAGGAGTACAGCAGGGGGATAAACGTATGTGCATGCGTAATATATGCTAAGCGGTGTACTGTCTAGCAGTATAACAGTTTAGCTGTATAACAGTATACTAATAACACTGTTGAGCTATAATATTATAGCAGTTTAACTATAAAACAGTATAATATAATATCAATTCAGCTGTATAACAGTTTATTTACTAGTATAACAGTTGCATTCCTTAACAGTATAACAGTTTTGCTGTATTGCTGTAAAACAATGAACTATTTGCCAGTATAACAGTTGAACTATTGCAGAGTATAACAGTATAACAGTTGAATTGTACAGCAGTATAACAGTTAAACTGTTAGTATTGTATAATGGTTTAACTGTTTAACAACTGAGCTGTATAACAGTTGAGTTATACAAGGGTATAACAGCTGTATAACACTTCAACCATGCAAAGGCACTCACTTAACTCATATGTGGTCAATTCATATACCTAATCTATACAGTCTACTCGCTCTCTCTTCCCATATCTGTCTCTCTCTCCCTTTCTCTCGTTCTCTCTCTCTCTCTCTTTTTTAATACACTAATTAATTTAAAAAGTGCAAATTAATACCGGTTGAAAAGCATTCGCCATCATTTCACAGTCCAGCCAACTCAACAGAGGTAAGTTCTTCAATAGAGCCCAGCCTCACCTAGACACCACCACCACCGCCGCGCCCCTCACATATTAACAATATATGTAAACACAGCCAACTCTCTCTCGCTCTCTCTCTTTTTCTCCATATATATATGCTTGCTTTGTTCCCATTGCCCGCTGGGGTATAGCCTTATTAAGTGCGAATTAACATTAAGCAGTCCTAACTGAATCCTTTCGCAGCCGATGTCCCATGGCTCAAGGCTTAATTTAAAGTTCGATTAAGTAATAACCGTTATGAGCACAAACGCACACACACACGGCTATTAACAATGCATATATGTGTATGTGAAAGCCAGCTATCGTCCTGTCTCTCTCTCTCTCTCCCTGTCTCTGTCTCTGTCTCTCTTTAGCTAGTTATAGATATATGAAGCTGTTTGTTGTGCTCGCCGCTCTCCAGAGCAAACTCTGCAGTTGTTCAAATATTGTTTTTCACTTACACACACACATACACAGAGGCCACCCACCCACACACACACTCACTCACACAGATGTGCGCTCGTTTGTATAGAGAAGCGCAGTTGAAAAACCTTTAATCAGAAAATCAAATTAAAATCCATTGAACCTGTGCGCACAGCTATAAAGTTGTTAGGATAAATGACAATCGGTTGTAGCCATTGATTAAAAATTCTTGCCCGCCCCAATCACCCCCCCCTCCCATGACGCCCCAGCTCTGTTTGAGGTTACGTTTACCGTTATTATAGTTGAACACCTGTACAAACACCAAGCACACCGATGTGGCATGTAGCGAAAACTTTTGTTATTAAGTTTAAATTTCTTTCACAATATAATTTCTGTTGTGCCTCTCTCTCTCTCGCTCTCTCTTTAGCACACACACACACACACTCCTTCAAGTGCTCATCTTCAGTATTCATATCCTCATCAATTGTAGCTTTAATAGACTTTCATTTAGATGATGTAACCAAAAATCGTATTTACTTTTTTTTATAATTTACTATAAATATATATATGTGTGTATATATGTATATCTGTATAACATATACATATATATTTATACATATATATATACATATATGGAAAACGTGCGATCCCCTTTCCCCTTCAACCCATTGCAGGCTCTATTGGCGGATACTTATTCGGTGCGCGATACAAAAGTACACGAAAATGGCAAAGTGAGTAAATTCACAGTTACCCACGAATACACACACACACACACACACACACACACACACAGATACAGATACAGACCAATACCCACCCCACACACACACACACACACACATTCAGTTTATTCATTCATTTACATTTGTGAAACTTTTTAATTGAATGCGCTCCAAAAAAATTATATATATATTTTCATATACAACGAAGACAATTCAATACCTTCTTTTTTGTTTAAGTGTACGTCTAGCACATAATTGAGACAACTTATATAACAGTTATATAATCATATCGAAAACCTATCCGTTTATAATAATAGAACACATTGTATGACATGCGGCATATTACGCATACGTCCCGTAGACCGTCCAAAAAACAAAAAAAACAAAAAAACGAAAAACAAAAGAAAATCCTTGATTTGTTTTTTCCTTTTTAGCTAAGCAACGACTCTAACTCTAACTCATCTGATTAACTCGAAAACATTTTTTTGATTTTTCACTAAAAAAGAGAAATAAATATATATTTATATATAAACACATTAAACCCGCTCACACCGCGTACTTCTCCACAAGTACCAGCTCGTTAAGTACTCGTTCGAATTTTGCAGGTTAATCTCACTGCTGGAGCGGAAGAACCACCCTCCAAAGTTAGTGTTGAATACCCTAACCCATAGCCATAACCAAGTAGCTTCTTCGACTCGACTCTGTTTTATATCCGCTTGACTATTTATGTTATGTTTTTTTTTCTGATCCATCGAATCAGTTGCTTTAGACGCTTTAGTGCATGTGCTTAACTCTACCCAATTGGCGCGTAAATCAATTAGAAACCCACGCAAATTTTAAATTGATTAACTCACCTTATGCTACCTACGTATATATACATATATCAATATAGTTATGCCGCTATGTAGGCTAGTTCTCACCTGTTCGCTTGCCAGACCCACTCACGTGTACATATACAGACACACGCATACTATAGATACTTTTGCCATATATCTATATATATATACTCGATACGCACTTTGTATGCCTCTTTCCGTTCCGTTCCGGCTAATGTTGATAATTGAATTCAACTCAATTTCAAACTAATTTCACATGCATTTTCACTCGCTGCACTCGCCGACCACCGCCCGAACGCCCGCCCGCCCGCCACTTGCGCCGCCAAACTAAAAGTTTTTTTCTCCGTGCCGGCAGGTCTCGCTCACCGACTCGGATCCGTCGCAATTTCGCGAATTCTTTCACCTGTCCGAGTTCAGCAACGAGATTAAGCAGCATCAGCCGCTGCGCCTGAAGAAGAAGTTCTACGAGTTCTACACGGCGCCCATCACCAAGTTCTGGGCCGATTCGGTGAGTAAAGCTCTTATTTAGTTATTAGCCAGCGGAAATTAGCAGCTTGTGTTTAATTTCCGCCGCACAGTGCGTACGCTGACTTATGTGAGTGAGAGTGCCAAAGGTTTTTTCCTATTTAAAAGTTGCACTAGATCTCGGCGTAGATAAAGACGAGGCAGTGCGAGGGTTGGGCTTGAGCTAGTCAGAGTAGATGAAGTGGGTAGAGCTTTTGAGAAGAGTTGAGATAAGGCGTGAAAGTAGAGGTTAGATTTTGTCTTAGATAATACAGGAATTGAGAAAAGATTTGATTTGCAATAATTGTATTTGGGGTATATTGGCTTGAAGAGCTAGTCTAGATATGCTGTCTGATTGAGTAGCCAGCAGAGATTGGCCAAAGAACGAGTTGGAATAGCTTTAATTGAAATAAGGAATGAGAAGATCTACCTGTGATAGATGTATCAGTTGATATATGTGTCAGTTGCTATATATATCAGTTGCTTCCATAACATAAATCATTTATAGAAATGGGAGTCAGTCTACTCTAGTCTAGTCCTAGGCTCACATAGTCTGAGGCTACTTCGCTTAGCTGAGTGAGCTGCAGTGAGCTCTGTTCTCTGGTCTCCAGTCTGCAGACAATCATAGAGTATATGTGCTATATACCTATAGATAACAGACAACTCTACTGATAACTTTGAGCAGTTAACTTATAAATATTTAATATATATATATTTACTCAAGCAAGCTTAAAGCTAGCACACAAAACTTCTACAGTCTATAGAATGGCTTAAGCTGATGATCCACTCTTGACTGGGTATTCTCTAGTCCAGCAAGTAGCACACTTCTCACACTGCTCAGTCATTATTTAAAATGTAATTAAATATGTTTTGCAGATTGCGTACATGTTCTTTCTGATAATGTTCTCGTTCACGGTGCTAGTGAAGATGGGTCCGATGCCGCGCTGGCAGGAATGGTATTCGATAGCTTACATAACGACGTTGGGATTTGAGAAGGTGCGCGAAATCGTTTCCTCCGAGCCGGTGGCCATTACGTAAGTAAAGTAATTCGCAAATTGAATTTGTGCCCAACTCTGTATGTGTGTGTGTGTGTGTGGGTGTGTGTGTGTGGGTGTGTGTGTGTTTGAGTGTGTTTAATTGCATTTAATTTAATGATTATAAATGAGTGCTGCGCATACTTTATGCCTCTGTGCATTTTGATTACTTGCCATCTGCTGCTGGTGCTTCTTCGGCTTCTTGTTCTTTCTATCTATATCCTGCGTGTGTGTGTGTGTGTGTGTGTGTATGTGTGCGATTTCCTTCAGAGTTTATTCACACTTGATTTACGGCTTTCGATTTCTGCGGCGCCCTTCATTAATGCGATTCTGTTGCGGCCTGGCTTCATTTGGCTCATTGTTGTTGCAGGCATAAATTCTCGGTGTGGGCGTGGAACATGTGGAATCCGTGCGACGGCGCTGCCATAATACTCTTCCTCATCGGCCTGGCCTTTCGCTTTCGCCCCAACACGATGGACATTGGCCGCGTCATCTACTGCGTGGACAGCATCTACTGGTATTTGCGCATATTGAACATTCTTGGCGTCAACAAGTATTTGGGTAAGTCAAATCAGCTTCATCTGCACGCGCACATAAACTCTATATCTCCCTCTTTGAAGGTCCTCTCGTCACCATGATGGGCAAAATGGTTAAGAATATGATATATTTTGTGGTCCTCTTGGCCGTGGTCCTCATGAGCTTTGGCGTCAGTCGACAGGCCATACTCTATCCGAACAATGAGCCCACTTGGCGGCTGATTCGCGAGGTAAGCAATGAGATTGGATATTCATAGGGTTTGTATAGATATATGACTGTGTGTGTGTGTGTGACTTGTTGCATCTGACGTTAGTAGGAACTATATTGAGTAACACTCAAGTTAAACAATATGAATACCCTTACAAAGTGTAGGCAGCTCCTTTAGGCAGCAGCTGAGTATACCTTGGAGTTATATTTATATATATAGTATATAGTATAATAGTCCACTTGGCTCAACATTTGTGCACTTATCAATTCGTCGTTAAAAAATATGTTGTCATTTTTTATTGCCAATCGATGGTTGAGTTTCAGATGCGTCGAGAATGCTATATAACTCAGAGATTGGCCATAAAATACTCGAGCTAGAGGCATGAAAAACTCAGGAGAACTTTTCTGGGAGTCAACTGAATTTTATTGAAATTTTTAAAGGCCATGGAAAATCGATGAATGCTTGACGATGCTTCATATATATATATATATACGTTTCGAATGAGGTATAGCATTGAAAAATCTGTTAGAAATTACGCCAGTTGTAGTCAGACAAAGTTTGAGTCAAGTACGTGTTTCTTACCCGACCCGATTTGGCCAAGATGATAAGATTATCATATCATATATCATACATATATCAATATAATATTTTTTAAAAAATATCTCAAAATTTCATGATTGATACTTTTTAGTGGCAAACGAAAGTGATAAATGAAAGGAGTAGAAAATTACATTTGATTTGAAAAAGTGACCAAAAAATGGAGAAGTTAGACTCGAAATGAGTTCAAAAGGGTTGTTTTTGGAAATGTAGATATAGAACTAAAGACTTTTTAATAACTTGAAATTAATAATATATATATATGAGTAATAATAATCCATATATGTATATATATAAACTAGGCAAATCTGAGTTCTACAGATCAGCATTGATATCTAAGATCATTTAAGCAGACCTCAACATAATGAAGCTACTACAGTATAGTATAGTTTATAAATACTTATATATGTATAACTATAAGGTATATATATAAATTCAGCTAGGGTATTTAATAGTTCGGTTAGCCGAAGAAATCTCTTCTCCTACGTTGATTACAAAATTTATATAAAAATTGTTACAGTCGTGTAAATAATAATTCTTTAGCTGAAACCTGAAAAAAACGCTGCACCTGCTAATTAATTGTGTCTGTCTGTGTGTGTGTGTGTATCTTGAACAAATATTAACATTTATGTACGTACGTATATTTATATATATATAGAGAGAGAGAGTGAAACATTTTTATGAATCTGCTCAATGTACACTGACAATTTTTACAATTGCAGCGCTTGTGAATTGTGTATTTGTTGAGAGGAACGGAGTACACGCATTTACTTATATAAACAAAAATATGAATATTTAATAGCAATAACAATAATAATAACAATAACAATAATAATAACAATAGTAAAACCTTTTATTCAAACTCAATTAATTGTAGCTATGAAAAGTATTCTCGTATTTAAGTAGAGCTTCACACAGCGACTTTTTTGGTTGACGTTTTTTTTTTTTTTCTTTCGACTAAGTAGTTATCAGGCGCTGATCAATACTCGATTGACTAACTGCTCTTTTTCTTCATTGTGTCTTGTATTATTGTGTTTCTTCATGCCTTCGTTCTCATGACTCTCACGCTCCACTCTCCACCTGTCACTCTTCACTTTGTCACTTTGTTGCCATTCCACATCTCTCTACACACACGCCTCACTTTACGCATTTTGATTTTGGTTATGAATATATATGTATATATATCGGCGCCATGCACTGGCCAGGTTATTGCTGGCTCAATCTTTGCGCCTGGATTTCAAGGCGCTCTCGGCCACAATAGTCGTTCGCATAACACACGCATAGCTGGCTTTGGACCTGGTGCATTTGCAGCTGCCCATCATCGCAGTCATGCAGCAGCAGCAGCAGCGGCGGCGGCCGCGGCAGCGGCAGCAGCAGCCAGCACAACAACAACAACAACAAGCACAACAACGATGCCGCCCACTGTGACGCCCCCAACAACAACAACAACAACGACAGAAACAGGCGAAACCAGTCACGAGCTGCCAAGTTTCTTGAATGGAAATCACACAAATGTATCTACAATTGGTTTGCTATATAGAGAAAAAAAAAAACAAAAAAGTGTTTAGCAATTGATCCTAGCTGGCGTCCCTGTGTGACATATATATTAACATATAATATATATATATATATATATTGGCAAGCTGTCTATCTAGTTGTTGTTGTGCCTCAAAAAAAAAAAAAAGAAAAAGAAAACAAAAGATTTTGGTTTTTTTTTGTTAATTGTGCAAAAGATACTTTTTGTCTTAATTGGTTTCTTATCGATTTACTCTCTTGCTTATCTTTCGTTTTATAATATATCCAACATAAATATCGATGTTGTTTCAAATAAACCCGCTAACTAGATAATCCCCTTTCTCTCTCTGTCTCTCTCTCTTCTCTTCTCTCCCGCGTTGGTTGTGCGACCCTCGAGTGTTCTTTTGTTTCCTGCTCGTCGACTACGTTGTTTTCATTTCTTTTTCTATCATATGCTCATTTCTACTTCAATTATATTACGTATACGCCGTGCATGCTCTTTGCAGAGAAAAGAAAACTTTGATTTACCATAAAATAAACTAAAGACATTTAAGTATTTGCATCTGGGAAGTAAATGTGTGTACTCAGTTTCAAGTTTGTCATTTCCATTTTTTTTGCAATATTTATTAATATTTTTTCTTGGCATGCTTGATTTCTTTGCTTGCGCTGTATGCACAATCTCAAACGGCTTGCATTCACACAAACAAGGAACAGTCCCCTTTACCTCCTCCCCGTCCTCCTCCCCCTCCCCGTCCTCCTCGATCGACAGCATCTCCTGCTGCAGCATTGTTTGCAGTTAAAGCTCGAAAAATCCATTCAGTCAAGTATCGTAGCAGTAGTCATACTTTTTTGATACACTGTAAGCACTTTTCGCAGCAATTTGCATGCAATATGCAAATGTTTAACGCAGCCAAAGCGTATTATGTTTACATCGTGTCCTGGCGTGTTTCTGACGCCTTTTTATTGCATAGCCGTTGGCGGGAAAAGGATGAGAGCTGCGAATTTATGATGAGGCATTTATGATGCCATAGACTAATGAAATAGAGTTTGCAGATAAGATACAGATACAGATACAGATACAGATACAGATACAGATACAGATACAGATACAATACAGATACAGATACAGATACAGATAGAACAGATACAGATACAAAGATACAGATACAGATACAGATACAGATACAGATACAGATACAGATACAGATACAGATACAGATACAGATACAGATACGGAGATATAGATACAGATACAGATACAGATACAGATACAGATACAGATACAGATACAGATACAGATACAGATACAGATACAGATACAGATACAGATACAGATACAGATACAGATACAGATACAGATACAGATACAGATACAGATACAGATACAGATACAGATACAGATACAGATACAGATACAGATACAGATACAGATACAGATACAGATACAGATACAGATACAGATACAGATACAGATACAGATACAGATACAGATACAGATATAGGTATAGATATAGATTCATATACAGATACAGATACAGATACAGATACAGATACAGATACAGATACAGATACAGATACAGATACAGATACAGATACAGATACAGATACAGATATAGGTATAGATATAGATTCATATACAGATACAGATACAGATACAGATACAGATACAGATACAGATACAGATACAGATACAGATACAGATACAGATACAGATACAGATACAGATACAGATACAGATACAGATACAGATACAGATACAGATACAGATACAGATACAGATACAGATACAGATACAGATACAGATACAGATACAGATACAGATACAGATACAGATACAGATACAGATACAGATACAGATACAGATACAGATACAGATACAGATACAGATACAGATACAGATACAGATACAGATACAGATACAGATACAGATACAGATACAGATACAGATACAGATACAGATACAGATACAGATACAGATACAGATACAGATACAGATACAGATACAGATATAGGTATAGATATAGATTCATATACAGATACAGATACAGATATAGGTATAGATATAGATTCATATACAGATACAGATACAGATACAGATACAGATACAGATACAGATACAGATACAGATACAGATACAGATACAGATACAGATACAGATACAGATACAGATACAGATGCAGATATAGATTCAGATACAGATATATATACATGTATAGATACACGAGAATCTCAAGGATGGAACTCAAAGATATGACGCTGAAGATACAGCTAGACATGGAGGTAGAGATAGATACAGATACAGATACATGTCGAATTATAGATAGAGAGTATAGAGAGGATAGATACAGATACATATCGAACTATATATAGAGAGGATAGATACAGCTACAATTACTGAATCTTGTAAATTTAAAGACCTTCCTTGAATCAAATCTGCCTTAGAAATCCCCCTTCTGTCGCCTATTCGAATCTCTGTTGGGTTCAAATATATCGCCAGCCATAAAATTGAAATTGAAAATCATCAGCTGCTGCTGCTGCTGCTGCTGCTGGGCGCAATAATGTAAAAACAGCAAACTGTCCAGGTTTAATTATTCAAAATCTATCACAAAATGCTCGGAGACTCCCAGGGAGATGCGGTCCATCACATGCCCTCTGCCTACACCTCCCACCCTCCCCCTGCCACACCTTGTGCCTCAGTTTAATCGCATAGCCATTAACCCGGCAAATGCTAATGAAATGGTGGCAGTGCCTTTAATGAACACACAGACCCAACTACAGTAGCATGCTGTTAAAACTAAAGGCGAAATGCACAGTCAACACACACACACACACACACATCCAACACACACACATATATATATTATAGCAACTGTCTGTGTTGATGTGTAAAACTTGCATAAATGTTGACCCAGTCGGGCACGAGCTGTCGGCTCGTCTCCCAAATTGAATTAAGCTTGGTCACTTTTTTTTTCTTTTTCGTTACTGGCATTTAATGATAAACCCCTCTCTCTTCCTCTCTCTCTCTCTCTTTCGCTCTCTTTTTCTCTCCCCCTCTTCTTCTATTTCCTTTTCTTCCCGTTTTTAATTTAACGCCGCACACAGGTCACCTATCAGCCGTACTTCATGCTGTACGGCGAGGTCTTTGCCGACGACATTGATCCGCCCTGTGGCGAGGATCCGCGTCAGCCCGCCTGCGTGACAGGTAGGTTTGGCACCTGTGTAAATGTATATATAGCGAGAAAGATACTTAATTCTTAAACTCAATGTTATTTACAGGTCATTGGGTAACGCCTATCACCATGTCCATGTATCTATTGATTGCCAACATATTGCTCATCAATCTGCTCATTGCCGTCTTCAATAATATATTCAATGAAGTCAACTCGGTTTCACATCAGGTAAGCACACATAGAACTATCATCAAAATGGACTTATATTAAATTTAAAATAAGTTTTTATTATATTTATATTTATTTCAAATTTCATTTAATAGTTTCGATATACTGCATATGACTTAAGTTTGTCTTAAAGCTCAACTAGGTTACTAAAGTGCTTTAAAGACCTTTTTGCCTTGTTGGCAAGCGTTGCCACCTAGTTGCAAATTACTTTGCTTACAGCAGTTTAGGTGGCTAATAGAGTTGATTACTTGCATCTAGCTGGCAACGTATGCGACAGTTCGTAAAAGTAGTTGGCAACATCGTTTAGCAGCTTAGCTGAGTTTAAGCTCAGATTAAGTTAACAAAGTAGCAATTAAGCAGCAACTAAGCTGAGCTTAAACTCAGCTAAACTAACTCAACAATATTGTCAACTATTTAGACTGTCTGCTGCATACGTTTTGCTGGTTTAAGCCTGGAGGCTGTTAGTTAAACTACATGGCCTTGCCACCTAGTTGCAAAATACTTTGTTTACGGCTAGTTTAGCTGTCTGCTGATAAGAAAAACATATTTGGTTGGCTTACAGAGTTAGTTTGTTAAGTATTCATAAGAATGCTGAGCCAGGCATTGACTGCTTTAGTCATGGAGTTGCCACCTAGTTACCATTCTGGTTATTAAACTCTTAAGCTAGCTTTACTAGACTTTAAGCAATGAGGAACTTAAAGTTAGGTGGCAAAAAAGGGAAACATCCAAGTCGATTTTATTTTATTTGGCCTTTTGCAAGCTGCAAGCGTTGCCACCCCGTTGCATAGCTCTTTGTTAAGCTGTTAAGCCAACTCCTGCTAAACTGAAACAATGAGAATAGCCTGAAACATGTTTTTACTATTAATACTCTAACACCCTCTCTCTCTCTCTCTCTCTCTCTCTCTCTCTCTCTCTCTCTCTCTCTCTCTCTCTCTCTCTCTCTCTGCCCCGCAGGTGTGGATGTTTCAGCGATTCACAGTGGTCATGGAGTACCAGCAGAAGCCAGTGCTGCCGCCGCCTTTCATCGCCTTCTGCCACTTCTATTCGCTGCTCAAGTACTGCGTGCGTAAAGCGAAAGGTGAGCCCGGCATGAGCAACTTTAGCTTTGTTCCCTGTGAGTGCAAAACAATCGGAGCGTGTCCCAATTGAATGAGAATAATGTACAAATCTCTATATCTTTTTACCCTGCTGCCGCATTGCTGTGTTCCGTCTCTGCTACAACTGCTCTATTGTATATGTTGTATATATATATAATCGATTTCTCTCTATAACTGCAACTTAATTATCAATTTTATTCTGCTTTTTGTCCATCGGAATAATTGATTTGAATTGTGTTTGTGTTTGTGTTTGTGGGTTCCAATAGGATTGGAGGTGCAGCGGGACAATGGTCTCAAGCTGTTCCTCGAGAAGGACGATCTGGAGCGACTTTACGACTTCGAGGAGGAGTGCGTCGAGGGCTTCTTCCACGAGCAGGAAATCATATTGAACCAGTCGACCGACGAGCGCGTCAAGAACACAACGGAGCGCGTCGAGACCATGTCACAGAAAATCGAGGACATCAATCAAAAGGAGAACATACAAACGGCCACCGTACAGGTGAGTAACGCACATACATACACAGCCTCTCACACACACATTCATAGCGATATTCGCTCCAGTGTTAAGCCCACTTTTTAGTTTTTTGTTATGCAAATTCACAATTTTCTCTTTTGCCCATTGATTTGGGTTTTATGCGCATTGACAGCTGAGTTGAGGGAGCTGAGGGAGCAGCTTGAGCAGCTTCTGCCACAACGCTTAAATTGAAAATGTCCATAAATATGGAGCAGAACGAGGGTTGCTTCTACATATATAGATATATTATATATCGTTGACAATCTCTCAGGAGAATCAAAAGAATCAGTAATTCATTTTGAGAACTAGTTCATGTTTTTTTTTTTTTTTTTTTATTGGTTATTTTAATTTATTTGCTGCTTTCAAGTGAACTCGTTTCTAACAATTATTTTCCTTTCGCTCGTGGCTTGTATACTTTTGCATTAAAAATTAATAGCTAGTTCATTTTATGAACCAGTTCAATTAAACAAGTTCCTTTTGAGCGCTTTTCTGTCACTAGTGGCCAATTAGGAGAGAATTAGTTGTTCATTTGTGTGAGTCTGTTCAATTGAACTAGTTCCTTACGAAATATATATTTCGCCTGCATTAAAAGAGAATCAGTGGTTCTTTTTGTGAACTAGCTCTTTATAATTTCTTTCTTTTTGCTAGTATTTTTTATACACACATTTGAATAAGAATCACTAGTTCAATTGAACTAGCTCCTCTCAACCTTTGCACTCGCATCAAAAGTCCAAGTCAGTCAACTTATAAAACAACCCTCTCCCCAGTTGAACAGCTGGTGTTCATTTGTATGCTCCTTCGACAGCCAGGACATATGGCATCAAGTTGTTCTTCCCTCTTTCAGCTCTCACTTTTATTGCAATTGTTACATTGTCGCTCGTATTGTGTGTCTGTTCATTCGTCTGTTTGTTTGCAGAACATTGAATTCCGTTTGCGCAAAATGGAGGAGTCATCGGAGCAGATATTGTCGCACCTGGGCGTCATACATCGCTTCATGTCCGCACATACCACCGGCAACGAGGAGCTGCTGCGCGGCTCCGTGATGAACATTCCGGGCGAGATGCATCGCATGCGCACCATCTCAATGTCCGACAATGAGGGCAGTGGCGGAGCTGGAGGAGGTGGCAGTGGCGGAGGAGGTGGTGGAGGAGGAGGAGCAGGCAGTGGCGGAGGCGGAGGAGGAGGCGCTCCGCCTGGAATTGTTGCGACGTTGGGCCTGGGTGCCGCACTCACTTTAAATTCACTGCAGGTGCGTCTCAGCTGAATGCTTTTCACTCACCTCAAACCTGTTGGCAATTGTTTTTTTTTCCCGCTTCTTTGTTTACGTGGGCAGGTGAACAATCGACGTCGGTTCAATCGCTCGCTGACCGAGGTGCGACCGGATGCGTACATCTTGGATGAGGGTACGCACTTTGAGGTGGTGCCGCTGCCCGAGGAGCCCGACGAGGTGGTCAAGTCCCGCGAGGCGCTCAACGAGCAGATGGTGCGCAAGGCCTCCATGCAGTCGGAGGCCGACTCCGATATTTATTTACCGCTCTCCCAGCGTCCGTCCACCTGCGACACGGTCAAGCGGACGCCGTATGTTACGGTACGCCAGGATACGGGCGCCAGCACCGAGAGCAAGGACACGCTGACGCCCATGGGCAACGACGACGATCAGACGCTCGTCGGCGGCGACAACTCCGACGATGCGGCGCCGGACATGACATTTGAGGGTAATGCGAATTGGCCATGAAGCCCAAACGCTGTCTGGCTTTCTAATCCACTTCCACTTCTGCTTCCATGTTACGTTACTTTTTCACTACTTCTGTATGCGTTTTCGTTTGCAAGTACCGCTTTCTCTTTATTTCCGTTTCGATTATGTTGTTGTTGCCCTTTCTTGATATTTCTTTTGGTCTAATCTGCTGCTCTTTGCCTCCCTCAGCTGCCCGGCACCGAGCTCTGCGCCAGCGCACCGTCTCGCTCTGTAGGAGGAACTCGGAGACGTATTCCCTGACTGGCGCCGACATCAATCGCTCGCACATCAGCCTCAATCAGCTGACAACGCTCTCGCGTCGCCAGATGAGCCTCACGCACTCCGAGCCGGACAGCGACAAGGACATGCCGCCCATGCCGCCCACGGGTATGTCTAGCTAGCCATTGGTGTCCCCGATCTAAACCAGTTAGACTCTATGCGTTAGTTGCAAACAATGCGCGCGCTCCAAAATTCGATGCCTTTAACTAATACCAGATTCATGAGGACGACTTCTAATCCGAACTAAAACATTAACTTCGACCAATCCAAGCTACCTCAATTGGCCAACATTTAGACTTAACCCAAAGAGCATATATATAATCTCGTTGTTGTTGTTGTTGTAGTTGCTGATGTTGATGTTGATGTTGTTGTTGTTGTTGTTGTTGTTGTTGTGATGCATATACAGTGAAAGCTCTACGAAGTGAACAAAGAAAGTGGGCTGGAGTATTGATGAAGGTGTGAAGGTTAAGAGAGTTGAGAATGGGAAGAAAGGATTAGGATTAAGTGGAGGAGATGAGAAAGAAAGGAAAGCAAGATGTGGATTTGTATAATGTCGATATAGATATAGTAGTCTGATACACTCGATAATCGTTTCAACTGTTCATGGTAAAAGGACTGTGAAGAAGGGAGGGGTAGAAGATGAGACAGAGATGCCATTCAAATAGATCCTCAAGCTTAAAGATAGAGTTTGTATAGGAACAATAAAGATATAGTGTCTGATGTTCATATTCATAAGAATATGTTCATATGTTGATATTGAATTAGAAATATATGTGAAAATATAGAGGAGCAACACTATATTAGCTCAGTAAAAATATTCCAATATAGTAATAAACTAGATATCATGAGTATAAGATAAATATGACATTTACAGTTAGATTTTCTATCAAGAGTTCCTTTAGTTTTAGTATAGTAATGCCAGCTAGTCTATACCGATAACTAGTTATCGATATCGACATGCAGTCTTTACTGTACAATCTAGATACTTCTGCATAGGCAGCCATGAAGCTCTGTTCCTTAGCAGAGTTTTCACTGTATCCACTTTGTCACTCTCACAATCTCTCTCTCTCTCTCTCTCTCTCTCTTGTTCTACTCTCGACACACACACATATACATAAACACCAACACCAACACACACACTTCTTGATCTCTGACGCATTCTCAATGAAAAACCTAACCTCGAACTCTAGGTAAATCAGTATTGCATGCGAAACCCTCCAGAAATATATTGCTGAAACTGCACAGTGAATATACATCCATAACGGACGAGCTGGAGAGCGTTTGCCATTTGATTGCCTCGCCGACCGTCTCGCTGCAGAGCAACAAAGGTAAGTTGGCGTTGCTCCGATCTCCGAACTCCATCCAAACTTCCCATATCCGATTGGCCCACAACGAAAAGCACTCAGAACCCACAAAATTATGTAATTTGTTTATTTGCTAACCGGGCGTATGCGTTATCTTCATTTGCCTTGTGCTTGCCAGCCGCAAAAAAACCAAACCAAACAAAGAAATCCCAAGCAATACCCCAGCCTGCGCCTGCGCCTGCACCTGATCCTGCCTCAGCTGCCATTCGAGATCTTTACTCATTATTCCTTTGCTTATCTAGTAGCTTCCTTGGATCGTCCCAAGACGGAGATGTCACGCGCCGAGGCGGCTGCTCTGCAGGAGAAGAAACACTTGAAGGAGTGCGAGGAGAACGACTACAGAATATTGGAGGGTCTCTTCGAGGCACGCGGCTCCATCGATGCCAGTGTGCCCAGCTATGAGGTAGGCTCTGCCTGATATACATATGTATATACCCCTCAGCTTTTATATAAACTTCTCTTGCTGCTCCCAGATTGGCGTCTCTGTGGACTACAGCCATCGCTATCCGCTGCGCCGCGAGACCGCCATTGAGCTGTCGCCCTCGAAGCCAGCGGCCGAGGGCGGTGCCATCGGCGCCGTCATTGCCGGCGACAGCAGCGACACGAGCGGCGCAGCGAGCAGCGGCTTTCAGCTGAAGCACGAGCGCCCTTGGCAGCGCAACTCGTCCATGGAGCAGCAGAGCTATCAGTCGCCGCTGGTGCCGACGCGTGCCACCAGCGACTTCCTCAATCCGCCCTACGACAGCAGCGGGCGGCTGTTCAAGAAGTCCAGCGAGAGCTTGCAGAAGAACTCGAGCACGGATACGGACTACTCGGCGCATCCGTATCGCTTCATCAAGCAGAGCTCCAACGAGACGAACACCTCCTTGACCGGCTCGTACAATGTGGACACGCCCTCGCTGACGGCGGAGCCCAGTTTGGATGCTGGCGACTCGCACTCGGCGACGGGCATCAGCGTGAGCGTTGGCGCTGCTGGCGGCGCTGCGCAGGCGCGCTATCAGCCGAAGCGCACGGCGTCCGTGGGCGCTGCCGATGGCAGACGCCTGAGGGACGACAGCTCCAGTTCGCTAGATCTGACGCAGGCAGCGCCAGCACTGCCAACGCGCCCCATGCAGTTGAAGAAACAGTTTAGCATGGACCAGGGCAAGCCAATGTCTGCGCAGACAAGCGCCGAGGCAAGCAGCACTGAGACAGCGGCTGCAGCTGCTCCGGTTGCTGCCAAACTGATTTCGACGCTGAAGCCGCCCTACACCAGCAAGCTGGGCATGAACGTGCTCAAGGAGAGCAGCTCCAGCACCGAGGAGTCGCGCGACGGTGAGCCCATCTCCGCGACGACCTCCTCGTCCGCCAAGAGCAGCACCACAGGCCTGGCCATACCGCAGATCAGCACGCACCTGGTGCAGGATGAGATAGCGAAGCTCTCCTCCAACATCAAGAGCAGCACAGAGTCAGAGAAGGATCCGCCATATAACGAAACAATGTGTTAACTAACTGTATATATATATACCCTATCTGTATCTGTATCTGTATCAGTCTAGAAGCTAAAGAGCAAAAGTATCTGTATCTGTCTGTTAGAGTTAGTGAGTGAATCCTGATGATTCGCCATTTAACGAAAAAATGTGTTAACTAACTGTATATATATATATATGCATATATCTATATATCTATGTATCTGTATATCTATAAGCAAAGTATCTGTATCTGTGTCTTTGAAAGTATCTTTATCTTTATGTCTGTTAGTAATTGAATCCACCTTATGCTCAATACGCGTTGCTAGTCAACCACATTTCAAAGAGTAATACATTTACTATATATATATATATATATATATATATATATATATACATATATCTGATAGATAGAGCGCATATCAAGATATAAATGCGCATTTGCCCAGATGGAATGCAGAAGCAAATTTCAATGATTTTTGACAATACATAGCACACAGATTCTCTGTATTTTTATATCAAATGTATTTATTTACACAGTTGTCAGTTTTTATTGTTGTTAATCGATGTACAAAGAGAAGAGGAGAAAGAAGCAGAGGAAGTTGGAGAAGTGAGAAACTTGAATAGCAAATCAAAATGCATGCATTTCACATACAACTCAAGCGCATATTATATATGTATAACTGTTTTATCTATCTATATATACTCTAACTGTTATTTAACTAAAAAAAAGAAAAACACTAAAAATATGTCTAGCTCTAGTTCCATGAACATATGAAATGTCACCTGCAATTTCACATATCCAAACAACCAACCAACCTACGAAACTTATCTAAGAAGCAAACTAAGCAAAAAAAATACTATGTAGAGAGATATATACGAAAACTTAAAGCAACTTGTTGTACTTATACATTGCCTATATATATGTTACATATATATATCTGTACTGTTATGCCCTGCAACTTCTATATCAAATTTATAAATATATATGTGTGTGTCTGTCTGTGTATTATATAGTTAGTTAGTCCATTTTACTTTATTTATGTATGTGAGTGTGCGTGCGCGTGTTTTAGCCAATTATCCTAGCCAGAAAACAATTTGTATATACATATATATAGATATTTTTTCAACAAAAAAGAAACTTGTTAACGTTTTGCTTCATGTTAAATGCGTTTGTCATAATTAGTTTTTATAAATTTATTGCATTTTATTAGAGTTTAAAAAAAGGAAAGAAAAAAAACAGAAAACAATGTACTTATTGATTTTAAGAGAATTAAATTTAATTATATATCTATATATATTCTGTATGTTTTCTTCGATTTGCAGCCAACCCTAACTGTAGCAGCAGACCTAAATCCTAGTTGATCCTTAGATAAGAACAACTTCTTTTAATGAGAATTGGTGGATTTGCTCCTTACGATCCCAGTGTAGAAGGTCCTGTGAAAATACATTCAGATTTAGACAAACTAGAGCAATTTTCTGAAAAAGGACATTCTTTTCATAGCCATAACTCGGTCATATCCTTAAGGATCTGCAAAGGACATACCTTCTTGAGCTCGTGGCAGTCATAGCAAAAGATTGGCATTCAAGGACTTTCAGGATTCCACCAAAAAATTGTCTCATTATTTTGCAAGGCAAATGGTCGAAAAATGGCCGAAAATTCATAAATTGTCGATTATCTTGGCCAATAACAGGACTAGGGCAATGCCCTTTATATCATAGAAAGCTCTTGGCCTGCTGATGAATAGTTAACGATAAAAAGGACGAAAGTCCTTTAAACAGCGGAGTTATAAGGACTTCTTTACTGTGCAATAAACTGCTTATATCTCGGTCGTATCCTGACGTATCCTTGAAAGTCTTAGCTCAAACTGACGGGGGTCACAGGGGCTACCAACCGGCCAAAGGACATTAATATTGTCCTTACGGTTCCCGAGATATTAAGCATTTTGTGTGTTTTGGGCCGTTTTCTATGCCGCCGCAGCCCGCCTGGCATGCAGAATGGATAAGTCCTGGATTCTTAGATGATCCCATAATATTCGGATTAGGATCGATGGTGATGGTCACCACGATCTTAACGCACTAAATTTCGTTATCCTGCGAAAGGATTTGGCCGAGTTATGGCTTAAAAATGAAATTGGCTAAAATACGCAAAAACCAAAAAACGTTGCATACTCTGAAGGGCAGCCAATTTTTTTGGCTTCCGCCAAAAATTTCATTCAAATGGGATTTCTTAACTTTTAGTGGCTGCCCTTCAGAGTATGCAACGAATTTTGGTTTTTACGTATTTTAGCCTATTCCGTTTTTTGGCCACAGCTCGGCCAAATCCTTTGGCAGGATAATAAATTTGGGTGCGTTAGGATCGTGGCGATGCTTACCATCGTTCCCAATCCAAATATTAGTGGGTCATCTAAGAATCCAGGTGGGCTGCTAAAACACACAAAATACGTAATATATCGCAAACCGCAAGGACGATTCTGATGTCCTTTGGCCAGCTGGTAGCCCTGGTGACCCCCGTCAGTTTGAGCAAGGACTTTTGAGGATGCGTCAGGATACGACATGAAAATCCTTGAATACCAATCGATAGTTATGACTGTCTCAATTTAAAAAACATATATCCCTAGCAGATCTTTAAGGATATTGCAGAGTTATGGCTATATAAAGAATGTTTTTATTCAAAAAAAATAGCTCGAGTTTATCGAAATCTTTATTACGTTATAATATTTTGATGGAGGTCGTTGTGGTTCGTTACCATGATTCTAATCCAGCATGGGACCTCATCCTGCGCAAGGATATGCTTGCACTAGAACTATTCTTATCAATTTACATTTGTGTATTAACTGCGCAGCGCAAAAGTATGCAACAGTTTTCAGTTGACATGATATGAACTGCTTGCGTAGACATTCATCAAGCAGTGCACATTGAAAAGGTGTACGACAAATTGCTGACTGCTACGATACTTACGATGCTTACGTTCATTTTAAAATTTAAATATTCTTCTCTTTGTAAATTCACACAAATCGTCATAAAATATATAATATATATATTACTTAAAGCACATTTTGATTTAGTTTAGTCGTATCGTTTACAGTTCTTACAAAAGTTGTTTATTTAAAATGAATTTAATTAATTAACTTAGGTTTCTAGTGTATCGTAAAAAAACAAAGCAAGCTTCAGAACTCTTCAACTGTTTAACTTAAAGCAAAACAATTATTTAATACTCTCCTCACTTACATTTTAACTAGGATGAACTATTGCGTTAGAACTACTTTTCCTCGTTTCTCTTTCAGTTTTTTGTTTGCTTTTTTTTCTCTCATTTACATTGTATACAAAATTTGTAAGTCTTTTACGTTGCCATCGAAACTTACAAACTAAACAGTTATCTTCTTCTTCTTCTTCTTCTCCTTTTTGTTTTAGTAATATTTTATAAATATTTACAAATAATGGCAATATGGCTTGACTCAGCTCAGCTCTATATAGATAAATAACTAACTTTCCAAAAAACTCCAACAATTTCCACTAGGACATTGAATGCTTCGCGGCCTACAACTTGCACTAGGTTTCAGTTATATAGATACGATATCTATAGTACAGATATAAATATTTATATCATACTCCTCTGTAGATGACTTGATCTGGAACACAGCTGTTCCTCTATCCTTAACATTTTCGTTTTGGTTTTGGTATTTGGCCAACTCTGCAGTTGGTATCGATGCTACGTTTTTTTTTTTTTTTTTTGATTTTGTCGTTGTGTGATGTACTTGTCTCTAGCTTAGCACTAAGGATCACAATTGGTTGAGCTTAGTTATTGCCACTGTTAAGGTTCTCCGCCTCGGGCTCCACGGCGCCCTGGTGCACCAGCTTGTCCAGCTCCTCCTTCTTTGTGCGATTAAAGAAGCCAGCCTGCAGAGAGAGGGAGATTAAGGATTACGGATTATTTCATGCCACTTCCATTTGGGTTTTCTGAGCTACTCTACCTTGTACATGCCGTAGGTAATGGCAGCCAGCAGCAAGAGGCCACCCAGTATGGAGAGTATCCACACCCAGATGGGCAAGCTCTTGACCAGATGCTTCGATATGACATTTGGTTCGAGTTTGCGTCTAATTAAGAGCGAGCTGCCCGTCGGATCGCCCTCCTTGCGCACATTCAGGTCGATCAGAATGGCAAAGAACTCCCAGGGATCGATGAGAATGGCGTTCACCTCGTTCAGGTCGACGCTGTAGCGCATGTTCAAGTTGATTGGCTTCTCCGGCTTGAAGTTGTAGACGCGCATCACAGCGCGCAGGCAGACGGTCATCTCGGGATCCCGACAGTTGAAGACAATGGTGCGGTTCACGGGCAACTTGCCCTTGAAGTCCTCGCTGAGCAGCTCATGCGCCTTGAAGTTCGAAATGCGCGCATACTGCTCTCGGTTGGCAGTCAGGGCCTTCAGGTCACGTCGCTTACGCGTCATGGAGGCTGTGGCCACCGTATCCGAGTCCAGCTCCTGCCAGCTCTGCTCCGTATGCCCGCTGCTGCTCATGTCATAGTGAGCTCCATTCTGGCTGACGACGACGCGCTCCGAGTGCTTGCTCGTGCGAGTTGTGGAGATCTCAATGGGATTCATGATGATCTGCGTGTTGTTCGGGTCGAGCAGCTCAATGGACACCAGCTGCGCATCGTATGTCGCCTGCATGGTGATGTTGCTCACGTTGATGATGGGAATGGTGGCTGTGGAGCCAGCGATCTTGTAGGCAACGGGTATGTGGAAGACCAGCTCCAGGGCATCCACGTTGCTGGGGCCATTGCTCTTGATCTCGTAGTTGTTGACAATGATGGCGGAGTTCTTATAGTGCTCCAGGTTGATGGCTTCATTGCTCTGGCCACTGTCAAGATGCAGCAGATTAGCATACAGTTCAGTTGAGATAGTCTGATGAGTCTTACCCGGAAGCATCGATTTCCGTGTACTCCTTGAGCGCAATCAGACTGCTTAGCTTGTTGTCGCTGGGATTCTGCTCGTGGCCCGTGCTGAAGACCTCGGCGCTGATAGTGAGCGCTCTGCCCGTCAGGCTGCTCACATCGAAGCTGATGGTAATGCTATCCTTATCGCCCTTGCCCAAGGGCCTGCCATGATTCAGATCGCAGACCATGACGGCCTCGCTGACCTTGCAGTTGCCAGGTATCTGAGCAAAGTTCAGGCGACTCGAGCTCGTCACATTCAGCTGGGGCAAATAGGCAGTTTCTCCGTTGTTGGTGACCTCGTAGTTGATGCGCAGGGTCTTGCCGCTGCCCAGTATATAACTTGAGCTGTTCGAAGAGCAAATAGTAAATAAAGAGTCCTTTAAGTTGTTATTGTCTTTGACCCACCTCAAGTCCTTGGCAGTCAGCTTCAGATCGGCTATGCACACCTCCGTGGCACAGCCCGTGCTGAAGATGATCTTCTCCGTGTAGACCTTGGGATCATCGGGATCCACAGCCACGCAAGTGTCGCAGAATACTGAAGGATAACAAGAAGTAGGTTAGACCTCAGCTGATACCCTCTCACTCTGCTCCAACTTACCCTCAGAGTCTGGCACCTTCTTGGTCAGCTCGTAGTGCATCTCCAGCTCGATCGGCTGGAATATGTCCTTCTCGCTGTAGCGCACCTCGCAGTCGAAGACGCGACATTGTTGAGTGGTGCCTGCTGTGGCATTGAAGCTCAGCTCGCTGGACTGCGACTGTGTGAATGTGGCGCGCTTCAGCTGTGCATCGATCACGATTTTCATGGCGATCTCCTGCTGCTGGGCGGAGCTGCCCTTGGCCGTTGTGGAGAGGCCGTAGCAGGCCGTGATTTGCACGCGATTCTGTTCCGGTTTGATCTCACGACTCTGCGAGCGCACGGTGGCCAAGATCTTGACCACGGGATAGGCGCGATAGACGAAGACAGCTTCGGCATTGGGCGCGCCCACGGCAAAGTCGTTGAAGCCATTCGCATCGATGTCGGAGCCACGCGAGAGTCCATGCCCGAACATGTGCTGGCCGTACTTGGACGGCTGCTGCTGGGGCGAGTCCAAGCGCTGGCTGGGCTTATCCCGCAGCCCCGACTCGCTGCCCAGATATATGAAGACGGAGCCGTTACCAGCGAAGGGAGCACCGACAGCGATGTCTGTAAGAGAAAAGAGATATGAAATGAGTGAGAAACTAAAGGATAGAGATAAAGGAAATGAAGCTGCTAAGCAAGAGAGAAGGAAGAGCAGAGAGGCAGCAGCAGACGAGGATGGAATCTAAACAAATAATTGGATGATATAGTACTATATGAAGTAACTATATGAAGTAACCTGAGAGTTAATATATAATACTTGATCTCTCTCTCTCTCTCTCTCTCTCTCTCTCTCTCTCTCTCTCTCTCTCTCTCTCTCTCTCCCTTATATAACAGTTAGTATATAACACTAATGATCTACTATATAGAGTCTAACACAATAAAGTCTCTCTCTCTCTCTCTATCTCTCTCTCTACAGCGCTTGAGCTGCCTGATCTAGTCTCATGTGAAATAAGCTCGTGTTTAGAGATATCTAGAAAAACAAGACTAGTTTCTATTATGGATTTCCATTCTCCATTAATTATTAATCATATTAAAACTAAAGTAAGTAGCATTGATTCAGTTTAGTATATTAAATAGCAGACTTCAACGATTGATTGACAGATGATTACGCAGTGAGTATATTTTATATATGTCTATATCTGAATATATAAGTATGTATGTACATAAATATGTATCCAAGTGTTATATACATCATATTATATATATCGCTACATTATGCAAACTAAACAAACAAAAGCCTGCTCTAGTTGGGAGTGCCTGACTAGGAAATACCCTGAGCACTAGGCATATGAACCTCTAGCCTTTGAGTTAACCAAGGCCATGCTTAGAAAGCTAAATTAAAGTATCGACAATAGTCAGAGATTGACTCAGCTCAGTCATACATCATATAAGTAGGGGTCGACCACAGCTGCTGCTGCCTGTCATATACCCTTTCCCAAAGGCAGCCCCTACTCTAAGTTCGCCTTATCGACATTCCCAAAGCATAAGTATAACTGACTAATATATAGTATAATAATACAGAGTATTCCACTATGAGCACAGTTTCAGTTCCATTTATAACTGCTTCTGAACAGTTTCCAAGCACTGTAGAACAGTTATCTATGTAGGCTAGTGTAGTCGCTCTAGCAACTGTGCTAAACAAACAGAAATCAGGCCACTTGAGGAAAGCTTGCTGAGAGATTGCAAATATTTGAAGAAGGAGGAAGAGACAAGAGACAGTAGCTGGCAAGAGAGGGAAGGGAGCAGAGCCTGGCTCCGACTTACCGTTATAGCCATCGTGATTAATGTCGCCCAGACGGCTGAGCGTGGTGCCAAAACGTGCCTTGGCCGTCACAGGCGGCGGGCAGCGCAGTTGCTTCATCTCGAAATTGAACTGGAAATCGTATATATATGTATATATATACACCGATTAGTCATCGGGAAACAAAGCGACAGAGTTTTCGGGATTACTCACCCGTCCCTTGTTGAGGAAGACGTAGATTGCGCCATTGTCGTGCGAGTCTTCGAGCGCGTGCTGTGGCCCAGAGATGATCACGTCCGTCAGATTGTCCCCGTTGAGATCCTCGGCGAGCACGGCGTAGCCAAAGTACTCCCCGAACTGCTCGCCTCGAAAGATGTGGAACGGCTCGATGTTCGAGCCGTGTATATCAAAGATATACGCCTCGCCCGACTGCTCGTTGGCCTGGGGTGCCGTCGCCACATACAGCAGGCGCTTCAGGTTGGTGCTGTCGAAGTGGCCGGAGCCCACGGAGTAGCCGAAGTAGGAGTCGTCCGTTTGGCCCCAGTTCTGCGGGTTCGGTATGTCCGTCTTGTAGAACACCTCCGGGGCGTAGTCGATGTAATCGCCGCTGCCGCGAATCTTGCGCCGCTTTTGGCTGCTCGTGTCGCGACGACTCGCTGAGGGATCGTCCACCTGGTAGACCTTGCGGTAGCGTATGACCGAGCCGCGCCACGTGTAGATGCCGGGGGCACCGATCAGGAACTGCTCGTCGTCGTCCGACACGTGGGCGCTGAGGCCCTGCTCGGCCAGGATATAGAAGTAATACCGATGATCGTTGTCCTCCTTCACCTGCTCCGACTTCAGCCGCAGCGGCGAGATCTTCGTGATGTTCTGAGGCTGATCGGCGAGCGTGTCCGCCACCCAATAGCAGATGCCGTGCATGTGATAGTCCTTCGTCGACGGAGCTATGAAGTGCGGCGCGCAGACCAGCAGCTTGTCCTCATCCCGCGTGCCGCCGTCCATGGAGCCGCCCAGCCACTGGAAGTCCTTGCGCTCCGAGTCCCACGTGTACTCCGTGTTCTCGATATTCCGATTCCCATTGCTGTCGAACACGTACGGGCTGCAGGTGCCGTTCAGCAGCGAGCACTTGTAGATGGCGCCCGTCTCGTTGATCTTCCGCTGCGCCTCCAGCGTCGACTGAGCCTGTGGCGCGCCCACAATAACACTGCGGGAGAGGGGCAGAGAGAGAGGGAGAGTATTAGATCTCTGTTGACACTGAACCTTCAATCAATATAATTGACTTTAGCCAATTGAGTTTTCTATGAGTTCTCCGCTTTCGGCGAAGGTGACCATCCAGATAAAGGCATTATCAGCGAGCATAGCTGGAGTGAGTGTATATATGCATGTATATATATGTATTGATAAACATGGGCAACAGCAGCGACAAGAGCTCGAGTTTATTTAGCGCTTGCAATTCGGGTAGAGCGCTGAAGGCTAGGGGAGGCTACTATCGATGATAAATATTTGAGTAAAAATGTGAACTGTGCACAAGGCTAACTCTAGCTGGGCGCACTGCAATAGGTTTATGACTGAGAAGCACATAGAAGGGCGAATGTAGAAAAATATATAAAGATAAACACGATAAAGAGGCTAAACAGGATGTGGACGATAATAAAACATAAATGGTCTAGGCAGAGCAAGGGCAAATGGCAACTGCTTGGGATGAACTAAGCAGTGCAAAGGGAGTTTAAGCAAGGATTAATTTAATTGTATTTAAATTCCATAAAAAACAATAGAGAATTATTCATTTCTTTTGTTTTCATTGTTACTTGTGAATTTTTAAATTTAAATTTATGTTCGACTAAGCAATTATATCAAAGTAAAGTCGGACTAAAGCTGACACATGTTATATCTAAATATATAATAATACAGTGAAACCTCGATATAACGAAGCTGAGGGGAACCAGAAAGGGTTTCGTTATATCAATTGATTCGCTATAGGTACTTATTAGTAAAACCTTGGTAAAGTCAAGAGACTTATAGAAAAATTCTGTATGTTGAGTTTGAACGAAGTTCGTTCTATCGAGGTTTCACTGTATATACTATATAATAATATATAACTATATATGTAATTTAATCTCTTTATATTTAAATATCAATTATATATTTTATATGCTCGCATAGGTCAGATTTTCTATATTTCCATTCTATAATTTTCCCATAAATTTAGTATTTTTTTTTTTTAATTGTTTCATTTAGTTTAAGCACTGACTTTTCGCATTTATGTGCTGCCATTTTCATATATATGTTCACATATATAGCATTCCCCACCCCAGCCTAATCTTATCACAGAAACTCGACTAAAAAAAGCCAAAAGCTGATAAAAAGCGGTCACAACAAATTATTGGCATTGACTAAACTGTTTTTAGCTAGAAAATGTGTAAGAAACAATGGATTCAATTGCTGAAAATTGAATATGTCTCATTCAGTATAGTCTATATAGTATAGAATATGGTGATACATAAGCCTAAGTAATGCCCATAGAGTGTGTGTCTCTCTCTCTCTCTCTCTCTGTCTGTCTCTGTCTGTAGCTATATCTGCTTAGAAGGGAAGCAAAGTACGTGCACTGCCGGAATGCTTCAATATTTGCATAACTTCAGCATTTCGTGTTTGATATCTACCCTAGCAAAAAATACACTGAGAGAAAACATGTGCAAGGTATTATTCAGAATTGGTCTATGAAGGTACTATATTATACCTATAGTATAATATAGTTAAGAAACTCTCAAAAGTACACTCAGCGAAAACTTTTATGTTTTAATAATATTCTATTATTATTTATATTCTATATGCTATTTCAAATTATTTTTAAGATAGTTATAAAATATCAAAAATGTCCTACTTTATGCTTAATTATCTTGCCTTGTCTTTTCTTTCAGTGTAGTGTAATCTCACCTACGCAACGCCCCACCTCCCCACCTCACCACTCGCATACACTATCTGGCCTTTCCGCTTGTCAATTGATAGCTGCATACAAAAATGACTTCATCGTTTGTACAACTTATTAAGTTGTGCTTTATTTTTGTTCATTCACTTTTTCTCTTTTATGATAGTCCACTTCATCACTTCAGTTGGCCTCTCGCTCGCACCCTGATTCAATTTCGATTTCGATGAATCATCGCTGCTAACTCCAACCTGTTTGCTCTAACGGCAGCGGGTACGAGCGGGCGAGCGAGCGAGCGAGCGAGAAGACGCGCCTAGAGCTTTGAGTTTTCGAATCGGTATCGAATCCGAATCTTGGAATCTTCCGAAACGGTACTCAACACTTACCCGTGCGGTCTCAGGTTGAGGCTGAAGCCGAAATATGACGCACGCACTTTCGGCATCGCCGTGGCAAACTGTGGATCTTTGATCTCCCTGTTGGGGCGCGGCGACAAGTTGTAGGCGCATGCGCTGCCAGCGAGGCAGGCGGCGACCAGCAACAGCACTGACCCCACCTCTCGACCTTGTCGAGTCCGAGCCATGGCTTTAAAATGCAATTTATGCAATCAATAAATGTGAAACGTTAAAAGTTAAACGAGTTTATGTTATGGCTGATTATTTATTATCACAACTGCCACACACTCTCTCTCTCACTCTCACACACGCACAATGCACGACGCGATGCACACTGTAAGTCAATTCTTGGTGCTCCGCTCACGACCGTCTTCAACGAATGTCTAAACTCAACTGAAAAAGCTGTTCGCAGTCGCAGCGCAGCACGCAGGTAGCTTTCTGAGCGTGCGCTGCTCTCACTCTCACTCACTCGCTCGTGCGCGCGCTCTTGCACTCAACAACGCGACCGGCTTACTCACTTTACCGTTGCTCGTGCCATGCACTGAGAGTGAGTAGTAAGCAGCGTTTATGCTTATTATCTTTTCTCACACTTCCTCCACTTTAGGCTCGAGTCAACTGGTCCACGGTGAGAGTGAGGATGAGAGTGGAAGTGCAAAACAAAGCAGCGCTTATGCTTATTGTCTTTTCTCACACTTCCAATTTAGGCTCGAGCCGACTGCATTGGAAGCAACACCTAGCGGCATGCGTGCAAATGGCTTTGCTTTGCGCAGCTGATAACAAAACAGATTGAGAAAACTTTAAGAATAACCGGTTGATCAAGCTTTTCTAAAAATAACTTGAAGAGGGCTTAAACTTTATTTATAGCCACTGATAAGCAGATTATTATATATGCATGCTTGCAGTCGTGTAGAATCATAAAAGTGACTAGTCTCTAGCTAGAGTCGGGCTTGGGGCAGATGAATCACAGCTGTTACGAGGCTCTGTAAATTGTTAACTAAGCAGCATAAGCCAGGTAGCTACCTGAGGCCATTTACACATTTATGCAAAAACAATCAACAAATATTTGTTGTTACTCAAGCGACAAGCATGAAAAACAAAGACAGCAGCAGACAAACAGACACACATGAATGAGTGTTCGAGTGCGTGAGTGTGAGTGTGAGTGTGAGTACTCACTCGCTCGTTAGCTCGTAACTGACCATCTTTTCACGCCCAACACGAACTTTTGAGTATTTCCCAAAAACAAGTAACAGAAATAAAAGATTATGAGTCACTCGCCGCAAAGGCCATGTAATGTGTCACCCAGTTATGCACACAAACACACAGACACGAAGGCATCCATGGCGACAGACACTCCGAGGCATATGCATAGGTACACTGGAGTTTCTGTTTGTGTGTGAGCAAAATCTTTGCTTATTGAAATTTTGTAAAGTTTTTTTTTATTTAATATAAAATCAAATGAAGACTATATCATATATACATACATATAATAAAGTCTATACTTAAGTGCTGCTAGGTGTGCACCTTTTAACATTCCCTTTGGAACTTCGGCAAAGGAAACTGCAAAAGTTTGGTTTCTATTCAAGTGCTGCGGAGTGTGTGAAGTCTTGCAAGCAAATTACACACATGGAATGCCCCGTTGGAAGTGCAGCAAAGCGATTGCCAGAGGGCGCCAGTGGATGCAAATACCGATATATGGATAAGGGATATATGCACACACTTACATATATATATGTATGTGTATTTGTCGTCGTCTGGCGCTTTGTCGCATATGATGTACGTGCGCATGTTAGCGGACAATAAGATTAAGCCACGTCGTGGACCACACAAATCTTCTTTCTTTCGCGCTGTGATTGCTGCCATCTCCATCAACAACAATAAAAACAACAACCGACAACCGACAACAGGCAACAGACAACGGCAGCAACAACTTGCGGTCAACAAATGTTTAAGAACAAAAGCAGCCGCTGCATTTGCTGTTGTTGCTTAAATCGGGTTTAATGACCAAGAGAAAAGCAGCTAAAAATATTTTTGTTGTGCGCTGCGCTGCTAACTCCAATCTCTCTCTCTCTCTCTCTCTCTCTCTCTCACTCTGGTTGGCGACGCGGGGGCGCGTGTGACGTATGAAAATGGCGCCGCAGCAAGCAGACAGCACTTTATGCATTATAATATGCAGCTGTTGTTGTTGTTGCTGGTGTTGCAGGCAGACGCCACTGCCAGCAATTGTCGCCGTGCTTTGTTTCCATGTGTTGTTTGTTGCGCAATTCGTTTGACTTCGCATTTGATACTCGTTCATGGGGAAATGAATCATAATCTTATGCAGAAAAACGAATTGCCAAATGGGGTTCATTTGCCCCTAGAGTAAAATCAAGTGCAACTATTAATTGTTACTTCTAATCTGCACAATTATTTGCATTTACTGTTTGCCTACACTAGTACTTAAGATATTTTATATTGCTTTAATGGGCAAAATTACATATGTTATCGATAACTATGCCTATAAACATAATGCGCTATAAAGCGCAACTTATAAGTAGCCTCTATATATATTCAACAATCTATAGAGTACAAATGCTTATCGACCTTAAGCTATGCCACAAAATTATAACTTTTGGGCACATTTATCGTTATCGATAGTTGATTGTTTGTAAATACCACTAGTACACAGAATTTGACTGCACTTGCAGGTGCCTTGATAGACAAATATAACAGCAATTAAAGTTTTTAGCTTAGTTTTTTAGATGAAAAATTAATTTTGACATATTTATCGATATCGATTGTCAGCGGAAGCTATCTATCCATGCACAATTCACCCACAGTTCGACATATGAACTGTAGTTCCATATAAAAGATGAAATGTCACAGCTATTGCGTTTTTGCTGTTTTAAAATGTTATCGACACATTTATCGATATAGCTATAGCTGATATAAAAATTTGTTTAGATTTTGAATTTAATAAATTTAAGAAAAAATATCAAAAGGCAGCCCTAGCACTAGTTCGTTGTGGTTTTTATGCTAGTGAACGTATTTATCGTTATCGATAACTCTTAAGAATAGAAGCAACTTAATATAAATTTGTGTTTTTTTACCTTATGTATAACACTTAGTTGCCCTATAGTGATTACCTGCTTTTTATCGTAATTCTGGCTAGAATACTTAATGCCTATCGGCTTACTTTTATTTATCGATTGCCTTATCAGCATAGAAACTAATCTCTTACATTTCTAGTTGTTCTACTAAGTCCCCTTAGCTACCTTATCAATATGACTGGGTGCAATGAACTTTCAGGCCTTGCCAATAGCTATTTACATATGGGATATTCCCGTTCACATTAAATTTAAATAGTTCTAATCTCTTTTTTCGGCTTTTGGTTTTTGGTTTGTAGCAACTTCAATTGATGTGAAATAAATTACACGTTGTCGTGATTTTACGCGTAATTTCCGTAAATAATTAGGCGCACTCGCAGCTAATTGTGGGGCTAATAACAACAGCAACAACTACGACTGGAGAAAAACTAAACTTGGGCATTGCATTGCGATGGATGTTTCCGAAGTGCGAGTCATGACAAATGGGCAGCAACCGGCAGAGGAAGTATCCCAATTAGCTATATTTTAGTGTCCATCCAACTAAAAACAGAACCAGAACTCAGCTCAACTAGCCTCCGCTCAGCACTCAAATGCGAAACTCGTTATGAACACGTACTGCCCATAGTCCCACACACACACACACACACACGCACTCTAAAACAACATTTGACAATTGCCCAAAAAGAGAATAACAAGAGAAACATTCATAAACATACGAGCAAGAAAAATTATTACGATAAAAAACGCGCGCGAAATAAACCGAGAAAAAAAAGAAATGCAAAAAACCGTACGAAATTTGATGCTTTGTCATCTGAATCTGTGGCCCAAATTTGGCGACTCTTTCTTATGCCCTGCGCTGCGAGAGGGGCATATGAAGTGCGTGAATCGTCGTGCAAAAATGCAGACTGAGATCCATATCATTGGGCTGTGATTGCGAAGCCAAAGCCTAACTGGCACTGTCATTGACAGGATAATGATGAAGGTGGAAGATGACATCGATATGGAAGATGACAGTGATAATAAAACTGATGGGGAAAATGATATGTATAAATTTAACGATAATAATAATGATAATGATAATGATAATGATAATGATAATGATAATGATAATGATAATGATAATGATAATGATAATGATAATGATAATGATAATGATAATGATAATGATAATGATAATGATAATGATAATGATAATGATAATGATAATGATAATGATAATGATAATGATAATGATAATGATAATGATAATGATAATGATAATGATAATGATAATGATAATGATAATGATAATGATAATGATAATGATAATGATAATGATAATGATAATGATAATGATAATGATAATGATAATGATAATGATAATGATAATGATAATGATAATGATAATGATAATGATAATGATAATGATAATGATAATGATAATGATAATGATAATGATAATGATAATGATAATGATAATGATAATGATAATGATAATGATAATGATAATGACAATGATAATAATAACTATAGTACTACTAATGACAACCACACTAACCTATGCCAATGGCAATGATAATAATCGATAATGACAATGACCACAACTGAATATAGTTTACCGTTTAGCCTAAATAATAGTGGGAAACTTTTGTACGCCAGCCGTATATATAGAGTCCATATCATCAAAGAGTCTGTCCGAAAACTGCATGACTACTGCCCATTGGCCATTTCAGCAATGAATCATGCCCACAAAGCACGGCTTGATAATGCGCACTCAATGCGCCGCATTTGTGTTCATTCTTATCATGCAATAATATGGAAGTTTTCGTTAGTTATATAATCTATATATATGTATATATCTGGGTAACTGAATCATATGATGTGCCATATTTACATATTCATGTTGTACAAAGAATTTTTATGAATGAAAATCATTCATAAGAGTTCGAGACAATCTTATATAATATATTATAATATATATTTTATATACCCCAGATACTTTAGTAAATCTAACCACACTTTTTTCTACTCTCCTATGCTGTATTATTTCTATAAAAGAAACTTCCCATATGGAGTACGAGCTCTCGAATTTCACAATTGCCTAGCCTATATGCAGCTGCCTGAATCATCAGATGTTATATCGCAAGTGCATGGCGATGACTCTCCAAGAGTATTTCCCTAGCGACTCGGTACATTTAACTGTTGATTTTTCTCTGTCTTTGGAACTTTTTACAGCTTTTTGCTTGATTTGATTTGATTTGCGGCTTTAGTTGTTGCTGTTGTTGCTGTGATGTCATTGCTTGGACCAGTATTCTAGTACGAGCCATCAGGTCTATGTACAAAGTATATATATATAGAGGTAGATATATATGTATATAATATATGTGTTCATAACGTATGTGGGTCGCGGCAGCACAGAAGTGAAAGTTTGTCAATTGCTGCGAGAGATACGAGATACGCGATACGAGATCTGGGATCCCAGCTTGGAGCCGCGATCTGTGGCAATTGGAATTGATGGCAATTGTAGTTGAAGTTTGTTATTTTAAGAGAATGCTGTTTCGCTAAGTGTTTTTCTAGTTTTATTTCACTTTTGTTTAGCTTTTTGTTTTTCATTTATTTTTAACTATTTTGTTTCTTGGCTTCTATTTATGCAGCTGCCAAGTCGAAAATTTACGGCTGAGAACGAGTTTCTCGCTGCCGTCTGTTTGGCAGTCGCTCGAAACTATCGCCATTATTTGGCGCTGGCAAATAACAAACATTTAATTATGCGCCACATAAGGCTAGTCGATGGTGCTAAATGCCAAAAACGCCCAAAAGACTCTAGGAAAGAGACCCACAAGCGCTAATTGAAGCTAATAAATTTACTGTGTGTGAAATATGCTTCACATAATACCCTCTGCTGGCTAAGGCCAGTGGATAGTATGGGCCATAGAGAAGTTGTGGCAGGTATAACAGGCAAGAGATGATATGATTCTCCACTCCATATACCCTACAGTAACTCAAAATGGACAGCATGAAGCATAAGAAACACAGCAGGCAGCTCTCTATATAACTACATGGACCTTCCCTATATAACTCCTCTATACAGCCCTCTTCTTCTCTCGACTCTATCAACATTCGTTTTATTTGCTTTGCAAGCTTTCTATATCTTACTTTTATTTCTATATCTTCCAGCTCGAGCTCTGTGCAAAACTGAAAGCTAAGTTAAAGCTAAGATAATATTATCAGCGCCCCCACCTAGACCATTTCCGTCTTTCATTCTGTTTGTTCATCTTTACATTCAGCTGTCTGTCAATACGTCTATCCAGATAGCTTCTATATCTGGCCATAAATAAAGATACCCTATCTAGTATACCTTAATGTATTACTAAGTAATGCTTCAGTTGATCAGCTTGGCTTTTAGGTATCAGCTGGGAAAAGCCGTCCCATACTTAAACATCTATCAGATTTCGATTATTGCAATTGAGTATGGAAAAGTATCGAAACTTTTCCTTGATGTACCACGATACATATCTATCAGCAGCTATCGTATTACTGCCTCTAAAGCACCAAGTTTAACTTGTAGCTCTTGTTTATGAGCAGAAAAATTCAATTGATCTTAAAATATCGATAACTATTGATAAACATCGATTGCTCTTGATCCTAGTTATACTTTTAAGTGTCAGCTGAAAGTCCTTAAAAGTCAATTAACTCTGCTTGGAGCTCTTTAACTGCAGTATATGTTGTCTACTGCCTATGTCTCTGGCTCTGCTCTCTACACAAAAGTCATTTGCAGGGTATCTGCACGTGAATCACTCCCAAATCCCACAGCTCAACTTATTTACTTATTGCTCTGGCTGTCTGCCTCGAGTTCAAGTTGCTTCTTTGATTGCTCAATTTTGGGCAAGCGCTGAAAAATACATATTTTCAGGCATTTGTCATAAAGTTGAGCCACAGCTGCAAAATATTGACAAAGGTGTTGCCAACCAGCAGCAGCAGCAACAGTTCAAATGCAATTCAGGAGGGAGCTGGGCGCAGTGGGTGGGTGTGGCTAGGGCGGGGAGAGACAGCGCTAGAAGTCGAGATATGACCAACAATTTACACTGCAAATACAAATGCAGAGGGCTCGACACACCCAGCCTCCCTCTCCCTCTCTCTCTCTCTGTCTCTCCCTCTCTCTCTCTCTCTCTGTCTGTCTTCCGACACTCACCTGGTGGGGCGTATGACCAGCGTGTAGCCGAAGTAGCTGCTGCGCGTTTGCGGCAAATGGAATTTTAGATGTTGAGGCGCGCGTATGACAAAATTTGCCCGTGGCGCATAGTTGAAGGCGTTGTGTGGGCGTGGCAGCAGCAGGACAAGCAGCGGCAGCAGCTGCAGCAGGCGGCACATCTTTGTTGTTGTTTGAGTTGTTGTTGTTGTACTTTTGAGGCAGTTAAAATTCAATTTGCATTGAAAGACATCAAATTCAATTTGCGCATGCGTAATTTCACTTGCTTTCAATTGACTTTTATTAACTAACAGACAGACAAAGCACACATATGCTATATATATATATAAAGTATATGAATATATATACAGATATATATAGATATATATAGAGTCGCATTCAGCTTTGTTAAGCTCATAAATCACAATTGAAGCGTGCGTTTCTGCGCGATTTATTATGAATTTTATTTCGCTTCATGCGAATTTTATTTTTTGATTGTTCATTTTTATTTAATTCGTTAATTTTTATTTATTATTTATTTTTCTTTATATTGTTTTGTATTTATGGTAAATGATTTATTTTTATATTTTTTTATATATATATATTTTGTGTACTATATTGTATATATGTATTATAGATAATATATATATTTAACAATTTATTTTATTTGATATTTTTATTCAAAACCTTATTTATATTTTATGATTTTTTTTTTTAATTTTTATACATATATAATATATAATATATATATAATATATAATATATATTTTTTCTAAAGTTTTAAATAAAAATGTATATATATTTTCTATATTTTTCTTTTTTTTTTTTTTTTATTATTAAACTAAATCTGTTTTAGTTATCTTTATTTTTATAAATTTACATATTTATTTCAAATAGAAACTCTTTTTTAAAAATTACATTTAAAACCCTTTTTATTTGTATTTTTTAAACATTTATGCATTCCACAATTTGTTGTATTTGTATCTTAGTTTGCTTTAACTTTGATTTAACTCAATGAAATTGTTGATTTCACACGCATTTTTCGTTCACTTTTTGTTGGCTTTTGCGCAACTCGAATGAAACTCGAATTAAAGTACGAGACACGCTTTAGAGCAACAATTTCGCTTTAATTGCACTTATATAAAACTAAGCAAAAATAAGCAAACCGAGTCGCGTATGTTGCAAACGCCTTTGTCGCGCAGCCTCAACTCTGCTCTGCTCTGATATGCCTCGACTGACTATATAGCGATCATGCGTGCCACCGATGCGTACAACGTCGCCGGCTTTATCCCGTTTAACAATTGGACTTCACTCACCGAACGCTTGAAACGGAATGAAATTCTCAGTTCTCTGCTTGGTGTCTGGTCTCTGTCTCTGCTCTGCTTTGATTTCGATTGCATGCGTGTGTAACCATGTGTGTGTGTGTGTGTGTTTGTGTGTGTTTGTGTAACTGTCTCTGCTTGTGCGCGCACAGGCGACAAGTTTGTCGCAAGCAATGTGCTAGTAGCTCAGCAAGTGCTTGCATATTTTACTGAAATTCGATTTGACCTAAAGCTGAACGTTAAAGAAAATGTTGCCTATGGTGAGTATTGATGGAGTTGTGACTATATTATATTTTATTATATATATGTATACATACTTTAATATATATATATATAGTAAAGGGAAAGCAATACGTCAGTGTAGAAGAGTTTCAGGAGACAAGAAATACAAGTTTTTATCGATGCAAAAATTATATAAAAATATATAAGGTTTATTTATAATATATTCTTATGAAATATATGTAGCCTCAAAATAAATAGGCGTATATTATTATTGAAAAACCTTCTACATCATTTCTTAACATCTTCAGACTACTATTTACATATATATTCATATCTATATAAGCTTATGCAAGTTATCTGTAGATCTTAGGGAACTTGGACAACAACGAATGCCTGGCAAGATCATCGTGTGAGCTTAGCTAAAGCTTTACCAGTTCTATTAGTATAATTCGTATAGTATCGGAGCTACGTAGAGGTCTGTCAGTTTGGCTTACTTAAATGCTATACTGCCTTAGTTTGCCTCTTGGCTCCTTTCATTTTTGTCGCCTGCCACACAAAGTTCTCTTTCGCTTCAATTGATAACCACCCGCAGTTGCAGCCACTTGCATGCAGACACCCTCTCTCGCTGGCGCTCTCTCTCTCTCTCTCTCTCTCTCTCACACACACATACATGACCGTTTGCATTCCTTAGTGTCCCAGAGCCTTAAATGAATAAGAACTCGGTGCCATATGGAGGCGAAGTGGACCCGGCGATTTGTCAGCTTTTATTTTATAAGATGCGCATAAAATACATATTTGCTGGTAATTAAAAATGAAAACGGTTATTAAGCAAGCAGAGTGCCCGCAGATCAGCTCGGACATGCAAATGAGCAGCACATGTCGGCCATAAACTGAGCGAAACAAAGGATGGCGACTCATGCAGGAGTTATAGCTGCAAATGCACACAGACATATGTATATATAGCATAGACGAGCCTATATAAGATATAGTTTTTGCCCAAATTCTAGTTTCTGTGGTCATTGAACTCACTGGACAAACCGAAGAGAATGAAACAAAAACAAATAAAAGTAGCAGACTTTGTTTATATAAAATAAACGTGCTTATCAGCTGTACGCCGATACGATATAGTGCGGCGCAGGCGGCTCAGCAACAATATCTTGTTGGGGTAGGTTAGCGCAGAGCCGGACAGGCCCGGAACAGCTAAATTTGTGTGCCCCTGACACGAAATTGAAGCAAATTACAGAAGTTTGCCAGGCCAGCGCAGCACTTAGAGAGAGGGAGAGGAGGAGAGGGAGAGAGTCACTCTGGAGAGAGAGGGGGCAGCTCAAGTCTAGCCACAAGCAGCCAGCTGATAAGCCCTACTCATGCATTAACCGCACTTCTCGATGTAATTGAATTAGCCCCAACGGTTTATCAGCCGCAATTGAGGAGCAATTAAAGAGGCAAAGGAAAATAGAAAACAAAAGCGAAGTTTAACGCGCTGATAAGCCTCGCATAAATGTCAATTCACAGCTCGTGAATATGTGCTACGAAATATCAATTTGGAATTTGTTCCCTGTGTATTCGGGGCACACGTTTTATGCATAAATAAGACTCCCGTTAAAAGCCACATAAATACGTAATACTCGAGTTGTAAGTCATAAACATATGTGTTTATTTTGCCTTCTCTGAGGCTGGAGAGGGGGAAGGGGGGCACAGATATCAGACAAGAGCTATGTGCGGCGTAAATAGGGTGATATGCCCTGTGATAGAGAGCCCAGAATGGGGTAGCTAGGTGCTTAAGGCAACTTTGAAAGAACTTTGCCTAATGATATATAGTATATATAGAATCAACTTATCATATAGATCAGATCAGGACATCTCTTAGTCGATGCATTTGTAACTTGAAGCAATTATTTACAGAAGACATCAATAAGTACATAATTACAAGTTGAATAGATTTCTAGGGTATCATATAGTTGAGCAAGTGCTCATAGAAAATCTTTCTAAAACTATATATATTAATTTTGAGTCAGTAATTTATAATATATTGTCATTGATCAATATAAATATGTTTGCATATAACTAAACTGTAAATACAGGGTATCTCCTAGTTAACCTGTGATATAAGCACATTCCATATTTGTACTTATATACATATGTACAGATAGATATCTTCAAACAACAAATTAAAAGGTTCTATGTATAAAGTTTCTTTAGCTATAGGGTATCTTGCAGTTGGGCATGATAACAAAATCATATACAACTGTATTTATATGTACGGAAATCTTGCCACAGCAATTTAAAAGGTTTTTTAGACAGAGATAAATCTAATATATCTGCATTTTAAAGCGTCTTTAGCTACAGGGTATCTAACAGTTGAGCATACCTAAGAGTCATAGCATATATGTGCGCTCACATGTAAATACAGATATCTTGACACAACACTTATTTTCAATATAAATTCAAGAATGTTTCATTACAGGGTATATCGCAGTCGATCAGTATTTGCATACATTTCTATTAATAAATATTTAGGTACACATAACTTGTATGCCACTTAAGCTGCTAGCCAATGTTTCCCATTTACTTTCTCCAACTACAGGGTATCTCATAGCTGCGACTTCCCCTATGTAAAGAAATTTGCTTTTAGAACTTTGAGCAGCAATTTAAAAGTTTTCAATGTAAACATTGACAGTGGTAAATGCAGCTTGGCCGCAGCGTGGCAATGGATGGAAATATTATAGCTGCACGCTCAAAGTGTCGATTGTCTACGGCCACGCCCACTGGCCACAGCACATGAAAGCACGAGCACAAGCTAACGCAGAGCATAATTAGCCAATTTGACAGCAAAACATTGCAGTTGCTGTTGCTGTTGCTGTTGCTGGGGCTGAGGCAACCAGCAGCACCTGCTACTGTGCGTTTAAACACTGCGGGGGCAGCAAGTCACATACAAATGTACATAAATATGTTTGTATGTACATTATATAATTTTTGTGGCATATAATTGAAGTTCATGACCCAACAATCGCCCTCGCACGCGTCTGCACTTGTTTGTGTGTGCCGCCACCCTTCGATGTTGCTGCTGTTGCACTTGAAATGGCTGCAACACATGCTTGTGCACCAGCAAACAATGTGAGAGAGCAGAGTTCATGATGGACTAGGAGATACCCAGAAAGTCATGAGGCAACATAATACTATGCTTAGCAAATGCTTTAAAGTTCAAGTCTTAAAAACTTATAATCCCGAAACATGAAGCATATAGAATAGAATAAGAAAATATAATAAGACATTATAAATGCTCAAAGCAAACACACACACAATTCCAGTATGTATAGAGCTCAAATTTTTAATACTAATAATAATATTTGAATATATCTTCTATGTATATATATATAAACTGTTCTAAATGAATATTCTAAATATGAACTCATAGTCTTTCAGCTAGAGAAATATATGGTAAATAGAAGTGATAGAGGGTCTCATGAGCCCCATTTGATACATGAAAATCCTAGTCTCGATCAACATCTTTGAAGAACTACAATATTGTGTGTGTATATACCTAACACAAACCCACATATCAAATTTGATATCTCTAATATCTCCTATAGTCTTCGAGTTATGCTCAATCAATGCATACAGAGAGAGAAAGAGAGAGGGAGAGAGGGACAACTCAATATGCAATTCTTGCTCTTTTTAGTCATTCACAAACTTCCATTGGGCATCTGTACAGTCGATCACATCCCCGATTTCTGATTAGTTTCACTTTCAACTGGGGATCGCAGTTCAGTTTGCTGCACGTCTTTAGCTGCCCTTGAGTTGAGATGAACCCCATTTCATTTGGATTAATGGAGTCGGTTGGCTCTTGTTGCCGCTGCAGTTGCCGTTGCTGTGCCACATCGTCTTTTTATCAAGCCCCCAATGAATGTAGTCACAATTATCTGTCGCCATACTTGACGGAAGTTTCATGCACTCTGCCACAACATTCACAGCTCAGCGCATGTGATGCGCCTGTATGGCAAATGCATTTATCAATTTATGAACATGCACAAGCAAACATGAATGCCTATATATATATACTATATGTATATATATATACTATATACTTATACATATATTTACTATAGTCGTATCTACAAATAACTGAATGCTTATAGCTCCCCACCTCTGGCTCTGCTCAGCTGTTGTGTTGCCTTTTGTTGCAGCTGTGTAAATATTGTGGAAAGACGCCTTATTTGGTCAACGCGACTTGCTGGGTGGTGGGGAGGGTTGTCCCCACATCTGACAAAAGGAAGTGCTGTCTGCTTTTTTAAGTGAAATCAATGCAGGTGTGCTGCCCTCTGACGTCAGACACATTCATCGATTTGTCGCTGCTACAGAGCCAGGCTTTTATACTTTATACTTAACCGACACGGCACATTAAAACACGCTTCAAATTACAATTTTTGATATTCAAGTTCCGTTTGCCATATGTACAACAAAAAAACATCAAGTACTTTTATGCCACATTGCAAGTTGAAGTATATTGTGTTTTGTAGTCATGCTGCTGAGCAGTTGAGTTATAAAAACTTAAGGAACTTAAGGAAACTTAAGTATCTGAGAGATAGATAGATAGATAGAGAGGTAGAGAGGTAGATAGATAGATAGATAGATAGATAGATAGATAGATAGATAGATAGATAGATAGATAGATATATAGATAGATAGATAGATATATAGATAGGTAGATAGATAGACAGATAGATAGATAGATAGATAGATAGATAGATAGATAGATAGATAGATAGATAGATAGATAGATAGATAGATAGATAGTTAGATAGTTAGTTTGGTAGGTAGATCATTAGATCTGAATTTCCATTTCAAACAGTTTTATACTATAGTGTGATTCGATGTTAGTTTTATTAAAGGACGAAACTATTTTCAATTTCAAACAAAAGTAAAAAACTTGAAAGATGGTGAGAGTCAGAGATTAGCCAGATTTTTATACAAATGTTTATATATTGCATATTTGCATATGATTCATCTTTCAATATGAGAAACTACGACAACAATAGGGCAGCTACAATCAGCAACGAAAAGAAAGCTCAGTAAGATCAGAAGCTTAGAAAAAGTGTTTAATATCTGTTGTACCATACTACTAAAACACATCTGGCCTAGTCATAGCTACTATATGTTGTAGTATAGTAATACCTGTGCCACACTCCACATACTGCCAGCAATTGCATGCTATAAACTCTCGCTACTCATTGATCCAGCTTAAGTTGTTTGCAAACACAAACAAACTGTGATTCACATTTCGCTCAGTTTTTGCTTTGCCTTCAATGAATCCTCTATATATTGTATTTCGTGTGTTTTGCATTCCATAAATGAATTGCAGCAATTTTGGTGGAAAAAACAGAGACTGAATGGCCTGCCAATCAATGTCAGACAGTCGCTAACCCTAGCCCTAGCCATAAAAGCCAAATGGCCAACCCCCTTAACGAGGGCGAGGCGCCGTCAGAGAGCAGGTAACAAAAAACAAGCGCACAATAATAAAACTTATTATTATTTGTGGACTAATTGAAACGGAAAGTGTAGCAGTGGCGGCAGGTGCGTGGTTCGGATGAATATGGCCCAAGGCAAGAGACGCCTACTTAATGTCACCTTTCGAGCGAAGCAATCGAAGAGATCATTGAGCAAAAAAAGGCACAACAAAACAAAACAAAGCAAAACACTTTCGCTGTCTGGGCTGGGGTAATTGAAAACCAAATATACTATATATACTATATATTTCTATTACAAATGCAGCCCACATGATCGGCGCTGAAATTGAAAACTTCGAAATCAATCTGCGCTGCAATTGAGCTCAAATGTGGCATGGAGCAGCTGAAGACTATGCAAAAACCGAATATTTGAGTCATGGTCAAATCTGAGAGTCTTGTATTTCCTTTGCCAATGACAGCAATTAGATATATTACAAGCAATCGAAACTGTTTTGCATCAGCTCTTTGCTTGATCGATGCCAGAAGGCAGAACTGCGGAACTTATACTTGTTGAAACTATCTCCTATATAATCAAACTTTACTCTATCGCTATATCTCTCTCTTTCTCTCTTTAGATCTACTATCGAAGCCGGAACTTATTCCCATTCAACATGTCTCCCACATCTATTTTTATCAGCCCAAACTAGATCTCCTATCGCTGGCTTGTCACAGTGTTTTCTTCACTTCGAATTGTCTTTGCTGTATTTAAATGTTTGATTGCCCCTTTGTCACTCGTCCATTGCGTTTGGCACGTTGTCGTCATAAAATAATCAAACTATCTGTTAAATGCTCTTTACACATCACATAAAAACTCTTCTCTTTTTTTTTGTTCTCTCTACTTTTCATTTTCAATTAAAATTCAAATCAGGAAAACGAGCGAAGCGTTCACAGAGCTGCAGCTATATACTATATATACATATATATAGTATAAACGTATATACATATATATATATGCATACTTCTTATCTTCATAAATAATTATCAGTTTTTTATTAATATATAAAGTGCTTGTGGCATATTAAGCACGCGCTTTTAATAGTTGTCTCTGGCTTTTATGCATGCATATATGCATAGCAATTACACGCTTTGGCGTGTCTTCTTTAATGCTTATTTTAACTGCTACCTGATCATAAAATTCATATTCAACTATTTTATGGCCAAATTACTAACCGCCTTTGATTGCTTGCAGTTAAATTTTTTATTTACGTCAAGATTTAGCAGAGTCGCACACAAGGGTTTGGCACTTGGCTAAGCAATCAACGCAACCAGTATAACAATACAAGCAGTTGTCACGACTAGCTGAACGCAGGGAGTAAAAAGAACTGCTTGAATGAGACATTAAGCGAGCAAGCAGTGTGTGAAACTTGTGCATGGAAATAGCATAAATGCGTTGCATACTTTTGTGCGTGGAAATAATTAGTTTAAAATTTTGAATTGTGTTTCGTTAAATTTCAGACAGTAAATAAATATTAATAACTATTACTATACACAAAATACTCATAAAAACATAAATATTCTATATTTTATAGTAAATATATGTTTATTCATATTTATTATGTTTTTTAGTATGAAAACTTAGCTGCAGTAGGTAGAGTTTTTGCTGTTTATGAAGATATATCGCATATCTTTTCATAAATATACATATTTGCTTGACATTTAGCTTAAGAATTTGTAGTATGAACTACCTGAGACTTAAGGCCCTTCCAACTCATAATTTCCTTAAAGCCCTTCTGCATTGTTCAGCTCTGATTAATTTAACATTTTTGTGTTTGACAGATTTCGTTATAAATTAAATTGTACGAATTGTGTGTGTATGCCATATTTCACATAATTAATACGCCTGGCACATTTACACACACACACACACGTGTGTGTGTGTGTGTGTGTGTATTACCTGCATAATTTAAGTTGGAAATTGGCGCATCTATTAATTTATGCATATGCCATACGAGCATATGCCACACACACACACACATACACACGGGCAACACACACACACACACACACACAGACTTACTGCTGCACTGTCCAACTGCAAACCGACTAACGAGGATTATAATGACGTTGTCTAGCCAATTGCAATGGCTTTCGCTTTGATGTAAAGTGCCGACAGCACAACAAGCCTAAGCGGACTAATACACACACACACACACACACACACATACGCATAGAGAAATCAGTCTAGACGAGACAACAGGCAGACAGCTTAACGCAAGGCAATTTCTTTTTTGTCATCGAATATCCTTGAGGCACCGCAAATTGCCGCCACTTAAGCTGCTGCCGCCGCCCACTGCTGCTGCTTACCTAGTGCAGCGCACTAATTAGCGTGAGAAACGTGTGCGTGTGTGTGTGCCTGTGCGTGCCATGCAAATTGATCAAATACTGTCTACCCATCTCTCTCTCTCTCTCTCTCTCTCTATCTCTGTCTCCAGCTTGCTTAAAGAGGCTTGACTGTAGCTGACTTTGATGTTCGCCCATAATCGCTTTTTGTTTGGTCAACCATTTTCATTTGATATACGATATATTATAGACATACTCCCCCTCTGTCTCTCTCTTGCACACATTTACTTCCACTTTGCTGCTTATGGCATTACGTTGCCCTTCCATAAAAGTCAATAACAAAATATTACGCATACGCCGCATATGACCCACTGGAAATGCATCTCGTCTATATATGCCATAAATTCTTATTAATATCATTTTGATCGAAAACTGATTCATTTCCTGCTGCAGCCAGCTCGAATGTCCGCACTTTGATGTGCGCCGGATATTTAGAAATTCATTCATAAATTCAAAATTGCCAAAATCTATTCGAAATGTCAAAGCAAGACGTGTGGGCGTCCATATATATATAAATATAACTATATATAAATCAAATATCAGCAATGGCAAATCTATAGACAGAGCAGAGCTGATTGCGCATACGTCATGTGGTACAACTCTTTCTAGTTTGTTATCAACATGCAATGCAGAATCCCAGGCAAATGTGTTTGCCACATGCATTGCCTTGTCATTAGTGCAGCCAACGTAAGTTGAGAGAGAGAGAGAGAGCGAGAGAGAGAGAGAGAGAGCGCGACCCTTAATGCACACGCCGCACGCTATTGCCCAATAAAACGCTCAGCGGCAGCAGGCAAGGGCCAAGAGCAGCGACTGCCGTCTCCATAGCTCTATAGCCGCGTCGCCGTCTGCTGCACATCAAAATTTCTTAATTTTTGCTAACGTCGCATCGCAGCGCGCTGTTCGCTTAGTGCATGACGTGCAGTTTGTTTTTACAAATATCTGGCAATTAGATCTAAATTATGACGCTGTTTGCGCCATAAAGAAATCGCTTTTCTCGCTTGCCAGTTGCCCAGTTAGCAGGCAGCAGTCAGCAGGCAGCAGTTGGCCAGCTCGCTGGCTGCAGTTGCAGTTGCTTCTGCTGCTGCAAACAATAGACAGTTAAGGCCAGGCAGATATTTTTATGTTTATGTTTATGCTGATGTTTACTATATGGCCGCAGCATGGCACTTGCTGCATTTAATGAGCCACGCAGCTTGCCAACAACAACAACAGCACAGCACAGCACAGCACAAACAAACACAGACGCAGACACAGCTGCTATACAGCCGGAAATGCACACAGAAAAGAAAAGAAACAGTTGAGACAGCTAAGCTAGACAGATACCCTGTAAGACATTCAATGCCAATAAAGCAATGCCAGACATTAGTTCAGCTTGAGCCACACCTCGGTCTCCTCTGAGACACAGCTCAACTCCTCATGTTGCTGGCTTCATTTGAACTAATTTAAAGCATGCAGAGCAGCTCTCTTAACTGGAAATATATTCCGTAAGCTGTCAAATATCAGTTTTGCCTAGCTTAGCTATGTAAACTCAGCTTAACCATAAGCCTTTGCCTATCCTTTGCCTATGCATCCAGCTCAGCTCACTTTCAACTGCTTGCTTGGACTGCTTGCCTAAACTGCTTTAGATAGATTGATTGAAGCTGTTGAAATAGCCAAAAGAGCTGTGAAGCTGAAAATCATTCAATCATTTTGCTTATTATATAAATAAATAAAATTTAATTGAATTTAAGTGCAATACAAACTTCAGTTTATAAAAATAAATATATATATTTACAAAAATATAAAAAAAATGTTTTTAGATACATTAAAAAGAGATTTTAAATTTCCCTTGTGCAGTTTAGTTTTTTAATAATGCTATGAAAATACTACAAATTTAATCAAAAGCCAATCAAATCTTTTAGAATATATATTTATTATATATAGATAAATACCTAAAGATATAGCTCAACTAAATTACACTCATCAGCTACGCTCTAATCTCTTTAATCTATTACTCTCAACACTCACTTCCTTAAGGCAAACACATTGCCCGGCCAACTTAATGCGCTGCATTAGCTTAACCATTGCTGTGCTAACTACAGGGTATGAAATATGCAAAAATAACGAAAAAAGAGAAGAGCTTCAAAGCCATGGGCCACATCAGCTGTTCAGCAAGTCGCTAACCAGCAACTGCAACTGCAGCGGCAGCAACTGCAGCAGGTTCCTCCAAATACTCACACACGCATACCGAGTCTCTTTCTCTCTTTCTCTCTCTCGCTTTCCTGCAGTTAACTTATTAAAATGAAATTTATATTTTTAACGGCACACTTCAAATGCTCGCCAAAATGCTTTTAGGCCAAAAAGCGGGCTAGTCCTTAAACACGAAGCAACAAGTCAACAACAGCAACGAAAAACGAATTCTCAAAACATTTGTAAAGTTCTCGCTCTCCCCAAACTGTCGCGCGCTCTCTTTCGCACAGCACAACGCTAGCTCTCTCTCTCCCACTCTCACACACTCTCCCTCTCTCTCTCTCCCTCTCTCTCTCTCTCTCTCTCTCTCTGTGTGTGCGTTTGGCTAGCTAAGCGAGAACTTTGGTTTTCAAAATTCAGTCGGCATTCGACCATCAGTTGGGGCGCACGTCTTTCAATCCGGCCCAAAAACAGCAAACAGAAACCGCAAATCGAAACGTTAAACAGTTTTTTACGCGCAAACATTGTTGTCAAACAAATATTGGGAGAATAAACAACAACTTTTTAACATATTCAATCAAAAAAATATTTGTTTTGTTTTCTATTTATATATTTTTATATAATTTATTTACTTTTTTTTTGTCCCTTTTATTGACTTGTGCAAACGTTAACAAAAACACGCGCTAAAACAAAAACAAAAAAAACAAGAACAAGAAACACAAACTAAATGCAAATTTTGCAGTTTTAAATTTACATGTAAATCAAATATATATATATATATATATATATATATATATTGGCATATATATTCCATTTAACTGTCATAAAAGTCGAACACAACTGCAAAGTGTGCCAAAAGAAACGAAAATAATTGTGAGAAAAATCGACAGCCCGAAATTGACGGCAAAAACTAATTATAAATATTATTGGCAAACATCAAAAATGAATTAATATTTTTTAAATTAAATTATAAAAAATTTTAAAATAATAATATTAATAAAAAACTGTACTAATAATAAATTATTGAAAATATATATAAAATTGCTAAGCAACAATTGCAGCTAAACAAGGTAAGCAATATGTGCATAATATTTATAAATATATTAAAATATTAAATTTTGTTAAATTAAATACAAAATCTTAAAGTTTATACAAATATAGGCATATAAGATATAAATATATTTGCTAAGCATTAAAAACTTTTTTTTGTATATAATTTATATGCATAACATATGTTATCTACTGTGATATATAAAGCTTGGTCGAGCCCGTGTAGTATAGTGTAGTTTTATACTCTACTCGCTCAGAATCAAAAGAAAATCAACTTAGTCCTGCTCGCCTGTCTGTTTTAGTGTTTAAACGCTTCACTCTCTATAATCTCCAAGGGGAAGTGAGCTAACACGTGCCTGAGCGCAGTTCAAGTTCGTTTCTGGCCATCGCATAGATTTCCATTTTCACACATTCGATTAGAGTTGAAGTTTCAGCTCAATTCATCAAATTTTCTTACATCAATTATTCAGAAGTTCCCAACAAGTATTTATATATGCGCTACCTATTCGTAGCCAGCGAGAATATTGCATATGTAACAGCTGCTCTTGGTGTCTGCTGGTCATTCACTCACAGCTGAAGCACAGTTATGTGCAGCATATATATATATATATATTTAAAATCTATGAAAAACTCATAAATATATATATTTTATGGAAGACTAAAATATATAGTTTTCAAAGCATACTTAAATTTTTACAAATTTTATTTTGGAAAGAAGAAATTTTGCTCAGAGAAAATCAAAAAATTTTAAAAGACAAAATTTTGGTTTTTTATGATCAAGAATTATTTATACATTATTATTATATTTATTTTATTATTTTTATTAATGAAAGAGCTTCAAGTAGGTTCGAATTGAGCTCGACATTTTCATATATTTTTTATTTTATATTTATTTATTTTATATATTAAAGAATTCATTCCATTCAATCCTAGACTTCATAAACATAAATGCTATTTTTCTATATGCTTAGTTAATTGCGCTTTTCAGCTCTGCAAGCAATTGTTGCTGGCGACAAAGCGAGCTTTGTCAACTGTCAAAAACTAGATAAAGAAAATATAAGCATAAGCATGATTGTTAACACCTCCAAAGGTGTGAAAATTTGTCTGCTTTTGGCTTTTTTTTTTCTTTGCTACAAAGAGTTTACGAAATGTTTTGCAGCTGCAAATAGTTTTTCCATTCATGCAATTATGAAAATATGAAAAAAAGAAAAGAATAAAAAACGTTTTCTATGCATATATATAGGGAAATAATTCCACGTATAATTGCCGTTCTCAGACAATAACAAAATTCTTGCATAGCTGTCAACAGAATTATCGAAAGACTCAATAACAGATCCAATTTCAATGTGCGACGATATTTATTTTCATTCGCTGCGACAACAGCAACAACCACAGCAACAACCACAGCAACAACAACAGCAATAATGCAGTTGACGATGCTATTAGATGGTTTATTTCTTTTATATATTATGCTCTCTGGGGCGCAGACAGTCTGTGGGCTCTGTTCCTCCAATAGACGACGAAATACACACACGGCCAGACAAAACAGCGTACGAGCGGGGCTTAGAGTATATGTAAACAACAATTTCACGCAACTAAGATGGCAAATAAACAACAACAACAACAACAGATAGAACAAATTGAGAGTATGCTAGAAGAAAGTGTTGAGCTAGAAGATGACCTAAAGTCTAGGAAATCGGGAAGAACTCAGGCAAACGTTGGATTGCATGAGCTGTGAGGCTAAAGGGCAAAGATATCTTAAATATAAAATCTAGTTAGAGCATATCCTTTAGAAATGTATACTCTCTACACAGGCCTTAAATTATTGTATAGGCGAAATATATCTTAATATGAAAGAAAATATATATTTGCTAGCTGCATATACCTTAAGCCAAACTACATACCAATTTAGTTGTGTTTAGCTCTTGTAGTCAACGAGTTATGCCTCGAAGGCTTCTTCTTCTTCTTCTGCTTGTTATAACTGCAAAGAGAGGAGAATTGTTATAAATATGATTAGCTTCTTGTTACTTAACACTTTTTTGTCAGTAAGAGTTTAAAAAAAAAGAAATTATTTCTAAGCTATATCCAACTTCAAAGAGCTCACATACCAAATTTCATGCCCTTAGCTCTTCTAGTCTTCGACTTATGCCACCGAGAAATTATGCTTCAAAGCTAAAACTATGTTTTCATATACAAAATCTCTAGTCCGCAGCTGTCATGGCTTTAGATAAAGCAAGAAAATGTCTTGAAATAGAAGTTTGTCTTATAAAAGATAAAAATATTTACACATATTAGAGTAAATGATAGATCTCACAGAAGGCATTTACATTTTTGGTGCAGCCTCAACTCACTTTGATGGCAGGTGAGCAAGATATAGACATAATCATCTTATACTAGTTCAGCATACCCCCTTTTGCATAGTTCTAGGGCATCGTCAAAATTCTGGCGCGCTTTTCGCCAGCTTTGGCTGCCGCAATTGCGTATCCCATTGATTTCCTGTTTACCAAACGCTGAGACTGAGTCTTCCAAGCTGGCGTTAATGAGGCGTTCAATGTTGTTCTTGTTGTTGTTGCTGTTCTTCTGCTGCTTGCCAGCTGCTGTGTGCATTAGATCACAGTAACAGCAACAACAGCAACAGCAACAGCAACAACATTCAGTGCAAATATGTGCCCAGCACTTTGCAAGTGTCGGGCTTTTCGGCCAACGCTGCGTATGTGCAATGCAAACGAACGCGTGACGTTCGAGCGCAAAGAAAACAAACAAGAGCCCTCCTCCCCCCCCTATAGATGGATCACATGATGCGTCTGCTGTGACTCGCTCTCTCTCGCTCTCTCCTGCTCTCTCTTTCTCTCAGAGTGGGAGGCTCGACTCGCACACAAACAAACAAAGTTAGCCGGCAGCCGGCTTTCGGGCAGCCGCAGCGTCTGTTTGGCTGCTCGATTGACCGTCGTCGTGTGGCCTCTGATTTGATTTGTTTGTTTGGTTTATGTATATTTATTGAAAATTTACTGCTTGCATAACAAACGACGACGACGACGACGACGACGACGCTGATGCTGATGCCTCCCCCCACCCCTTGCCTGCTGTCATATGCAAATTTGCGTATGCGTAAGTGGGCGGCATTGCTTGACTGAGACTGCCTCGAGCAGGGAGGGCCGGCTGGGTGGGTGGGCGTGGCTGGGTGCTAGGTGTCACTGCCCAAATGTCATCAATCTCGCGCACAAAAAAAAAAACAGGCAAAAATTTAAATAAACGTTTACTTTGGCTTGATGAGTTTGCTGAAAGGAATTTCCTGTTGTGCTGCAAGCGACGACGATAAAAAAAATACAAAAATTTCTTAAGAAGCGAAATTTTTTAGTTATTTATGAAACCGAAAACGCGGTTGACCTTTTTTATGCTTATATAATATATATATATATATTTGGGTTAAGCCAGAACGTACGCGGGCTACAGTTACGCAGATACAGCTACAGCTACAGATTTATGTATATATCGATGCAAATACAGAGACAGAGGCAGACGGAGGGACCGAGAGAGATATCCAGAGCTGAAGCCAGACTCTGCTGTGCTGTGGCTAAAAATAACTCAGGTCGTAGACGATTGGCAGCTGGCTGGCCCCCAACTCTGGCGGCTGCGGCGCAGCTATTGCGCAATCGTGGCGGCAACTTTGTTGCCCCAACAACAACAACAACAACAGGAGAAGAAGCAGCTAAAGGCAGAAGCAGGAAGCAGCGGCATGAATGGTCACAGACCCTGGCTGGCGCGGAATGCCAAATAAACAGCAACAAAATTGTCGGCATTGGGCGCGTAGGTAAACGGATTATCTGTAGATAAGCTATCAAAAATATTATATATATATATAACGAATATTTGAAGGTGTGTGTGGGAAATGCCCGAGTTTTATAATGAATACTTTATGCTTATAGGTGAGAAGGGGAAGAAGAAGAAGAAGGAAAAGGGAAAGAAAAAGAAGAAGGAAAAGGGAAAGAAAAAGGAGAAGGAAAAGGGAAAGAAAAATGAGAAGGGGGAGAAAGAGAAAAATGAGAAGGACGAGGAGAAGGATAAGGATGAGGAGATGAAGGGAAAGAAGGAGAAGAAGCAAAAGAAGGAGACGAAGGAAAAGAAGGGGAAGGAAAAGAAGGGGAAGGAGAAGAAGTGGAAGAAGAAGGAGGAGAAGAAGGAGAAGAAGGAAAAGAAGGGGAAGGAGAAGGAGAAGAAGGAGAAAAAGTAGAAGAAGTAGAAGGAGAAGGAGGAGAATGAAAAGAAGGAAAGTTAGGAAAAGAAGGGGAAGGAGAAGGAGAGAGGAAAAAGAGAGAACGAGAAAGAGAAAGGGAAAGAATAAGAAGAAGACGGAGAAGGAGAAAGGAAACGGAGAGAGGAAGAAAGGGAAGAAGAATGGAAAAGGGAAAGAAGGAGTATGAAAAGAACAAGGAAGAAAAAAAAAGAAGAATAAAAAGAAGAAGGAAGAGGAACGAAGAAAGGCAAGAAAAGGAAAACAGAACGAATTGGATAGGAGAGTAGACAGATCAAAAAATTGAAAGGGAGAAAAGTCGTTGTATAAATTTCCGGCAATGATATGTATATTGATAGGTAGACAATCAAACATATTACAAAGGAGCTTCTTAAAAGCAGTACATCGAAATCTAATCATATAGCATTGTAAACAGGATGTCATATATCCATATGCAGTATTAAGGAACTTTGAAATAAAGTTGAGCCTCAGCTAAACTTTTTAAAAGCAGAAATCGAAGCTCGAACTCAATTTGTAACTTATATATATTCTATATATATACTGATGCAATTCCTGGTATATATTATACTAGATGATTGCCCGTTATCGCTTACTACTATTTCTAATGAAATTTTTATCTTATTTTCATAGCTTTGGCACTGTTTGCTAGCCACTTAACATATCATATAACCAATTGTTTTATAGCACACAAATATACGCCTCTCTCTCTCTCTCTCTCTCTCTCTCTCAGTCTCTCACTCCTTATCTATATATATCTATATCTACATTTTGTCAGCATATTAGCACAGCTTCTCTAATAGTTCTGTTTATCGCTGGCCATGTGCTAATGAGCTTGACCTGGCCAAAAGCAAATGCCTGGGCATTAGAGGCCAAAAACGGCCCACGATAAACAAAATTCCACACGCCATAAACAACTGAAACAGCTGAATGCGATATAGACTTTGCAACTATTTGCGGCAAGTTGTAGACTTTCAGCTGCAATTCACAATGAAATTCTGGTGCAGCTTAGTTCAAGAGTTTGAAAGTTCGTCTGTTTTTGAATATGCGATGCACTTGTTGCTCAAGTGCAGCAGCAGGAGCAGCAGCAGCAGCAACAGCAACAGCAGACGCCAGCGGATGCAATTCAATACAAACAACAACAACAACAACAGCAAATCCAGAATAAATGCCCAAAAAACATGAAAACAGGTCTTTAAAGCCGACGTCGCGACGTCGGCCAACGGTCAAACTGCATCAAGAAAAAGGCAAGCTATATAAGAATATATATATAGGTATATATATACTTAACAGTGTACATATATATATATTTCTATATACATTATGTATATGCATGTATGTGTGTGTGTGTGTGTTGTTATTGGGGTTTGGCAATGCAGTTGCTAAGCTTTTGCCTGCTGCGGTGAATGCATTTTATGCGGCTCCCTGTTGTTGTTGCTGCTCCTTGCATTTCTATACACTTAAAGAAAACAAGGGCATTATGAATATGGCACCGAAGGTGTGACGTCTTAGATAACTTGGGAAGTTGATCACTGATAACTGCCTGCTATGTCTATCCTCACCTAGGTCTAGCCTCTGCTAGGTCTAACCTCTGTTCTACCTAATCAAATTCAAGGAGTATCAAGAACTTTATATGCTTCTTTCATATAATACTATATGCTTAACAAATCAGAGTTTTATACTGTTCAAAATCTTTACTTCTTTATTTCTTCTCTTACATCCTTGGCTTTTCACTCTTGCTACGTTTTAACTCTTTGAAAGTCTTATGCATCTTAAGCTCTTCAAGCAATGGGAATTGAGCTAGTCAAATTCGATCTATGACTAAGACTGAACCTATGTTCCTGTGATTCGATCTAATGTAGTTTGAAGTTACTTTTAGATCTAGCAAAAATCATAGAGTCTCGGAGGATAAAAGCTTAATCTCAAGATGTTCCAACCATACTCAATGTAAAGCTCGAAGAAAATCTAGATATCTTAGCTTACTAGAGCTACTCAAGAAAGGAAAGCTATACAGTAAAGATTACTAGATTCATTCCTAAAGATAAGTCTTCCACTATAAAAACTCCCGTTAGGGTATTCAGCTTACGTCAAGCCCAAAAGTTAACTGTTTAACCCACTACTCTTGTTGTTGTTGTTGTTGTTGTTGTTGTTGGTCTTGTCGTTTGCTTTGCTCCTTCAAAACCAAATTTGTGCTGCTGCTGCGGCTGCTGTTGTTGTTGTTGTTGTTGGAGTTTTGTAAACACTGTGGAATTTGAAGCATTTGCGCGCGCAAAACCAAAACTTTTAGTACAGTAAACACTCGAAATTTTGTGAAACTACGCAGACTGCAGGCGCTATGCTATGACGTGAAAAAACCTAAATCAATAAGAACAGACGAAGCAATAATAGTAAAAGCTGAGGCAAAATAAACGTAGAAAGCAGTCACTATAACTAACAACAACAACAAAGGCTAGTATTTTAAAATATATATTAAAAAAAAAAAAGAAAACGAGGAGAAAAAAATGCAATTCTAAAAATAGCCAAGCGTCTTGCGTCTTGCACGAGGCACGACAGGAATGCAGCTCCAATGCAAGTGCGTGTGCTGCTGCACTTGGACGTTGTCCGCGGCGGCTACGTCAGGCTGAGCTCTGTCTGTGTGTGCGTGTGTATGTGTGGCAGTGCAGACAGCGTCTGGCTGTGCCGGGTTAACCTGGATAGCCACTGGCTGCCAGGCAACAGACCCAGCCAGTCAGCCAGCCAGCCAGCCGAGCCGAGCCGAGCCGAGCGACCAGCCCAGCGACCATCATATAAAATGTCGCAACGCATGTTAACGCAATAATTTTTTTCCTTTTGCATACCCTGGCAAGCAGTGAATAGGGGTATATTAATTGCTAGGTAATATATTAAACAAGACTATAAGGAAACTTGAATGTGGAACTTATGCTATTGCTTAGGGGCTGCATATCTCATATATCTTTTTGATCTTTAGCTTCATATATACTTTCTTCTACCCATCTTTTTGACTGCTTTGATCTCGAGAACTACCACAGCTGAAAGCTTGAAATTTGTCACATGTATTCCTATATATCCTATTCAGCGCTAACTAAATATTTTTAGTCAGTATCTTTTAGCATTTGCTGCATAACAGTAAAAATATATTTTAAGACTTAATCTTTGGCGCATAACTCGAAGAGTATACGAATAAAAGATATAAAATTTGGTTTGTAGTCTCTTTGAATATCTCACAACATATTAGTAAAGTCTTCCATTTGAATGCCTTCACATACATGCCTTAAATTGAGAAATGTCGATATTCGAACTGGGTTTTCTGGGTATAGCTCGATAACTATATGAGCTAGAGACATACAATTTTCAGTGCAGATTCTCTTAAGGTTATTGCATATGTAATAAATATCTTCAATGGATATCTTCTCCCATTTTTTTTATTTTTACGCATATCTCGAGTACTACAGCTGCTAGAGGAATAAAATCCAATACTTAGGCTCACTTAAAGCATATAAATATATACAAATAATTTCCAATTAATATATAAAATAAAACCCATTCCATATTCTTAATTTTAATTCAATGCTGTTAAAAAACTTGGCTTTAGACCTACAACTAGTAGACTATAAAGTCTAAGGACATACTTAACCTCCTTTACCAGGGTACTTTCCAGTCAATCACTCCCTGCAAAAGCTCTATTGTTTTATTTGTTGTTGTTTTTTTGCATGCCTTGCAGCCCCGACTGCATGCTGCCCCGTTCATGAACATGAACCATGACGCAGTAGGTCATTAATTGTTTACGAGGAAATGTGCAATGTCTGGCTGCGGCACAGGTAACGATAAAAAAAAAGAAAAAGAAAGAAAGACGAAGAGACGATGATGATGAAGAGAAAAAAAAGACGTTGAAGCAGGCTAATTTGGGGGGCCAGGCTGAGCAGGCCGCAGGCGGCACTTAAACGAGCTAAAAAGACATTGACAATTGTTGGCGGCTTGGCGAAAGAGTAGAGGTAGAGAGAGAGAAAGCGGAGGCTAGCGCTAGTGAGCGTAGGCTGGCTCAAGGACGTTGCCAAGTTGAGCAAATTAGGATGCTTGAGTTAATCTAACAGCCGGCACATGCACAAGTCACACTCGAGTCACGTTTTGCTACTCAATGCAATTGTTGCATGTCTCCGTCTGTCTCCGCTGTCTGTCTGCATATGTTTGGTTTGGCTTGAGCACGTCCTTAATGTCATGACAATGACGGCAGCAGCCAAAATAAAACAAATGCCAAACTAGCGCGCCAAACAAACTGCAAGTCAGACAGACAACGACAGAGAGAGAGAGAGAGAGACAAAGAGAGAGAGACGACTGCAATATGCGCCAAACCTACTCGCGCACCTGCCTCTGCAACGGCAGCAACATTGCAGACAACGACAGCGATGACAGCAGCAGAGGCAGAGACAGAGACAGAGACAGCGGCAGCAACAGGTTCTTTATTTTTAGTAGTCGCATTTTGAAAACCGCCTGCTCAATGTCAACTCAACGTTTGAGACTTAATTGTTGCCTCTTTTTTTTAGCTTAGAGTCTCTTGCAAAAGCATTCTTTGTGGCTGTGGTTGCATCATGTTGCTGCCGTGAAGCATGTGCTCCATTCAAGTGACTCCAAGGAGAAGAGAAAACCATATTCCTATATTGATAGCGAACTAAATTTGTTTCTTTCTTCATTTCATTTCGTTTGCAGCTAATAGTTGTTGCTGCTGCTGCTGCTGTTAGTTTGCCTTGTCATGCGGCAGCAACAACAACATCATCAAACATCAAACAGTCAGAACAATTTGACATTTCTAAAATCAAATTACAAGTACAAGCGCAGAGGAGACAGGCGGACAATGCGCGCACTTCCGTTCGCAGCGCGCCAGCCAAACCAATTAGCGGCAACATTGTCAAAGACGTCAGCAACGGCAGCAACTGTGGCAGCACCAGCAACTGCTGCTCGCGAATGTAGCACAATTCTAAGTTTATTTATAGTAATCATATGGATGGCTTTGCAGGCGGCAATGGCCAATTGCCTGCGCTACGCTCGACGCATAATTGCCAATGATCATGCTCATTATGATGTTGCTGCTGCTGCTGCTGGTGCCGGTGCTGCTGCGGAGGCTGGCCATGACCATGACGTCAATACACGCAATACGCACGCCGGCAACGACGACGACAACATTGACGCTAATGACGAGGTGTCAACGGCACGTGAACAACGACAGCGGCAACAGTCACAGCAGCAACACCAGCAGCAGCCACATTTATCTACTTCTAGTCCACAAAAGACCAGCCGCTGCAAGGCAACAGCAGCAACAGTCACAGCAACAGGCACAGCAACAGGCACAGGTACAGCAGCAACACGCGTCATGTTGCCGGCAGCAGCCAAGTCTGGACAGCCATTGATGACTTTGTTAATTGCATTGCTGCTGAGCATGCGGCACGCATCGGGTAAGACTTGACTCATCCCGCTTGACCCAAAATCACAAAAAATAAATGATAAAAATAAAGAAAATATATATACATAGCTGTTAAAAAAAAAGAAGAATTCAAGGAGTTATAATAAAGTGGCGCCAATTGCTGCAAACATTTTCGTTAGCTTTCGTCTTGGTAGCTGTCCCTGTCTCAGCATATATCTCCTTCTCTCCCTCCACCTCTGCCTCTTCTCATCGCGTTCATTCGCCTCGATAAATGTGACACATTATCTCTCAAATATGACGCAATTTCTCAGCATATTCCCATGTGCCAAATCAATCGCAAAGGAACCCCAAAAAGACGAAAACAAAATTCATAAAAAATTGCAAACAAATTTTTCGGCTTTGCCTGTCAGTTTTCAACAGCCGGCAAATATTTTAAATATATATATGTATATATATGTATATTTTGTTCATTTTCTGCTCCAACTGGCAAATATCTCGCATTTGATTAATTTATCAACTCAATCGAGCATTTCCATACATCTAGATTTCCAGTTTTATCATTACAAATCTTAATTAAGAAATAACTTTGCCAGGCACTAAAAAATTTGTGCATGGAAATGTTTCAATTAATCATTAAGCAAATGCATTAAAAAATTGTAATTTATACAAATCGATTTAGCAGCTGCGCCAAGCTTATAATTCTTTATATTGTGCAGAAATTCAAAGCTACTTCTAACTGAGCCAACTCTATAATTAAATTACACAGAATTATAATAATATTACGTAGTTAATTGCTCTAAATAGCAAAAATCCATTGGCAACGCCCTCAAGAGCGCCCACGTAATAGAAGTAAACAAGCATAGACGTGGCACACTTTGTTGGTATTAGTAAATGCTGCCGTCCTCTGCGATTCTCAAAAATCCAAGTAGGCTCAGCTGCCTCTGATGCATAGAAAGTGGAATTTTGGGCGTGTGTTGGTGATAAATAAAAGTGCTAAGTGAATATTTCACTCTCTCTCTCTCTCTCTCTCGCTCTCTATATATGTCTCTCTCTATGTATGTATATATCTTTTACTCACTTACTCAGTCTCTCGCTCTCTCTAGATCTCTATTCCTTTTCTAGCTCTCTCTTGAGATACATATTCCTCTCCCTTCTGCTATCGCTCTCTCTCTCTCTCTCTCACTCACTCTTTCTCTCTCTCTATCTTCTCTCTTTTGCTTCACATTCAGTTTCTTCCACTCACTCTCTTCACTTCATTCACTCTTTTGCTCTCTCTCCTTTGCTAACTATTTAACAACTCTCTCTCTCCCTCTCCCTCTGTCTCTTGTATTCTGTCTTTCGGACTCCCTCTATTGCAGCTTCTCCCTACTTTTCTCTCCCTTCTTTACTTCTTTCTTTCTCTTTCTGTCTATCTACCTGTTTTATTTTTCTCTCTCTCTCTCTCCTTTATTTCTCTCTCTATCTCTCCTTTATTTCTCTCCCTCTCTCTCCTTTATTTCTCTCTCTAACTCTTCTTTATAACTGCTTTCCTCCCTCTCCTTATTTCTCTCTCCTTTACTTCTCTCTCCGCCCTCTTTCTCTCTCTCTCTCCGTCCTTTCTCTCCTCCTCCTCCTCTCTCTCCTCCTCCTCCTCTCTCTCTCTCTCTCTTTAGGACTCTAGTACACACTCTAGATTCTAGTCTATAATCTATCTCCATATCTCTCAATATCGCTCCTCATTACTTTTTCCTCTCTCTCTCTCCCTCCCTCAGTCACTGCTCTGCACTTATTTAGCTTCTGCTTGCCCCTTCTATGCGATTGTCATATATTTAAAGTGAAGTTCACATAACTCCATACTATTCTCTAGCATATTTAATGTATTCTTCTCTCTCTCTCTATATATATATATATATATATAGCTGGCACCTGTTGGCAGACGCATATGGGCAGCGGTAAATGCACTCAAATCTATTCAACAAACATCACAAAATCGGATTGCTGCGGCGCCAGTCAGACCTTCTCCTACACGGATCGCGAGCTGAGCAGCGTCGAGCATTTCTTTGCCACAGCCATCGGAGGCGGCGTTGAGTGTGCGCCGTGCATAGGTGAGTGAACCAGACAGACAGACAGACGGACGGACGGACGGACGGACGGACGGACGGATAGACAGAGAGCTGAAAAGCTATAGGAAACTGTCTGAGCTATATAATTTAATGCAATTTTGTAGAGAGCTGCAAGGGCTTCAAATGTGGGCCAAACAAGAAGTGCGTGAAGCGCAAGGGCAGGCCAAAATGTGTGTGTGCGCCCGAGTGTGGAGCGACATTGCGCCGGAAGCAACAACAACAGCAGCAGCAACATCACAATGCACCGGAGCAACAGCAACAGCAACAACAACAACAACAGCAACAGCAACAGCAACTGTGGGCGTCATCGTTGCGCGGTTCACGTAGTCTAAGTAGCGAAATTACAAACAGCAATTTAGGTTTAGATGGCGCCAAACGCCAGCATAAACAAAGCGACAACAGCAACATCGGCGCTGATAACCAAAGAAAACAACAGCAGCAACAAAGCCAAGAGCAGCGTATGCCAAAGCGAGCGAGCCACAGCAGAGGCACAGAGCCGGGCGAGACGAGGCACAGAAGACTTTTGATTATAGACAGCAGCAATTTGCAAGAGCAGCCCACAACCAGACGGCTGCACATGGAGGGCAGCGGCAGCAGCAGCAACAGTGGAGGGATTGGAGGGAGAGTGCAAATGCAGATGAAGGTAGAAATGGAAAGAATGACGCCGACTTGGAGCAGCAGCGAGCGGCGCAGACATAGAAAAAATAACAACAGCAGCAGCAACGGCAGCAACAACAATGGTAAACACTTAACAAGATCAATGACGACGACAACAACAGCAGCAGCAGCAACGGCAGCAACAGGAGCCAATGACTCGTCCACGACGCCTGCGCAGACATCTCAGTCTAGACACAAGTTGGCAAATGCTAATGAACCCGCCAACGACATTAATAGACAGACGTCGCCAAAGCGAGTCAGACACCAGCAGCAACATGCTCCAAATCACGAGCAACAATACGAGCAGCAGCCACAGCAGCGCAGGCGTAAGCACAAGCACAACCACCACAAGGATCAACGGCGAACAGCGGCAAATACCACAATGTCTGGCTTAGGCTCAGCCGCTGTCTCTGGCGGACGTCGTCGCTTGTATTTGCCCGAACACGGAAGTGAATTGGCTGCGTCATCAGCGGGCAACACTCGCGGCCACTTGGCTAATGTCGATGATTTAGCATTTTTGCCAGCAATTTATGAACGAGCGCCACTGGTGAGTCCAAAAAATAAGCAAAACAAAAACTATTGCATACGCCAAAGGGGCATGCCACAAGCACATATACCCTGTACTGTTTAGTTAATGCAGGCATGTGACTAAGGAAAGGACAGCAAAAGAGAACTTTTCGCTATATTGACAATGCTAACTCTCTCTCTCTCTCTCTCTCTGTCTTTCTCCACTTTCCACTCTCTACAGCAACAACAACAACAACAACAAAAACAACAGCAACACACGAATCCGGTTTGCGGCAACGATGGACGCACCTACAATACCGAATGCCAGCTGCGCAAACGCGCCTGCCGCACCAACAACGCCCAATTGGAGGTCGCCTATCGCGGCCACTGCAAGAGTGAGTACTGTCTCTCTCTCTCTCTCTCTCTTTCTCTTTCTCTTTGTTGGTGTGTGTTGCTCGCGTGCCAAAACGCAGCGGCGTCACAATTAGATTAGATGACAAATTATTGCACATTTCAATTACGGCCAACAACTTGTCGCCAGTGGTGAAATCCACTGAGCCAAGGCAGACAGACAAACTCTGTGAGAGACAGCGCCAGACATTCAGACGGACAGCCAGGCAGACAGACAGACAGACGAGGCAGCCAATCGAGCTCGCTTGTGTAATAATTTAATGATACAGGAAGCACTCGCAAACATGCTCAAATGATCAATAAAAACGTACCAGAACGTTGAGGCCGTGGCAGCCGTAGAACTTGTTGGATTAGCCGCAAGCGAAGCTGTTGTTGCTGTTGTTGTTGCTGTGGCAAGACATAAAACGGCTGTGGCAGCAGCAGCAACAGCAGCAGCAGCAGCAACATCTAATGTTGGCGCGTGCTTCAACTCCAGCTTTTGTGGAATGTGCAATCGCGCAATCTAAAGATCTGGCCATGCAGATCGAACTCGCACTCTCTCTCGCTCACTCTCTCTCTCTCTCTCTCTCTCTCTCTGTCTTTCGCTCACTCTTTCCAATCGCCTCGTAATTTTGTGCAGAAAAATGAATGCAATTTCTTTAGCGAGTGTCACAGTTGGCGCCAAGGCGTTTCAACGGGCCATATGCAATGATAAATTTGACAGTTTATAGCCAGCCATATTGAGCATATATATATAGATATATATTTTGCATATATATAGATATATATTGGTCTTTGCCTTAATCATAGAAATTGGCAAAAACAGTTTATTTGTAGCATAATCAGCGCATATATAGACGCCTTCTATAGGCGTCCACATATATTACAAACTTGCATAGGCAAGGTAATGCGCTAAATGTCGCTTCCTATATAGCCGATCTATATATACATATATAAGCATAAATTTGACAAGTTTGACAGATTTATATTTGCATATATACATATATATATATATATAGCTAGAACTGTTGCCAAGAGTTACATGAAATGTGCCAGCCCTCAATTTGGTTTCGGCCTTTAAAGAGATTTTCGTAGCGAGCTGAAGGTCAATGGATTTTCTATATATGATCAGAGGATGGCTTGATTTGCTGCTACTTAAAATATCAAATATTAACTCAAATAAAATATATTTTAAATAGAAATTTACTAGCGCAAATGAGCGTTTAATAAATTTCCCAATAATACGCGGGCTTGGCTAGAAGGGAAAGTCATAGGCTGAGAGGGGCTAATGGAAGTTTTTTAAGGAATTTCTTAAGAATTTTTTATAAATACCACAATTAACTAGATATATTTCTTGTTTTTTTAGTATTTCCCATTATTTACATGTGTTTATCATGAGACGATATTTCCATTAGTTGCCAATAGACGATATTTTCCACTATTTACACATATATCAACAGACGATATCCCCATTATATGTATATAGCCACATACAATATTTTCTTTTATTTATGTCAAGAAACAATATTTCTATTATTTGTGAGAACTATCTAAAATATAGCTCTACATTCTGTAAAATTTCCTTAATTTTCCCATTATTATTATATGATAATTTCCCATTATTAATTGTCCCTGTTGGACCATGCCCCTATTTGCCATTTAAGCAATATTTCTCTATTGGTTCCCAAAATGTCCCTGTATAAAGTATTCAACATTCTACATACCACACATTTCCCTTTATTAATTTACCCTCCTTTAATATTTCCCTATTTTCCATAGTATTTAGTTCAGGTTCAGCAACATTCTCAAAACTTCCCTTTATATATTACTCAACATTCCACAACTTTTCTCACACATTTCCCTTTATTAATTTACCCTCCTGTAACATTTCCCTATTTTTCTCCCATATAAATAGCTCAACATGCTTCTATTCTATTCTATTCTCAATGATTTCAAATAAATTTCCATTATTTCTCCCCCTCCCTCCCCTCGCATACAGCTAGCTGCAATGGCGTCCAGTGCGTAAATGGTCTGACCTGCGTCGAGGATCAATACATGATGCCCCACTGCATAACGTGCAAGATCGACTGTCCGTGGGACGACATCGCTTACGATCTGAATGGCGATGGGCAGCCGGACGAAGCGCCAATTGTGGAGGAGCGCGCTGTTTGTGGCGTCGACGGGAAGACATATCGTAGCACTTGTGATATAAAGCGTATGATTTGCAAAATTGGACGTTCAATTGCTGTGGCATACCCGGGTCCATGTCGTGGTACGTAACACCCCTAGCCTAGCCCGTATAGCTCTACATAATTTATGGTACTTATTGATAAGGCTTTAAAACTCAATCAAAACTAATTGAAAGTCGCTACCAAGTGGCAGCGGTTTGGCAAATTATTGCTATTGCAATTGCTGCTGTGGATGTTGTTGTTGCTGTTGCTGCAGCCGTTGCTGCTGCAGTTGCAGTTGCAATTGTTGTTGGTAACGTTGGCTGTGCAAATTTAACAACAATCAACGCAGAACCGCAATTTGGCATTTGATTGACTTGACTTGGCTGAGGTTTCAACTCGAGTCACAACCACAAGTTGTTGCTATTGCTGCTGCTGCTGCTGTTGCTATCGTGCTGTTGTTGTTGTTGTTGTGGTTGTTGTTGTCGCGCTGTCGTCTGCAACTGGCTGGCCATATCAAGTTGCGCTCAATGTTTGTTGGCTGGAAATTGCTACATTTGCTTATACGGCTCCGTGATTGCCAGCAATTTGATTAGCCAGTTGCTGTTGCTGTTGCTGCAGCAATTGTTGCTGTCAGCATTGCTCTACTTTAACTGTTGCGCATCTCTCTCTCTCTCTCTCTCTCACTCGCTCGCTCGCTCGCATAATTCATGCTTATTAATTTTGTGGTTACGTTTTGCGATTGATCGATTCTCCGATTTCCAATTAATTATATGCAAGCAGTTGCCGCCCACAATGGGATGTTGCTGCTGAGATGCAGCAACAACAGCAGCAGCAATGACAGCAATTGTTGCCGCCGCCTTGGTGTCAGTCGCCGCACCAATTAAAGGCGTGGCGGGTGTTGCATTCTCGCCATAACTGAACGACAGACAGACCGAGAGAGAGAGAGAGACAGATTTTATAAACGGGTTTAGTGTGTCAGAGGCGGCTGCTTGGCTGCCCGGCTGCAATTGCGTGCTAATTGCTATGTTCTCTGTTTTTTTTCCGCTCGTAATTATTGTTTAACAACAAAAAAAAAAAGAACTAAATAAATTATAAGTGCAATTAAAACAAAAGTCCAACAGCTACAAAATAATTCGAATTTCTGCACTCAAAAACTTCTTTGATTTGCATCGAGTTTAGGCAGGTGGGTAGGGCGGCTCGCTTAATTACAGATCTCATTGACAATGCCTAATTAGTCGCCAAATACTCAGGTGTTGATTACCTGTTGCTCCCATTTGCCAATTAGAGCAAGCGACTTTTGTATAGAAATCTATGTATAACTTAACTAGGTTTGGGATAAGTGAAGGAAATATGTGTTCAGGTTGAAATACAGGTAGAAGCTGCTGGTATCATTGCCAGCTGCAGCCATTTCAGTTCTAAAAATAAATCTAACTCTTAATAAAACTGTTTTCATACTTCGGATAATCATAATCTAATGTGGATAATCACAATTGGATCCGGATAATCGTAATCGGGTTCAGATAATCATAATTGGGTCCATATAAACATAATCCACTTACGAGCATAAATATAACATGATGCGGATAATCATAATCTGTTTCGGATAGTCAAAATCGCAGCCGGATAATCATATTCGCACACGGATAATTCGTATCATGACAGCAAGTCTCATATACCTATATATGTTATAGAGTTTGCCCTTATATAGCATATATATCCATATACATCTGCCCATCTACACCTTCAGCTACCTGTCCAACTCTCAAGTTCCACATTTGGCAGCTGTAACTGATTCATGTATTCCATTCATACTTTAAAGTCTTCGCTGTCCATCCGTCCGTCTGTCGCATTCTCGTCATTAGTTTTGCTGTCTGCGCTGCAAGAAACTCATAAATTTTGCGCACCTTTTGCTGCAACCTGTCCCCAGCCTGGCCCCTGCTCCCCTCGAGCCGCTCCTTAGAGACTGCTCAAGTTGTTGCACGGTAGCCGGATATTAAAATAAATTAACATCATTAACAATTATTCACTTTTGCTTTTAAGCATCAAGGTGTGTGTGCGAGTGCGTGTGCGTGTGTGTGCGTGTGTGCGTGCAGTTTGTTTGTTTGGTTTGCCTTTGCAGCTGTGGCAGCTTCTGCTTGCAGCTTCTGTCTGTGACTTTATCGTTGATCGTCAGTCGATAAAATAAGGCACACACACACGCACACTCGCACACACACTCGCACATTTTGCATTCGTTTTCCTTTTCGTTTTCTTTTTTGAGCATTTTATCTTTATGGTTAGTAAGTTTATGGTTTTTCGTCTGTTTGTGTGCTTTCACATAAATATATTTGCACTGTCCCGATCGAGAGCCTCTAAGAGCGCCCAAAAAAAAGTGTAAAAAGCAACAACAACAACAACAACAACAACAGGCAGACACTCATACAAACGCAACGGGAAGGCAAAGAAATATGACTACACGTACAAGCCATTAAAAACGCCATTTTAGAGAGACGCAGCGACGAAGGAGTGACGGTAAAAGGAATAGGGGAAGAGAGCGAGAGCGAGCGAGTGAGTGAGCTTGGTTCTGTGATTGCCCGCGTGGCGCGCTCTGGGCTAGAGATGGCAGTGGGCCTAGGTTAGTGAGTAGAGCGCAAAGCATGAAGGCACGCAATTTGATAAATATTTATATATATATATATATATATATATATATATATATATATATATATATATATATATATATATATATATATATATATATATATATATATATATATATATATATATATATTTAAAATTTAATTTAAAAACTATACGTATTAAAAAAATATTTAAAAATATATTTAAATAGATTTTGTAAATATAAATTTTAAAAGATATATAGATTTTGAAAAATATAAATTTAACAAAAATAATATAAATTTAAAAAAATATAAATTGAAAAAATATATATTTTTTATGATATAAATTAATAAATATATTGTTTTAAAAATAGAAAAATAAATAAATATATATTATTATTTTAAAAAAAATAAATAATAATATATATTTATATTTTTCTTGTATATATTTAAATAAATTTATATACATTTATAAAATTAAAGACATCTATATATTTATATATATTTCACTATTTTTAGTTTCGATTCAAAGCCTATTTGCCTCTAAAATAGATTATTTCATTAGAAATTCGCTCATTTAAAATATATTTTTCGTGAGTCTGCGTGACTAGCTCACTCCCATTCAAACGATAGTTACATATGGATTTCCAGTCGATATATCCCAGGCTAACGCCCAACAAACTTCCCTGCTTCACGCACACACAAAAATTTCCCAGTTACGATAGTCACGCACGCGACTTGGCCATCGCTAAGCTTGGCGCGTTGCGTCCGCTGTTCGCGAGACGTCACTTTTGTCTGGCTGAGCGTCTGGGCTGGCTGAAGTTTACGATCGTATTAAAATCACCTTAAACAACACGCAATGCCAAAATGGCCAGACAGCTCAGCGCGGCCAGTATGACCCGGGCGACCACAACGAAACTCTTTGGCCATGCCACACAATGTTGCAATAAGTTCCGCCAACAGTGGCAGCCAGCCGCCAGCAGCAGCAGCAGCAGCGTCTGCTTAAAACCGGATGGAAGGACAGCGGGACAGAGGCAGTTGCTGCCGCTGGCGTTGATTAAACCACGTCGACATAACAAATTACAGTTGGGCTGCATTGTGACGGCATTATCAGGCGGCTGCGGCAGCGAACATATCCATCACAATCAACAAGTACCAAAAGGACGGTGGCCCCAGGCGAAAATTGGCAGTTGAAATTAATAAACTTTAACTGTTTCGAATTGCAGACTGCCACGCCTACCCTGCCTGCCCCGCCTCTCCCTCTCTCTTAGTCAGCTGCAGTTTTATAGCGGAATTTCCGCTAACCTTCTCTGTCTACAAGCAAGTTTCCCTTCTCTGTTCTCACCCTCCACAAGTTGCTAAGCAATTGCGCACAACATTTGCCGCTGGGCGTTTTGCAACATTGTTGCCAAGATCATATATACGATATGCCTGCATCTGCATCTGTCTGTTTCTGTGTGTGTGTGTGTGTGCGTTTGCGGCTGCGCCGCTTGGCTGCGTTGCCTTGGCTTTTGGCTACCGTCTTGCGCATGTCAAGAATGGGGCGGTTCCTGCCATGCATTATACGTGTATACATTGCCATTGCCTGTGGTGTGAATAATGTGCCAGCGCTCGAAAATTGCAGTGTGCAGCAACAGCAACTGCTACAACAACAACAACAACTCAAGCAACACCCAATTTAAAAAGCCAAAACAGCTGTAAGCGCTGTTTAAAGCAACATTGATAAATAATAAAACATGCACTCACCCTTTAAGTGCACTATAAAGCGCACGTTTCTTATTTTAATTAACATTTTATTCATTCGCATTTATTTCACTTTTTATTTCACAACTAATTTCGCACTGCAAAATGTCCCACTGATCTGAGTTGCCACCTAGCTGAAAACCAGAGCAATGTAAACAAAGGAAATTTATAATTACCCCAACAAATGTAAACAAAGGAAATTTATAATTGCACTAAGCACACTGCTAGTGCTGCCAACTTCGTGTAGCTATAATTCCCGCCAGCTGCTAGAACACATGATTGGCCACTTGCTCTGTTTGTTTTGCGCTAGAGCTGACGGGAAAATAGCTAAACTGACAGCACTGCACGAAGCAATCGCATAGACAAGGCACAGAAAATGCAAATAAATTGAAATATATTAAAAACGAATAGAAATGTTTGATAGAGCTCGGGAAATTGTTCATGTTTTTATTTATTTATTTTTTTTATTTATTTATGTTATTTATATTTTAAATTTCAACAGCTTTAAGAAATTCCCTTGGCCACGTCTGCCTGTTTGCCTAGGCAATTAATAATTTCCCAGACTGCTCGCTAGGCGTTGCCAACTAGCAAAAAAAATTAATAAGCTAAAAATGTATATTTTGAAGGGTATTAGATGCGCGCTTTACAAAATTCGTGGCCCGACCAGCTGCAGCTTGTCAAGAAATCTTGAAATAACACCTGCCAAAGTTCACATGGTGCTCTTATTGGGCCAGGATACGCGCGAGGGGGCCATTAAACCGAAATTGCCAGACATAAAAACGCAGAAAAAAAAAACAGAAATTTAAATGTATGACTCGTAAAACTTTACCTCTTGCAGCGGACCGCGTCACCTGTGCGGACATCAAGTGCGGCCCAAAGGATACCTGCCTGCTGGACCTGCAGACGCACTCGCCCCGCTGCGTCTCCTGCCGCTACAAATGCGCACGCAAACAGCAGCGAACGGTGAGGGGCAAACGACAGCAGATAATGGGAATTTTTTTCGCTTTAAATGGGAAATTTTCTCTTTCTCTTTCTTCACAGCCCTTTCGAGCGGATAAAATCTGTGGCTACAACAACCACACGTACAACTCGTGGTGTGAGATGCGCAAGGATTCGTGTGCCACGGGCTTCTTCATAGGCGTTCGCTCCACGGGCGTCTGTTAGATCAAATTAGCGAAATATTATCAAAACAAAACAAAATCACATTAGCTTACATATACATATATATAGTGTGCGCATATATACATACATACATATCTATGTGTAGCGCATCTCTCTGTGTAGTTCCAACATCCAAAGATTCTCGTTGTTCGTTTTTGTTTAGTGTTGTAAACCGATGCAAGGGCCTTAGGCTGCTGCCAAAACTTTCCACTATAAAAGCACGCGGTTGTCAGTTAATCAAAATATGTTGTACCAAAGCTGAAATGTACCAAATATAGAGAAAGGTGCCAACTGGATGAAATACTATACAAAAGAGTAACAGCTTCTAAAAGTAGTGTACCAATAAGGTACAGTGTACCTCTCTTAAAACAATAACCAATTTATACCCTTTTTTAACAGTTAGGTACACATGTAGAATTGTCTTCGAAAGATATCAAATTGTACCTTTAGGTACAAAAGTAATATTTAGGTACACTTGTACTACTACTTTGGTACATTTGTAGTATGTTTGGCAACCGCGTATATAATACATATATATATAAATATCTACACATACACACACATACACATACATATATATATGCACTTGGCAAAGTATTAGCGCATTTATCAACACTGTCAGCAAATAGCAACAACAATAACACCAACACCAACAACAACAGCACGTTTAACATTATAACAACAATTCTTATGCAACATCCATGGCAAGAGGAAGAAGAGGAAAAACCACATATCTTAAGAGGCTTTTGTATTAAAAACAAAAAAGAAACAAAAAACATATTTAAACATAAACATAAACTAATTCATAATTAATTTATACACAAATTGGTTGGCACACGCGATATATTTTATAGTTTTCGTTTTTGCAAAATGTATTTTATTTATTTTATATTTTATTTTTTATTTTTTTTACACATTTTTATTTCTTCCATAATTTTGTGTGTGTTTTGAGCGAAGCTAAATTAATTAATTGACTGATAGCTTAACCTTATATAGCAAGATTTTCTAATTACATATACCCTATATATATGTACTTATGATCATATAATGTATGAGTAATTGTTAATTAAATGTGTTTCAAACTTAAAAAAAAAACAAAGAAAACGAAAAATAGCAACAAAAACAGAAACTTTCATTAATCGCTCTCGTCGGATAATACGAAAATGTCTTTAGCGCGCTGATAACGCGCTTGGGTTATCTTCAAGTTGGCCAGTTTGCGCTTATCCACGGGTCGCGAGGCGCTCGTGGGCAAAGCATCGCTGCTGCCCAGGCCAGTGGTGCCCTCGTTGGCCACGACGTTGATCTGTGTGTGGATAAGAAGGAATAAGTATGTAAGATTACAGATGGATATACATAAGGATATGGATAGATGTATACGAGGTTAGTCTGAAGGATCTCGTATAGTCTTTACTATTAGACTAGCCTCGAATAGACATAAGTATGCTCTCTGGATAACGATATGGATAAATGTTTACAAGGTTAATCTGAAGGATCTTTCATTATCTTTTCAATTAGACTAGCCTCGAATATCTATATGATACCTACAGGAGTTAGCAATCCCTGATTGCCCTTGCCCAGCGTCTCGCCCTTCTGCCAGCCCAGTTGGCTAAGCATTTTGAAGCCCTTGTTGGAGCTGGCTATTTCACTGCAAAGAGTAAGGAATAGATTAAAGCTGATCTAATCCTGTCTTCCTCTTCACTTACGTATGCACACAAGCCACTTCGGTCTTCTCCTTATCCGTGCTACTGCCCACCTTGATGCGTCGCTGAGCGCTGCGATCATTATAATTTGGATTCGGATTGGCGCTGGTCTCGACAAATTCTATAATTAAATATATATATATATACTATATAACTGATTTCCCATCTCTAAATCCAATCACAAACTCACTCTCATTTTCGAGCCCATATTTCTTTTGCAGCTTCTTCAGCTGCTCCTTGTGGGAGAGAACATTGGCGGCGACAGCAGCCACCGTTGCAGCTGGCTGCGTCTCGATGAGCAGTCCCGGCTCACACAAGCCACAAGTGCTGTTGCCCTCGTGCACATGGCAGAGCAACTTGGTCTGGCCAATGGCAATGATGCTGCCATGCACTAGGTCCAATGTCTCGCTGGCTTCCTTCGACTCGGACATGCGAGAGCCGTTGAGTATAGTGCCGTTGCGCGAGCCTAGATCACGGCATTTGTAGACGCCCTGCTTAGTATCGTAGTGAAAGTTGAGATGGTATTTGCTGACATTCAAATCCGGAATGATGACGTCGTGGGCTCCTTCCCTGCCCAGCGAGCCGCCCTTATAGGTAATCAAATGAAGGCTGCCCACGGTCAGCTCCTGGACGTTTGTCTCCTGCACAATGATGCGCAGCGACGGAGGATACTTTTTGGCAATGTCTGTCGAGGATTAGGCAAAAATTAGCATATATATATATGGAGTACAATATGAATGTGGATAAAAACTCGAATTTCTTTAGACACCTTGAAAGCGGCTGTTGGACTTGAAGATGGGCACGCCAGATGACTCCTCATCGTCGCCCTCCGCGTTGCTGTTGCTGTTCTCCGCATCGCTCGTGTCCCAGCTGGAGCTGCTCGACGACTGCGACAGTTCGCCATCTTCCACATCGCGGGACTTGCGCTCACCGTCCGAGTCCTTGTGCCGCTTTTTCGACCTGTGACGATGATCCTTTCTCTTCTTTTTCTTCGCATGCTTCTTCTTGGCCTTGCGCTTGCTTTTGGCCGCGCGATCCCTGAGCTTTTGCTTCTCCACCTTGATTTGCTGCAGCGTAGCCTTGTCTGTGATCACTCCGCCAAATTCATCGAACTCAACGTCATCATGGAGATTATCCTCCGCGTTATCCTGCGGCTCCTTGTCGACGGCGCTGTTTGCCTGGAAGCGAGAAAAAGAAACGAAATCCGCGTTTTTATCGCACATTCTAAAGCACAGCGCTTACCTAATGCATTGCAACGCATTTGGTCTATGCGCAGATTGCGAAAATGTGCTACTAAGCTAAGAGACTCGCTCTTAACGGAGCAGTAGTAGTAGAAGGATGTAGACGGGCGGATAGGAGTAAAGAGAATCATCATTAAGTTGAATCAATCAGTGAATTGCACAGTTATTCCAACTGCCACAGACTCACCTGCACCTGTGCCTGTGAATGGAACTCATACGAATCTTTCGACTGATCATAGCTGTAATAGCAGCCCGTATTGCCATCATAGTAGAGCCCATATTCCTGAGGGAGAGAGAGCGTTTGAGGGGTAGAGTTAGTCTTGTTTATCAAGCAGAGGCGTTGGTTGGTTGATGTAGGTTCATCGCTTGTCGATAACCTCCACGTCATAAAGATTACGATGTTGTAAATGATATATATATTCACTCCATATATACTTACCGCATTATAGTAGTAGCCCGTCTTGGGATCATAGTACATGCCCGACGTGGGCTCATAGACAAAATTGTTCAAGTTCTCTGCATGCTTTGCCGCTTGACGCATTTCATCCACGAAACTAAACGCTGCCGTTGCCGAAACTGTTGAGATCGTGAAAATATATATATTATAAATTTATATTTATAAGTTTGCTCTAAAATTTGAGAGCTAGTCTTATCGCCTATTTACCCTGAGGCTCCAGCTAATGTCAACCGGCTTACATCATTAACCAGGAACCTTTCGCTAATCTTTGACGCACGGTTGGCGCTTGGGATTATCACTTTTTCTATTCTATAGTAAAAATAATCAAATAATTACGATTAAGCGTGCAACGGTCTTGACTTTACAACAATTAAGAGGACTACAATAGCAACTCAAACAAAATAATACAAACTTTTATCTGCAGCTAAATAAGCTAGGCGAATGCTCTTTGAAACTGCAAATAGTGGGAAATAGGGGGTCGTAAATCTTAGCTGATAGAGCGTGTATATATAGCGAGATATAGAAGAACAAGTGTCAAAAGGTCTTACATAGGTATTATCTATTGCAAGAAAATTGACAGAAATTTTAAAGATTTGATATATAACACAGCTGACCTTCATAGTTTTAGCTCACAATTTAGTTCTACAATCAGAAACTTTTTTGTTGCTCAAAATATCTTATCTGAACTTCTTATACAAGAGAGTTATAAAGTTGTGCACATATAGGCAAAATCTCTTAGATATCAAATAAGAGCTTTCCATACAAAACCTGCCATTTTAGTACAGCTTTTAGTTCTTATATGAACAACTTTTAGGTTTTCTTTAAATATCTGAATCAAATTTGTTATGTGATACGACTTATAAGCATTTCTAAAAGTTTTATAGTACTTAGTCCCTATATAATATAGTTTAGAAGTTAAATTCCTGTTTTAGTATGGATTGTTTTGCTAATTTTCAAGGTATTATTGACTAAATTTCCCGATTTGCAACATAAGCATATCGAATTAGCAAACCAAATTCTTAGACTCTAAATGTTGATATTCCCTAGCTTACACTCAGCTCTTTCTCCTACTCTTATATACAGATAACAATTAGCTTATAAATCATACCCTAAACAACTGTTCTATATACTAAACAATAGACTTAGTTAATATGCCCAGATGTAGCTGCATTAAAAGAGGCTGGCCTGCCTGGCCTATAAGCTCTATCGCCTTTTTGCCTCCCAGTGTCGTTTAGCACACGTTGCGTATTGCTACTCGGGTTTCAGCAGATTTAGTTGATTTGTTTTCTAATTGATGCGAGCTTAGATTACACAGTTGTAAACTGCGAATGCGAGAATTTGAGCTATTGCAATTCTTATCAAGTGCAGCGGCAACAGCGGCGACGTTAGCAGGTGCTTTCGTGTGGTCGGGTTTAGTCGTTACTCATCATTCGAGCCAGGCGGATAGCAACGTTGCAATAAAAAAGCAGAGAAAATGGTCGATGTGGAAATACGAGAGCTTATGCAACCCTTTGTGCTAAGCGACTATCAGGTGCAAGAGGTGTACAGTCGTTTCTGCAGCGAGACATCCAAAGGATTACGGCGGAGCACACACGATCAGGCGAGCACCAAATGCTTTCCCACCTATGTACAGGACTTGCCCACTGGCGATGAGATGGGCAAGTATTTGGCGCTGGACTTGGGTGGCACCAATTTCCGTGTGCTGCTCGTCACACTTAAGGGACACCACGACGCCAGCGTCGAGTCTCAAATCTATCCCGTGCCCAAGGACCTAATGACTGGCCCCGGTGTGGACCTCTTCGATCACATTGCGGATTGTTTGGCCAAGTTTGTGGCCAAGCATGATATGCATAATGCCTATTTGCCACTGGGTTTCACGTTCTCCTTTCCCTGCGTCCAGGTGGGCCTGAAGGAGGCGATGCTGACAAGGTGGACGAAGGGCTTCAGCTGTGCCGGCGTCGAGGGCCACGATGTGGGCCTAATGCTGCACGATGCCATTCAACGCAGAGGAGATGCAGAGATCGCTGTCGTAGCCTTGCTCAACGACACAACGGGCACCTTGATGTCCTGTGCACATCGCAATCCTGACTGCCGAGTAGGCGTCATTGTCGGCACCGGCTGCAATGCCTGCTACGTGGAGCAGGTGGACAACGTGGAGCTGCTCGACCCGAATTTCAAGCCAAGTTGTAATCAAGTGATTGTGAACGTGGAATGGGGCGCCTTTGGCGAGAATGGACAGCTGGACTTCGTGCGCACGGACTATGATCGTGAAGTGGATCGAAAGTCGATCAATCGCTCAGAGCAACTGTTCGAGAAAATGACTTCAGGCATGTACTTAGGTGAGTTGGTGCGTCTGGTGTTGCTGCGCGCTCTGGAGCGGAATAAGATCTTCAAGCTGTGCACCAAACGCGCCGCCTTCGTCGCTGTGCTGCAGAAGAATGTTGACATCTTTGAGACGAAGCACATATCGGAGATCGAAGATGATTCCTTCCCGGAATTCAGCAGCACAAGGCGTATAGTTAAGGAGCTTTTTGGACTGGAGAAGGCGTCCGTGGAGGATTGCCAGAAGCTCAAATACATCTGCGAGTGTGTGGCCAGGCGTGCGGCGACTTTGGTGGCCATTGGCATCAGCGGACTGATCAATAAGACCCCCGATTCCAAAGTTGTGGTCGGCATTGACGGCTCTGTCTATCGCTTTCATCCGAAATTCGATAGTTATATCAGGGAAACGATGCAGAAGCTGGTCAGGCCGGATAAGGAATTTGATATAATGCTCTCCGAGGACGGTTCGGGGCGAGGAGCTGCCCTCGTCGCTGCCGTTGCCAGCAAAACGAAATGAAGCTAATATGCCCCCCTTCACTTTGTGAACGGGCATCAATAGGAGACCCACAAATTATCTTCCATGTAGAATTTAATAGAATTAATAAATTGTCTTTAACTTTTTAATACTTACGCTCTTTTCCCTCCTCTTCATCCAAGACATTTGCCTGATTCTCTTTCGCATCGCCATTCGCCAATTTTTCATCCGAATTTTTCGTTTCCTTGTTGAGCTGCAAGAAAAATCTGATTTTAGATTTATTTCTAAAGATGCCTTTCACAAATCTCACAAAGTGTTTTAGTTTTTGCTTATATGATGCAATCTTCGTATCGTATTTCCTGATAATTCCATGCAACTTTTCTATGTAAGCGAAAATTTGTTTTTGCTCCAATTTCTCGACGTCTTCCATGGACTTGAGTTCGATGAAATCGTGCGCCGAGACGTCCTCTGTGACCGCCTGGCTGCTGTCGGCGGCCTCGGACATTGTTTTAATTGTATTTGCGCAAATGAATTGTTGTTAAATTATAAATTGTTTTATGATAACTACTTTGTTTTAGTTGTTCACTCGGGCGGCGTCATTTTATTTGTGGCGAATCGTAATTTTCCACCGGCGCAAAATGTTTTTAATACAGTGTTGGATAATGTTGGGTTTTTAGCGATGGGCGATAGTGGTTGCAAAAAATTTTGAATGATGAAATAATATACTATTAATTCTTAATTAATTTCAGTCTTAATGTAGCAATATAATTAAATTATTTCCTACTGTAAAAAGTAAGAATATAATAAAAGTAATAAAGTAACAGCATCGAAATAATTTAATTATTTATGTCACTCACGCACATAACAGCAACAAGTTGTTGCTCGCTGTTAATTTCTAAGGCTCTGTTAGTTAATCAAAGTTGGTCACACTGCAGAGCGGCAACAATTGTCAACAATGAAAAATACAGGGTAAGCAGCTTCTTTGTTTGAGAAAACAAAAACAAATAAATACAGTTACTGTATAGAAAATTAAAAGGCAAAACGTTGTTCATTACGGGCGCATCTCGTGGCATAGGCAAGGCAATTGCCTTAAAGGCAGCGCGTGATGGCGCGAATATTGTAATAGCTGCCAAAACAGCGAAGAAACATCCGAAATTGCCTGGCACAATTTACACAGCAGCTGAGGAGAGTGGGTAAATATGTTAAACGATATTTATGTTAACTAACAGCCAATGTTTATTAACAGTTGAGAGGGCTGGAGGCAAAGCTTTGCCTTGCATCGTGGACGTGAGGGACGAAAGGCAGGTGCAACAGGCGGTTGAGGCAGCCGTGGCTACCTTTGGAGGCATTGATATAGTCATAAACAATGCGAGTGCCGTATCGAAGACTTCTACACTTCAAACTGATATGAAACGCTACGATCTAATGCAGAATGTCTGTGCAAGAGGCAGTTTCTTGGTGTGGGTGCAATGCTTATCAAATCTTATACAAATCTATTATAATAATTTTAACTTTATCTCGACAGCTCGAAAACCTGCTTGCCTTATCTGCTGAAGAGCGATAATCCACACATCTTAAACATGGCGCCTCCCCTGAACCTGAATCCCCGATGGGCGGCAGATCATACGGCGTATACTATAGCCAAATATGGCATGTCGATGTGTGTTCTGGGCATGTCGGAGGAGTTTCGCGCTAGGGGCGTGGCAGTTAATGCGCTCTGGCCGCGCATCAAGGTTCATACGGCAGCGGTTGATATGCTCTTTGGGCCAGAGGGTAAATTGTTTGCTCGGAGCGCAGAGATAATGGCAGATGCGGCGTATGCTATAATATGTCGAGATGCGAGAAAATTTACGGGCAATTTCTGCATTGACGAAGAAATTTTGTTGGCAGAAGGCGTTAGAGACCTGGAGAAATATGCCTGCCAACCAGAAAATAAAGATAAACTGAGTTTAGCTTTATTTATAGATGATAAGGTTGCATTAGCTAAGCTGTAAAGAGAAATTTTTATTGAGTTATTTAGAATACAATTGATTTTTATGAAAAGTTAATTATTAATTTAAATTAACCGTATAAATGTGTGACCATCTGCCATAAATTTAGTGTCTTTTCGCCCAATTTGTTAAGGCTGCAATTTTAAATAATGTTAATTATTTGAATTTAAACTGTGAACATTCTGCAAATGTTAAGAGTCTGTTATTTACTCCTTTTGATAAGCAGACATTTTAAAGCAAACCATAGTCGGTCACACTGCGCTGCAGCGCTCTTCAGATTAGACTAAAGTTTATTATCAATAAACATGAAGAACTCCGGGTAAATAGGCTGATTTATCATTTACTATGTCAATTATGTTTACATAGTAAATAGAAAATTACAGGGTAAGACGCTGTTCATCACAGGCGCATCTCGTGGCATTGGCAAGGCCATTGCTTTGAAAGCAGCGCGCGATGGCGCAAACATTGTGATTGCGGCCAAAACAGCTGAGCCCCATCCGAAGTTGCCTGGCACAATTTACACGGCCGCTGAGGAGAGTACGTTGCGCGCACTTTGTACCTGAGTTGAACTGAAACTAATTTATGTTATCTTCATATCGCATATCAATCCACAGTCGAAAGGGCAGGTGGCAGAGCTTTGCCCTGCATCGTGGACGTGCGCGACGAGCAGCAGGTGCAACAGGCGGTCGAAGCAGCCGTGGCCAAGTTCGGTGGCATCGATATAGTCATAAACAATGCGAGTGCCATATCCCTCACCCCCACCCTGGATACGGATATGAAGCGCTATGACCTGATGCAGAATATCAATACGAGAGGCACATTCTTGGTGTAAGCGAAACCTTTGACTTATTGAAATTGGAATTTACTGAAGCTTTCTCACTCTCTTTTTCTCTCTCTCTCTCTCTCTCTCTCTCTCTCTCTCTCTCTCTCTCTCTCTCTCTCTCTCTCTCTCTTGCAGCTCCAAGACTTGTTTGCCTTATCTGCTGAAGAGCGATAATCCGCACATCTTGAACCTGTCTCCCCCGCTGAACATGAAGCCCCATTGGTTCGGCAATCATACGGCCTACACCATAGCCAAATACGGCATGTCCATGTGTGTCCTTGGCATGGCGGAGGAGTTCCGTGCCCAAGGCGTTGCCGTGAATGCCCTCTGGCCTCGTACCACGATTCACACAGCTGCAATTGAAATGCTGAGCGGTTCGGAGAGTGCCAAATACGCACGGAAGCCGGAGATAATGGCAGATGCTGCTTATGCCATCATTTCCAGAGATGCCAGGGATTACACGGGTCACTTCTTCATGGACGATGAGGTTCTGTTGGATGTGGGAGTTAAGGATTTCAGCAAATATGCTTGCAACCCAGACAATATGCACAATCTGCAGTTGGATATCTTTTTGGACGATGCAGGTCCATTTGCCAAGTTGTAAATGTTTTGTTTTTGAAATATTTTTGTAAAAAAATATATATGTTATATGATTTGAATTGGCGCTAAGTTCTGTGAGTCCGATAGTTTTTTGTTAACAGTGATAATCGAACTTGTTTTCTTGTGTTGAGCAATGTAGTTCATTTGAGCTGCAAGTCATCATTGAGAAATATATGCAAACCATTTTAAATTTGTAGTTTTTATTTCATTTTTTATTTTTCGACATAAAATTTAATGCAAAATAAATAAGTAGCTATATATTTAGCTGAAGAAAAACATTAAATATAAGTTGGCGCCAAAAATTTGTATCGATAGACGCTTTATTCCGATAGATTAGTTCATCTGTACATACGAACCAGCATCGATTGGCATACCGCGCCTTGCTCAGCTCATTTGAGTCAGTTCAGTAACAAATAACGCGACTCTTAAAAACGGACGCTTACATGTGCCAAAATGCAGAAAGTATTTTATTTGTTTCTACTGATATTCGTGTCACAAAATGTGTGTGAATCGGCGAAATTGAATCATCCGCGTGTCCTACTGCCCATATTTCAAGACAAATCCATCAATTTCACGCTGGAAGTCGTCGATCCCAACTGCTACAAATGGTGAAATTTCGCAGCAGCCGGCGTCTGCTTTATAACCTAAAATCGGTTTACTTATATTTATGAATTTATTTTTAGGACATCTTCGCGCCAAGACTTGATAAGTGTGACGCCCGTGCACAATGGATTCACGGAGTGCTCCAGCCAGGCCATAGTCACCGTGCAGACACGTGAGCGGCGCCGCAACACGGCGATTGTCTTCGCCGAGGAGGTGGCGACGGGCGCGACGCTCCGCTGCGATGTGATTGTGGACACGATTGACCGGCTGAATGTGCGCACAGCCACCAGGCAGCTGTACTTGGAGGAGGCGCCAGCCACATTCGAACTGCACGCCTTCGACTCGCAGGGCAATGAGTTCTTTACGCTGGAGGGCATCGAGTTCAACTGGGAGATATCCTCCTCGAGCAGCAATATGCCACCTGCTCTACGCTTTCTCACCTTCTCGGACAGCCCGTTCCATGTGGTGCCGGCGTCGTTGGAGAAATTCGAAGCGGATGGTGTCAAGGGCTCTATGATCCTGCTGGAGGGCATAAACACGGGCACCTCCAAGGTGGCCGTCAGCATGCCCCAGCCAGAGTACAGCCATGTGCCGCCCATTGAGGTGTACATCAGCGTGCTGGCCAACATCATCATTGAGCCCTCCGAGGTGACCATCATGGCTGGCGACTCCATCAACTTCCGCATTCTCCAACTGAAAATGGACAGACTTCACGATATAACAGCCAACAGGCAATACTATCTGGAGGTGGAGGACGAGAATGTGGCCTACATGAAGAGCAACGCAGCCACAGGGTCTCGCCTGGGCCGCACCCAGATCTATTTGCGGGATCACAACATGCCCAAAGAGAGTTCGACAGAGAAGCCCAAAGGACCCAGCGCTCTGCTGATTGTCGCGGAGCCTCAGAAGCTCGGCATTAGCTTGCTACCCTACAACAATTGGATCACGGTCAAGGGCGAGCGGCATGAGGTCGCATTGGATCTGTATTCCGGAGAAGGCCAGAAGATCACGCTCGGCACACGCTACACCATTGGCTCCGAGCTGGACGAATCTCTGTTCAAGATAATCCAGAAGACGCGCAATGGCAGCCGCCTGTACGGCGAGGCGCGCAGACAAGGATCCATGCAGATATATGGCTCCTATAAGGATGTAAGTTTTATAGAGACTTTGACTGGGTTTATAATGCATTAATGTATACTCTCTTACAGTTGTCAGTGCAGGCAGAGATGCAGGTCTATGAGGAGCTGACGCTGCGACCCGCCAAAGTGATTCTGCCCTACGATCCAAACACCATAAAAGTGCAGAAATTTCAGTTTCGCGCCAGTGGCGGCGACTTCAACTACGTTTGGTACTCGGCCAATCCGCAGATGCTGCAAATCGATGGCCAAGGCTTGGCCTCGACGGAGATACGAGATGTGCGCCTAGCTGGCGTCTCTCAGGAGCTGATCGACGGTGGCCTCCAGCTGGCGGCACATACCACAGTCCGTGTGGGTTTGGCCAAGAATCAGAAGATCTCACGTCAGGCACAAGTCTACTTTTTGCCACCCAAACGCCTAGAGGTGAAGCAATATAACTTCGAGACAGCTCTCAGGGATTACGTGCGACTCCACATCGCTGTCTATGCGTATGTGAATGACTCCTATGTGCCGTACACGAAGTGCGACAATTTGCACTTCCAGCTGGACTTCTCGCATCAGATATTGCAGCAGGAAAACGGAGCTGGCACGGAGGCACAGGATGTTCTTGCTCCGGATGCGTGTCATATGATCAAACTACGCAGCACGGCTGTTGGCAGCACATTATTACGCATTTCATACAGTTTCCAGGATAAAGTCCTGCAGGACTCGGTAGATTTGCATGTGTTCGAGCCGCTTGCTGTGCTGAACCCTCTAGAGAACGAGCTCATACTGCCCATTGGCGCCTCACACAATGTCATCTATGCCCACGGACCGCAACGCATCTTCACGCTGGAAGCGGAGCTCACCAAAGACACAAATTTCGATGGCAAAGTCATCAAAGTCTCGGAAATCGACTTCGATACGCAGAATGCCCTAACGGCCTTCACGGTGCTCTGCCGGGAGCTGGGCAAAACGGACTTCACATATCGCGTGCACAACCAGCTGGCCACAAACAGTTTTGCTGCCTACCACGCCGAGATAACCACTAAGGTGCACTGTGTGCGGCCGCGTTTCCTCAAGCTCTACGCTCGCCAGCAATTGCGCTCGTCTTGTCCCGTGGAGCTGCGCTCGTCGCTGCTGTATCTCAAGGAGGAGGAGAACAAGTTTAACGTTGAGATCGAGGTGCAGGACGTGAAGAATCGCAAGCTCATGAACATCAGCTCGCTCTGGCTGGACTGGGAGTTTGCTGCCGGCGACGAACGCTATCGCACTGACAGCATTCCCCACCAGCAGCAGGCCGAAGTGGAGCTCTATCACAGTGTGCCCCTGCCCTCCAGGGATGTGCTCGTCCTGACCCTGCATGAGGTGGCGCCCAATTTCCGCATCAAGGGCACAGTCTCACACTACAACGACAAGGTGCTCGCCAAGCTGAACATCAAGCCGGAGCATCCAGTCTTTGGCGTGAAGAACGTAAGCTATCAAATGACCGAATTTAATTTATATATATCTAGAATACATTTCCTTTATTGCAGTTAAAGACCGGTGAAGTCACGAAGCCAGTGATTGAGAACGAGATACGTTTCCATACGGTCAACAGCACGTTGTTGTCGACGGATCATGTTAGCATCTATTTGGCGCCGGGGCATAGCGAACGCATTTCCATAGCTCAGGGCAGCGGCTTCTTTCAGCTGGAACTCTCCGAGCAAGGCATCGTGCAGGTGGCCCACGATGAGAAGCAACAGCAACTGGTGATAACGCCCCAACGTTTGGGTCACGTGCGCTTGGAGCTCACCGATCGCTGTCTAATGAATGAGCCCACATACCTATCCATCTCTGTTGTGGGCATTGGCTCCATCACCGTGCGTGCTCTGGACCGAGTGGAGCGTACGAACACCATTGAGGCCATTGTGCGGCTGTTCGACACGAATGAGAATCCACTGCACATCGATTCGAACATGTTGAGTGTCTATCAGCTGTCGCAGCTGGTGTTCGATGCCACCGTCTTGACTGTCAAGTTGGATGAGCAGCACAATTTGAGTGTGGGCGAAATACGCTACAGCATCATGGGCAACAACATAGGCGAGACCAAGATCGTCTTCCAGTCGGGCAAGGGTGAACGCCAGGTGTCAAGTGAGCCGCTCAATGTGCAGGTCTTCGCGCCCATGCGGCTCTACCCAAGGAATTCCACGCTCGTCGTCGGCTCGAGCATACAAATCTTCTACCAGGGCGGCCCGCAGCCAAATACCAATATCATTTACATAGTGCAGGAGCAGAAGGTGGCAAGTAAGTGGGCAGCTGGAGTAGCTATGTGAATATATGTTAATCTATATCTTTATCCCACACAGCCATGAGTTCCGCCATTGTCACAGCTCACAAATTGGGCGCAACTCGCATAACTGGTCGCTGCTTGCTGAAGAATCCCATCAGTGGCAAGGACGAGATTGTCTCGGAGGATACGGTGGATGTGCGTGTGGTTGCCTTAACTGCTGTGCAAGTGCGCACGCCGCTGGTGCGCATACGCGCGGGAGCTGTGATGCCTGCCACGCTCTGGGGTCAGCCGGATTTGTCGCCCATGGTGCTGGGCACATTGGAGAACATGCAGATAACCTGGTCGGTCAATCATCCGGATGTTGTGGAGATATTCAATGTGTTTACGGCAGTGGGTGAGTTGTTGAATGATATTTAAGTCTATATATATTGTAGTTTTTATATGATTTATGTAAGCGTGCACAGATACCGCATTGTTGCGCAGAGATTTCAGCTCAATGCCCACCAAGTGCACGCAGAGCAAACCGTTCTACGATGAGCTTGCATGGTTGAGTTCCAGTGCAGGAACAGATACGGAACGAACAGGGCTTAAAGCTAGAGATGACGATAATAGATAGAGGAAGTATTTTAAGAAACTGTTAAATGTCTAAAAGATATAGAAACCTATAAGCTACTCACAATCTCTTCATTAATTGAAGTAATGCATACAAATATAACTAGCTAATCTCTCTCACTCCAAAGCAATCCCTCTCCACTTTCACAAGCGGAGAAAGTACGGAAAAGGGAATGATTTATAATATATTCAAGCTATAAATCACTTTCACGGAATCCCAACTCACTTTTCTAAGTGAAAAATAAGTAGAAAAACTGAAATCGAAATTAGTTTATTTACCTCATATATAGATAGCTTTACTTACACACACACTCTCTAACGATGCATCTTATCCTTCTTTTAGGCATCGACTACCAAAGCAGCGATTTAATTTCCGTACGTATACGCGCACTCAATCCCGGCAAGGTTACCATCAAGGCCTCCGTTCAATTGCCTGATGGACAGCGGCTGCCCGCGTCGAGTGTGGAGCTAATTGGTAAGTATTTTTGATGTTCTCTTTTTACCACAACTGAAATGCTCTATCGAGAGAGAGAGAGAGAGATTGAGAGAAACCGCAAATTGAAATTTTTATCGTTGCACAGTTTTCAAAACACTGGAGCTGCTCGCACCAAAGCCCATAACAATGGATTGGATTTTGGCGGCGCCACGGAGTACGCTACAGTTGAAATGTAATATGGATGATGCGGTCTATAAGTTGGATGGCCAAAGCAGCGGCATTGTTGCTGTGTCGCCAGATGGTGTTGTACACACAAAGGACACCCTCGGCCGTGATCTGATAATTGTGAGTGTGCTGGGGCCTTAAATCGGCTTACCTCTTCGAAATTGCATTTGATTTGTTGTTGTTTGCTGCTGATGTTATATATATATATAATATATATTGTTGTTGTTGCTTTGCAGGCCAAAACTGTCGACCAGACGCTGCCCATTGGCATTGAAGTGAAGAATGTACAATACATTTTGGTCACTTTGCAGCCGGACGTTAAATTAAAACAGCTGGAGCATAAAATACCACGCGGCATGAATTTCGTATTTAAAGTTTCGCTGCACGACAATCTGGGCAACGAGTTCTCCCACAATATCGAGGATGTGAATGGACTGCGTTACGATTTGGCCACCAAGGATGTGGTCGATGCACAGATTGGAAATAATCTGACAATTGCGGTAAGTGTCAGAGCAACTCCTTTAGAGTTGGGAGTCTCAACTCTCGAGTCTCGAGTCTCGCGTCGTGTGTCTCGAGTCAAGTGTCGACAGTCTTATATGTATTTATGCCAACTTCTACTTTTCGACTTTGCCGACTCGTCTATATGTAAATGTGAACTTTAAACTTTGTGCTAGCAAGTTATTTCAATTTCATTTTTTGGTGCGCCTGCTGCCAACAACAAAACCGCTGCATTTTAATGCACTTCCAAAGACCTGCCTTGCCACCTGAGCTCCGAGCTCCACTCGCGTGAAAAGAACTAGGAAAAAAAAGTGAATAAAATACAAAAAAAAAAAGGAGGAGGAATAGAATCTCAGCGTTCGGCCGCATGGCACGTCGCCTGGCTTGGCCAGCACTATTTTCGTTCTATTATACTCTAGCAGCGGGTATTTTTAGCTGCTCATAAAAGTCAACACCAGAGCTAAGTAGTAAAAATGGCTGCTCGTCTATTTGAACTCAGCTTTGCCTTGGCATATTGTCTTGAAAATTGGTATAGCTGCTCGTAATGCTTCCAGTTAGTTGTATATTGTGTGTTAAGCTGGTTAGGGTTACTATAAGATATAGCTGCCATAGGAACAATCGTGTGATATGTGAGTTCTTGTATGAAAACTTTTTTGTTTTTCGAGCTATTGATTTGAAACTTGCTATATATTTATAAAATTAGGCTATATTATTGTAAAATAAGTTTTACTAAAATCGGTTAACTATATCATATAGCTGCCATAGGAACAATCATATGAAAAACTTGTTTTTCTATGAGAAAAGTTTTCCTTTTATAGAAATTTCTGTGAAACTCTTACATGTTTTCTAGTATAGGAAGAATGTCTTTGAGATCTCTTAAAATAATCATATTTCCATCATTTTAGAAGTCTGTTAGGGCATGCCATATTCGTTAGGTCTACGGCCTCGATTCCGTTTTATTTTTCTTCTTTTATTTTACTGGACTGTGGCACGTTGATGTCACCACATAAAAATGCAACGATGCGTTGTCGCACATGCTGCAGCTTTTGGCTCTTAAAAATTGGGGCTGTCGAGTGACCGTCGACCACAAACACAAAACTCTTGAAGCTGGCTACGGACAACATGCATTAAATTCCAAATGCACAGCCCAAAAGTGGGCGAGCGAGATAAAGCTCTCTAACCCAATTAAACTCGACTAACTATATATACGTACATTTGTCTATATACATATTCTATATGTATATGCTTCCTTTTTTTCGCCCACAGTTGAATTTGCAGCGCGAGACAAGCAACATGATTGCCATCAGTTTAAAGGATTCAACCGGAGTTAAACACGCTGAGGATTACATTAAACTGTCTGTGGCCGAGTCGAAGCTTATATACCCCATCCGGGTAAGTCCACATACATACGTATATATATATATATGTCTGCTCTGTAAGCTTTTTACAGGGTATGCATTTAACATTTGATTCGATTCCACTCGTTTGCTCATAAATCAATTTCTCTTTTCACCTTTCTTCGCATGCGGCCATCAAATAACTATTCACAATCGACACACTGCGTCACTATTTTTTACGGAATCTGTCAACACGACGAAAATTGCGGGTGAACCAAAAAACCGAAAAAAAAACTTAAATAAAATGCAACCACGCCTCCTCGTCCAACAGACAATTTTCTCAGTGGGTGACATCATTTGCTTCGATTCACCGCTAACATTGTCATCGATTTGGAGCAGCTCCAATGAGCAGGTGGTGACGATTAATAAAAACACAGGTGAGTAGTTTTGTGCAACCAAGGTTGTGCAATCGAAAAAAAAATGAATGAATATGTATAAGGATCGGATACTATAAGGAAACTATATGGCATACAATTTAAAATGTTTTATTTATCAGAGAACTAATTACAAGTAGTTAGATGAAATGTGGAAGATATAACATATGTTGATGAGTCTGTCAGAGTAGTTAGTTGAAATGTTAAAGATATAACATATGTTGCTGAGTCTGTTAATTATACATGAGCTAGATCTACATATGTATATGAATATTAGATTAGATAGAGTCTTGACTCCATGTCGCCTTGTCTTTGTTTTCATATCTTCTGCAACAAATATGAGCTGAAGTTCGTGTATGATAACCTGTTTGGTTGTCTCTAAATATCTTAACCTAAATGAATCTTAAGGAAGTTCATGAAACACAAACAAAATCTTAAGAACATGAGACCATTATAACATATATTTTAATAGAAAGAAGAATCGCTTGGGATATAATTCTTTATATAAGAATTTTTTCTTCTGCTATAACTTAGCACAACTTAAGATCTGCTTAGTAAAAACCAGCAAAATCTGATCTGAAAACTACATATATCATCATATCGCACGCCCTATATCTCATCCGTTCCACCATCCGTTCAACCCAAACATTACCTGTTTATTCGCCCTCCCTTGCCCCTTTATCAGCATATTGATTATTTTAATTTGTTTGCATTATAATTTGCAAATCCTGTTTAGTTGGGTGCTAATTCTCTATCCAAACAATTCACAGTTTTCGACAATTTTATTTCAATGCTAATTTATGCGTTGCATTTTACAAATTCAATAGCAGCAGCAGCAGCCGCAGTTGCAGTTGCAACGCATTGTTTGATGATGGTGCCCAGAACACCACCAGTACAACCACCCATCGACCCACCCACCCATACTGAACAGTATGTTGAAGTTGCAATACCATAAATTAGCCTATATTTTACGTACGATTTATTGATAACCCAATTAGGCTTATTTTTTGGCTGCTTTGTAAACACAGCGAAAAAGGCATAGAACAAGAGCAAAAGTGTTTCCAACTATTTGGGCGCTATAATTTCTGAATTAATTACCTATCGATATCGCGCTGAGTGCTCAATAGATTTTCCATGCTATTACGCCATTTCCAAGTGCAGCAATTTCAGTTTTCTCTTCTATTTTTTTTTTCGTCATGTTTTCCATTTTATTTCTATTTTTTTATATTTTTTTTTCCTGTAGAGCAACAGCAAAAATATTTACAATTGTTATTGTGCAGGTGTGTACGTCAGTTGTGTGTGTGTGTGTGTGTGTGTTGGTCCCTTGAGCCTTTGAGTGGCGCGTAAAGTGTTGAACAAACATTGTCAGGCGTACAGATACAGTAAATAACGACTAAGTTCAACACTGGGGCCAGCATATTTCAAATTGTTTTATTTATTGTACTGAGCACCGAGTGTGTAACCTTTAAACTCACGCTAAAAGTTGGATCAACTTTAAAGTGCTGTTAACTAGTTTCTGCAGAAGTAAGAATTGACATAGTTGTGAACTCGAAGACTACAAGAGTCAGAGACAGAAATTTTGGTATGTAGCATAGAAAGTCGTGGCTGTGCTTATAAATGCTATACGTTAGTGTGATATATCATACATACCATGATATAACCCATTGAACTCGAAGAGTGTTAGAGTTAGAGACAACAAATTTAGTATATAGCATATTTTTAGGGCAATGTGGGCATATCAAATCTTAGCTGCTCTTATAAATGTTAATCTATGCTATCATATACTATGATATAACCCATTGAACTGGAGAACTATGTAAGCTAGAGACTCAAAATTTGTTATATAAACTCTTGTAGAGATTTTTATTTTAGATAGTTTTAAAAGTGACAGGTTCAGTCTTAGTTTTTACGACATATATCATATATACCATAGCATAGAGCATATAACTCAAGAACTATAAGTGATAGGATCATAAAATTTCTTACGTAGATTCCTGGCTATATCTACCTAAAACATCCAACTTCTTTGCCAGATAACTGAAACCCTTTACTGCAAAACCTAGCAGATTTATTATTAAAACTCATATGGCATACAACATACTCTATCTATATACATTCCTCATTATGAAATCATAGTATTCGACTGGCACCCGCCTTCTTCCGATACAGTCATAAGTAGTATCGTTTATATGCTGTTACAGGCAACATGCGCTCAAAGTTGAGCAATTGCTAAAGTAAACTTCTAACGTAATTCACAACACAACGCAGCTAAGCGTAATACATTATTCATAAAGTGCTGTCCTTCCACAAAACTCAATCTACCAAAAAATAAGAAGAAAAGTAAAAAAAAAAAAGAGTAAAGGGAAAAATTGTATATGAGAAAAACAATTTTTCACACTTTGCACGTCGCGAGGCGTCGTCGCTTTGGCAAAAGGATAAAGCAAATAAAGGCAGGACAGCAATCGCGATTATGCAACCTGCCTGTGTGTGTGTGTAGATGTGTCTGCTTGTGCGTGTTTGTTATTGTTAACTGCGAGCTTCTAGCTGCAGTCGAGCATAAAGATAAAGTATCTATGTATTTGCCAAATATCAATATGGCATGCGTATGTAGAAGACCGAAAATGAGTAGAAAACTTCGCACAAACTCTTGTCTGCTGCAAGAACTCGAACACAAACTTGAAGTGTGTATCAAATAAGTATGTCTGTCTCTGTCTCTGTCTCTCTCTCTCGCTACGCCATCGTTGCCGTTGATGGAAAATGAAAATATTATGATAAGAGCACAACACAACTCTCGGAAAGTAGAGATTGACAGTGGAAAGGAAGCAGACGCAGTTGCTCGTATCGTTTAAGCTTCTTGCAATGTTTTCGGATCTAAGCGTAAGCATCTCGGCAAATGCCAAGCTGAAGCTTTTGCCTCTGCCTCCAAATTCCAATTTTCTAGCTCAAACTGAGAAACTTCACAGCCAGTCAGCCAGCCAGCCAGCCAGCCAGCCATACATATTTGGCTTGAAAGGCAGCCAAATTCGGAAAAGGCCTATTCAAAATTGAAACTCGTTAGGCCACAAGCACACACATAGTTAGTTGATGCGGCTGTTGCTTAGGAACTGCACTTCCTGTGTGGGTGTGTGTGTGTTAATTTGTGAGAGTAGTGTGTCTTTTTGCATACCCTGTAAGTGTGCGTGTAATGGGGTATATGGGTTTGATTGATCAAATATGTATTTGATGATAAGGCAGTGTATTTAATTGCCGAACTGTGTAAAGAAGTGAAAATATAGGGTATATTGTAGTCTTAGGGTGTCATATGATAGTTCATATGATAGTTGACTAAATTTATAGGGTATTTCAAAGTTGAGTGCACTACAAAATGTGGTCTTTTCTCTAGCTGTGCTTTGTTAGTAGCTGCAACTTACTAATACTTGACTATATTAGTCTGAGTATATGAAACATTTTGATGAATCGAAGCTGGCTTTATTTGAGCGTTGGGAATTTCTTAGTTGTTGGTTTTAGTTTTTAATTGTTCTTAGTTGCTAACTTGCTTTTACGCTAATTACTGGCCATGTTAAAGTTGCAAATTTGCAACTTTCTTAGCTGGGTTTGAGTTTATGCACTTTTGCTGCCGATTACAGGGTATATTTCAATGAAATGCTTATAGGTTGAGTCGTTGAAACTGAGCCTTGTCTTTGAACTAATTTCAGTTGATAACTTTTGAGTTACGCAGCTTTAACAGATTGTACTTACACTTATCTTCCCACTTATTCCAGGGTATGTATATGTTTAATCAGTAGACAAGTTAGAAGTAGTTTTAAGACTATAAGCTAGAAATTCGCTCAGAATATGCGAGGCATTCTTAGTTTGATACGAGGTATATCGAGGGCATGGCTTAGTCCGTCATATTACAGCATAACTGGTTCAGTTTAAGATAGACTTGTAGATAGATAGACAATGATTTCCTTGAGATGAATAAAAAAAAATATATATATATTAAATATTTAATTTTCTTTTATTTAGTTATTTTAAATAAAATTTTGTATAATTTTAAATTAATTATGAATTTATTTACTTTAAAATTTTATTTATTATTTAAAAAAATAAATTTAAACTTTTGCCCAAACTCAAAGGCATAGAATAACATAAAGATTTTGGTCTTGTGGAAATCAAGCCAAACAAATTGTGGACCCCTTTGCAAGTGCATGTGACAGATGTCATATATAAGATATGGTCACATATAAACATATATCATATATATATATAGTACTTGCTTACTTATATTTCAATTGGCATTGTGTTCATTGTGTGACGACGACCGAAAGGAAATCCCCAAGCAATTTATACAGCCAATATTCCTCACAGCTGCAGATTAGTTTTTAGTCGTTGTCGTTGTTGCTTTGCTGGCTGCTGCTGTTGAGTGCAAAAAGGAAAAGTGGAAAATCAAAGCTGTTTTGTGTCATGGCAGTAAAGCAAAAAAGGAAAACGTCCCAAAACAATTAGCCTGATGTCGCCTGCAGTGCTTTAAAATTAATTTAACTATATTTAGTAATTTCAACAAAAGGCAACAGAATAACTCTCGATGTATCGGAGTGTGCTATGTCATATTGCTGTTGTCGCACAAATTAATTAAAACTATGTTAAATGTTTGTCAAGTTCAAACAATGCAATCCGACGCGACGCATACCCTTTCCATGAGCTACTCTAAGTGGCCTAAAGACTTGTATTGGGACCACTCCTACCCCAACTCTCCCCATCACTTTCAAGAGTATTTGCACAGTCCTTATGCTTCGCTAAGCTTTTGTTATTTACTATTCAATGCGGCACACCATTTGCATTGACATGCCGTCGCTCGCTTTTTGCTGGCCAGGGCAGGTGAGGTGGTGGGGCTTTACAGGTGGAAAGAAATCATTGAAGCATATTTAATGCCATCAAATATTAATATCGTTGTTTGTTTGGCAACTGCTCAGCTACGTCTTTTTCGGCGCACAGTCTCAACGACATTGCTTGCATATTTTAGGCCTTTGCGTAGTTAATTTTTTTTTCCTTCCTTCCTTCTTTTTCTTGTTGGGCAAAAGCAAAGCCAGCAGCAGGCAGGGCGAAAGGGGTTGAGGCACGCTGTAGCCGGGTAGTTCATCTTTCAAGTATTTCATGGAAATTCTCTAACCAATATTCGTGAATTTAGGCCAACAATTTGGAAGCGTCTCACAGCCAAACATGCGAGAAGGCTGTTACAAAAACTTGTTAAAATATAAATGAGAATCTCTTTTGGCTATGAAAGTCTAAAAAGGTTCATTTAAATGATGGTGAATAAATTTGTATGCTTGAAATCTGTAGGTTGATTGAACATATATGGAAGTTCTTGTGTGTTATGAGATGAGCTTTTCAGAAGGTGAAGTTTCGTAGGGTCCAGAGTAAAGTATAAGTGGGAATATAAGAAAATTAATGATGATTGCTAATAGCATATGCTTAAAAGGGAAACTGATAGGAAATTTATTATTATATCATTTTTGTATAAACTTGGCTTTCGACAAAAAGAGTCTGAAATCTTCTTATTACTTAAGATAAGCCCTAGAAGTCTTTAGAACTGACTTTGGAACTTGTTATCCCAGTCTAAAAACTCTAAGAATTCTCTGAAGTCTGAACTATGTACCTATTTATCTTATCCTAACTATCTGAGAGGCTAAAGGCCAACTCTCTTTACCAGCAACTCATCATCGGCCCAAAACCCGCTGAGCCACCCTCGTGCACAAAACTCAATCTAAAAACTTTGTAATTAAATTGTATAATTAGTCTTTGATTTGAATTGTTGTCGATCAGCTGTTTCAAGTTGCGAGTCTTGTTTACCTTTGCAGGGATTGCGCGTGTGCTCAACCATCAGCAGAAGCTGGGCGAGAAGGTCGTCGTGACTTGTGGCGACAAATCGCATCGCGGCGGCTACCTCAAATACGATCTGGAACTGCGCGAATCGGACACGGTACGTACACCTCTGCCCCAACCCTAACTCATTATGTTATACTCTGTATTTGTCTTTTGCCTACTGCAGATTGTGTTTGCCAAATCGTTTGACATATTCAGTGGGTCCGAGTACACGGCACAGCTGGTGCTGCGCAATCACATGCAAGCGGATAAGTTCAGCAATCTGGTAAGTTAAACATATAGAAATTTGAGCTCCTCCACTCTCACACTCTGTATTATTGCAGGTGGCTCACAACATATCCCAGTGCATGAATCAATTGCATAAAATCGCTGTGGAGGCGTTCAGCTGTCGCCTGGTGGCCAAGAATGAGCTCGGCCAAAAGTTGCTGAAGCTGTACCATGTCGAGGCCATATTCGATATGAGCAGCAGCCAGTATGCGTGCAAGCTGGTGCTGACCGCCAGCTTCACGGATCTGCTCTCCACACTGAAGGCAAACAATGTGATGCTCGAGCTGGAGGTAAGTAGGCGAGCGCTGCTGTACAACAAACGAATGCCATTTGGCTAAAATATTTGCTTTTGGGTTTAATTGCAGGCAGCGATGCCGAATGGCAATTTGGGCACCATGTCGCTGAAAATGGTGCCGGGCATTAAAGTGTCGCTCGAATCGCTGCAGGTGCACGATTTGAAATCCCAGGAGCTGCACATAACTGGCCTGGACAAGGCATTGCAGAAGCTGCAGGTGAGTTTAATTGCTGCCGAGCAACTCGACAAAGAGGTCGTAAAAGCCAATGTATGATGGAATATGGGAAGTGAATAGGAGTATAATGTGGTGTTTATATATTATATTATATGTATGCATTGGTAGACGTATATTAATGTAGGTAAACAAATTTCGTATACTCTACTGCTGCAGATGTGACATGATGTTATATGAATTTGCAGATTTAAGCTCTGCTTTGCTGCAGTTGAACAGCTTAAATATTTATATAAACGTATGTGTAGAGGCATGATACTCCAGCATATGCTGACCAGGATTTCCGTTTGCTTAAAGTCGAAGAAATAGCTCGCTGCACTTTGGTACCTATTTATACGCTCGCCTTGAGAAACAATCATAAGCTCGAGAGCAGCAGCAGCAGCAGCAGCAGCAGAAGGACGCACATTTTATGTGGTAATAAAATACAGGAAATTGCTTTACAATGTACGCTACATTTTTGAGGCAGTGGTAGTCGTCGTCGTCGTCGTCGTGGTCGTGGCATAGCCACTGGCGGGCAGCTCTTAAAGTAGAATATTATGTACGACAACTGTTGAGAGAGTGCGTCCGCTCGCTCGTCCAGCTGAAGTGGAGTGAAGGGACAGCCAGACAGCAAGACTGAGCGTATTCCATGAATTTGAAAGTTCTTATGGACTCTGTCCTTGGCAGTTAGTCAGTCGAGACTATTGTTGCCAATGCTACTGATGCTACTGATGCTGCTGTTGCTGTTGCCGCAAGTCGTTGCGGCTTCTTATGCCAGTGCAGCTGCTCCGCAATGTCAATGTCCAGCCTGAGGGCTTGTTACTCCCTTCCTTCTTTCTTTCGTTCTTTCTTTCTTTCGTTCTTTGCTCTGATGTCGCTTGAAAGAATGCAAAATGACAGCATTTTGCTTGACTTCCGTTTCCGGTTAGCTTGAGCCATATTATGCGCCAGCTTGCCACTCTGAAATATTAGCTACATTTTGAGCCACTCTAATTATGGTTAAGTGCCAACTCCCACTTCCACTCCCACTCCCTCTCGCCATTTGAAATATGCCGCATAATTTGCATTAGCTGCAAATTTGCCAGTTTGGCCAACTCTCGGCAGCTGCATTAATGTCTGTTGAGCAAAAAGGACATGCACAGGACATGCAACACTCGATTGCTCAATTCAATTGCGCATGTACGGGTCGGCACGGCACGGTATGGCCCTTGTGAGCATCGCACAAATCGCATCAATGGAACTTCAAACTGTCGAGTGTGTGAAGTGGACATGCGATACAGCTGCCCATTGTCATTGTCATTGTCATTGTCATTGTTATTGTCATTGTCATTGTCATTGTTGTTTCTGTTGTTGTTTTATTGCTACTACAACATTATAAGTAGACTCAAGGCAAGCTCTTAAATGCTTTACTTGTACAATTGTCCTATTATACACTGCAGCGTCGAGCATTATAGTTTTATAGAAGATAACTGTTTTAAGTGAACATATAGAGAGTTGTGTTGTAGCATGTATTAAAGTACGATTTCGAATAGTAATATATAGAGAAGTATTATAAAACTATATAAAGAGAAGCCTAGTAAACAGATCATAGATAGAGAAATGCCATATACATTAATAGTAATAATGTATAAGTGTAATATGCTCGAAAGTAGGAGGATAATAGCAGAACAGTTATTGTAGAATAGAAGTAAAATAGTATTAGGTTAGGAGTAGTAGAATAGTAGTAGTAGTATTATAATAGTAGTAGTAGTAGTAGAAGTAGTAGTAGTAGTGGTAGTAGTAGAAGTAGTAGTAGTAGTAGTAGTAGTAGCAGTATAAAAGTAGTAGAAATAGTAGTAAAATCATCGAAATAGTAGTACAGTAGTAGAAAGATAGTACAAATAGGAGTATAGTAGTAGAAAGATAGTAAAATCCTAGAAATAGTAGTATATTAGTAGACAGATCGTACAAAATAGTAGTATAGTAGTAGTAGATCATATAAATAGTAGTATATCACTAGTAAGATCTTCAAAATAGTAGTGTAGTAGTAGAAAGAGCGTACAATTAGTAGTATAGCAGTGTGAAAGCACATAAATAGTAGATTAGTAGCAGTAGTAGCAGTAGTAGCAGTAGTAGTAGTAGTATTAGTAGTAGTAGTAGTAGTAGTAGTAGCAGTAGTAGTAGTAGTAGCAGCAGTAGTAGTAGCAGTAGTAGTAGTAAGATCACAGAAAGAGTAGTATAGAATCAGTAAGATTGTAGTCGTAGTAGTACTGTTAGTAGTACTAGGTAATCGAAGTAGCATAATGATAAGTACTGTAGTAGTGTGATATAAATTAGTATGGGAATATAGTTAAGCTCTCATGATATAGATCAAGTAATAAGGGCAAGAAATATAATAGTAACATACTATGCTAGAATATGATATGATATATAGTAGTGAAATACTAAATAAGAAACCTAATCTTCCCTTCATACTATAAAGTTTATAGATAACTATAAATACTACTATATACTATACAAATAATAGATAAGGGCTTACAATCTTCTGTTTCTTCCATTCATTTATGACTTTTATTTATATATAGAAACTTGGAATACCTTATCAATATTGTTAACTATTCGAACCAACTTTCAGATTGAATTTCGTGCCTTTCGCATGTCTGCAATTGATTTCGATAGCAGAGTGCGTGTATGTGTGTGTGTGTGTGTATTAACCAAAGTCGCTGTGCATTATTTATGCATATTAAAGCATTAATTTCTTATATTGTTGATTATCAACAATTAATTATTTAAAGTTGCTGCAGACCACATAAAAATATATATATACGAAGCCAAATTATGCGGCTGTCAATTTCAGTGCACTCGGCAAATTTTTATTAAAATTCACATTACATGCAGCACAGATATCCTGACAGAAATATATACATATATATGCTCTCTCTATATATGTATATATATTTGCATATTAATGGGCGTATATAGCTTACATCTGTATACAGTTTGCATGTGCGACCTTTTAAAAGCGCATTGGTCTGCATAATTTTCAATTAATTATTAAATATTCTTCATGTATTATCAATGGGCTAATAAGAAGTGTTGTTGCTGCTGCGCTAAGTGTTGCTGCTGTTGCTGTTGCTGTTGCAACTGCAACTGCTGCTGCTATAGTTGCTGCTGCTGCTGCTGCTGATATGCTTGCACTTCCGTTTATTAACAATGTTCATATTTATATATATCTTTTTTTAAACTATTTATTATTACATTTTAATATTATTATTGATATATGTAATTTGAAATACTCAGTAGACATGTGTTTGTAGCTAAGAGGGGTAGCTTGGGACTTCAGTAAGGTTGAGGTAGCAGATATAAAGAGTTTTTTTTTTATGAATCAAGCTGTCATTAGTCATGGCTTGTCTTCAGTTTCTTTTGGTAAGATCTAAACTGATCTTTTCACGTTTATGATAACAATTTCTGATCTATTTTATGCCAGAGATGAGAGATCTGTATTTTTTTCTAAATCGGCATAATCCATATGAATAAATATATAAAATATATTCAAAGTGAATCAAATAGCTCAAATTTCTTTATTTATTCCTATTTTCCTACCTGTAAAAGAAGTAGTTTAGCGTGCATTAACTTTTGTAGGCAACTGTTTCAAAGCGAGATTTTATTTCTTAGGTAAAAGCTACATAACTTGCCTGCATCTTGCCTTCAACTTGCCCTCATCTTGCTGCAGTTGGCATCTCTTCTTATCCCACTAACATCTAGACACCTAGACAGGCTTACAGTCCCTTCAAGCAGTATCTTCTCAGTCGCGTCAACTCTTCACTCTCGTTCTGGCTTTACATAAATAAGCTCCAGCTGTAAGCTCATTGAATGCTCGGCTGTGCTTAAAAACTGCTTACAGGCTAAGCTCCAGTCGAGCACACTTATCATTGAACAGCTATATCAATATATATATATATATATATATCCATATATATACTTTCATAAGTATTTGCACGGATGTGTCAGCAGTTGGTCGCCGTGCAGCATCCGTTGCAATAATAACTTTGTTTTTCATTTAAACGCATTAATTTTGCAAATGTGAAAGGCAACATGAATAACAAAATGCCTTGCAAAAATTCTGCAGGGTGGGCGGGCATGTGCGACTAGCAGTATAAGAAAATTTCACTGCTCAACTAAGAGATACTTCCTAAAATTTCTGAAATTTTCTTAGATTTTATATAATTTTTGTTGTTGCTAATTTTCTGCGGCGCATCTCGTCGTCTGATACTCTGGCGCCTTGTCACAATTTCTGATTGCTTAAATTGTTTTCTTATGCGATTATTAATTTGTTGTTGTCGTTGTTATTGTTGTTGTAGTTGTTGTTGTTGTTGGAGTTGTTGTTATTGAATTCACACATTTTGCAAATTGCGTCAATTGGTTTCATTTCGAGTCAATTTATTGATGCAACTTATTTGCAATGTTTACAGTTCTTATGAATCTTCAAAGGGAAGACATGAAATTGTGAGAGGGAATAAGTGTGATATAAAATGATCAAGATATTTATATAGATTGAGAAAGATATTGGTTGATTTAGATTGAGATATGAGAAACATATCGCATAGAGCAAAAGAGGGAGATAGAGGATGGGAGGTAGAAGATGTTGGATAGTGGATGGGCGTTGAAGGATAGAAGATAGAGGATTAAGGAGAGAGGATAGAGGATAGATGATAGAGGATGACGGATAGAGGATTGAGGAGAGAGGATTGAGGAGAGAGGATAGAGGATTGAGGATGGAGGGTAGAAGATAGAGGATTGAGGATTGATTACTAAGGATAGATGATAGAAGACTGATGTTGACGGATAGTGGATGAAGGATAGTGGATAATGGATAGAAGTTAGAGATAGATTGAGACAAACACATACACATCTAATGCTAGAATATCTTCTTAAATCTAAGTCTAACTTGAAGGCTTTTCCCATCACACTTAGTGGAGGTTTGGCTTTCCATTGCAAATACTAAATAGATTACGCTTCATCTGCTTTGCATAAATCTCTTAATAATCTTTTCCTAAACCGCTTCTCCCTGTTAAGCTTATTTAAACGGGCGTTTTCTTCAGTTTCGACTTTGAGATAGAAGTTTATGCGAATTTCTACTTGCTCTGCTATCTGCTTGATAAATTTATTTCAATCTAAAGTATTTTCCACAATATTTCAAGCAAAGTAACTATAGTTTTTGTGAAGTTGCCAAAAACTTGTTGCCAATGAAAGTTAACTTTAATCATTAACTTTTTGCTGTCAAGTTCAAAGTGTTTCAGTTTGATTTGATGGCAATTTAACTTTTTTGTAGACTTTAATTGTCCAGTGAAATGGGTTTACTGTGGTGGGTGTGGTTTGGGTAGCTTCGGCTGATGTTGGGGTCAAGTTTGTTGAATAATAGTATGAGAATAACTTAATATGAATCAACAAAGCTTATATACTATATTCAGCATATATATAAGCCTTTGAACCATAAGATAATATAATGCTTGCTCTAACTCTCTTTTCTTTAGGCTTGAGATATTTTTTTCCTTAATTTAAGCAATCAAATCCAATTTCCAATCGCCATAAGCCAGCTAATCTATTAGCTAGGACTTGTATTGCTTGTGTGTCTTTCTGTATAGAGATATATATTGCTTCCATATTTTATAGTTATATTTTGCTGCTGCTGCTGCTGCTGCAGGTGGTTTCATTTGATCAACAGCAGCAAAAGAATAAAAGCTTTTCAGGTGACAATTTGAGAAAATTGCAATTTCGAATCAAAAATGTTCTACAACAGGCACAAGGATCAAAAACATATTTGACAAACACTTGAAAATACGCACAGCAGCTGGACACTGGGGGTGTCTGGGTGGCAGAGCAAGAGAGAGAGAGAGAGAGAGAGAGAGAGAGAGAGTGAGCGTCTGTCTACACTGCTATTGTCACAGAAATGCATTTGGTTTATACATTTTAATTAAATGAATTTGCAGCACGTGGAGAAATTGTCACACACTCAAGCAAAAACACACACACATTCTCTCTCTCTCTCTCTCTCTCTCTCTGTGTCTCTGCATACGCACACTCCAGTGAAAAATAAAAAATTTCATATGTTTTGTGTTTTTGAGCAAATTGCAAATTTGTTGTCCAGGCGTTTTGCTGTTTTGTCGTTTGTCGTTTCTCATTGGCCACGCCCACTTTGTAGCTTAGCTTGCCTAGCTATCATCAGCAGCAGTTGCTGTCCAGCTGCTAATGAGTCTTACTCCTACAAATAAATATCGTAAATCTTTTATGTTTTTGGGTTTTCTCTATAAATTTAATTAAATTTCTTATTTTTGTATTCCTTTCTTTTTGTTTCATTTTCAGGTGAAGCCCTCAGACTCGAAATACTTCACCGTCGAGTTGATTGAGCAGGCGCACGGCATTAGCAAATATCGTGTGCGTTTCTTTCAAGATTTTCCACTCGATGCACACTTCTATGTGCTGATTCATTCGCCGGAAACGAATCAGAGCGTTGAGGTGAGTTTTTCCCTACAAAAGGTTTGCCAATGCACAGAGCCAACTGTCAGTCAACTAGCTAAAAAGTTGATAAATTGTTATAGAAAAAAAAAAAAACAAAAAATAGAAAGAAATTCGAATTCGAATTTAATTTATTGCCTGAATTTGAGCGCAACAAAACGAATAATTGGACTGGAGTCCTTTTTCTTTTCGACTGTAAACATTTTGTGTGTTATAATTGGACATGTGATGGGATGATGAAGTGGGCAGAAATGCGATATGCAGATACCCCTTAAAAGTGGTTAGAGTATGAATAAACCTCGCTGAACTACATACTAGAGACTATAGAGGGTATATCATGGAAGACAGGGTATACAATCAAGGCTCTATCACCCTGGCTATGCTATAAACAGTATATCACACGGAGTATTCCACATGGACTATGCTGCAGACGCACTGACACACTCCACTTCAATTTGTGTTAGAAAATTGTTTTGCTTCGCTTTGTATATACCCTAACAATGGGTATGCTGCTGCTGTCATGAACATGAAAGGTATATAGCGTCTTTTTAGTATAACTCGTAAACTTAAAGACTTATTGACCTGAAATTTGATACTCAAATTCCTTTTGGCCTACAGAACCTTAAAATAAATTCTTTTTTGACTATACACTTTAAGTCTATAACTCAATTGAGACTTGAGGCTAAAACATTTTCAATTTGCTATGCAAATGACTCCTACTAAGTCAACAAGAGCTGGTTTCCCTATGCATCTGATATATCTAGAGTCTCTAAATAGATCTAATGGAATATAAACTTTATATGAACTTTTCATCCATAAATCTTTAGCCTTGTTAGAGCATTTGCACTTCGGTATATCAGTCATTTCCTTCTGCCTATTGTTGTTATTCAGTTGCGTCACGTTATTTTGTAATATTTCACTAAAAACATTTCAAATGCAACATTTTGTGTACATATTCCGCTACGTTTTCAATTTCGCCACAAAATTTTGTTTATTTTTGCTGCAGCAGTAGAAGGAGGAGAAGGAGACGGAGGAGCAGCAGCAGTAAGCGCAAATGTAAATACGCTGGCATTGGCATTTTTCATTGGTTACCTGATGCCATTAGATAGTGCAAACAGACTGATAGCAAATGCCCCGAAAAACTACGACGAGGCGGCGCCTTCCACGGCATGGAGGTGGTGCGCGTATCAATTTGTTGCTAAAGTTTTTTCCACCATTTCCTGTGGCGCCTCTCCGCGCTGCAATTGCACTTCCTGTGCACGTGGCCAAATGTTGTGGCCAGTTGTCGTTGCTGTTGTTGCATTTAAGGCAGCCAAAAGGCCAGCAAGTAGACAACAGCAGCAGCAACAACAAAAAATAAACCGAAATTGCATAAATAAGTTTCGTTTATGTACAGCCGGGCGAATGGTCAACAGCGAAATGGCGTATATCTCAGCTCAGCTCAGTCAGCTCCATTCCATGTCCATGTTACCCTTCACAAATTGCATAAATTTTCTGGCTAGGCAGAGCTTCACCGAGGAAAAGTGTGTGTGTGTGTGTGAGAGGGAGAGAGAGAGAGAGTGGAATACCCCTATTCCCCAATGCCCAATGGGTTCATCTATAAACGCTATCTCGCATACAGAGCTGCACATAAACAAAGGAAAATGTCGTTAAGTATGCCTCAACTATCCCCAGCCCCTGGCCCCTATCCAGCACCATCCGCATGCCCATCCCCATCTTGTGGCCATTGTGTCTGTGTCATCTGTGGTTATGTGTTCATCCAATGGACACACACACATCATGTCTATAAATTCACTACCATAAGTCGATCGCTTGTTCGCCGTCTCGCAAGCCTTGCACGCTCATTTATTAGCCCCCTCGGTAAAGCCGCCATCACGAGACTCTTGACTCTTTGGTCAGCTTTCAGCTTTCGACTTTCAACTTTTCGGCTAGCTATGAACGCTTAAAACGTTGAATTGCTCAACGCAATTGCGCAAATCTTATGAAATGTTGTCTCAATTCCAGCTATTTTTCAATCGGGATAAGTTTAACAGCAGTTAAGAGAGGTTGGCTAGAGGTATAGGAGTTTGGAAAGTGCTTAAAGGAATTTCTTATGATTTGATATGGAATGTAATTAATGAGTAGAGATAAGTTACCTAAATAGCTTTGAAAATTTATAAAAATATTTTATTTATTTTGAGTAATCTTAAAGTAGATTCTGTGAATTTTAAAATTGTTTTTATATGACAATTTTTTATTAAATTTTTGTTTTTCAAATTTAATAATTTTAATTTTTTTTTTATTTTTAAAATAAAGTTTTTTTTTTAGTATATATACATATATTCAACAAAATTATTTTTAGAAAGAAATAAATAAATAAAATTTTTATTTAGCATAAAAATAATTTTTAAAATTTTTTAACTCATAATTTTTTTATTTAAAAAATTTTAAAAATATTTTTTGATTTAAAAAATTTTTTTTTTAAATATGTACATATATTAAAATATTTTTTTTTAGAAAAATAAATTAGTACAAATTTTTTTTAGCTTAAAAATAATTTTTAAAAGAATTTTTAAACCATAAATTTAACATTTTTTCATTTTTCAAAACGTTAAAACTAATTTTTTTCTAATTTAAATTTTTTGATACTTGAATTAAATCTATTTATATTATTTTATTTTTATTTTTTTGCTACTTTTTTTCTTTTTTATCATACAAAATTGTGAACAATTTGATTTTTTTTTCAATAATCAGTAAAATTTCCCATAGCATATATAAATATGTAAAGCTTTTTTCTGCATAACTAAAAGTAAAATTGGAATGAAGGCTGCTCATCATCTTCCTAGTTTCGAAAGGCATAAATCGTTTGCATTTGGTCAAGTATTATGCAGTCCTTAACATGCCTTGCCCTTGACTACTCTCGACTAAGAGGCATTCACAGTGAAGCCAACAAGCATTTTAGGATCAACTTCTGCTGAGCAGTCAGTCAGCTAGTAATAAAAACCCTTCAGCACTAAATGCTAAAACATTTGGCAGTCGGACTGCCCACTTTTTCTACTGCCTTATCATTTTTGTGTTATTTATTTGGAAATAGCTGTGCTTGGCCCCGAGGGCTTAACGGACTACATATAGAAAATATATTGCAAATGATAAGTGCATTCCATGAATGTCAATTGAAAGGCCAGTTGCAGTTGCAGTTGCGGTTGCAGTTGTTCAGCTGGCAAAAAGTTGCTGCAATTGCTTATAATTGATTTCAATGCGTTTTGTTTATGGTATTTTATCTCCCTTTTTATGTGGCTTTCACTTTGGTCACTAATTCTCTCTCTCTCTCTCTCTCTCTGTCTCTGCCCGTTTTATTTATAAATTTTGTGTGTGTGCGTCCACAGGGACTTGAAACAAACTAAAAAGTTGCAAATCCCATTTGCTGCAGTAAAAGTTTTTCTTTGCCTTTCATTTCTTTCTATTCTATCTCTTTCTGCATTTCGTTAACCCTTATGTTTGCTTACTGTCATTGCAGGTGCCCATTGTGGGCGACACCAGCGTCGGCGAGAAGTGCGACGGACGTCCGGGCGGCCCTCTGATTCAGCATCTTATCGAGAATCTGGGCTTCATTCTGACAACGAGCACCATTGTCATCATATCGATCTGGGGTAAGTGTATGCCCTTTGGCAGCTATGCCTAACTAAATTCATATATTAATATATTCAATTGTTGCATTAATCATGCAAGCCGAACCAAGAGAGCGAGAAGCCTCGGCCAGCGGCTCATAAATCATAAGAGCTGCTGCGAAGCGTACCCAGCACTTGGCTCTGGGTGTCGTTGTTTGCAGTTAATCGCAAATTCCATGAATCTTTAATCAAGCTGAACAGCGCGCTGCGTACCTGGTTTTGTTGCTTTTTTTTTTAATATACCCGTTCAGGAAGTGCAAAGAGGGTGTATGGGCTTTGTAGATATGTATGCGTGAGTGGAATAGAGAGTTGAGATTTGGCATAGACCTGTTTATACTCAAGCTTAGATCTAGAGATAGAACTATAAATTATAAGTACAGTTTACCCAGTTATCGATAACTTTTTGATGCTCTATATGTAATCGATAACAAGAGCAACTTATCGAGCCTTAATATGACAAGTTTTAGGAGCTAGACTACAAATTCAGCCAGAGTGACCAAAAACAACAAAATCGATAAAAATATATCGATAATCTGCATTACTCTAGAAGTAGAATCAACAAACAGCTGACCCACTCCACAGATATATCTATGAATGATATAGATATCTGGGTATATACTTGGTCTGCAAGCGAGTGTTATGCAGTTGGGAATACTAGCAGAGTCAAACTTGTTACTACTTGTAGTTGTCATTGCTCTTGTTGTTGCTTCTTGGTTTACCTGCAGCACGCAGCTTAAGTCCAGGCAGCCTTGGCGGCGCTATCCTTTGACGCAGTCCTTTTTAGTGACGCTTCATGGGAGCAGCGTTTTGGGACAACGCTTCGTTAAACTTTGCCATTTTTGCTTGCATTTTTACACGCAGCTGTGCAGACCGAATGAACTCCAGCTGTGTGTGTGTGTGGGCGGCGGCGTGGCCAAGTTCTGTCCGCAAAAGTTTTGCTTTTTCGGGTGGAGAGAGTCGACTCTGCTGAGCTGAGTCGCCGTGTTTGCCATTTCAATGTTGTCTATTCGGTTTTGCCACGGACGCTCGGGTGTTATCGCAACGAAAACACTTTACACCCAATAAAAAGGGAGGAAGAGTGAAGGAGTGTGAGGAGAAAGAAAAAAAGGAAAACAAAAGTGAGGCAAAGGTAACTGTAGGTAACAAAACTTAACCAGGGTTTACCTTGTTCGCTTGCCAACCGCAAAGCTGATAACCAGCAACTTTTCCCACTCACCACCCACTGCCTGCTTGCCAGACACTCTGCGTAGACACACGAAGCAACCGAATAAAAAAGTATCAACAACAGCTACTTGCAACTTGCAACAAGCAACTTGATTAATTGCCAGCTACATATATGCTGCTATACTATATAGTATATATATACATATATTTATATATGTGCTACCACAATACATATGTATATATTTATTGCCCTCAGCATATTTTTTTTGTAATACCCTTAACTCATTTAAAATGACATGTTAGGGTATAATGCTGCTGTTAACAGGTTTGTAACAGGCAAACGGGCAAAGGGGAATATAGAATGGGATCATTTGAGCTCGTATGAATATAGCAATCTCATAAGCTATTAAGACGAGAGACCTGAAATCCATCTAACAATAAAATAAGTTTATTTCCATTTTCGCTAGATATTTTAGTAGGAGTTAAAGTTATCGATAACATTGAGCTGTTGGAAAATTCTATTCGATTTGTCATGCATCGTCAGCATCTCCTTACGTCTGTCTATCAAGTGTTTCAAAGCAGAAGAAACCAAAAAAATTATTGCAATAGCAGAAAACACTAGTCGGATACGCTCGACTAGCTTACTTGAAATATATAAAATTATCAATATCATAACTTATAATCAGCAAAACAGTAAGCCTACGCATGGGTATTTGCCAGTCGGATACTCTCGACTAGAGACTTTTGCCTTCAAGCTATCATCATATCAATCTACAGGCCATCTACTCACATTATCAGAGCATCGCCTAGTCGGCCGCAGTTCGACTAGCATATTTTTTTACTTTTTTTTTTAGTTTTTATTTCTAAGTATCCTTTTCGCTGTGCTCTTTATCTTTGCAGTATACATATCCTTCTTCCAGACGCAGGGCGTCACGCAAGTCAACTCTGAGGGTAAGTTTAATTAATAATTTTGAGTGCAGCATCAGCAGCAGCAGCAGCAGCAGCAGCAGTAGAGGCAGCATCAGCATCAGCCCCCTAGGCAGTGGCCCAACTTTTGCTACACTTCTCTCTATTAGTTTTAAGTTTTTAGTCATTTCGTGCATGAATACCAAAAAGTTTTTGTGGGTAGCGATAACAGGCCGCAGTCTTCTCTCCACTATCATCATCATCATCAGTTTTCGCTGCAGAGCCACATACAAAAATTTCTTATTTATGACTTAAACTTTGATTTTTCAGCTGGCTCTTTTCTCTCTCTCTCTCTCTCTTCTCTCATTTGCTTCTTATGCTTACATTTCTAAGTTATTTTCTTTCTTTTTTTCGTCTATCGGCTTTAGTTTTTTGCTGCTGCTGGGCTCGGTTGGGCGTGATGTGATTGCAAATTGTATTCACTCGAGAGAGAGAGAGAGAGAGAGAGAGAGAGAGAGAGAGAGAGAGAGAGAGAGAGAGAGTGTGTGTGTGGCTATAAATACTTGACGTTCGTTATCGATACTCGATACACTCGACTGCTGTGAACTAAAACTCTACCGCTTGACCCCGTTTCCAATGAAAGCCAGCATACTAATCAAGCCTATTGGCTGGCATAAATTACAGCCTGCATGCGTTTGCAAATCAATTGGCTTTCAAATGCAATCGCAATCACAATCCTGGCAATGTGGCACAAATCTGACTTCAAAGTGTCGTCAATTGCAATAAAACGCATTGGCAGCTGCCATAAATCACATTAGTGAATCTAACAGACAGTTTACCAGGCAGTTTTAAATTTGCCAGCAGGTTTTAAGTGTTTAGTTTTGCTTGAAGCCAATGTCTGTTGTATTTAAATTCATTTGAAGTTGTCATGCAATCTAGTTTCGGCTGTTAACATGAACTTTAACATGCAGTTTAATAATTGCTTGCGGCTTTTGAGCTTAAGTTTCAGTGACAGTCGTGCTTTAATGTCACTTTCATGAAAATCTACTTGCAGCTACCATAAATCACTTTAGTGCCTCTAACATGTACTTTAACATGAGCTTTAAGTATTGCTAGCACCTTATAAATATTCATTTCTAACCTTTAACTGTATCTGTCTTGCTCTTAACTAACTCTTGTTGTAACTAAAAACTCCTAACATTAACTTTAACATGCGCCCAATATCAATTACTATATTTTAACTTTACAATGTATTTTAACATGCACTTTAAGCACTGCCTGCTGTAAATTTACAAATTTTCGTTACATTTTTGACTTTTAAAGCTTTGTTGTTTATTTAGTGTGATAAGCGCGGAGTTCTTTAGCATTTTATCAGCATTGGGCCACAACTTGGCAGCACTCAAATTACCTTAATTACAAAATTAGTCTAATTACTTAAGATTTGTGGCGCACACCCTGGCCCTGGCCCTGGCCGTGGCCCTGGTCACGCCTACCGCCTCTAATGAGCACTTGGCGAGCTCAGCAAGTTGCCCAACGTCCAGCACTCGGTTGCTGTTACCTCTCTCTCTCTCTCTCTCTCTTCTTTGCTCTTTCCATCCCTCTCTCTGTTCTGCTTTATTTGCACGTTTCTCTCGCGGCCATCCGCACGTAATTTTTACACTAATTTTAATAGCTAAATTATTTGTTGTGTGTGTGTGTTTTGTGTTGCCAAAAATGCTGCCTGCTTTCTGTTGGCCTTCACGCTCATTTTTCATGCCCTAAGAAAGCTTTACTAATTACCGACAGCAAAGTCTTGCAAGTATTTAAAAGGCGGCACGCTTAGACTTTAGTGGGAGTTTAGTTCGAGCATTTAAGTTGTTGATGTTAATATATATATTAGTTAAAAATATAGAATATAATTATAAGATTTTTCCATATCTTCTACCTTGTACTTTCATTAGAATTCTGATTTATTTTCTGTACCTTCCATCTCAAAGTTCTCCTATCTCTTCAATTCTCTCCCATTTTCCACTCTACCTTGATTAATTCGCCACATTTTTTCGTTCTTCTCGCAGTTTTTGCTCAAAAGGTTACGGAAACGATGGAATCTTCAATCTTGCCCATCCCCAATTCATCACGGAATAATTCCTTTGGTCAGTCTCCGCCTCGATTTCCATCCATATTCGAATTTCGCTAATTTATTTTGCAATTATTTTTACAGAACGTTCGTATGCGCAGCATTCCCCGCCTAGGGATGAGTCCTATATCTACGGTGTGCCTCAGTTGAATACACCAAGTCGAGCAGATGTTTTGCGTCGTTATAACTAGTTTTTAGACTGACCTGACTTAAAGGAAACACAAACACACAAAAATACGCTAGCTGCTAAGTTAACAAGAAAAAGAACTCAGGTTAAATATGTAATGTATGTGTAATGCAAGAAAAGTTGAGAGTTTTGATACCCCTATGTTTAATAAAAAATAACTGGACTAAACTAACCTTCAGTCGAAATTTACTATAATATATGTATGTTTTTTATTAGAAAAATAAATTTTGGAGTTAATGATTTAATTGAACTTAACTCGAGCTTTAATTATTAATTTTCTTATTTTTAATAGAATTCAAAATTTAATATTTAACATTTAGCATTTCTCCTGGTTTTAGTTTTTGTTTATGTAAAATGTAAATAAAAAGAGAAGTAAGAAAAGTCGTAGATATAATTAATTTTAATAGTCATATTAACCATTCAACTGCAGCTAGTTTTTTTTATATAGTTTAACAACTTATTTATTAAAGCTCATGTTAAATATTTAAGTAGCAGTTAAAGAACTTTTGTAATAAAATATTTCAATTCAAGTAAACTAAGTTCGGGTTAAATTGTTTATAAGGGTAAAGTCTACTTTTATAGTATAAATAATATATATAATATAAAAACTATATTTATTTTATCATTAACATTTAACAGCTGGTTAAATTTAAATAAATATTAAAAATAAATAAATGTGTGTGTTTTTATATGCGTCTCTTTAGTTTAGTATGTGTTAAACTAACCAATAAAATTTATATTTGTGTTGGGTACGCTCGTATCTGTCTGCTGATATGCTCATTGTATATTTAACAGCAGGATAAATTAAATTAAATATTTATTTATATATTTTTTTAAAGGTGGAAACTTATAGATTTTAATTTAATTAAATTTTTTTTATGTTATCTCTTGCTCTCTCTGTCAGAAAAGTAACATGAAGTTCAACTAAAAAGGGCTCTTTACTATAGCATAGATCGCATCTTACTCGTGTCACGCTCCCAGCACTAACTATTGACATTCCTATTATATTTTTAACAGAAGGTTAGACAAAGTGAAGCTAGATATATAACTTTACCTGTCAACTGCTTAGATTGTCGCTTAACTTTTCTATAAATTTCGTTTTCGCACACATCGCTCAGCAAGTCGTGTCACGTACACATCTCTAGCTGGCTTGCCTATTTAATAGGTAGGATCAACTGGGATATGTATGAAAACACTTGAGCCGCAGCTGAGAGTTTCGAAATCTGCTCTCAGACAACTCTTTAGCATTTTGCGCTTAAATTGATGTTTATCGTGCTGTTATGCGTGTCACGCGCACATCTCTAACGCTGCCAACAGCCCACCCTGCCTCCAGCAGATAATTTTTGCTGTCAAGTTTTCTGTGTCCACGATGGATTCCGCTTTAGCTGAACTCCTCAGCGCACGTGCAAAGCCACTTCAATTACTTTAGCTGATTCTCTTTTGCCTTAGCTCTGTGTGTGTGTGTGTGTGTGTGAGTCTATATCTGTGTGTGGGTGTCTGCGCGCTGGCAAAGTGTTAAGTGCTAGCTGAAGTAGTCGAGTCGAGTGCTCTGTTTTAAGCGCTTTTTAGAGCTGAGCCGAGCTGAGCTGAGCTGCAGCTGCAGCTGCAGCTGAAATGTATGCTACGATTTTTGTTATATATGCATTTCTAATTAGAAAAGCATCAAGTCAAGTATGCCATTAATTTTACATTTGCGCATTTCAAGTGCCTGAGCCACGCCCTCGCGCTGAAAATGGGCAAGCCACTTGGGCGGGCGCACTTGAAGCATGCGCTCGACTTTCCATTGATAATTCGCTTTTGTTGTTGCTTTTTTCTTTATTTTTTTATATTATTAATTAGTTTTATTCGTTATTTCTTCTTCTACTTGTTTATTTTTTCCTTTTTTTTTGGCTGCCAATTGGGTCAGCAATTAAATTTAGTTAAGCCTCTCGCTGCAGTCTCTCACATATATTAATGAGAGGCGGCGCGCAATTGGCTCGATTGGCTTGATTTATGTAAACTTTATGCCAGGAGTGCGAATTGACTTTAACAAGGGCTCCTACATACACGTTCAGCTGCTGCTGCTGCTGCTGCGGCTTTGGCTGCTTCATCATTTTAACGCAATTTCCTTGGCACTGAAATGGAAATTTTCATTTCGTTTTGACCTCTCGCCGCCGCCGCTGCTGCTGCTGCTCACCTCCTTTTCATATACAGCAGCTATAAGTATATTTATTTTTATATACGCTCAGGAAGTGGCAGACGGGCATATTGGCTTTCTTAATGCACTGTGCAGCTCTGTGCTTATTTATGTAAAGACTTTGCTATTTTTAGACTTGCCTTACGAAGATTTAGGATACTTTTTGCATATGCCCAGAGGGCTGGAGGCAGGCTTGGAAAATGTGGAATTATTGGAGCTTCTATTTAAGCAAGAAACTGGAAATTTGGTGATTTTTTTTGTTTTAAAGTAGAGCATGTGTTGAAATAACCTAAATATATAGAATCGGTTAACTATGGCTCTATGACTATGAATCTATGACTAAGCTTTGCCTAGATTGAGCTCTTCTACTCGAAGGGTATTTTGTTTATATGAATCAAATATTTTAAATAAATTTACTTTCGCCTAATATGAATACCTTTTGTCTAGACTATAGCCTGGAGAGTGTTAAGAGTCGAAGAGCAAGCTGCTAGGAGTTGACTTGCTCATACCTGGGCACAGGGACAATAGACTTCTCTAGGCTAATGTAGTTTGAAGCTTGATCTTTGTGCTACAAAATAGTCCAATGAGACTAGGGGAAGCTTTCTCTCTTCACATCTGCTTGATAGGTAGACGGAGCGGAGTCTTGAATGAGAGGCTGTATATATGCATACATAGTGGGCGTGGCAAATATGCTTGAAACATGAACAGCTATAGAGCAGGGCTTGCAGAAGGTTTATCTTGGTTGGCAGGAAGAAATGTAGTACTCAGTGCACCTATTGTTCCTTTCATAACTCTTTAGAGATATATATAGAGAGATATTTGCGGTTTCTTCACTATTGAACTGTCATATAGATCGACCAAAAGCGATATATATATATATATCACTTCACTGCTTTTCCCTACCTCTCCTCTGCACACTTCAACCTTCGCACTGAACGAGTATTCTGGCAGTCAGTGCAGCTCTCTCTCTCATGGTCTTGCCACTTGTTTTTCTTTTGCCGACTTTTTTGTTCGTGCTTCATAAATTATAAATAACTTAATCGTGTCCGAGCGTATTGAACTGTGCGCCAAAAAGGAGCAGGCGAAAGCAAAAGCAAAAAAGAAAAAAGGGAAAAGGAAAAGGGCTCAAGGATCGCAGTCGTTTTGTTCAATTTGAAGCGGCTTAACGGCTGACAAATGCACAGGCATCATTCAAACTAGGCTCTCTCTATCTCCCTCTCTCTCGCTCTCTGTGTATTGACTGATTAAGATGCTGCGACTTGACTTCATTCATGTGTTAACATTATATGACGCCATAAGTGGGCCTGTGTGTGCCTGTGTGTGTGAGCCATGCTTGATTTGCTCAATTCCGGTTCATTGAATTCCGGCTGCCACTGTCCGAATGTGTTGAGATGCGATATTCTAATCCGATTTGTGTGTTTGTACAATGTATGAATTATGCCATATATATATATATATATATAGAGAGAGATATATATGTATATAGATATAAATTATGAAAACAACAATTAAGCGGCACAAAAATAATTATGTTTAATCAGCATTCGGCTGCGCCGTCCATGCATACGCCGACTGCATATCATTATAAATATTCATTGAGCAATTTACGTGTATTAAAATTTTATAATTATTTTCGGCACATTCATAAATAAAAGCTTAGTAATTTTGCAAAATATCTCGCATGGATTTGCTTGGGATTAAAGATTTGCCAAGGCGAGGAAATAGATGGATGGAGGAGAAGGGCTCTTAAAGAACTTGATATATTTAGAGATATATATATTTGGTATGCTAACGAAATATGTTGGAAAAATTCTTAATATTTCATTTTGATTTTTGTAGAATTTTTAAAATATATAAAAATTAGAATAGAAGAGACCTTGGGGTTTATCTATGTGTAGAGATTTGTGATAGTCCGATTGAAGCCAGTTTAGTCTATGCAGGGCTTTAGCTATGTTTTAGACGAGAGCAGCGCATCTTCCTGCCGGCTTTAGCATAGCTTCTACTTGGGCGCAGGGTATGTTTTAGTCGTATATGCCCTGTTACAACACTTTTACTTGCGAAATATGCATAAAGCCAAAGAGGGCATCAGGAAACTCTTCAAGATGCGCATCAAATGAATCAGAATAGCGGGATATCTTCGTCTTGAGCTTAGGATAGCTTTTACGTATGTAAAAGGTATATTTTAGTCGGATATGCCCTGCTAGAAGAGCTTTATTTGTTATACTTACCTCTTGTATAGCTGCCCAGTCTCTTTTACTATAGTCTCCTAGCTATAAGATTGTGTGAGACTGCCTGAATACCTCCTCCTCTGATTCTAAGCTAAATACTTAGACTTCTGTGCGCTGGCATTATGTGGACTACTTATATCTTATATATATTATAGTAGAAACTGCCTTAAAGAGACTTCAGGAAAACCTTTTGCAAGTAAGCAAAGCATAATATCTCTCACTCTTTCTCTCTCTCTCTCATTCTCTCTCTGTCTGTCTCTCTCTCTCACTCTTTCTCTCTTCCTCTCTCTCTCTCTCTCACTCATTCTCTCTCTCTCTCTCTCTTTCTCTCACTCTCTCATTCCACTTGTGCACACACTTTCAGCAGCCACTGTGACTCAGTGGACAACATTTGGCTAGCCTCGCTCAAATATTAAGTATACGCCGCGACGCACCGCCGGCGCTGATAACAAATCAGCTTTGATGTGTATTCCATTTAGCTTATTAATGTGTTAGCGAATGTTTTTTATTTGCCTGCATCAGGTGGTGCTAGAGTGGTGCCAGAGTGGTGCCAGAGTGTAGCTGGCTTTCTAATTAAAATAAGAAGCTAAGATAAAGACATCAATTATTACAGCGAGAAGTTTGCTTTTTTTCTGCCATTTTTTTTGCTAAGCAGCCGACAAAATTTCGCGCGCTGATGCAGCAAATTCTAATTAATTAAAGCGCAGAGAGAGAGGGAGAGGGAGAGAGACAGTCTCTTGTTCTGCAACTAAAAATGTTAACATTGTCTGCAGCTAATTGAAATTCAAATTATTTTCATGGCGCTTGATAAGTAATTAAGATAGCGTAGGCGTTGGCAATTCATCAAGCAAAAAAAAAACAAGAAGGAATATCCCTGACGTATACTTAATATATTAAAATTGCATATTTATTACGTATACTTAATGTGGGTTTCTTCTCAGCATTAGATCTAGAAATTACAAATATATAATAAAAAAAAACTACAACAATTTGAAAAGATTTCGCGATATCTCGCTGCGATATCTTGCACTAGGATCACATGAATTGGTGCCGCGCCCGATGCCGACTCAGTAGTATCTAAATTGCTGTTGTTGCTGTCTGGGGGTTATAAGAGAACGTAATTAAGCTATGGCTAATTGCCTAATTGAATTACTCAGTCAAACGTTCGATTTGTATCGTCGCATGCTTGATATTGTATTTGCTGCCGCAGGCCAGCTGCGTGGCCAGCTCGAGCACAACATTCGAGTCGCACAGCATATCTGAGGGTAGGATAAGATTATAGAGATATAAGTATATATATATGTGTGTGTGTGAGTCTAGCTTACCCACTACCAGATGAGCCATCAGCACATTGTAGTCGCTCGTATGCTGCCAGACATTGACGTGATGCACCGATCTGCCGGCAAAATTATAATTAATATTTGAAGCGAGAGAGTTCGTTGACCTCGCCACTCACTTGACACCCTCGATGGCGGCCAGCTCGTGCTGCAGCGTCGCCAGGCAGAGGCCGCGCGGCACCGCGTCCAAGAGCACGCCGACAGACTCCCGGAACAGCTGCACCGTGGTCATAATCACAATTATCGAGAACAGCAGCGTACACAATGGATCCACGAACTTGGCGCCCGGCTGCAGGCGAAGCATAAAATTGAATTAGTTGCTTTTTTTTCTTTCTTTCTTTCTTTCTTTCTTAATTGATGTCTAGACCCGGCTGAACCCGGGCCCAACTCACGTAGAATTTGATTAGTATGGCCGCCAGAAAGACGCCGATGCTCTGCACCAGATCCCCAATCACGTGAATCATTGCCGCGCGCAGATTTAGATTGCGTTCACTGGACCTATATACGGATTAAGATGGCAGATTGCATAATGAACACAGACTTCTATATATATATATATATATTGTATGCATATATTAGTAGAATATTAACTTCAGGCATCCCGCTGCACAAATTAATAACTGCAAATCAAGCATAACTAATGCAGCTTTGCTGCCACGCCCGCTCTCCTCTCTCCCCTCGCTCTCCCGTCCCTTTTGTCTGTGGGGCATGCAACTAAATTAAATTCCAATTACACATAATCAAACAAACAATTGCCTGCAGCAGCTGCTGCTGCTGCTACTTATTGCTGTTGTTATTGTTGAGTCAATTGTTGTTGTGGTTATGCCTATACCCTGTACTTGTGCCGGAGAGGTAAATGTGTGAACTATAACTTGATGATTGTAGAGTGCAGCAAATGGAAACGCGAGTGTGAGATCTATTGAAAGTGGGAGAGTGGAAGGGACAGCGAGAGAGAGAGAGAGAGGGAGAGGTAAGATGCTGATGAACACCGACTTCATGAGAAAGATACTTTGCTCTGTGGCAGGTCAGACTCTAGGCAATTTTGTATCTTGCAGGCAAGCCTTATCCTATATAAGTCTTCTCTGCCTCACTTTACTAGTCTCTTTTCTAGCATATAGTCTATAGTCTATAGGCTTTAGTTTCTACTCTACCTTTCCTCTAGCCTCTACTCTATCTTTTATCCTACCCTCTACCCTACCCTCTATCATACTCTCTACTCTACCGCTACTCCACCTCTACTCTACTCTACCTCTACTCTACTGTACCTCTACCCTACCCGTTATCATACACTCTACTCTACCTCCACCTCTACTCTACCTCTACTCTACTCTACCCTCTACTCTACCCTCTACTCTACCCTCTGCCCTACCCTCTATCATACTCTATACTCTACCTCTGCTCTACTTCTACTCTACTCTACCTCGGCTCTACCTCTGCTCTACCTCTACTATACTCTACACTCTACTCTATTCTACTTTTTACTCTACCTCTACTCTACCTAATCTCAACCTCTACTATACACTCTACTCTACCCTCTACTCTACCCTCTACCCTACCCGTTATCATACTCTCTACTCTACCTCCACCTCTACTCTACCCTCTACTCTAAACTCTATCTCTATCTCTATCCTCTTCTCTACACTCTACTCTACCTCTACTCTACACTCTACCTCTACTCTACCTCTACTCTACCTCTACTCTACCTCTACTCTACACTCTACTCTACCCTCTACTCTACCCTCTGCCCAACCCTCTATCATACTCTCTACTCTACCGCTACTCTACACTCTACTCTACTCTACTCTACACTCTACTCTACCTCTGCTCTACCTTTACTCTACTCTACCTCTACTCTACCTCTACCTCTGCCCTACTCTACCTCTGCTCTACCGTCTTCCATTTCTTAGTCTATCCTACTCTACTCTACCGTCTTCTTGTCCCTACTCTGCCCTACTCCAACACTTCTCTAGTCAAACTCTATTAAATTCCTTCCTTTCATCTTCAACTTCCACTCCCTTTCTCTCCACTGCTCTCTCCACACTTTACAGCGTATCTCCCAGTCATGTCTGCCCGACTGTTAAATAATTTGCTAATTTTTGCCGCTGTTGGACAACAAATTCATAAGAGTTTCAACCGCAGGCCGCAAAATTGCAGCTGCCCATTTGAATCAATATGCATTGCTCTACATATAGGCACACACACACACACACACACACACAGATAGATATATTTTTATATATGCATTTGATGGTTTATGGCATATAGAAAATTAAAAATCAACCCTTTTGGTCAACACACCTACCCGTTTGGTTGGATTGACTTTAAGCCATTTGCTATGACAACATTATGTAGGTCCTCGCTGGGGTTTCCAATTGTTTCGCGGCCATGCCCATCGCTGTGACTGTGACTGTGATTGTGACTGTGGTTGTGACTGTGACTGTGACTGTGGCTATGACCGTGACTGTGGCTGTGCCCATGGCCATTGGGGCCCATAAACCAGGAGCCGTGCAATACGAACATCATGCTGCGGGCAAGAGAAAGCCAAAAAACAAAACATTTCATATTTATATTTAATTAAAACTGCATGCGAAACTATTTCAAGCCTGACAAATTGCAATATTACACAAATTACGAAATTCGCTATAAAAATTATTAAAATTCAAATTATCAAAAAATGGAATTTATCAAGGGAAATAGTTGGGTGTGAAGCAAACATTTAAAGCTAGGCTGGGGATTGACTGATAAATTAGTTTTAGCTGAAATCAGCTTTAACTGCAGGTGAAAATTTTGGATAAACTTGGTGTGCATAGAATATTTTTATATTTTATTTTTTAATAATTTTAATATTAATAAGAATTTTATATTTTATTTGGATTCAGCTTTTTAATATCTATATGTTATAAAAATTATTAAAAGAAATTTCAGAAATTAATTTGAAATTTGTTAAATATTTCTAAAATTTTAATAACATAAAAAATTAAATAAAAGTTAAATAAAAAATTAATAAAAAAATTTTTATATTAAAAAATTAAATTATTCTTTTCCTTTCAATTTATTTTAAAATATTGAACAATTTAAAAAAATAAAAATAAAATTATAAAAAAAAATTTCACAAATTAAATTGATTTTTTTTTAATATTTATAAAATTTAAATAAAATAAATAATATAAAAAATTCTCATTTTAAAAAAAAAATTACATAAAAAAATAAGTATATGTTTATTATTATTTATTATAAAAAAATTAAACTATTCTTTTCCTTTCAATTTATTAAACAATTTATAAAAATAAAAATAAATACTTTTGATAAATATTCGTTATTGTATTTATTTTCATATTAAAAAAAATTTTTTGTATGTAAAAAATTTAAAAAAAAATTAAAATACATTTTTTAAAATTGTTTTTAAAATTTTTTCCTTATATTTAAAAATTTTAAAAAATATATATATGTATTCTAATTTATATATTGTGCATAAAAAATTAAAAAAAAAAAATTTAAATACATTTTTTATGTACATATTTTAAAAATATGTTTAGTTTTTACAAACAGCACTTTCACTTATTTAAATGCCTACGCTAATCTATAGATAATCTGTTTGTTTTACTCACATGACGTTGATGATAATGCCAATGGCCGATATCCACATCATGACATTAACATCTAGCTCGAATTGCTGTGAATAAATGCGTTCGATGGCGACAATGACGAGCATCGCCGTCAGCAGCCAAATGCCCAGAATGGAGATCAAGGCGCCGGCGACCTCTGAAAGAGAGAGAGAGAGAGAGAGAGAGCGAGAGAAAAACTGGATAAGCGACTAATGGCAAGGGCTGAGGTTAGTACAGGTGAGTACAGGTGACTGCAGGCCAAATAATAGAGAGACATGTGAACGTGTGTGCTTGTCATAAATGCAATTACATGACCAAAGCGAGTATGTGTGTGGTGTTGTAAGTGGTTGTGTCTGTCAGCTGCGGCGCGCTCTGTACACTCATTAGCATAGTGTCGAGACCATAATTGGTATACTTACCAAAACGTTTGTAGCCGAAGGACATGCGTGCATCTGGCGGACGGCCGCCCAGCCAAATGGCGACCAGACCGATGACGAAGCTAATGCAATCAGAGGCCAGATGTGCGGCATCAGCCATAATGGCCAGACTGCCGGCAATATAGCCGCCAAGGAATTCAATAATCTAATCAAACCGAGAGAGAGAGAGAAAGGGAGAGGTATGTAGAGGTATGTGTAAAGGTGGCTGAAATTTATCTTAATTAAATCAAGCATATATAGAAGATATATATATGTATATAGGTACATATATATCGTGTGCTCACCATGAATATGCAGCAGAGGGAAATTGCAAGCAGAATTTTAAATTTGGCCTCCTGCGCCGATTTGCTTTTAAGGTTCGCGCCGAAGCCCGGCTGGGCGCTGCGGCAGGCGACAAAAGTGTCGATGCACGTATCCAGCTGCTGCTGCAAACATAACGGTAATAATTGCCTTATAAATATAGTCAGCCTATATAAACACACGCCCAAGTGTGTATGCTCCTGTGTGTGTTTGCATATAAATGGAGTGCAATGCAGTCGAGCTCCGGAATAAGTGCTTTAATTGAACAATTTGAGGTTATGGAGAGCTTATGGACATTTAAGTATAACACTATATAACTGTTATACCATATATGTATGTACATACATATATATTGAGAGATAAAAATAAAGGGCCTGCCTTAAGCTGTTGGCACTTAAGGGCATTGTTAAGCGTTCATAAATCAGCGACGTGCACTTTGCTGTGGAGTGGCAACTGTACTTGGACTGAGGACAATTGAGGTTATGTGGCGACTAGAGATGAGTGTAGAGAAGTGTGAAGTGCGGCACAGGCGAGCTGTGGCAAAGTAAGAGGAAAATCTACAAGTTTTGTTTGACTCACGATACGATATTATGCATGATCGTAAGATTTACGATATATATAAATTATTATTGCCTATTTTAACATATCTAACAAACGAATAATGAATAATAACTAGCTCATTTTCAGCTCTTATCGCCTATGGAACTCATTTACGATATTGATAACATGCCAACAGTTGGCAACGTCAAATATATATATATATATATAGATTGCTTTGCTTTGGATAAGACTTCACCTTGAAGTTGGGCTAACGTCGCGTATGTGTAATTTATTTACAATATTCTTTTGTTTATGACTCAGAGGTTATCTTTACGCTGTTTGACAGCCATATGTCTAGAATTGAGTGAATAGATTGCGAGCGAAAGTATTTTTTGCTAATTATTGTTAGATATTTTTTTTTAATTTGCCTAAAGTAATTGGAGTAGTGCCCCAAGGTGGCGAAACTTGATGAAAAGTCTTTCTTTTTATGCTAATTCCTTCAATGTTTACTAAATTTCTTTCAAATTTTGGTTGTCTATCTTATATATAGCAATATTCCTTATTATTATTATTATTATTAACTTTCATTATTCATTATTATTATTAATTTTTTTTTTTTAATTTTCATTACTCATTATTATTATTGTCTTTCATTTCCATTATTCTATTTTAATATTTTTCAATTTCATTAATAATTATTTTTAAAATTTCATTATTCATTATTATTATTTTATTAAGTTCTCAATATTCATGTTGATTATTTTTTTTTAATTTTCATTACTCATTCATTTAGTTTTCATTATTTATTATTTTTTAAAACTTTCATTAGTCATTACTATTATTATTTCTCATTTTCATTATTATCTTATATATACCAATATCCATTATTATTAACTTTCATTATTCATTATTATTTTTTTTTTTTTTTTTTTTATTATTATTGTCTTTCTCTTATTCTATTTAATATTTTTCAATTTCATTAATAATTTTTTTAAATTTCATTACTCATTATTATTATTGTCTTTCATTTCTCATTATTCTATTTTAAATATTTTTCAATTTCATCAGTAATAATTTTTTATAAATTTCATTATTCATTATTATTATTTATTTTTTTAAGTTCTCAATATTCTTTTCACGTTGATTATTTTTTTTTTAATTTTCATTACTCATTCATTTAGTTTTCATCATTCATCATTTTTTAAAACTTTCATTAGTCATTACTATTATTATTTCTCATTTTCATTATTCATAAATATTTTTTAAAAATTTCATTACTCATTATTTTTTTTTTAATTTTCTCTATTTATTATTTTTTTTTCGATTTTCATTATTTGTTATGCATTATTGTTATTATTTCCGTTATTTATTACTATTATTTTTTGTTAGTTTTCATTATTCATTATTATTACCTTTTTTCAATTTCCATTGTTCATTATTCATTATCATTATTATTTTTTAATTTTTTATTAATATTATTTATTATTATTGCTTTTTCCTTATTAATCATTATTATTATTTTTAAATTTCACTATTCATCATTATTATTTTTTTAGCTTTCATTATTCATTGTTATTATTATTTTTTTTTTAATTTCCATTATTCATTATTATTATTTTATTTAAATTTTATTATTCATTACCATTAATATTTTTTAATTTTCATTATTTATTAATATTATTTTTTCCTTATCAATCATTATTATTATTTTTAAATTTCACTATTCATCATTATTATTTTTTTAGCTTTCATTATTCATTATTTATTATTATTATTTTTTTTTTAATTTCCATTATTCATTATTATTATTATTATTTTTTTTTTTTTTTTATTCATTATTATTATATTTTATTATTCATTATTATTATATTTCATTATTATTATTATTATTATTATTATATTTTTATTTTTTTTTAATTTTAATTTTTCTATTACTATTATTATTTTTAATATGACGCATAATATTAGTTGTATAAAGGAGTATTACTTCTAGCATTACTGATAAATCCAATAGGCAAATTCCATCAATATCATCAATAGCATCTCTTATTATTATGATTATTGATTACTAATATTTATGGCTATTATTACTACTCATATTAATCACCTATATAAAGTATTTTTTTGGTATTTAATAAAATTAATATTCAATATTTATTCAATCTAACTAATTGGTTGTGACTCATTATTCATTATCATTGTTATTACTAATAAATATCTGCGCTTACTTACCAAATTCATGTGACTATTGTTGCTGCTGCTGTTGCCGCCGCTGCGCAGCAACGGCACCTCCCACGTGTGCTCCTCTAGCTCCAAAGCTTCGGCTCTGCTGCCTCGCATTGGATCCAGATTCCCATTGCCAATGCCAATGCCATTGCTATTGCTGCTGCTGTTGTTGTTGTTGTTGTTGTTGTGGTTGGAGGAGGAGGAGGAATAGTGATATTTGGGATTACCATTTGGCATGCGAGTGCTGTTATTCAGTCTTATATGATTGCTGCTAGGATTGGGATGCTGCTCCAGCTGCTGCTCCAGCTGCTTCTCATCCCCATAGAGCGCGAAACTCTCGTCGTAATCGTCATCGTGCATTGTGGGTGCCAACGCGTTGTCAAGTTTTTGATATTTTGACATTGTTGTTGCTTTGGCTTCTTCTACTTTTTCTGCTTTCTTTGTGGTGTGCGTGTGAGTGTGGGTCTCACTTGCTTTGAGCTTTTGGTTCTTTGGGGTCTTGGCTTATTATCTACATTGCATTTATCATAATTAGTGGGCGCTTGTCATTCTCCGACCATGTTTTGTCATCACTCGCATCATTATTGTCATCATCATTATCATCGAGTGCTTCATTAGTCCGACTGCCTGCGACCCTCCTAATATATATACTTTTCCTCTTGTCTTAAGTATATATTTCGCATTCAGTTTAAGGGAGTTCCCGTGTGTATGTGTGTGTGTGTGCGTATGTCTCTATGTATTTGTGTCTAGTTGTTGTTTGTTGATTTTGTGTTTACTCTGTTTTCGATTCCACTTCTCGTATATATCTGGAGTGTGATTACTTTGTTTATGAATACTCTTCCGGTTCACGAAAGCTATTTTAAAATACATTCAACGAACAGCGGCTGGGCAGTCACGACTGCTGGATACTCTGGGATGAGAAGGAGATAGAGAAACGTGAGAAAGGTAACGACTGCTGGATACTCTAGCATAAATATATAGAATGTTTCAGTTTTCTACAGATCATAATAGCTGATACCGACTGCTAGATACTCTGGGATGAGACATAGAATGAGAAATATATAGTAAGGTAACGACTGCCAGATACTCGATCATAAATATATACAATAAACATTATACACTGATTTCCTATTATTATAGATTATAACGACTGTTAGATACTCTGGTATGATAAATAGACTGAGATATGTAGTAAATTCTTTATCAATCTTATAGTTCTAACGGAATGACTACTAGATACTATATTATAGCAGTGGAATGGTAACATTATTGCAACAATAACTACTGCAAGATACTCTAACTCATGAAATCTGTATACAAATTTTATATTCAGCTATATAATTTTCGTTAGCTCATATTCTAGCATATGAAATGAGAGCAAGATTAGCAAAGATAGCGACTGTTAGATACTCTATATTTTAAAATTTCTATGAAAATCTAATTATCTTTCAATTTTGCTTGATATACTAATCGAAATTGGCAAATATCTGAGCCAAGAGCTAATAAGTAAGCAAGAAAATCAGAATATGGAGTGACAGATATGCTAATACACCATATATTATATCATATATATACATACATATAGTTAGGTTGCCAGAGCTTCAACTGAAGTCTAACTACTCAGTTGAGTTCAGTTTAATAACACTTATTGACTATAACTAACAACATTATCTAGTTCTACTATATACCAGCTCTTACAGTCAACAAATCAAACTAATATACCCCATTAGCTGCTGCCTTAAGTGCTTAAATTTAAAGCATATGCTTTGTGCTCTTAAAGAAATTAAATTAATGCCATTTGCTTAAAGTCTTACGTACTCAAGCCATTTGAACATAAAACATTTGTGCTATAGAAATTATAATCGCCAGATCTAAAACAAAAAGCATAAATTATAGTAACAAAAATCTTTGAGGGCTATAAATAATATAGTATATATGTATATATATAGAGGTATGCACTTTAGATTAATGAAACTACGCAAGGGTATGAAATTGGCAAAGTCATGGAACTGAATTCCCTATAAGAGTGGGAGACTATAGTCGAATTGTAACTGAACTTGATGTTATTAAGAGAATTAAGAGAATAAATCAGAATGGGCATAACTAGCTTTATTATCTGGTAGGGGTATTAGGTTAAAGTTAGGGTATTTGCATAAGCATATCTCAAGATCTCTCCTATAGTAGAAATATACATATATACGCTATAAATTAGCTTGGCTATCGACTGCATATGCCCGCTTATACCCTACAAATCTTCGTTTGTCTTTAGTTGACGCTTTTAACTATTCATAATTGTCTCTCAATGGCTTTCGGGGGGTTCTTTGGCCTGTTATCTTAGGCTGAAACGGTATGTCGTTTACATGTCTTCGAGTGCTTCGCCGACTGTTGTTGTTTTATCGGCTCGTTTGCTTTGCACTCTCATACGCATATTTATTGTGTGGCGTTTGCCTTAATATTTGGGTGCTGACGATAAGCATTACATTACGAAGAGAGAGAGAGAGAGAGAGGGAGAGAGGTAGAGGCAGGCAGAGGGAGGCAGACAAAGAGCACATGCTAACAGTAATTAGCACTCGATGTGACATGTTTTTTTCTTCTAGCTGCTGTTGAGCACTTCAATCAGTTTTGAAGATTAGATAAAATTCTGATAAGATGTCTATATCTATATCAGATATCTATATATCACATATATATACTTCGATTTGATTAACTATGCAATATAAACAAAAGTCAAACATGAAATACACTTGAGCAATAACTAGAGTATTATATATGTATATATATACTCTATATATATATATATACATAGATACCGTTGAGCCCCGCTAATGCCTGTGGAGCATTGATAAAATGTACGTGCGCTTGGCATACTTTTGTTTTGCTTGTGGAACTAGCCCGAACCGCTCCCCGGAACTGCTGCTGGTTCCAGCTACTGATTTGAAAAGAATTTATTGTTGACAGCGCAGCCTGCGCGTGTGTGTGTGTGTGCAGTGATTTCATTTCAATTCTGTTTTCGTTTGATTTCCATTTATAACAGTTTATTTATGGCTGCATTGCATGCGTCTTCCACTGACGTCTGTTCCTTTTCGAGCTAAATTTAGCAATTTTCTATTTACTTTTACTCAAACAAAGAATGCCTGATCTTCAAATTCGATCTCTGCTTATTATAATTTATTTATTTATTTAAGCAAAAACAATAACTGTGCATTGCAATTGCGTTTTGGTCGTCTCTCTGTTCATTGACCTTCGCAACAGGTTTTTGTTTTTGCTTTTGCCATGCAATAATCGAACTAGTTTGCACCAGCAGCTGCTGCTGTTGTTGTTGCTGTTCTTGTAACTGTTATTATTTATGTTTAGAAGCTGCACTTGAGCCGGCGCACGTGAAGCCGGTCGAACGAGCACAAGAGAACGAGAGCAAGAGAGCACGCGAGTACATCACACACAGAGAGCGCGCTTAACCGCCAGCTTAGGCGAGAGAGTCTGAGCACGATTAAGCCGTTATCAGAATCAGCGATAAAGCAAACATGTAAATTGAGTTGTCTCTTGTCCCTTTTCAGTTCGCACCTTTCACGTGATTGCTCTTTCTTCTACACAATGCTTAACACTGTCAGAGTTTCTCATCTCCGCACCCTCTCTCCCTTCGCTCGTTCGTAGTTCGCACAGTTTCGCTGCGTGTTTACAACGTTAATGACGTGTTGTCGTCGTTCGATTCACTATAATTTTTATTGTGTGTGGTTTTTTTCTAGGAAATGCGATTTTAATGGCATTTCATTTATAGTGTTAAATTTATCACGGTAAGTAATTCAATTGGTGTAAAAAAAAAAAACAATTTATATATGTATTTATTGAGCGATTGAACTACCTTTAAATTTTCATTAATTTTTCTGTAACATTTTTTTTATAATTTTTGCAATAATTTACGTTTTATGTATTTTTTTTGTCAAGATCATTAGCGAGGCGTGGGTATTTTTGATTGTGTTTGCTTTTTCGTTTTCTGTTTTAGCGCTCTTGTGTCACCGTTGCAGACGCGCTCGTCGCTAGCGACGCATGAACTTCAACTAACGTCAGTGGCGTCAACGCCACAGAACAAACGACGCGACGACAGCTAAGCGGCGCGAGTGTAAAAACAATGTGTAAGCGAACGAGCGAACGAGCGAGCGAGCGCGCGAGAGAATGAGTGTGAGTGTGAGCAGAAGAGCGACACTGTGAGTGCGAGTGCGAGTGCGCCAGGCGCTACTGCTGAGCGTGTCAAATGCTTGTAAGTATGTATTTGTGTTAATATATCATCATCTCATGCAGCTGGCGCTGATCGCTGTGTGCAAGTGGCCATCCTCACACACTCTCAGCACTTGCTAACTGAGCGAGATTGCTTCCATTTTCCATTTGAGTGCTTTTGCGCTCTCACTCAATTTGGCGTCGAGGAGGCTTCATCGCTCTGTCAATGGAGATCAGTTTGTTGATTCACTTTGACGGCGACTGTAACTGTAACATTTGGGTTTGCTCTATGCTTGTTGTTTGTTTAGTGCGTATATAATTAGTCAAAGGTAAATACATACAAACTTCAATGCATAAGAATTATTCATGATCAAGCAATAAGCAGTACACACATACATACATACATATGATTGGTTATTTTTGCAGTGCGCAGTTGTGTGTATGCATGTGTGTGTGTGTGTGTGTTGAGTCTTGCATACATACATATGCATTATTACTGTACTCATACTCGTGCATCCATGGCACAGTGGTATTTTTTGTAGTAAAATCTGATTAATACTATAAACTGTAACTAATGCTTAATATAATGGAAAATTGCAATTTACATATGCACAAAAATACTAAAAAAAATAGTTATATAAGAAGTTATACATATGTGCATCTATATATATATGAGTTATATATATAATATATATTACTGATCCCTCATATATAATATTTTTATTTCTTTATTATTCATTATATTCTATAGCAGCAGAAACAAATGCTTAATCAGTATTATCATCAATTTCTATATATACTCATTATGTCTCTCTCTATCTCTCTCTCTCTCTCTCTCTCTCTCTCTTGGAACTAGAGCATTTGTGACCTCCAAGCTTAAAATATATGTGTATCTTTGACTAGGCAACAACATTTAAATAAATTAACTTTTTTTTTGGGCATTCTCTATAGATGGAAATGTCGCATACTACTACTACTACTTCCTATATCTATCTCTATCTTGATCTCATGCTGTTACTCATTTAGCCTCCCCTCTCTTTCATTTCTCCCTCGCTATTCTAGCTTCCTCGCTCTCATTCTCCCTTTTGCTTTATCAAATATTTAGCGCCTCTCTATGCGATTCTCTTTATTGTATTCTTTATTATATCTTTCCTCATCTCTTAGTCTGTTTGAAACCAGCTGAAAGCTAGCTTAGTTCTAGATAATTATAGCTATATCTACATATATATATCTATATTGATATATAGTAATTCCCGATATATTTATCTTTCGTTATCTACACATCTTGCAACGTTTATCTCCCATAATTTCTCGCTTGTCTTTCACTTTCACTCGCTCGCTCACACACATCGGGCGCCGTCTCATATTTTTTCGCTCCACTTTGAAGTAAGTGTTGTAAAACGTTTTCAGTCGCCCCGCCCAACCCCGCTCCACGGCCATGAAATAGATATTTTTATTGGCCAATTTCATGAATCGAATTTCTCGCAATGTTTCCCTCTCAGCCATAAATGAAGCTATTTACCGCAAGCGCTTCACGTTGCTAGCCATGTTACAGGACGATAAGATTTCAATTAATAAGATACAGTTTAAATAGACATGGATATAGATGTAGATGGCGATAGAGAGAAAGACAGAGAGAGAGGGAGAGGGAGGGGCGAGAGCTTGTTTAAAATGCGTCTTAAGTTACAGACAGCCAATTGCGTTAGTTGAAAATGGCTCTAAGTAGCCAGGATGCTTGGTTGTCTTAAGAGCGAACACACGCACACACACACACGTAGACACACACATGTAACGTATCTTATCTATATATATATATATATATATATATACATATATGTTGTCAGCTTTTACACCTGAAAACCGCAAGTAAAATTTACTTTGCCAGCAAAATAAATAGAGGAAAGAAAAGAGAATTTCATTTATATATATTTTTAGATATTTATTTGGCAGCTAAACTTGGCTCGTTAGATTTGGTATTTTCTGCTGTATTTGTAGTATTTATTTTAGTATTTATTTAGTATTTAATTAAGTATTTATTTGAGTATTAATATGAATATTTATTTCAATAATTATTTTAGTATTTATTTGAGTATATATTCTACTATTTATTAGTAATTATTTTAGTATTTATTTAAGCATTTATTTTAGTATTTATTTTAATATTTTTAAAAATTTATTTTAGAGTATATTTTAGTATTATATTATTATTTATGTTAGTATATATTTAGGTATATCTTTAGTATTTATTTTAGCATTTATTTTTAGTATTTTGTAGTATTTTTTGAGTATTAATTTAATTTATTTGTAGTATTTATTTGAGCATTCATTCAAGTATTTATTTTGTTATTTATGTTAGTATATATTCGAGTAAACATTTTAATATTTATTTTATTTTTTTTGTAGTATTTATTTTTAGTATTTATTTTTAGTATTTATTTGAGTATGATTTTTAGCATTTATTTTAGTACTGGTTTTAGTACTTATTTTTGCAAATATTTAAGTTTTTATTTCAGTATTTTTTTGAGTATTCATTTTAGTATTTATTTTAGTATATATTCTAATATATATTTTAGTATTTAATTTATTATTTATTTTTGGTATTTATTTTTAGTGTTTGTTTTAGTATTTTGTAGTATTTGTTTGAGTATTTTTAACATTTATTTTAGTATATATTTTAGTATTTATTTTTGTAATTATTTAAGTTTTTATTTTTGTAATTATTTAAGTTTTTTAGTATTTATTTGAGTATTAATTTTAGTTTTTATTTTAGTATTTATTCTTAGTATTTTTTCCTAGTATTTTTTATAGTATTTTTTATAACAAGCCCAAGCAGATGTTAAAAAACGCATTGCGTATACGCCGTATATGCCTGACTTGACTGCTGACAGGCTACGATTGTGTGTGCGGGCGAGTGAGGGAGGGTGTTTAGGGCTATGTGTGGGGGTGTGGCAGGGCGGACATCAATGAGTCCCACCATTTTGAATAATCGCCTTCAATTCGATGAGCTGCGCTGAGTGCTGCGGCTGAACTATTGACGTCGCGCTCGATGATTGTTGCGTGAAGTGAAGTGAAGTCAACGTGCCGCTGCCTCTGCCTTCTTTTTTTGTTGACTTTTGGCAGTTTGTGTGTGTTGTTGTTGTTGTTGCCTGGTTAACGATAACGGACTGAAACATGCAACTCAGATTAAACATTAAACAGTTTGCTTCTGCAGCTAATCGACTGGCTAAATGGCAGTTGCTATCAAGCGCAGTGACACGCAGTTATGTGTGTGTGTGTGCGAGTGTGTGTGTGTGTATGGCGCGTAATTAGAAAGTCAAACAAATTACATTGATGCCTTGAATGCCACTGAAAGGGAGCGAGAGAGAGGGAGAGGGAGGGCGGAGGGCAGCGCTTGGACAACGTTTTGCTATAAAGTAGAAGTGCGTATTGAAAGAAATACATACATACAAACATAGCTACACACACACTCTCTCTCTCTCTCTCTCTCTCTCTCTCACACACACACCCACACACACACTAACGATAACAGCAACGCAAACGGAACCATTTGAAGCCGCATAACGAAGGAAATCAAGAAGCTACTACATACAGAAGCAGCTATAAAGAGCGAGAGAGAGAGAGATAAAGACAGGTATAGAGAGTGAAAGAGAGAGATAGAGAGATAGAGAGGGAGGGAGCACACACCTAGCTGATAAAAATATCCTTGCCGGGATCCCTGTGCTGTGTCATGTGCTTGGCCAGGCTCAGATACTAAAAGGCAACTTGGCCGCTCTGGCAGACAGCAGGACAACAGCCAAATAAAGGGGGAAAGGGGAAAAGGTGCTAAGGGGCGTGGCCTGGCTGGCTGGCAGTCGGTGGGCAGGCAGGGGGCCGACAGGCACTGGCAGGTGACAAGCAAAGTGAATTTAATACAAAGTGCCTTGAGCATTTCAATGACTGCCGCTGACTCTGTTGATGTGTGTGTGTGTGTGACTGTGTGTGTCTGTTAGCTGATTTTTTGATTTCCCGGAAATAAGGTATGCCCAACCCTTGGCAACAAGTCAGTGCGCAAAAAAATAAAAAAAAATAAAACCGCGCTTTGATCTCCCATGCAACGGCGCCTATAATTATTTATTTTTGTTTTTTTATTTTTGTTTTTTATTTTTGTTTTTTATTTTTTAATTCTATTTTATTTTTAGCTTTAAATTAATTTAGCTGCAAAATGGGCGTAACCTAAAGTTTCTTAAGTGGTCCCATGCATTGCTGGGAATTGCTTGAGGAATTCTCGAGAAATGCCTAAAAAGTTGACGTCATCATTTGCCTCTTGGTTTTGGCCCAAAATAGGAATTCTCTCTTTCTCTCTCTCTCTCTCTCTCTCTCTCTTTTCTGTTCTCTCTGTTTTCTCTATTTCTCTACCTAGGGATATATCAATCTTTATCTATTTCTGTATCTTTCTTCTTCCTTTTCGTTTTCTCTCTCCCAATTTCTCTAATTCTTTTCCTCTCTCAATCTCTAACTCTTTCTGTCTCTTTTCTGCTCTCTTTCTCAATCTTTCTCTCTCTATTTATCCAGTTATCTTTCTTTCTCTCTCTCTCTTTATCTCTTTTTCTCTACTTCTCTCTCTCTCTCTCTTATCTGTCTGTCTATCTTTCTCTCTCTTTCTATTTCTCTGCCTATCTTTCTCTCACCATTGATCTCTGTCTTTCTCAATTGACCTCTCTTTTTCACTATTGATTGATATCTCTCTCTCTCTCTCTCTAGCTCTCTTTATCGCTCTTTCTTTTTCCCTCTCCTTCTCTCACATTCTCAGCCCCTTTCCCTATAGAGATCTCTGTCTCTCTCTCTCTTTCTTTCGCTCTTTCTCTCTTTATTTCTCTCTCTTCTCTTTCTCTCTCTCTCTCTCTCTCTCTCTCTCTCTCTATCTTCCTTTCTTTCTCTCTCTTATCTATCTGTCTATCTTTCTCTTTCTCTTTCTCTGCATATTTTTCTTTCTCCATTGATCTCTCTTTCTTTATTGATCCCTGTCTTTCTCAATTGATCTCTCTCTTTCACTATTGATTGATATCTCACTCTCTCTCTAGCTCTCTTTATCGCTCTTTCTTTCTCCCTCTCCTTCTCTCACTTTCTCAGCCCCTTTCCCTATAGAGATCTCTCTTTCTCTCTCTTTCTTTCGCTCTTTCTCTCTTTATTTCTCTCTCTTCTCTTTCTCTTTCTCTCTCTCTCTCTCTCTCTCTATGTATATATATCTCTCTCTCTATGTATATCTCTCTCTCCCTCTCTCTCTCTCTTTTACTCTCCAACATCCTCCACCCTTTTCTCCCTCCCCTCACCCATTGCAGGGTATCCTCTAGTCTCATCCATTCCCCCCCCCCACCCACTCCCATCCCATTTCTTAGTTGTATTTTCTTACTCTTCTTCCGAGCTGCTTCTATCACATCAAGTGTTCTCTAATGACATCACAAACTTGATATATCCGCGTTTGATAGACCCGGCCCAAGGGCCAGGATCTGCTCCGTTGTTGCCGCTGCTAGAGTGGCAGAGGGAGGGGGTGGGGAGCAGTGTGGTGCGGCCGGTGGTGCGCATGGTTTGCTGGTACGTGAGTGTTTCATTGACACCAAACCATTTTATTTTCACTTTCCCTTTTTTTCTCTCTCTTTTTCCTGTTTTTTTTTTTTTTTTTTTTTTTTGATAGCTTGAATAAGGAGCTTGGCTGCTGTGCGAGTGTGTGTGTGTGGGTGGGTGGGTGGTTGTCTGTGTGTGGTGCGTTCGTGTGCATTTTGTGAGCTTAATTGAAAATTGAGTGCTTAACTTTGATTTTGTTTTCAACGGAAGCGCGCGCCCCACTCGAAACTCAACTCCGAGCGACGCCGAGTAACGAGGACTCTGCCACGGCTGACTGAATGTCGCCCGCTCCACGCCACCCAGACTCTGCCTGCCTGCCTGCCTGCCTGCCTGATTGTTGTTTGTGTGCGGCTTTTGGCACATTGAATATTGCACATTGTGACCTCACACACACACACACACACAGCCTCACACAGAGCTCAGCGTGCCACACACATATATAGTATATATCTGTATGGCTATATATTGATATATATTGTTTTTCTTTACACCTCGCATTTTTGTGCCCAGCTCTCACACAGCGTGTCGCTCTTGTCGCTGCCTGTTTTCTTTACTTTTCTTTTTTCATATGCCCTGAAATCATGAAATATTTTCCATAAAAGGGGCATATGCGTTGCTTCACAGAGCTTGTAACAGACCGGCAAGAGGCGTGGCAGCTGAGCTGGTCGAGCTATGCCTTTCATCTCTGGCCCTAAAACAGTTGAGCTCTTGGAATATATATTCTATATATTTTATAAGCGAGACTGACTATATCAGCTCTTCAAATATATAAAGGTGTATGATCAATAAGATATTATGTAGAAAACTACTTAATATATGTATATACTCTCTCCCTCTATCACTCCCTCTCTATTTCTCCCTCTCTCTCGCTCTATTTAATATACTTTCTATGTTTTTCTATAGTAAACTCTATAACCTACATAGATTCTGTAAAATCTCTCTTCTTCTATTATAGGCTTTACCAATTTATCATTTTTTCTGATATAGGTCTTATGTAGGATATAAGCAGCTCTTCTATATATATATAGACTATATAGAGTATATAGAGCTTCTCTGTAGTATCCACACTCCAGTCTTTTAGATTTCTACTATATAAAAACTAAAGTAAACATCATTCATCTGAATTTTCCGGGTATTTTTTAGTCGTTCACCTTGCCACGCTCCATATATAAATCTTATTCAAACTTATGCTGTTGCTGTTGCTTCACTTTTCTAAAATCTAGCATGAGGCAAGAGAAACTCGAACTCTTCTTAGTTTTTCCAGGGTATTCGCTAGTCGTTCACTTCCTTTACAACGTCAGCAGACTAACTCTTACTCAGGTTATTTTTGCTGCTGTTGCTTCAGCTTTCTATGCAAGAAAACTCAATTCATTGCAGTTATCAGGGTATTTGCTAGTCGTGCACTGCCCACCCAGCGCACTTTATACTTGTCATGTTGTTTTTGTTGTTTCTGTTGTTGTAGTTTGTTTTAAATTGACAAATTGACTTGTTGGCTCTGGCACGCCCCCGCTGCTATTTTTGGCTTCAGTCTCGTGTCGTGTTTTTGCCTTTTTCCTTGTTTTTTGGCGCATAATCTCTCCCTCGCTCTCTCTCGCTGGCTCTCAAAGTGAATTCGTTAAACACTTTAAAGCACAGCGAGCGGGCAAAAGCCTATTTAATTGTGTGCAAATGCAAATCTAATTGTTTTAACCGATTTACTGGCGCCCAGCGAATTATGTTTTGTGGCTTGTTTTTTTTTTTGTATTTTATTGTTTTCAGCGCAACTCGAAAAGTTCTATTTAATTGTGAAAAGCTCGAACAATTGGCCTTTTTTTTGGCCATAATTGCAAGCGGTTTTAATCATTTAATTCAATAAAATCGGAATTGTTGTGGGGTGAGGAGGGAGGGAGCACTAGAGTTGGAGATATGCAGAGTGATGTAGAGGGAAGGTGGAAGGTGGGGAGGGAGGGACGTGGGCAGAGGCTGTTAGTCAGCGGGTAACCATTTGACTAAGCTGATATCTGCCTTTGGCTTAGTCAAGGTATGTATTGGTCATGTGCTTGATAGGGGTGTATTGGTGCACTTGTATACCATGTAGTTGGCTATGCGAAAGTCAGCTTGTATACCGAGCCCTGGGTAACCTTTGTGAGCCTACTTAGCATAACAAACGTGTAACTAAAGTCAGTCCAGCATCAACAGTCAAGCGCCTCAGCTTCAGCCTTCTGTATTTCTTATATATTCTTATATATCTATACAATATAGTTGACTGCTAAAAGAATTTCCTATACATACCCCTACAATCTACTATACTACTATTAGAATTTCCCAAGCATTTCTATACAATATCATTTACTACTTTGAGCATTTTCTTAACAGTCAATTTGTTCTGCCCTCTGCTCGCCGTCTGTCCGTCAGCTAGAGGATACAGAGAGGCTTTATATAGCATGCCTTTAGCTCAGTTGTCATTCGAACTGAGTTGCTTAGATCTTCTCTTCTTGATTCTCTTGATTACAACTAATTTTCTTCTATAACAGACTAATATTTTATATATTCCCATCTTTAGATATAATATCTAATATAAAGTATATATGTCGGAGCGTGGTTGGTTTGTCCAGGACTCTCTACTTTAGTCCTTCTGTCGGAGACTCTATTGCTAGTCGTTTATCGACCCAACATCTATGGTTGTCTCTCTCTCTCTCTCTCTCTCTCTCTCTCTCACATTGAAAATTAGCAACACAGACACTTCTCAACACTATTTAGTTCCTTTCCAACACTATAGGAGACAATTCCAACTATCTATGACTGCATATATATATATATATCATATATTCCTATCTTTAGATACAATATCTAATCTAGACCTCAAGTATCATCTGCAACATCTGAGTTGCTCCGATAGCTTTATCTATATCTATAAAACTTCCGCATCACAATGCTCGTTACCACACTGCTCCGATAGTACTTCTATATAATTTAGACATATCTCAGGCTTTTCATGAAATCGATTATCGATAGTTATCGATGCTGATGCTTGAGCCTAGAGAGCTCTCTCACATAAATATCTATAATTAATAGAGGAGAATAGAACTTCTCTTAATTATACTTTCGCCTATATGCCGTATATCGCTACAAGCCCCATTTTAGCCCACAGGGCATCAGCTAGTCACTCAATTAGGAGACTTTCATTTGTTTACATCTTCTCCCACATTTTTTTGTTGGAGCACTCAATCCTAAAGCCGAACTACTGTTGAGTGAGTGCCTCTCCCCACAGAGACGCAACTCACGTGTTTGTTTATATTTACTCAAATGTCAGTTGTTGTTTAATTATGTAACAGTATCTAAACATAATGAGTTTGTGTGTGTGTGTGTGCTGTTGGCTTGGTGTTTATATTTGCATGGACCGCACTGTTGTTGGCTTAAGCATATTTGAGTGTGCGTTGAATTCAAGCAGACGCTGTAAATAAATGGCGCATAGCAAAAAATAAATAAGGCAAACATGCACACACAGCAGACACAAACATTAGACTCACACACACACATCACACACACACACAGCAAGTCACAGCTTGCTTAACTAAACATTTGCCTGCACTAATTGCAAACAGTGCAAACTGCTAGTTGCGCATTAATCATGGGAATTATCGGTCTCTAGCATAAATAATGTTAGACCTCAGCAACAACCATGACTTTGGCAACAACAACACTATATATAGAGTCACATATATATATGTGTGTGTCTATATACATTTATATATATATATATATATGTATATTCAGTTATGCATTGTACCGCAAAAAGCATTTTACTTCTGTGATTCCATGCGGTTGCCTTGTCTTTTTGCGGTTAGCAGGTCATAGCAAATGTACTTTAAATAATATATAATATACTTAAACACACACTTGTATGCATTATAAACACACACACACACACACATACGCACTCTCATATATCACTTGTGTTGATTAGATAAGGACACAGCCAACTGCATTGCAGCTGCAACAAAGAAACTTTCACATCAGTTGAATTCGAGTAAAACAAAAGCAAATTTGAATTTGTTTTGGGTGAAAAAATATATTAGAATCATTAAAAAATATAGGAAAATGTTTTTGAAAATTTAAAAATTTCGAAATTTTAATTTTTTAAAATATTTTGTGGCGAATTTGAAGTGAAATTTTGAGCAAAAAGTATGTAGATAGCTTAAGATAGAAGATTGAGGAGAGAGAAAGAAGATACATGATGCAAGAAGGCAGATAGAAAACTGGAAATAGAACGCTGAAGAGCGAAAATATAAGATAGAAAATGGAAAATAGAAGACAGATGAAGGAAATAAGAGGTAGGAGGAAAAAAGACGGAAGGCAGAAGAAAGAAAAGGGAAAGAGGGATGAGGGAAGAGGGCAGGAGGAAAAAGGAAGAGGGAAGATGGAAGATAGAAGATAAAAGATAAAAGATAAAAGATAGAATATAGAATATGGAATATGGAATATGGAATATGGAATATGGAATATGGAATATAGAATATAGAATATAGAATATAGAATATAGAATATAGAATATATAATATAGAATATAGAATATAGAATATAGAATATAGAATATAGAATATAGAATATAGAATATAGAATATAGAATATAGAATATAGAATATAGAATATAGAATATAGAATATAGAATATAGAATATAGAATATAGAATATAGAATATAGAATATAGAATATAGAATATAGAATATAGAATATAGAATATAGAATATAGAATATAGAATATAGAATATAGAATATAGAATATAGAATATAGAATATAGAATATAGAATATAGAATATAGAATATAGAATATAGAATATAGAATATAGAATATAGAATATAGAATATAGAATATAGAATATAGAATATAGAATATAGAATATAGAATATAGAATATAGAATATAGAATATAGAATATAGAATATAGAATATAGAATATAGAATATAGAATATAGAATATAGAATATAGAATATAGAATATAGAATATAGAATATAGAATATAGAATATAGAATATAGAATATAGAATATAGAATATAGAATATAGAATATAGAATATAGAATATAGAATATAGAATATAGAATATAGAATATAGAATATAGAATATAGAATATAGAATATAGAATATAGAATATAGAATATAGAATATAGAATATAGAATATAGAATATAGAATATAGAATATAGAATATAGAATATAGAATATAGAATATAGAATATAGAATATAGAATATAGAATATAGAATATAGAATATAGAATATAGAATATAGAATATAGAATATAGAATATAGAATATAGAATATAGAATATAGAATATAGAATATAGAATATAGAATATAGAATATAGAATATAGAATATAGAATATAGAATATAGAATATAGAATATAGAATATAGAATATAGAATATAGAATATAGATATAGAATATAGAATATAGAATATAGAATATAGAATATAGAATATAGAATATAGAATATAGAATATAGAATATAGAATATAGAATATAGAATATAGAATATAGAATATAGAATATAGAATATAGAATATAGAATATAGAATATAGAATATAGAATATAGAATACAGAATATAGAATATAGAATATAGAATGTAGAAGATAGAAGATAGAAGATGGAAGATGGAAGATGGAAGATGGAAGATGGAAGATGGACGATTGAAGATGGACGATTGAAGATGGATGATAGAAGACAGAAGAAGAAGAAGAAGACAGCAGGCAGAGGACATACAAAAGAAGAGAAAACGGGAAGAGGGAAGATGACAGATGGAAGATTGAAAGTGGCAGATGGAAGATAGAAGATACAAGAATAAAGACGGAAGATAGGTCGAAGATGGAAGATAGGCAAATGATGGGATGTTGAAGATGGCAGATAGAAGATAAAGGATAGAAGATTGACTACAAAAGACAGATGATGGCAGATAGCTGTGGATATAAATAATTTCATTCTTTCTCTAAGAAAATAACTTCTAACTATATATACAGTAAAAGAAGTCATCTTCTTTAAATACCACTTCTCAAAATCAGTTTAGGAAATATTTGACTCAGAGAGCGCCATGAATAGCTTTTGATCACGATATTTATATATGAATATTTTTAAATTAGCTAGATTAATAGTTTTTATGTCGTCCCTCTTAAATAACCCTTTCTCTACGCCTTTCTCTCAGTTATTTAAGTGCCTTTGAGTAAAAGATTTAGTTGAAACTTATTTTAGCAGCTCGAAATTTGCTCTTCTGATGTTTGTAGTCTAAGTCAGCTTTAGGTGAGCCACTCAAACGATTTTATGCTTCAGCTAAATGAATAGAGCAGTCAGCAGACACACACACACACACACACACACACACACACACACCTTAAATAATACTTAATATAATAAAAAAAAAAATCACAATGCGCACTTTGAAATATTTGTGCGTAGAAGTTGTAAGCAGTTGACATGCTTGATAAGGTCGTCCAGGCAACACGGCAAGGAACAGAGTAAACAAGGGCGAGAGAGGGAGAGAGGGTGAGTGTGTGTGTGTGTGTGTGTGTGTGTGTGTGTGTGTGTGTGTGTGTGTGTGTGTGTGTGTGTGTGTGTGTGTGTGTGTGTGTGTGTGTGTGTGTGATACAGGTGAGAGACTCTTGGCCCATTTTTGGTGGCAGCCATCATCGTCATCAGCATTAGCAACATCATTGAGAATAAATGCCACAGCAACTGGCTGCGCATTCAAGTGACTTAATTAAACGTTTTCCTGGCACAGATAAATGCCAAGGTGTATGAGTGTGTGTAAGGATATGGGTGAAGCTGCCTGCAGCTGAAGCAAAAAGTTGGCACAGACACAGGGAGAGAGAGAGAGAGAGAGAGGGAGAGCATTGCAAATGGTTAGAATGAATGATAGCTTGAGCATATAGACACAGCTGAGAGTGTGTGTGTGTGTGGGCGTGTGTGTGTGAGGCACGTTCTTATAAATTGCACACGCACTCAGTTAGTAGGTGCTTCAATCTTCAATCTATGCGAAATTAATGCACAACAACGTTTTCCCCATCAAGGTCGACTACAGGTCGTTCCCTCCAGACTCGACTCACTAACTAGGCGCACCAACTACTTTCTAGTTTCTCACCCTCCCCCTCTCTCTCTCTCTCTCTTGCTCACCACTCGGGCAGAAGTTTTTGAGCTCTTGGCAAAAGTGCATTATTAACACTTCAGCACTGAGCGCAATGGAAACTGCATTTTGTTCTCTTTGGTTTACCAAAAAATAAACCTTAAATATAGTTGAGGCTCTGCTGGGAGTGGGGGGGGGGAGTGGCGGCAGTAGGGGGGGGAGGGGGCGGTCGATCAGCCACGTCATCATCAGCTTTTCAAAAAGTACAAGTATTGGCTACTCACCTGCCAGCCCAAGAGCAAAAAAGTGGAGCAATGCCGGCTAGTGGGGCGGGGCGTGGAGCGCAAGAGTTGAAGCGGCTATTGCGTAAATCCCAATACAACTTATATTTCAGGCTGCTAAAGCGCATGCAGGGTATATTGCCTTTGGCATGAGATATGTGACAGGGAAGGTTGAGGAAATGGAAAAGAAGAGAATGAAAATTATATAAAAAATAATTGTAAATTTAGTTTGATTACGTTTAGATATATGTTGAGGTAAGTGGAGAGCTGCTGAGACGACCCTCGTAGGAATATTTCTTATAAATATAGTTAAGTTCTTTCTTCAAGCACCATTTATCTAGCAGAAGTTTCTGTGAATCTAGCTTGATAGGGCTGAAGGTGCTGATTGCTTCAGTATATGGGGTACAAAGTATATATAGAGATATATTTCTATGAGTGACTTTAATATGTCTCTCAGTATTGCTAAGGTTACACGGAAGAGTTGCTCACACATAAAATATGATTTGAGGGTTTATTTAGGCTTCAAATCCTGTCGAAACTGTTAACCCCTATATCATTTATTATATATAAAAAGCCCTCTTTAGTTAATCCTAGCATCTTTCGCTCCTATCGTCAGTGACTCAGCTCACAAGCATCACCCACGCCTAGAGCATTCCAAGTTCGTTCAGCTCAGTGCAAAAATTGTTTTGCGTTTATTTTTGGAGAGGCGCCGGCTCAACTTTTTAACGATAAACTATAACGGCGCATAAAAAGACTCGGGCAAAAGTTGGCAGCAGCAGAAGTTTTTGCCAGAAATTTCCTGCTAACGATCAAGTTTTTTTTCCTGCCATACCCTGTAATAATTGAATGTGGGCAAAGAGAGATGATAGATGATAGAGCAAGCAGCTACGATTCTATAAAGCTAGATAATATGGGAACACATAATAGTATAGCATAGGTTAGTGTTTTAGGGAGAGCTGAGGCTAGTTTACAGGGTATATTCTAGTCAAATTTTGTAGCTTAGATAAATCTTTTTGGCATGCTGAGTCTTGAAAATACATAGAGATTTACGTTTATGAGTAGGAGTAGTTGGAGAGCTGGTTTATTTTTGTATACAGGGTATCTCCTAGTCGATTTGGAAGAGCTATAGATACAGATTTTAATATATTGAACTTTGTATGGTTAAGCTTGGCTCTAGATGCGTAGAAAAAGGTTGCAAACAAAGCTCAGCTCAGATTACAGGGTATCTATTAGTCTTTTGTGAAGAGCTGCAGATATTCAAAGAGAAATATACAATAATCTATAGATATATAAGAATATATATTCAGATATAGATGCAATGACTGGTTAGCTCAGGTTACAGGGTATCTCTTAGTCTATATAGACTTGTTATAGGCTCACATGTTCAGTTAAAGCTGCATGGAACACAGTTCCCTAGGCAACTTTTCTCAATTGACAGGGTATCTGGCAGTCGTTCACTGCCGCCTTCCAACACTTGAAGCTGTTTTGTTTTGATTTTTTGTTGCTCCATCTCCGCTTTGTTGTTGGGCAGCACGTGGCGCTCGGCGAACGGAGCCCGAGACTTGAAAATTGGCCGCATTTGTGTATTTGCTGGCAGCAGTTACGAGTGGCGGCCCACGCGGCGTATGAGTGTTGAGGCATTACGCTTAAAACTGTTTGCCAAAAGTTGTGGCACAGCAGCAGCAGCAGCAGCAGCAGCAACAAAGGCAACAAAGCGCCAGCTGTTTCCCTGGGACTCGTCTCTTGTTGCAGTCGATTGTCGATTGTCCAATTTAATTTTAATTTGTGTGTCAGAAATCATACAACGAGAGATTGCAACTGGCAAGTGGCAAGGCGTGGATAAGCAGCGGGCGAAATTCAATTTTTGTATGCACACACTGTTTACTCTGGCGCTTGGCTGGCTGAAGCTGATAAGCTGCGGCTGCTGCTTAAAGTCGCATGCAACACATGCCACTTGCCCCCTTTAGATATGCTTCAAATTAGTTTATGTAACATATACTAAACTCTCTATGTATGTGTGTGTGTGTGGTGGCAGTCATGCGTGCAATCGTTTGATAGCTGGCAACATGCTGCACTTGCCACATGCATCTTGCAACATTTAAACGAATGTTTAAGGCCCAGTGAACATTTGAGCTCGGACCTTGGCGCACATGGCGTATGCGCATTGTGGCACAGTTACCTTTTGAAATAATTAAGACTTTTAGTGCCACACACACACATATAGAGAGACAGCAACTGTGCAACTGTGGCCATTACGTGCCACAAACGCCATCGGTGCAAAATATGCTAAGCACTTGCAAGTGCCCAAAGGCGTGGCGCACAGCGTAGGCTCTGCCTCGTTGCAAGGCTACACGGGCTGCCTCAGTTTTTGCTGCCTGCCTGCCTGCCTGCCTGCCAGCCCGACTGCCTGCTGTTGTTTTTGCTAACTGGCGTTAACGCTCATGGTTTATTCATGAAGCATTGCCTGACTGCCTGGCCTGGCCTGGCCTGGCCAGGGCTGCCTCGGCTGCCTGACTGCCTGTCTCTCAGTCTGTCTGCCGCCTGCTGTTGCATGCCTCAGCTTCCAGCGCTTGTGTTGACCAATTGGATTCAAAAATGAGTCGGCGGTTAGTGATTGCCAGAGTTGGCATACGAGTGCGCATAACACTCGCTCATTCATAGTCACGCACACACACACAGACACACACCCACTCCCTCTCCCTCACCCTCATCACTTTTTGTATAATTCGCTCTGCACAGCTTGAAATATTTGGTCCGGAAAAAACAACTTTTTCTTGAACATTGCATTAAAATCATGTAAGTTCGGCTTTACATAGACATTGATAGTCCAATTGCAGCTGTGCATAGCCAGTGCGCCAGGACAGTTGCCAGATTCCAGGAAAAACTCTACATATTCATGGTCAGGTGCAATGGCTTTGCTCGCTTTCCTAAGCTCCAGCTGTCTAAACTTGCTGCTGAGCATATGAGTACGATAGCAAGGCAGCTAGCTATATGAGCTCAAGATTTGCAGTTTTTCAGTTGAAATTTGTAGTTATCGATAGTAAAAATGAAATTTCGGTCTTAGAATAAATGTCGAACGTCTTCAAGGTTCATTTACTTAGATTTTATGAACTTTAAGGAGCTTTCAAGCGCCTTTAATGTGCTTTAGGTTGTGTTGAAGAGCTTTTTAGAGCAAGAATGCGCTTTAGACTTGTGCATTTGCATGCGCTATAGCCCTTTTAATGTACTTTGCTGCATGTGTGCGAGCTTTTTAAACTTTAATGCGCTTTTATGGTATATACATACATGTAGACAGACCAATTTAAAGAGCTTTATTAGCAAGGGCTTATTCTGATTAAACTTTAAAGAGCTTTTGTGCTATACAAGCCATTCAAGCAGCTTTCTTGAGCACTATGAAAGGCTTCAGATGTTTTGGAAAGCTTTAAGCGATTTTGTTTAGTTTTTCCAAAGTTCTTTTGGCTAAAAACAAAAAATCTATAAATATATTTAAATATTCAAGGCTTCATTTAAGTAAAGCTTTATATTATTATCTTTTTACTTATTGCCCAATAATAACAAATTAATCAAAAGCTTTGAGTTTCGCCGAGTCTCACATATCTCCTTGATATCTAGCTGAATATGTTTAGCTCGCTTTATGCAAACAACGTTCAAGTCCGCAATTGACACAAGTTCAAGGGCCGGAAATGATTTATAGTCGAGAATAGATAGAAATAGATGAATCGAAATGAAAAGGTGATTTCATTGACACCGCAGAGCACGGGCTGAGCACATAAATCTCATATTTTGTTTGGCCTACATTAAAAGCACTTGCAGGAAATTACATTTATGTTTCTTATTTTTAGTGACAGTTTCCTCACACACACAGGCACACTCACACACAAATCAGAATTCATTTGATTTGATTTGATTTATTTACCGTAATGCATGAAGCGGCGCGCGCTTCGCTCGCTCTCCTGCTGACAGGCCCCAAAAGTAAATCCATGTCCAAATAGTGCGCCATAAATTGAAAATGGCGGCCACGTGTCAGCAGCGCCAAAATCGAAAAAGAAAATCAAGTAAGAAGCCGGCTAACCGCTGTATGATGGACTGCCTAATACTCGCTCTTGTTGCTGAAGGAGTAGGAAATTTGCTTTGGAATTCAGATTTTATGAAGCGAAGCCTGAATCATGGAACTTTTAGTGTTAGCTGAAGTAGATGTGACTTTGTGGTGTGTATAATATAGCTGATAGCTGATGAAACGATGTGTATTATTAGGGGTACTCCCGATTTGACAATATATTCAACCTATAGAGGCTGTCTACAGGCAAAAAGTTGAGTTTCAGTAAACTACTCTCAGACTTTTATATGCCAATAGTAGGGTTCCATCTGTAGCGCTTTGTCCGTAGGTTACTATCCGTAGGGTTCTATCCGCAAGTCTCTGGAAGATCCTAGATAAGCTGACTATAGTATTAGTAGAGTAAAGAAGTAGAACGACGAAACCAATCTACCCTCTTTCACTATCCCTTCACTGCCATTGAAAGCGAAACATTGAGGAAGAGCGAAAAGAGAATTGGGGAATAGCTGACAGAAAAGAGTGTCCAGTAACGAGTATATCAATAGATATGGGCTCGCAGTAGAGCTCGTAACTAGTTGATGTTGACTGTGCGACCCATAAACCTAAATCGGGCAACGAGCGTGGCTTTATGTTTATTTGATGCTCATAACGCGCGCTCGGCGCTCGCTGTTTGTCCTTGTTGCTTTTTCGGCTTTTCGGCCATAAAATTGATTGTCCTGCTGCTAGAGGATGGCCAGGACCAGGACAGGCGCTCAATTTCACGATTTTTCGATCTGCCATTGTTCTTGGCTGCAGTTGCTGGCAATCGAACTTATGACATGCAATTTGCACAGATATTAAGACAAATTGAATGCTTACGGCTTAGCTATAAATGCAGGCCATATAAATTGGAACAGCACAGATTCTCTCTCTCTCTCTCTCTCTCTCTCTCTCTCTTATATTCTCTTTCTCAATTGCAGCCCTTGGCAAACTCTTGTCATTTGGTTTTGAGGCGCTCGCTGAAGCCTAGCCACATTTTCAATTACATGCACAGAACTCTCTCTCAAAAAAACATTCGCTTACCAACACTGCTCGTTCACCTCAAATTTCAATTTGCTGTTTGCACACACAATTTTTCGCAATTTTCGGGGTTTTTGTGCCCATGTTTTATGGCCATCAACGACTGCGATAATGATGCGCAAGCCTTACCCGACCTATACATGCACATATATGGATATATGCATATGTGTGTGTGTGTGTGTGTGCACTTTCATGCGCTTGCTTGTGCTCGTGTGGCTAACCACCTTTCATTGCTGCGGTCACAGGTCGGACCACTCTTTATTCGTTCTGCATTTCTCAAATGCACTCTCATTTCTCCGAGTAGTTTGCGATTTTAGCTGCAGTTTGTGGCATTGAATGTAATTAACACTGTTAATTGGCAGCTGTCAACACTGTTCAATGTGTATGTCTAACTACCAAATTGGTTGACCAACACTCTTTCCGGCTCGCAAGCAAATTGAGCTGGCTTTGAGAAATATATATAAGAAATTGCTGGCAATTTGCTGTGAAGTGATTGAGGCTATGTGGAAAGCAGTGTTGTGAAACGCGGGAGAGTGTTTTGAGGAAGAGTGGCAGAGGAATATTGGAGTTATGCAGATATATTGCCATTGATTGAGCAGTATTTGGAATAGAAAATATAAAAAATATATATATGTATCGTTTTGCAACACTGTAATAATTTTTAGAGCTTAGGAAACGATAGGAAATTCATCTAAGTCTGAAATATAGCAAAGCTATTGAAATCTTATAGATTTTATAGCTTATTAGATATGTACATATCGTTTTCCAACACTATACTTAATTTAAAAGGAAATTTTACAAGAATTATGCTGTCGGGAATAAGAATAAGACCAAGAATTAGTAGAGATATTATCTGAAGAACTTTTAGCATTGAAGCTGGAAATAAATTTAGGATAATACGCAAGACATTAGCGAAGACTAGGAAGAGGAAGACTTACAAATTGTGATAGTGTTGTAAAATATGTGAAATATAGTGAATATATCTAGACTTCTATCATAGCTAGGTATTTCGTTAGCTCTCTGGCTGCAGCTGCATAGAAATATGAGCATGGGCCTTTGCCTTTCAGATCAAGCCTATATATATCTATCCATTTACTCTTATATCTGGAACAATCAGGCTTTGCAATTGAATTATTCTGTCTTTTCTTCAAAGTGTATCTGATTGTCTGCCATTGAAATGCGAACAATTTAATTGTTAATTTTTTATGCCAATTTTTGCATTTGTTTTGTGGTCCTTTTCACAATTTAATGCTATATAAACAAAATGCCTGTCTCTTCTGCCTGTCTTTCTTTTTTTTTGTATATAAATTTATTTTAAATATATATAAATTCCATATACAAATTGTGCACAGCAAATTAAAAATGAAATACAAAAAAAAAATGCATATATATATATATATATAAAAGTAAAGTGTAAAATGCAGCTGAATGTGAAATGTGGAAAATCATCTGTCAAATGTGTTTCACATGAGTGTGCGTGTGTGTGTGAGTGTGTGAGTGTGTGTGTGCTGAAATTGCAACACTGCATTTGTGATTGTGGCGGTAATCTGCGTTGCTGTTGTTGCTGTTGTTCGTCAGCGCAAAAACCAACAAAAGCGTAAAGCAGTTCGACTGACGTGTTGCATACTTTTAAGCGCAGCTGTATTGGTGTGCCGCAGAGTAAATGGCATTAGGGCGGGGCTCATCCCCCCCATGCAAAAACATTTAAATGAAACGAATTTATTTGATAATTCCCTTTGATTGCGCCTATCTTTATTTTTGGCGAATCTGTTAAAGTATATTCTTCTTTTTTTAATTTCATGCGCAAGTTTTCTTATTTATTTTTAAAAGCTGCATAAATTTGTATATAGATTTTTTAAAATCAGTTTAACTGTTTTTTATTCAATTTAGTTTTCGCTTGTTTTTTGTAAATTTATGAGAATTGATTTTTTCGCTGAGTTTCATAACTATATTACAGCGAGGGCTGCTTAAAAGCTAATGAGAATTTTGATATGTGAGTGCGCTTATTTTTTATATCAAAGAAAAAAAATATGAGAAAATCGATATTAATGAAAAAATAAATAATTTATACAAAAATAGTTCAAAAATTCGTAGTATTTTTAAGCAAACCTCGCATACTTTATTTTCTTAACTTTTTCTGGCATTTATTTTCTATATATTTTAATTTTTTTTTAAATTTATTTTTTTTTATAATATGAATAACTCTATTTATTTTCCCATTTGCTGACTACATTCATTGAATATATTTTGATGATTGCAATTTTTTATTATTTTTAATTGAATTATTTTTCATGGTATTTTTTTATTAAATAGATCAACTATTTTTTATGTAATTTTACGTTTAATTTCCTCTTTTTGAATGAGTTAAATTAAGTTTTATGTTTATATATGACTTTTTTTTATATATATATGATAAACTATTTATTTATATAATTTTTTTAAATTTATTGATATATTTTTGTATGCTTGAAGCTAATTTTTATGAAGTGTTAAATATTTTTTGGTGTAATATTATTACTTGGCAGGCAGTTTTTTGCCACAAGCATTACAGAGAGGTTTAATTATAGAAATATAAATATTTTAAGCTTTTTATATTTGTTTTTTTTGCTTCATTTTGACGTGGATTTTTCTATAAAAATGCAGTTTCACTTGGAATAGTTTTTCGTGCTGCTTCGTTCCCAACATTGAATTTAAGATGTTAACTGCAATCGGCTTAAAGCCAACCAGAACTTGGCGCTGGGCTTTGGCTCTTTGTTTTTAATGACTCGTCGCCATTGTTTGGCTTTTGTCGTTGTCGTTGTCGTTGCCTTTGGCTCTGGCTCTGGCAGTGGCTCGGAGTCTGGCGTGGCATGCGTCCAAGTAATTTTAATTCTATTACCCATTACAAGAGCGAGAAATGCTGCAGTGCAATGGGTGCGCGCGTCTCTCTTTCAAGTACTTTGTGGATGCGGCTGCGACTGCTGCTGCACTTAATTTCTATTATAATGATGACATGCCGTCTCTGCAAGGGCTGCCCAGCAGACACGCCCACAAATGCCCACACGTAGCCGCACACAGCACACACACGTATATAGAGCCACGGCGCTGCCTTATTATTTTCTATTTCTCTTTTTATTTCATTGCATTCTCGGCGCGTTTTTTACTTTGGCGACGCGACGCGACGCTTCCGCTTTTATGGACATTTAGATGCAAAGTTTCTGGCATAAAAATGGCGTGGCAGATAATTTTCATAATTTTCAACTACATTTCATTGTGCAACTGTGGCGCGGGGGCGTGGCCCGTCCACGGCCAGTCGCTTTCAACTGGCTCGTTATTCTCAGTTTTATTTTCGTGTGACACTAAAAAGGAAGCGAAAAGTCAAAGTCGTTGCTGCACCAGCACCAGCAGCAACAGCAAAAGCAGCCAAGTTGGTTTTTATTAGCTCGCTGCTTGCATTTCATTTGGTCATTTCTTCCTTTTTTTTTTTTCTTCTGTGCGCACACAATGCTGTCGCTGAGTGTGCATAGGTAAAACGAGCAAATGCCCTGTAACGAGATATTAAGTATGTTTTGTACTGCAACAAGGTGCTCTTTGCTTGGTATTTGACATGATAACTGCAGAACTTTAACTTGTTTTCGATCGGGTAGTTTTTAAATGAACTGGCAACATTCTTAGGAGTACGCATACCAAATTTAAACTATGTTGTTTTAATAGTTCCCGAGTTCGTTGGGGCTAGTTGAGAGAAAGTGTTGTAGGCACGTCTTCTGGTCTCTTTTTTAGACTGTATGCAATCAAAGTATCCTTTACAATAGTCATAGCTCTGCAAACTCCGCTAATACTTATGTTTTTTATTTGATATTTTCTCTTTTACTCGAGAATTATAGAACGATGTCATGAAAGTGTTATGAAACTGAGTTAGTTATGTCATAAAGAGCTCACATACCAAATTTCAGCTGCCTATCTATTATAGTTCCCCAGTTCACTGAGACTAGCTGATAGACTAAACTATGTAGAGTACTCTGATTGCAGTTTTATACGCTTTCAACTGCACTTCACGTCTATCATAGCCAGCTCTTGCCTATTTCTTTCAGCGTTTACAGGGCATAATAAGAGCAGCAGCAGCAGCAGCGGCGGCAGCGGCAGCGGCAGCGCTTGCTTTGTTGCAGTCACTCGGACGCCAGACTGTGGATGGCAGTGTATTATATTTTATTAGCCTCTGCTGGGCAAATTTATGTTATTAAAGGACTTTAAGCCCTTGGCTTTGCCATGACAAATTCAGTTAAGACTCGGCGACGGTCGCTGCGCGCGCCTCAAAGTATGCCATAAAATTGTGCAACGTGTTAAACGGTAAACACGCATTGTGCCACTGAGAGAGAGAGAGAGAGAGAGCGAGCGTGTGAGTGATGTCATAGAATGCTTAGCATATTGCAATCAAAATGGAAAATATAACATAGTTACGTAAAATGCATTACATGGCTGACAGGCGACAACAAACACACACACACACACACACACACATACATGACACACACTCTGGCCGAGCATATGTTGTCTCTGTCGATGGGTTACAGTTAAGTGCTGCATGTAAACGGGTTTATGACACACACTTCGCTGTCTGCCACACATATCATCCACAGTTGCCACTCGCGCGCTGTCCTTCGTCCTTCGTTCCCTCTCGACCTCCCCTCCTCCGCGCACTTTAGTATTCAGTTGACTTCGTCTGTAATTCCTTTGGCACCTGCATGTAATGAGTAAAGGGTGCTGCTGCTGCTGCTTGCATTTACTTAACTTTAATGGAGACACGCTTGTAATAATAATAAGAATCCATTCACTTACACAATCAAATCATTCACAATCATTCACTTAAGTCTTTTCGTAATCATCGTGATGTGAGTTTTGATTTTGAGCTTTCATTATTGAATGGACACTTACAGCTGAAATTTCATCGGGTTTTTCCAGTATGTTGCGTCAGTTCCCTTGTCGCTTCAAGGCCTTTATCGCTCTGTCGACATTCGATTGCCTTCAAATTGCCTTATCACTCGTGCGCCTATCTCTCTCACCTAGCGTGTGCCCAGAATGTGACATTTTGGATTTGTGAATGTTGTCTAGCTGCAAAGCTTTGCCTCTCACCTTGTTTAGCTTGTTTTGGCTGCCAGTCGAAGCTATGCCAGCTCATACTTCCATATCCTAGCAATACTTTCTGTGGGAATGGCTAGTCGTAACTATAGCTTATAGGCCATGGGATCGATATCGATATATCAGGTGTGAAATCTCAAATATATGCATGCTTGACTTTTTAGCCACTGATTCATATGTTCTGCTGGAAAGTCTCTAAGACTGCTTTGTACACCAGATTAAGTCATAGATTATATATCCTATATACAAGTCGAATTTCAGAATGAATCAGTTCATGGACTGTTCTTCTAGTCTGACCGAAAGAGCTCGTAGAAGTCTAATACCTTAACGAATCATTGAATCGCATTCTCCATCCTCTAAGTCTCTATTGCACTTAAGGCTACCTGAATTGGTCACAGGATATAAGTATCACTTCCTTCTCCATCCTCAAAGTCTCTACCAAACTTAAACTTATTTGTATATCACAGGATATATATCCAGATTAATATCTTAATATCAGCTTTATATCTTAAAGAGTCATTCAATCTCATTCTTCACTCTCTATACTCCTAGCCTCTATCATACTTAAGCTTAATTCAGTAGCTTTCAGCATATATATCCTTTTTAGAAGTTCATCCTCCGAGCTGACCTTAATGGCTCACAGCATATATATCCTTTGCAGAAGTCAAGCCTCTTAGCAAATCATTTCATTCTCCAATCTCCTAGTCTCTCTCCACACTTTAGCTCACCTGCATAGCCCAAGCCTTAAGCCAAATCATACACTTCAAACTACGCACAGAATTATGAGCAATTTTACTTTGATTCGAGCTCTCGAGCTCTTTACAGCTCTTACAACTGGCCGAGTATCAGATTCGATACAGGAGTCAAGTGCTTGATGCACTTGAGCTGCTGCGAGCTGCTTAGCATACTTTGAGTTGGACTCTGATTATAGCCAACGGCTATTGATGCATGTTCAACTTGTCGCTGTAAGTTTAGCAATTGTTTCATCACGCACACACTGAGAGAGGGAGAGAGAACTGTGAAAAATCAACAATCATAAATTTAATTTAAATGTAAATTAATTTTTCGCACATGCAGCAGCTGGAGCAGCAGCTGGAGCTGCATGGATTTGGCATTGTAAAGTTTTATAAGCTGACTTATCTAACTAGATTTCATAAGTCGGTTCGTTTGTGGCTACATCTTATATAGATTGCACTGGCTACGCACCTTCGCACTCACTCACCCTCCTCTCTCTCTCTCTCTCTCTCTCTCTCTGCAAAGTTTAGCTGGCATTGAAAGTGCAGCAAACGTTTCCGTTTTTAGAACTTTGCCATATCCGGCATTTGCTTACAATTCAAATTGGCTTTGCCAGCCGAACGAGCGGCGACTGGGCGACTGGGCCACTGGAGGCACGGTCAGGCTGACTCGACTGTAAGATGGCATATTTCTTGGTGCTCGGCGTAACTTTTTGCCAGCTGCAAAGTTTTTGCAACTTCAGGTGTAATGTGCGGAAATGCTCACATTTTGTGAGCAGCCCTCCTGTCCCCCCTCTGTACAACTCTGCGTATGCGTACTTTAAAGTAAATATTTATACAGAGACTTGACTTTTAGACAGCAGCTTGTCTGTCTCCCCCTCTCTCTCCCCCTCTCTCTCTCTCTCTTTCTCTCTCTGCTGCATATGTAAATTTGCTTAGACTGGCAAATCAATATGGCCCAGGACAAGTGTCACTTTTTGCACCGTTGCTGCACTGGTTTATACAATTTGATTGTGTGCATACATATATATATATATAGATATATAGATATATATATATACATACACACACAGTCATGTGCACTTCCTTTCAGCTGCTGCAGAAAAAAGCTTGTTTTAGATTTTCAGCCAGCAAGAAATGCATCAGCTTGACTCCATTGTTTGCCAGCTGACAATGCACAAAAATTGTATTTCTAAGAAATTGTGTTGTCCACACATAAATATATATATAGATTACAAATATCCGTATATATTTGTTACATATTCCTTATCTAACCTGCGCCTGGCACTCGAAACTGTTTCAATTTTGTAAATAAAAACAATTAAAGTTTTTAGTGCTTTGTTTAATTTAATTGAAAAAGTTATCAAACCTTTTTCCACTCCAGCTGCCAGCACACTGCACTGAGCTTGAGCACTTGAGTTTGAGCACAGATAAAAATTTATAATTAATTCAAGTATTTGTTACATTTTCTCACATACGCAAATAAATACTAATTCTCAAGTGACAGCAATTCAATTTGTTCGAAATTTGCATACCCTGTGCTAAAGGTGTGGGCGGTGGGTGTGGGATATGATGGGGCTAGGGCATAGCAGGCAGGCAGGTAGGCAGGTAGGCTGCAGTGGGACTTGAAGAGGGAAAGAAACTAATATAGATCATAACCATTATTATTATATATACTATTATATTTATATATACTATATATACTTATAGCAATCTTAAATATTTACTTATATTATATATATACTTATATTTTCTTTATTCTTTAGGCTATTCTTAACTATTTTCTCGAAAAGTATTATAAAGAAAATTAAATTAAATATTTAAAAATAATGTTTACACTATTTGGGCTAGGCTTTACTTTTTTTTACAAGTAGATATATATATATAATTTATGTATATAATTTTATATAATTTATTTGGATTTTCCCAATGGAATCAATGTGGTTCCTACATAATTTACAGCAATTTTATACATTTAAAAAAAGTTTTATTACACACTTCTTATCTGATTTTGGATACAATAAAAAGACGTTTCCTTTAAGTAAAGAAAACTTTATTATAAATTTTAAATAAATTATAGAAAAATATATTTAAGCAAATCCTAACTTTTTCTTATACTCCTATATATATATATATTTATATATAATTATTTATATGCATTATACTTCTTAGAAAGTACATAAACTGCAGGGCAACTGCCCGTCCATCGCATTCTTCCTTGGAAAACTAGTCTCCCCACTTATTTACACCTTTTCCAAAGGCATGCGAAAGCTACCTTAACTCAAGTTAACTGAAGCGCGTGGCCAATTATGAGAGGCACTTGAGTGCAGAATCAATTGTGCTTTTTGATTTCACAAGCATAGTATGAAATGCCATCCAATGTTAAGTGCATGATAGCAAAGGCTTAATCTCATATCCTTTCATAAATTTGGCGAACGGAAACGGTTGACTGCAGCGACCCCCCCTGAAGCAAATGCAGGTGCTTAAAAACAATTTGCACTTGATTAAAAAACAAAGGAACTCGAAGTATTTTCGTCGTCAGCAGGGAATGTGATAAGCGAGTGGGGTCTAGGCGGCAGTGAACGACTAGGAAATACCCTAACTGTAAATATAGCTACAACTTGAGAGGGTTTCATCGACTCGACTCTAACGTCTCTAGCTGAGAATCCATAAGCTCGAAGCCTTCGGTCTACAGTCCTCACAACCAATATACCCCTTTTGCACACTTTTCCTCCGGCTATAAAAATAAAATCTATAAACATATTACTTTTTTGTCAAGTGCCGTACAAAGTGCGCATACGATAAGCTCCATTTGTTAAATATATAGTTGACGATTTATGACGGATCATAAAAACGCCTTAACGACTTTATATATATAAATTTATCTGTCTATATATACGCGAGTATTTGAGCTGTAATCTGTGCCATCGCTGGCTGTAAATTGGACGCGCTGACATGCGTCTAATCAGCTGTTTAGTAGGCTATGATTTGCGATTTGCCCCCCGCCACGTCACTCAAATCTCAGCTATCTCTCTCGCTCTCACAATGTCTGCCGATTCGGGGCTGCCCCTGTGACGATTTGGCTTTAATCTGATAGCCCGATATTTGTTTATTGGCCAACTTGGGTTGAAAACGTTTACAGACGTTGGCAGATTGAGCGATAAGTTGGCAAACACACATCGAACTGCAGCTTTAGGAGGTGATTGGATGGTAAACTATGCTTAGAATAATAGTTTGATAACTTGCTTGAAGGCTATGCCTGATATGAAATAGAGTAGATAGAGAGTAAGGAGTAGAGAGCAGAGAATAGGGAGTAGAGAGTAGAGATTTGAGACTAGACAATATAGTAAAGACATGTATCTACCATAATTTGCAAAACACTCACATACATATCTCTACCTACTATTCTTTGTGGATCAATTTTATACTTCTCGTGAACAAGTGGCAACGCTTGCAATAAAATCTTTTTATAATATGGTAACATGCTAAGTTCAACGTTTTAGTTCGAGTAAAAATTAGTTTTAAATCTGTGCCATAAAGTCCTAAAGCCATAAATTAGTGTAAGTAAAATTTGGCGAAAGGGTGGCAACGCTAAGAGCTATAGTCTTTTAAGAAGGCTATCAAACTGTTGAGACTGTTGTTGTGTACACAATTTTGTTGTATATGTTAACATTAAGAATGCTAGAACAAATTCTCCAAAAGGTGGCAACGCTAAAATAGAGAAACACTTTTTAAAGTGTTGTAAAATGCCTTTCAAATGATTATTTTTGCATATATATATAAAGAATAAAGTGATGCAATAGTTTTTTTAATAGGTGGCAACGCTGTAGCTTTAAAATTTGTTCAAGTGTTGTAAAATGTATTAAATATAGCATATAGTTTCATTATAAACGAATTTAGAATTGTTTTCTTTTATATATAACTAAAAGAAGCCAGAGCTTTTTCAATAGGTGGCAACGCTGTAGCTTTAAAATTTGTTCAAGTGTTGTAAAATGTATCAAATATATCATATAGTTTCATTATAAACGAATTTAGAATTGTTTTCCTTATATATATAACTAAAAGAAGCCAGAGCTTTTTCAATAGGTGGCAACGCTGTAGCTTTAACTGCAAATAAACTTCTTTTAAAGGGTTTTAGGCCTTATATTTAAGTCTTATATACGAAATTTCTGTGCTCATGCTTCAACTGACCCAAGAACTGAAAGTCTAAGAGTTTGTCCAATAGGTGGAAACGCTTAACATCAAGCCAACACGCTTAATGAACAACCCTTGATTTATTAGCCTGTTTGCACGCTTTGTAATTATCTAATTAGTAAACAAGAAAAGCGCAAAGGCAACAAAAAGCAGAAATTGAAATTTCGATCATAAATCTGATTCGGTGTTTATCGATCGGTCAGGCAGGCGGCACTTGTGCCCGCCGATCGTATCTAATCTCTGGCAGACCCCATAGGTTGGCTGCTCGCGAAACTTATTGACACAAGTCGAGTGCGATAAGCGAAGAATTTGCATCGCAAATCATTCAAGTTTCACGAACTATCAAGCATTTTGTTCTTACCCGTTGCAGGCGAGGCGTATAAAAGGCTGTGCAGTGTGCCCAGAGAGCTCAGTGTGGAACTGGATTCCATTAAAGCATTAAGATGTTTCTGACCAAAGCACTGGTTGCCTTTGCCTTTGTGGCGCTGGCCACTGGCCAATACCACCACAACTACAAGAGCGGCAGGAATGGCATGGTCCACCTGTTCGAGTGGAAATGGGACGATATCGCAGCTGAGTGCGAGAACTTCCTGGGACCCAACGGCTTCGGCGGTGTGCAGGTGAGAAGCGAAGGGCTGAATGTTACCCAATGCAACAGTTTGAGAGCTATTCTCTCCTCTCTCTCTCTCTCTCTCTCTCTCCTAGGTCTCGCCTGTCAACGAGAACGCTGTGATTGGCAATCGTCCCTGGTGGGAGCGCTACCAGCCGATCTCCTACAAGCTGACCACCCGCTCGGGCAACGAGCAGCAGTTCGCCAGCATGGTCCGTCGCTGCAATGACGCCGGCGTGCGTATCTATGTGGATGTTGTGTTCAACCATATGGCTGCCAATGGCGGCACCTCAGGCACTGGCGGCAGCTCAGCCGATCCGGGGTCCAAGAGCTTCCCGGGCGTGCCCTTCTCCTCGCTGGACTTCAATCCCACCTGCGCCATCACCAACTACGCTGACCCCACCAACGTGCGCAACTGCGAGCTCGTTGGTCTGCGCGACTTGAACCAGGGCAACTCCTGGGTGCGCGACAAGATCGTTGACTTCCTCAACCACTTGACGGAGTTGGGCGTTGCCGGTTTCCGTGTGGATGCCGCCAAGCACATGTGGCCTAGAGATCTGAGCGCCATCTATGGACGCCTGAACAACCTGAACACGGCTCATGGCTTCAACTCGGGCGCCAAGCCCTACATCTTCCAGGAGGTCATTGATTTGGGTGGCGAGGCCATCTCCAAGTCGGAGTACACCGGCATGGGCGCCATCACTGAGTTCCGTCACTCGGACTCCATTGGCAAGGCTTTCCGCGGCAAGGATCAGCTGCGCTACCTGAGCAACTGGGGCACGTCCTGGGGCTTTGCCAGCTCCGATGCTTCGCTCGTGTTCGTCGACAATCACGACAACCAGCGTGGACATGGCGCCGGTGGCGCTGATGTGCTCACCTACAAGGTGCCCAAGCAGTACAAGATGGCCTCCGCCTTCATGTTGGCCCATCCGTTCGGCACGCCCCGCGTGATGTCCTCCTTTGCCTTCGACGACACCGATCAGGGCCCACCGACCACCGACGGCCACAACATTGCCTCGCCCAAGTTCAACAGCGACAATTCTTGCAGCGGCGGCTGGGTGTGCGAGCACCGCTGGCGCCAGATCTACAACATGGTTGGCTTCCGCAACGCCGTCGGAGACGCTGGCCTCCAGAACTGGTGGGACAACGGCAGCAACCAGATCTCCTTTAGCCGCGGCAACCAGGGCTTCGTGGCCTTCAACAACGACAACTACGATCTGAACAGCTCGCTGCAGACCGGCCTGCCCGCCGGCACCTACTGCGACGTCATCTCCGGCTCGAAGAGCGGCTCCAGCTGCACCGGCAAGACCGTCACAGTTGGCTCCGATGGACGCGCCAACATCTCCATTGGTCGCTCCGAGGACGACGGCGTCCTGGCCATCCACGTCAACGCCAAGTTGTAGACCCGCCAAAGCAGCCTTTACCCTTTTCACAATGAGATTATTATATATACACATATATAGCCGATATAGCCGAACATAAAAGCAAAACGACTTTTAATTTATTGACTCTCAAGTGATTTTTCTCAATTTCTATCGAGTGGCCCGAAACATCTTAACACAATTAGAAGCTCAACAAGGAGTTAGCCGAATGTGGAAAGTTTTTGATAAATTTAAAGTGATTGACTATTAGATATGCTGTAAATATGCCATGTATATTCTGGTAAGTTCAGCTCTATATAAATAACGATATTATCACTCAACAATAGTTTACTTAAGGCTTAGTCACTCACTTTCCATGTTAACCAACACTAAAACACAGTGTTGTGCATTCTCTCGACAAACGCTATAGATAATATAAGATAATCTGTATTAAATATATTCTTTTCAGTGTGTAAATGATTATAAATAGCTACAGATCTACAGTAATAATATTGTCAACGTTTACCAACACTGAAACTTTATAAACAACACACAGTTAGAAGTCTGTACATGCAACGTCTTCACAGACTGTTTCAAACTATTATGCAATCAAGTATATATGTCACCTTTTCCTGACACTATATGATTCTTACGTTACCCAACACTATTTATGAAAGTAGCGTCTGTAGAGCCAATCAAATTGTTATTTAACTAAGAATATATCTCATTGCCTACCCTTGCGACTCCTACTCATCTTCTCTCCACTCATAGTGGGAATCTAGAATGCGTTTACCAACACTAGCTCATTTCGAAATCAGCTTCCCACACTACTCAAGCCCAGCACACCTTATCTCATGCACCCAATTCCAACTGGTGCTTCAGCTAACCTCAGTTCTAAGCCCGCACAGCTATCGGCACATCATACCCGCTTCAGAGCACTCACAAAGGGTATATAAAAACTAATTAAATGGCACAATACAGGACGCTAGATGGGTTGGCCGCTGATAAAAGTCCATTACGCAGCTGACAAACGCAGGTGTCAGCGGCAAGGTGAAAGGTCAAAGGGCAAACTGCTGTAAAATCTATGGAATTTAGCCAATTCAGTGGGATAAAGGAAAGTATAGAGAAAGTAGAAGAAGAAGAAGAAGAAGAAGCAGCAGCTCTGAGAGCACTGAGCAGCAGCACTCAGCGTCAGTTTTGTGCGCTCTAATGCTGATTTACGCAATGAAAACATGCCAAACATAAATACAAACCATTATCCGGGACAACTTACATGCCAAACATATCGCACGACATTATCATTTGTCAGCAAACGGAGGCGAGGGCGAGCGAGATGGCACAGTCCCTGTCGCTGTCTCTTTCTAATGCAATTTGAGTTCGCCCCTCAGTTTTGGCTAGACAGACGCACGTTGTTATTTGTTGCAGAATTTTGTTGGGCGGGTAGAAGGCCATAGCTTGCATTTAAATCTATAGAGCAAATAGTCGAGGAAGTAGCAGGAGCAGCCGGAGCAGTCGGAGCAGGAGCATCTGGCGTACAGGAGTGCTCGTTGCACAATTTTGTTGCATAAAAATATGCACTCATAACTTGTGTCCATGGCTTGGCTGTGATATGAATGAATGTGTGTGAGCTCTATCAAAGGATTTTCATGTCATTTGCTAGAGGTCAAGTGAGTCACAGGCAGCTAGCAGCTAGCAGGATACAGCCAGGACTTTGGCTATAATGTATGCACACACAGTCAACATGGCATGCATGCAGCTACACCACTCCACTCACCCTCTCCCTCTATCTCTCTGTTGAGTTTCCTGCTGCTGCTCTAACTTCCTGTGCGTTGTGTATTGTAAATATATACAAAACAGCGCATAATTCTTAATAAAGTCATAAAATTGCAAAGTAAATCAGTTTTTTTCCTTCGCCAAGCCAAGCAGCAGCAGCGCAGATAAACTCGTCTTTTTTATTACACAAAACGCAATTTTCATATGCTGCTTTGCCAAAGATTGTGATTTAGCAAGCGAGTGTGTGTGTGTGTGTGTGCCAAATCCATCTGCATAAAGCGACAGGAGGAGGCAAAAAAAAAAAAAAAAAAAATCACAAGTCGCATCAAACATTGTGTATAAAAGCCGTAGCATGTCTAGAGATTGCGGTTGCTTTTCTTACAGCGCCGACGTTTCTTGCCCCAGGCAGGAGTCAAACTTCAACACACACACGCAGGCATACACATATATAAGCAGAAGAGAGAAAAAAATAAAATTAATTTAAAATTTGCTGACAAAGGAGACAGAGAGAGAGAGAGAGAGAGAGAGAGAGTCGCCGCCGCCTCGGCTCGTATTTATGCAAAAATATCAAAATATCCGAAATATGATGTGAGTTACTTGCTTCTCGTTGTCGTCGCCGTCCATTGTCAGGCATTGCAAATGGCGCACGTGCAAAAAGGTCCTTAAGCGCCTTCCTCGCCTCGCCTTTAATGCGCGCTTCATTTGGGAGCCGCTAAGCGTCGCGCTGACTGTTCGAAAATAGCCAAAACGTGCTCATATTGAATATTTACTATTCACATTTAAGCGCTTTAAGGTGAATACATTGACATAAGTACCTTACGCTATACCCTGCACAGCAATGGCTGTGGGATGGGGGCATATGTGGCAGGGCGAAAATAATAATAGCACCACTTGGGCGGAGTGGGGGCGAAAATTAAAATAGCACTACTACGGTACTTTATTCTTAACTTTTTCTTTCAAAATGTGTTTTAGTTCTTTTTTTTCAATTTTTAAAAAATATTTTTCAATTTTCCAAAATTTTTTTAAAATTAAAAAAAATATTTTTTTATTTTTTAATTTAAAAAAATATTTTTAATAAAAAAAATATAAAATTTTTTTTAAAAAAAATATTTTTAAATAAAAAAAATATTTTTAAATAAAATAAAATTTTTTTTTAATAAACAAAGTTTCTATAAAAAACATTTATTAATTAAAAAAAAAAATAAAAAATATTTAATTTTTTTTTTTTTTAATACCATTTTTTAAAAATTAAATTCATTTTCTAATGTTTTAAGCTCCTAAGTCCGAAAATTAGCTGTGTATGTGGTGCTATTTCATTCTTCGCTGAATATGCAGTCCAAACTATGATATCTGTATACATAACTACTTCTCTTACTCGGACTTATAATAATATATATTAAATACCACTTAACTACTAAGTCCACGCCCACTTCAGCCTAACCAACCAACCCAACTCTCTCGCTATCTACCAATAAGCAAAAAAAACTTCCCCTATTTCACTTAATTCCACAGCTAACTCTAATTGTTAATCAGCTCTTCAAAAGAGACCTGCCACGCCTACTAACGCCCATAATTTTGCTTTGTCAATCAATAAGTGTGTGGTATGCACGCAGTCGTTCGCTTTTGAGTGCAAGAATTCAGCTTGTATTTACTTTTTATGTTTTTCATTTCATTTTCTTCAATCCAAATTCCTAAGAACTGTCTGTCAGCTGTGTCTGTGTCTGTGTGTTGGTGTCGGTGTGTGCATATGCGCTCGCTCCGCACATGCTTTCAATTTGACGTCAGTTGGATAACATTGCTACCCTTTGCTGGTAAACATGTCCTGACAGCCTGTCAAACAAGTTTCAAAGCTGACTTTTAAATATTAATGCCCCGTTGGACGTTGCTAATGCGGTCGCTGCCAGTGGCAAAAAAAAAAACCTCGCAGTATTTCTTATTAGTGATGGATGAGGGGGCGAAGCGCTCGCAAGAGTTTGCCGCAAAAATTGAATCATGCGAAGGAGTTAGGTTAGCCTCGAAGCGTTCGCTATTCCCAAATAAATAGAAAAATAGTTGGCGATTGAAGGGATTATGTTTTAATGACATGTGCTGGGTGGGATATGTGATAAGTGGGAAATTTGAAGGGTAGGTGGAAGAAGGAAGCAGAGAGGAGGAGAGTAGGAGGAAGGAAGAAGGTTGGAGAAAGGAGGAAAGTATGAGAAAGGATGAGAGAATAATGGAATGTAAAGCTCTGAAGAATTTTAGATTGATAGAGACTGAAATTAGGGGGACTTAAAGGAATTAGCTATAGAAGGTAAAAGTCGAAAACTACTTATGGAAAGAAAGAAAGGAAGCAGTTCGGAAAAGTTGAAATATATTTTTTTTTTATTAATAAGACATTTCAATTAGCTTTCCCTGTAAGAAAAAGTTCTTCAACAACCTCAAGAAGGTTTAAGAATATTAAGAGTGAACACTACAACTCAATGTTCCACACATTTTTAAAGCTTATCATAATTAAAAATTAACTATCTTGGATCAATCTTCATCAATCAATCAATCAAACTTGCCGCATAATTAGCAAACTTCATACTTTGAATCTCAATTAGCAATTGCAAATTTTCGCCCAGTTGCAGTCGATAAATGTTTTGGCCTCTCGCAAATGCTCATAAACGATGTTGATCAAATTTATTGTTTTTAATTGGTTTGGTGGCTGAGCGCAGATAATTGCCAGCGCAAGTTGTTGTGGCCCGAAGTTCTAAGGCCCGCAGAACAAATGGCAGAAGCAGCGCAAATGGACGCAGGATATTAGAGCTTTTAAAAATTACATTTACCGACATTTATCTTCAATTTTTTATGCGACCGAAACCAGAAAAAACGAAACAGAAATAATAACAAAAAAAAAACTGCGCGAATAAACTGTGTGCAGGAGCAGAGAAAAAGAAAATAAAAATGAAGCAGAAAAACAATTTGATTTAGCTGCAGGCAAATATTAAATGCATGTGTGCGCGGAGAGAGACAGAGAGAGAAAGAGAGAGAGAGAGAGGGAGAGAGAAAGGGAGCTGCAGCATGGACCGTGCAGGACAACATCAAAATCAACAAGAAGCAAAGGCGAGTGCAGCCAGGACGCGGCCGCGAATTGTAGCCACGCTGACAGGCAGCGGAAAGCACATTTGTAACGATAACGTTCGTTTCTATTTCTAAACTGCCAACAGGGCGTATGTGTGCTCTATATACGTATATATATATGTGTGTGTGTGTGTGTGGTTATGTGTGACCATTAATTTTGAGCGCGTTTAACATGAAAACTACATGGCACAACTGATTTCGTGCACCCTGTGCAAACACTGGCCACACACACAGACACAGACACAGACACAGAGACTCACAGATAGTTCATATGCCCGGGAGCCAACAATGAAACAGTTATACTATAAATAAGTAAGCAAAAGGGCGAAAAATAAAACCAAATACGAAGACAAACAAAATAAACAAGCTAAAGCAATGCCACAGGCGCTAGAAACGGCTTAGAGTTACACTGTAAAAGGGAATTACTAAGAGTCTATGCAGTGCTGGGTCTGTGGAGAGTCTTTAAGGGAATGTCAAACTATATTTTGGGAATGTATATATATTGGGAATGCAAAAAAGAAGCCGTTGGCATTCCTTTGCTGGCATTTTCGGAGTAAATAGAATATATATTCGTCTTTCAGTTGAAGCCGTAAGAAGGAATAAACTGAAGTTAACGAAAAAACATTTTCAAAACAATTTTCGGAGTATTTTCGGATTTTCGGAGTCTTTTCGGATTACTTCGGAGTATTTTCGGAGTTAGGTTTTTTTTTCCGGGGATTTATTGAAAAAGAATATATTTATTTAAAAATATATTTAAGCTTAATCGAATAGTTAATCGTATATAGTTATTTCGGAGAATATATCTATTTGTAATGCAAAATCAAGTGAAATCGGATATGAAATTGAACGATAAGCTCTTTCAGCGTATTCCCCGTCTAGACTATTGAAGATTTAATCAAAAACTAACACTTAAGCGCACTTGAGGGCAACACATATACCCTCATTGTGCACTTCAGCACACAGAGTATAAAGAGGGCGAAATAGGAAAACCAAACGTAATGGGGAAAAAGCGCAAAAAGCGGGTCAGTGCGCACAAAATGGCAGCAATGATGATGGCGGATGCCGCCGCCGACGAGCGGAAGCTGACGAAAGAGCAAAAAGGAGCAGCGTGTATAAAATGCAGATATTGCACAGCAACAACTTCAACTCCCAAAACTGAAGCTACTGTGTGTGACTCTGCATATGTGTATCTCAGTGTGTATGTGTGGCTCGTATATCAAGGCGTGTAGCGCGTATTTTACGCAAAACGAAACAAGCATAAAAAAGAAAATATTAAAAAAAAAAAATACAATAACAATTGCGATTGTGTGTGTGCCCAGACGAAATAATATACAGCGCGGTTACAGCAGGCGTTCTTTTCAAAACGAGAATCATCAGCTCTAACTTACACACACACACACGTAGGCGAGCAGGCGCGCTCACTCAACTGCGGCGCACGCGGCGTATGCGTTACGTGAAAATAAATAAGTGCGCTCGAAAGTATGCAACAGAAAGCGAGCACAAACGCAACTGCTGCAAAAATTGCAAGTGAAATATTTAAACAAACATTCACACACACACACACACACTCTCACACTCGCACAGAGCTACCGAATATAAGTGTCGGACATTTTGCAATTTTCGTTTTCAGAATTTTTGCACAAATTTTTGTATTTCCCCCGTAAAAATGTGCTGAAAAATGTGAAATTTGGTATGAAACTGGTTGAGGCAGACTCTCAATTGGGCTAAGCGAATTGAGGTGTGTGAATTTAAATGATTGAATTAGTGGTTTTAATTATTAGAGGGTATTTAGAGATAATAAATATTGATATGTGTATATAACAGATCTAGTTAAGAAGTATCATAATAATATAGTACACATTTAAAGAGTATGTCGTTTTTTTGTGATTTATAGGGTATCTCCAAGTCGAAATCTAGACATTACTGTTCCTAGATTTGTTACAGCTCTCTTATATATGCATCTGAAGCATATTGCTTAGTTGAAGTGCGTCTGCAGTCTAGATTTCGGCTAATACTTGATTACAGGGTATCCCTAAGTCGATCAAATGCTTTCAGACTACAATAATTGTTATACCATATTACATATAATATATAACGCTAAGTTTTTATGTATGTTTGATAAATTCTATGCGGTAGATAGGGTTTACAGGGTATACACTAGTCTATCAATATCAGCTAAATGGAGCTTAGCTGCTAAAATATGTTTATTAATGATTGGAATGTGTATATGAGCTGAAAAGTCTTGTAGTTATATGCATATGTCATAGTTAGAATGCATTACAGGGTATCTTCTAGTCGGTCAAAAGCGTCAATGGCATATAAATAAATATAATATGCATTTTATGGCGCTTGAATATGATTAGGGGTTTATTTAAGCGAACTATAGGGTATCTGTCAGTCGTGCATGCTCTGTCAACTCACGCAGAGCTCAACTAGGAATGTTTTTGGTAGAAACTTTTTGCTCGAATTGATAATTGAGTTTTGATTGTCACTTAAAAGTTTAAGCGATTATTTGTGTGTGTGTGAGTGATTGTGTGTGTGTGTGTGTGTGCGTGTATTAGCCGTCCTTTGTGCATGGTCAATGGCATGTTAATTGTGATTGTGTTGGTGAATAGCTTGTTGGCACAAAATCAAACCGCTAATCAGTGAGGCGCGACAGGCAGCAGCAGGAGCTCAGCGTGCATAATACAAAGCGCAATTTCGCAGCTGCACTGACAGCTGTTGAGCTGGGCTCTTAAGCTCTCACAGAGAGAGAGAGAGAGAGAGAGGGAGAGGGAAGAGGGGAGACAACGAGACAAAGAGACAGAGACACACAGCATTTCAAAGTAGTTTCAACGTTTGCAACTCAAAATAAGTTGTAGAAGTTTTATTCGCTCATTGCTTAGCCTCGTTTGCGCTCGTCGCTTGCTCCAAGTTAATTAGTTGTTGTCGCAGCTGTTAAATTACAGTTAACTAGGGAAAGAGTGATGTGATGCGATGCTGACAAATTACGCATACGCCAGGTGTTGCAGTGATGGTGCTGGCTCTTCAGGCAATTAGGTCAGCCGTCTCCATGCGAGCCAGCCCATTGCCAAACACTCTTGGCTGCAAATGTCATTGTCACATCTTGAATAGTTTTTGTGCTGGCAGCAGCTGCAGTTGCCTGACTGCTGGCTGCGTTGACATGCACATTATTAGGGCATCCTGTGGCAGGGACTCGACTGCCGCATTGCTGTTGACGAGTCGCACAAACGTCGAACGATGCCAGATCTGCCTGATAAACAGACATTGCTTTGGCCCCACTCTATCTCTCTCTCTCTCTCTCTCTCTCTATGTCTCTGCCTGCCACTTGAACAATGTCAATTACCAGCGCTCGAGCCTCATGTCGAATTATCACTCAGCATTTTGCCATTGCACAGCAGATTTTCACATCTATTTTTACCTTAAAGTGTGTGTAGCTATTTTTTCTCCCTCTCTCCCTCTCCCTTTCTCCCTCTCTCTTCGTGTGTCTTTCTATTTTAAGTGCTATGCAAATAGCTTGGCTGGACCGCTGCTACGGCTTCTGGCTTCCGACTGATTTCGTCCTTTTATTCTTTTGTCGTCGACCCGCTTTCAGCAAAAGCCATTGCCATTCATTCAGACTCTCTCTCTGTGTGTGTGTGTATTTGTGTTTAACTTGCGGCCAGCTTGTGGCACTCTGCATGCGTGTGTGTGTGTGTATGTGTGTTTGTCGTCCTTGTGTATGCGTGTTCGCCATTTACTTTTTATTGGTCAAGTTAAGCATTTTGTGTTTAGCATTTGAACACTTGAAATTGTTTGTCGATTTGTTTGCTGTTTGTTCACAGCCAAATTGCCTGTCAACAGGACAACAGGTTTAAGACCCCAGCTCTCTCTCTCTCTCTCGCTCTGTGTGTATTTCTTTTTTCTCTTCCCCACCTTTTTTTTTGGGGGGGCCAAAACTAAAATGTTAAAGGACATTTGCTTTGGGCTTAGCTAATTGCTCCCACTTTGGGTCAAATGTTTAAACATTTTCTTTAGTTAAGGATGTTATCTGGGGTAAAGCTAAAGATGTTATATGAAAGTCTGTTGTAAAGTTTCTGAGTATAACAGAAAATGCTGCAAATAAGGAATATATTTATCGAGGTTTCGCTGTATTTCTATATTTGAGCTGTCGGCTTTGCTGTAGCCCACATGACTCAATCGAAGAGTCGGAAGAGCTAGCTAGTTATTATTACCTACTACATACGCTCAAACTGAGTTAATCTGGCTTAATATGCCCTTATATACATACATTTGTATATATATATATATATATATGGCAACTGTAACCCAATCTAAATTCCTAGCATCGCATGCCTGCCGCCAGCAATGGTATAATATTTTCTATTCATTTGTTTTGCTTTTACATTTTCTATTTTATTTATTTTCCTTTTCGTTTTTACCGTTTTGCTGGCGACAGTTGACATTCATATTTTGGACAGTTGTGGAAGACAAGCTGTAATAGTTTGTTATGCGCAGATGTGTGTGGGTGGGAGGTTCTCTCTCTCTCCCTCTCTCTCCCTCTCTCTCTCGTTCTATCTCTGTGGATTGCTCGTTTATTGCATTTTACGGTGCAGCAGTTATGTATTTTATTTTATTATTACGCTCGTTGGGCTTGATTTTTTTTCTATTTTTTGGCATCGTTGTCAACACAACCGGCGGGCAGGAAGCGAGTGCCACAGCCAGCGCAGCTGCCCCACCTGCTCCACCTGACAATGCAAATGTAAATATTTGGTTAGGCGGCGCAGAACTAATATGTGCACTCTATATTATAAATAAGCGCATTTCGCTTCGCTTTCTTGGGGGCAATCGTGAATGTTCCTTTTGCCGCTTGCTTAAATGGCAACGTCATCAATCAATCAATCAAGCAGTCAGTCAGTGAGACAGCCAGCCAGCCAGCCAGCTAGCCAGCCAGCCAGGCAGTCAATCAGTCCGTCAATCAATGCAAAGTGGCGTGCGGATAATTAATGCCAGCCGCAATCGTTTATATCGAGAGCTGTTGCCATTTAAGTCCAATGCTTAACGTTTAATCAAGTGCTCAAATTGTGATTTGTGTGCGAGATTTTGGTGCGGAAAGCCGCAGCTGACAGAACTTTGGCCGGGCTGCAGCGGGTCAAAGGGCAGCGACTCGGGGCATAAATTAACGGCCAAAAACCTCTCTGTGTGTGAGTCGAAATTGATTTGCACCTAACGGCTTATGGCCAAGCAGACAAACAGCTTAAGTGGCTCAGAAAAAGTTTCGGCCAAGTGCGGCGCAGCTTAAAATGTAGTTAGCCAGAGACTCGACAAAGGGCTAGCATGGAACTCTGACTATGACGACTGCTGCACGTCTGCTGATAAATTACCCGCCCAGACAGTCGGCAACAAAGAGCTCAAACTAAATTAAGCGCCAGATGAACTGAATACGGACTTCGTCTTCAGTCCTCAAAAAATCAACTAACAAGTGCCCTCGGCCTCGGCAGATGCAAAACTTTGCGCTGGGCCTAAAAAAAAATGTGTTTTATATGCTATTTAAATGTCAGCCACGTTTCGAACGATGTGAAAACTGGGCCTACACTCGGAATACATGACCAACACACACACACACACATACACACGCACACAGATGTGGCTTAAATGTAACCAAGTTTTAGCCGCACATGACGAAGTATTTGCAGCATGTGGCAAATATCCCAGCAGCTGATAAAAAAATGCTGCTTAATAAAATTATGAAGAGCTGCAGCTAAACACCAACAACAACAGCAGCAACAAATTTGAAACACTTAAACTTTAAGTGTAATTGAAAACGACAAGAAAGAAACAGGCAAAGGTGCGAGAGAGAGAGAGAGAGAGGGAAGAGTGACTGACGGTAGAGATGCCCTATAGAGAGCTCTGTAGAGAAGCGAGGGAAGTTGATTATATTGAGTGAAATTATTTAAAATGAAGAGAAAGCAAAGTGAGTTGCTGAAGAAGTTCAAATATAGAGCAAAGTATATGAAATATAGATTTATATGATCAATTTGTGCATACTGAATACTCTATATATATAAGTGCAAAAGCAATAAATAGAAATATCGATATTTATCGATTTTCGTATACTCAGCAGTATTATAAAAAGGCTGTGAAAGACTTCAATTAAAAGTCCTAAAGTCTTATAAAATATAAGATGAACCTATAAAAATAAGCATAAGTTCTCGATATACAATGATTTCTTGACCATAGATTATCGATAATTATGGATTACTAATTCATAGTAATTAAAGGTCCTAAAGTCTTATAAAATATAAGATGAACCTATAAAAATAAGCATAAGCTCTCGATATACAATGATTTCTTGACCATAGATTATCGATAATTATCGATTTACTAATTCATAGTAATTAAAGGTCCTAAAGTCTTATAAAATATAAGATGAACCTATAAAAATATGCATAAGTTCTCGATATACAATGATTTCTTGACCATAGATTATCGATAATTATCGATTAACGAATTCATAGTAATTGACTGGAGTTATTTACAATATGTGCTTGGCCTTTCCAAAATATGAGCTACAGCAACAAAAAACATATACAACTTATCAATATATATAGATGTCTTGAAAACAACAGTTTAGCAGTCAGCTAAGCAGATCAAATATTACCCAAAGCACAAGCATGAAGTGACTGACTCTGAGAGACTCAAATACTCATACATAATACATATATGTCAACTTCACACACACGAGTCCACATCAGAGCATTCCCACATTAGCATAAAGAGTCACAGTTCCAACTGATCAATCATACATAAGCAGCATGCCAATCTCTAACTCTATACATCTCCTACCTGCCAAGCGTTTTCGTTAAGTGTAGGGTATTTAAAGCGGGGAAACAACGGAAAGGAAAGATGATGAGGAGCAAAGCAGAGTCAGCCAAGTGAATGCCTCCTGCTATGAAATTTAACTTTATGTGGTCTCGGTTCAAATAAACCTCAAGTTAAAACTTGGCAAATTCCTGGCAAAATACACACATAAAAGCTGCCATAAGCCACGTCCACGTTGCAAAAGAGCAGCGCCAACGCTTAAATGTTTGTTTATGCAAATGTTGCGCATACGCCACGTTCGACGCCTCAGGTGACATCGCTGCGGACGAACGTTTCGCTTGACGTTCGCGACATGCACAAGTTTTTAGGCGTTTGCTTTATATATTTACTGTCTAAGCTTGAATTGGAATTCGAATGTATTCAGGTGACAAGCAGGCGCTAGACAACAGCGACGCGCTAAGTTGAATTTAAATTATCGATTTGTAATTTCGGTTTGATTTGCCTGGCGGTGGCTTAATTGATGGGCGGAGTTGATTAACTACGCGTTAATTGTGGGAGTGTTGATTAGGATACTATATAGCTTGCAATTTGAGTTCTGTTCTGTTATCGATATGTTATCGATAACTGCTCAGATAGACTTCACTTATTGTTTGCATTGACGTGAAGAATGTTAAAGCGAATAGCTTTAAATGTATTGAAAGTGTATATATTACAGCCAAGCATTTATTGACATTACTTTGTTATCGATATATTATCGATATACATCTTGTATATGTACACAATCCTTACCGTTACACGCTTTTACTCCAACGCAACATTTGCCGCTGTCGCAGCGCATTAGCAGCTTAATGTTTGCCATGCCTACTCAGCCTTATAATTTCTCGACAGGTGTCTAAACAGATGTGTGTGTGTGTGTGTGTGTGTGTTTGTGTGAGTGAGTGTGCGCGTGTGTTAGCTGTTAATACAATTCAGCAGACATACTGTATGCATATCTTAAACTCTAATCGATTTCCAGAGAACTCGAACTTTGCTTTTAAGCGTCAAGGCTGAAAAGCTGATTGATAAAGTGCTTGACATATGACAAAGATCCAATTAGATGGCTGCGTATATATGGGGTGTATAATTGGATATTTGTGGAGTTAAGAACTTAAGTTTGATATACAAATTTATAAAAAAAGCTTTTAAAAATATTTGAAAAATTTTAAAAATATTTTTTAATATTTAAAAACTATTTTAAGATATGGAAAATATTTTATATATTTTTAAATTAAAAAAAAATATTCCTAGCATAAAACTTCATCATATAAATTATTTTGCTCCTTTGCTGCAGAAATATTTTCTTTATATATAATTAAATATATATATATGATATATAATATATATATATTTCAAGTCCTTGCCATATATTTTATTTCAGCCTGTTTTATTTTTAAAATCATAATGAATGGGAGTTTAAAGGGTTTTGTCGACGCGGCAGACGACGATCTCAACTTTTTTTTTGTCTTTTGTTTCTTGGGCAGCCAAGAGCAAAGTTGCCTTTTGATGACCTTTTTATAACTGCTTCGTTGTTGTTGTTTACCTTTATCACACCACATTGTTAGCTGTTTTATTTATGTGAAAAGTTGCACAATTAAGTTGAATTTTACTGCAAAATAAAAATAATTACTTCAACTTGTTGTTCAGCAAGGCAATAATTATTGTTCACTACAGAGATATATATAAATATATATGTATATGTATGTATTTGCATGCAAATGTGAAAAGTGCGAGAAACTTTGTCGTCAATGCTGCATGTTCGCCAATTTGGCGTGACAAAACTTAATTAAAGCCCAACTCGGGCAGGACAATAGCAACATTTGTCATCGAGCATATATATAGCTCATTATACCTCGACCCAGCGACCTTGAACGCAACTTGAATGAATGTCATACATATTTAACAACAGCTACGTGGAGCGCTATAGCTGGCTGGTTAAGGTTGCGTAGTACTTGTTCGAATAGGTGTTTAAGCGTATTTGGAATATATCGATAATTATCGATATGCCATAATGGAAGGTGCATGTTTAGAGGAGCTCAACTCTGGGTTGATCCTCGTTGGCTAAGATGTGGAGAAAATATTGATATCTAAATAGAAGTTTTATGTATAATGTATTAGAAAAATATCGATATTTATCGATATGTCATTATGGAAGGTATACAAGCAGAGGAGCTCCACAGTCCGCTGTGGAGCATATCTATACATATGTTTTCCTATTTCTTAAGCTCTTTAAGTAGCTTAACATAAACCTATATGCTCGCTTCAACCCGTCCTGGGCGAGTATAAATACATATATTAAATGCAATTCGCAGAAAACATTGTTTTTACATTTACAGCTGACAGCTTAAGCAGCTATATATACATATATAATATACCTTTCATATATATAGGTATATCCTCATATAATATTTAATTAAAAACTGAGCTTTTGGCGCATTAAGTCGAATGTCATTTTTGGTTTTTTCGGGCATTCGGAATGTGTCATAGAATTGTCAGGGGGTTCAGCGAGTCTCGCTGTGCTTGAGCTCATAACATTTTGTGCGCACACAATTTATATAAAATTTTAATAAATGTCATGAATGTTGTGAGTGTGTGTGTGTGTGTGTGTAGGTTGCATGTTGTATGCTCGCTCGTCTGTGCGCTGGCTGAAGTGATTGATTTATGTCACAATATTTGCCCGAACAAAATCCATTGCAATCTGTTTCGTTGGCAGGGTCCAGAGACCGGGGCTACCTTTGAGCCAGGTGAGCAAACAGGTAAGCAGCCACAACGATGGGCAACAAATCAACCTAGCTACCTCTGTATCAGTGTATGTGAGTGAGTGTGTGTGTGTGAGTGTGTGATTTACAAACTGTGCAAAATTAATTTCAACAGCTCGCCCAACGCCACATATCAGACGCTGTGAATGTATTAAAACCTATTTGTATATGGCAAACGGCGCTTGCTTAAATATTCTCATGAAAGTGCTTTTTGCCCGAGCTGCAATAATTAACTTCTGTTTACTCTGGCCGGATTATAGCCGGCTTAAATGGCCCCATATAGTTGGGGCTCCCTGTTCCAGCCACCAGCAACAATTTGATAGCAATTCGTATTTAGTTTAGAGTTGACTGAATCGAAATGAGATATTGCTTAGATGCGAGTGCAGCATTTCGGACTTAGTGTTTAGGCAAGAGTTTAATATTAATACTCTGATTAAATTTGTGCCGGACAATGGCTAGGTGTTTGCCCTTTCATGTGTGCAGTTCTACTAGCCTGAAGAACAATACAATTCTCTAAGCAACAATTTATTGTAAGTTTGTATATACTTTAGCTCATTTAAAGCATAATATCTTTAGACTCTAAAACCATTGATAAGTGAATTTAACTTAAAATATTGAAGGTAGTTGTCGTATAACCACAATCAGCACTTGATTTAGCTGCCTGTTCTTACTGTCTGTCTCTCGTGTCTCCAGGTCTGTTATCCTCTTCCTCAACAATCTAGGAAGCTATGTATGTTAGCTTCTACAGTGGACAGTATACAGATTAGCGAACTCTTGGATTGTGCAGAGTGTGGAAAAGGTTATGTCAGTTAGCCCATAGAGTGGAGAGTAAGTTCAAGATGGAGTACATTGCTTCTCCATAGAGTATATAAGCGCTATCGATAGAGTATAGTAACTATCTTTAATCCTTTTCGATATGGTCTAGCTGTTTTCTCTATACAGTTTGTCAGCTCTCTTGGCAGAGTATATAAGCTTTCTCTATAGAGTATATACGCTTTCAAGATAGAATATATAAGCTCTCTTCCAAATTATGTTTCCTTGCTTAGTTTATATAACTTGAGTGAAGACAACACATACATTGGAGTTCTCAAGCTCATAATGATGTCCCATATACTTGTTATTCTAAAGATCTTGAAAAGTCTTTTATACTTACCATGAAAACTTATTAGATATACAATCAAAGTCTAATCTGAGTCTACTATAATAAGCTTCACTCCGTCATATCTGTAAGCTCATATCAACCTAGATTTCTGTGCCATACGATCTATTCATCATGGCCATAAACTGCTCTCCTTGTTTCTCTCTCTCTCTCAATTGATAGCTTCATTAAACTTCTACAAATTGCCTATCAAAGTTGATATCGCCAATGAACTTTTATCCATATATATACTATATATCATATAATTTCCCTTTAACCACATGCAAAGGGCTGTTCTTGGAACTGTTTTCCCTTTTACATTGCCTCAGTTCAAAATTTGATTTAATGAAAATTAGTTTGGGGGGAAAGTTTTGGTTTTTCTTTTGCTGTGTGGCTGAGCTGAGCTGCTGCAGTTGTCAGGCGCAAAAACTTGAATTCGATTTATATTTTTGGCTTTCAATTTTGCGGTGGTTGTCGCCGGCGTGGGCGCGCGGAGGCCGGTAGCTGTCAAAGCATTGCGAGATCTTCAAGCCAACTGTCATAAATGTCGACATCATTAAAATGTCATAAAGTTTGGGGCGAGCGGCACAGACAGGCAGCAACGATGACGACGCTGCCAGTAAGTAGTTGGCCCCCAAAAATGTGCAAAAATTTCGCGCACTTCCTTTTAACATTGCGCATCCTACTTTCTGGCTGTTTATTTTTTGGCGGCGCTTCCTTTGGACAAACCGCTGCGGATGCAACCGAATGAACCAGCCCAGCCCCAGCCGCAATCTGAGGCTGCACTTGCTGTTAAATGACAAAGCAAGTTGCAAAAACTATTTCCTGTAAAGGCAGAGACAGACAGAGAGAGAGAGAGAGAGGGAGAGGGAGGTAGCGCGACGATTCAAGTCGTAGCAGTTCATGAAAATTTCATTTTATGAAAATACTCGCAGTTGTATTATTTTTTGATAGCACTCCGCTGCTGATGGCATTTGAAAAGTTTCGCTGTGTTTATGTGCCATAACAAGTCTATTAAACAGTTCGCAAAAAAAAAAAATAGCAAGAAGTGGCAAATGAAGCGTTTAGCGCACTGAAGCTGGCGCATTAATCATACGCACCGTGCGCCAATATATAAATATAAATCCCAAAGCGACCCGAAATGAAACCATAATCGTTTGTTCAGCTCAAATCGAAGCCAATATATATATATATACATATATATTGAGAGCATTTTATTTTGAAAGCTAATTAAGTGCGGCCATTAGATGCGTTGCGCAGCGTTGCCCCAACAGCAGCAACAGCAGCAGCAGCAGGTTGGCTACGGTTTTGAAGCCCAGTTCGATTAATGAGGCGCAACAAGCAAACAGAGAGCGAGAGAGAGAGAGAGAAAGGCAGGCAGTCGGGCACATTGAATTAAAGTTCAATTGGGCAAATCATGCCAAGGGTCGTTAATAAAGCTTCTAATGGCCTGTGTTAGCCAAGTTAAGCAGGCTAAGCTTCTCAGAGTCGCGTTTCGCCCAGACTCGAGCTGCTCGTCTTGTCTCTCATGCGCGGCATCGTCATCGGCATCGGCATCGGCCTCGGCCTCGGCCTCGGCGTCGCTGGCCACGTCTCCTCGTCCTGCGAGTAGTCGGAAGACTCGGACTCATACGGATCGTCGCAGAGGGTCACATTCGACTTGCGTATGGCCACGAAGACGAGGCCCGTTATGGTCGCTATGCAGAGGGCGATGTTGTCGCGTGCGATTTCCGATTCGATGTTCCTGAGATATGTGTAGAAGTAGGGCTTGCAGCCAAGACAGGCGGGCAGTTCGCAGCAGGCGCCCTTCGACCAACGGCGGTTGGTCACAATGTAGTCGGTGGGGCCGTTCAGGCCACAGCAGTCGAAGGTCTCCTCGATTTGCTCAAAGTTCCCGTTCTCCCACGAGTAGCGCAGCATCATGTCCGAGTAGAAGCGATAGCTGCCGGCTGGAAAGTAGCGCGAAACGGCTATCGAGAAGGTCATGAAGGTCGTGTAGCCGCCCATCAGCATGTAGGCGAAGAACTTGAAGAAGCTCATCGATCGCGACAGACGCATGCCCAGTATGCAGTTCAGTATGAAGCAGATCAGGACCTGGCCGCGCTTGAGCGACATGCGCGGTGACAGGCCCACCAGCGTAATGCTCGTGTTCAGGTTCTGGATGCTGCGCACCACCACATGATTGTAGAGATCGATCAGGAAGAATATCGCCACGGCCAGCAGCAGGATGTGTATCTCGATGAGCAGCCCCGGCGACACGCTGATGCGGAGCTTGCACATGGCTGTGAAATACGAGCAAATGTTTGTTTACTTTGAAGTTGGGAAAACGTTTGGGCGCAGCTGTCGTTTTCCGTTTTTGCCTTTCCATTTGAAGTTGACCTCAAAGCCAACTGCTCGCTCGCGCTCTCTCTCTCTCTCTCTGTTGGCTGGCTAATATCAACATTTCGCTCTGTCCTTCAGACTTGTTGCTGAGGTTTCAAGTGCAAATGAGTTTGCTTTTCGGCAATAAAATGCGCCACCTGTTGCCGGCTCCAGCGCCTTTGCCATTGCCAAGGCCAAAAAAAAACGAAAAGCAGCCGCAGCTAGAATAACAGCCAACTGAAATTAAATATTTGCGCGTCAGCCAACTTGATGTTGATTGCTCATGAGCCACAGCCCATGCCCCTTCCCCTCTCTCCCTCTCTCTCTCTCTCTCTTCACACACTTCAAAGCCAGAAAAAAACAAGTCGAGCATTTGCGTGCTGTTTGTCAACATGATACCCTGTATTCGGTGGCTCAAATGTGAGCCATGCGTAAACTCTTGATATTGGAGCTGAATTTTCGTGGTTTTACTTTGATTGGCTTTAGCTACGCCCACGCTTACTTGACTCTCCATTTATTCCAAATCATTGTGAAGGCCTTTCCACGGTTTATAGCAGTTATCAAATAGGCAACTTCTTGAGCAGCCCTCGTATTTCATTGTAGAAATGGGCACATTCTCCTTCAGCCCTATATCAGCTCTCAAGTAAACAGCTCTATGGGAAATTCTTGCTAGGGTTTGCCACAGCTGTTGCTTAAGCAACTCTTTGGTCAACTCTCGCTCAAGCCTTTCCCATTTCTAGTTTAATCAGCTCTTTGAGCAACTCTCGCCATGGATTTTATTGCCTCTAGTTCGGTCAATTCTTTGGGCAGCTCTTGCCTAGGCGTACGTCAGCTCCTAGACAAGCGTCAGCCCTCGCCTAGGCTCAGTACAGCTCCCGCTCCAGCAACTGTTTAACCAACTCTCACTTTGCCTTACTTCGACTCTTATTCGAGAAACTCTTTAGTCAGCACTCGCCTGGACTTACTTCACCTTTGAGGCAAGCAACTCTGTGGCCGGCTCTCATGTGATTCTTCAACCAACTCTTGCTGCATCTTATTTCATTTTTAGTTCGGTCAACTCTTCAGTCGACTCTCGCTTAGGCTCACCTTAGCTCTCATCCCAGTCAACTCTTTGAACAACTCTCACCCACTTCTGCCCAGCTCATTGAGCAGCTCTTGCCTGAGTTCATATAAATTCTCATTGAGTCAGCTGTCGCCCAGAGGATGGACCTCTGTTCTTTCAGCAACTCATTCAGCAACCCTCGCTCAACTTTGTTTCACTCAATCAATACGCATATTTTAACACGCCTTTAAACTATTAACGGAACAGGTCATTCACTTAGAGACACCTTAAGTGCCGAGAGAGGGAGAGAGAGGGAGAGTGGGAGGCAGATAGACTCTGAAAGAATATAAAATTAAAACCCAATTCATGCCTGTGACAGGTGTCGCCCTTGATTGGGTCCACATTCAACAGGCGGAGGACGCAGCTGCATTGTGTTCATTTAATTAAGAAACTGTGACATGTTTTCGACCAGCCCGCCGACCAGCCGAAAAAAAAGGTGTCAGCAGAGCCGAGAGCGGTAAACTGGAAACTGAAAACTGGAAACTGAAAACTTTTTAATTAACCACTTTAAATTCAAAACCTTTCCGTTTTCCGTTCAAGTTGCCGGCAAGACTCTCGAATACTATCTATCTGTAAGCGCGTCGTTAGGCAATTTAAAAATGAAAAACAACAAAACGAACAAAATAACATTTCAAGCCCAAAATATAAAGTACAACAAAATGGCCGCAACGGCACTTCCGGTCTGCCCGAAAGAACACAAAATGTCAACAGGAGACAGCAGAACAATGAATTGCGGCGGCGGAAACAGCGGAAGAAAACCAAAAATTCATTGCGTCCAGGGAATTCATAGCGGATATATCTCTTTGCCTTATAGCGGACACGAATGCATTTAGGGAATTGTTGGTCACCAAATATTTCACAGCAGCCAAATGCGATACATAGTTGCCAACAGATATTTAAAGAATGCCCTCTAAATGGCTGGGAGAAGGGTATATTGGTGCTATAAATATAAATTAATGTGAAATTAATAATTAGAGAAGAGAGAAAAGTATCTGCCAGTCGTGCACACCCCATGCGCACATATGCGTTTGCCTTATTAATGCTTTTATAAATAAATGCAATCCATTGTTGAACTATGCGCTTAATGTGCTTATCACAGGCAGCATATAACGGCAAAAGTTTTAATTAATTGAATTTAAGCTGAAATATCTGGCTTCAAGCCACGCGTTGTTTATTGAACTAAAGACACGCACTTAAAATATTAAAATATACAAAAAATAAAAACGAAAAACAAATGATGAAATAACATACTTTAATTACGCTTAAATGCCGCGCAATGTCATATGTTTGCTATTTATACGCGCGGGCTATAAGTAGCCAAGGATAGGAGAAGGGTAGCTTGACTTAAAACCATTTTTCATCTGGCAAAAATATATTTGGGAAATTTTTAAAAATAAGTTAAGATGTTGAAAGTTTTACCCAATAAGTATATAAATATATTTATTTAAAAAAAAATATAATAAATTTTAATACTTTATAGGCGTATGCAAAATATTTTGAAATTTTATTAAAAAATATAAATATAAAAAATTTTTCAATTTTTATTTTAAATTTTCCATGTCCTGGATCTTTCAAATAGATAATAAATAATATATAATTTGTAAATATGTATATATGTAAATATATGGATTAAGCTTAAACCGTTCGATTAATTTAGAATATTTTTAAAAATTTTACAACAGTTAAAAAATATTTTTTTAATATATAAAAAAATATTTCTTTTCTTTCTATAATTATTAAAAAAATATATATATTTCAAATTTTAATTTTTCCAATAGAATCTTTTGCACAATTTGAATATTTCAAGAATTTGAGCATTTATTAAGCAATATTCCTAAAGATACTTTTACATTTCTCATTCACTAAAATAATTTTGGTGTCGAATATCATGAAATTCGGCTACTTCTATGCTATTAACCCTCTTATAAAGTGTGAAGAGCAGCTTAATCTGTTTTCATTCACATTTTTTTAAAATAAAATTCCTCATATTTTGAATAATTGTATTTTTGCCTGTGCAATATTTTAATGATTATTATTAACTGAGCTTACGCGTCATGATCCGCAATTAAGTTTGTTTTACTCACAATTATCGCGGCATATTTCAGGGCGATGCGAATTAATCAATTTCTCGCTCTCGAATGCAAATACAATTTTTGTATTTATTTTAATTTTTATTTCAATTTCAATTGTATTGCAATTGCTTTTATTATTTTATTTGGAGCTGCTTTAAGCAGTTTGGCCATCGTTGTTGTCCTTGTTGTTGTTGTTGTATTTAACTGTTATTTAATTACAATATTGCAAAGGTTTATAAAATGCGTCGACTAATTGAAAATTGTGTGCAGTGAGTGGCTCGGCTCGACGCCCAGCCGCGAGGTATAGCGAACCGAATTCATCAATTATTGACGCTGTATTGTGAGCTTTAACACTTTGCTAAGAGCAACGTCTGGGCTCGGCTCTGCAGACTGTTGGCAATGCGCTGCATCGGCAGTTGCTGTACTTGGGCAGAGCAGGACGAAGTCTCTGCAGCTGAGCGACAACTCTGCCTTAATTGATTTCCATGTTTTTGGCTATGAATTTTTCACAGTTGCATTGATGGGTTTATAATCACAGGATACGTGCAGAGCCTGAAGGATATGTGCGCGTGTGTATTTCGTCTATATAAGGCTGGCAGCTGTTGTCGCATTAGTTGCCGAAGTGCCCAGAGTCTAACATGTTGCTGCGCCGCATCTTTCCGAATATGTACAAAGCGCCAGACTCAGCGCCCGTGGAGTCTCGCAAGGCGTCGCTCTACTTGCTGCGCTGCATTTTCCTAATGGGCATCAGGACACCGCCGAAGCGCTTCTTCCTCATCTACGTCCTTTGGTCGTGTGCATTGAACTTGAGCTCGACTTTCTATCAGCCCATCGGCTTCTTGGCTGGCTACGTCTCGCATCTGTCGGAGTTCACGCCCAGCCAGTTCCTCACCTCGCTGCAGGTGGCCTTCAACGCTTGGTCCTGCTCGGCCAAGGTGATCATAGTCTGGGTGCTGGTCAAGCGCTTGGATCGTGCCAACGAGATACTCGACGAGCTGGACAAGGTCGTGCAGCTGCCGAGCGAGCGAGAGCGAGTGCATCGCACGGCGGCCACCAGCAACTGGATCTTCTTCTGCTACATGGGCGTCTATGTGGTCTATGCCTCGAGCACCGCTCTGATCGCCGCCCTGATGGGCGTGCCCTCCTTTCAGAACTATTATCCTGTGCTCAACTGGCGCGCCAGCCACTTTCAGTTCTGGTTGCAGTCGGGCCTCGAGTACTTCGCCATGCTGGGCGCCTGCTTTCAGGATGTCTGCGTCGACTGTTATCCTGTCAACTATATCCTGCCCCTGCGCGCTCACATGGCCATCTTCAGGGAGCGATTGGTGCAGCTGGGCAGCGATCCCGAGGAGAAGCCGGAGCGACGCTTCGACAAGCTCATCGAATGCATCAAGCATCACAAACTGTTGCTTAGGTTTGTCGGGAGCTCCTGTTGGAATCTATCTCTTTTGATTGCCTCAACTTTTTCCCCTCCTCCAGCTACTGCGACAATTTGCGCCCCCTGGTGGGCGGCACAATTTTCGTACAGTTTCTGGTTGTGGGCATGGTGCTGGGCTTCACTATCATCAACATTGCGATGTTTGCCAACTTCGGCTCTCGCATTGCTGCCATGTCCTTCATGTGCTGCATCATGCTGGAGACGACGCCGTTCTGCACGCTCTGCAATTACCTGACCGACGACTGCCAGCGGCTGGCGGATGCCCTCTTCGAGTCCAATTGGATCGAGCAGGACGAGCGCTATAAGAAAATCGTTCTGCAATTTCTGCAAACGCTGCAGAAGCCAATCGTCTTTATGGCCGGAAATATTTTCAGCATTTCGGTCGCTACGAATCTGACTGTGAGCCAAAGTCCTTACACATACGTCGCGGATCCTTTTTTAATTTTTCCATATTTTCTGTAGGCCACCAAATTCTCATTCTCAGTTTTTACGCTGGTTAAGCAAATGAATATAGCCGAGAAGCTGGCCAAGCCAGCGAGCGTTGAGTATGAAGAGGCCGTGGAGATGTAAGGAGCAATTTTCATTTGGATTCTTTATGAAGCATAAAAGTCAATGTTGATTACTAATTTAAGTGTTTATGAAATTTGATGAGAACTGTGCTAATTTAATTTAGTACTTACGAACACTAGGCAGTTTAATAGTATAGAAATGTTTTTATTTATCAACACTAATAATTGTTCACACTCTTAACTGGGTGAGAGGTCAGTTTACCAACACTACTCTAGATACTGCAGAGAGCTGTTGCTGTTTAACACCCATTAATGTCGTGTATAACAGTTATTGATATATTATAGCTTAGTAGTAGAACAGCCGTTTCTCAACTTTTACTTTCCAACACTGCTTGAGACATCACAATAATTTTATAATATTTAGCAACACTACATACTTTTAGTATTAATTGTCCTTTTTAATTCCATAAATATCTTGGAACTGTTTCTCTTTTTTTTATATTTTTAACTAATGTAATTACCAGCACTTGGTAGCTCAGCTGAAACACCACAAAATTAGCCAACACTAATGTTCTAAAGTGCAAATAAAAACTTAAATCTAGAAAGTCTACACAGCACACTACAAACATATGCCTACACATGTATAACAGTTGCTAGAGCTGCGTATAACAGTTACATAAGTAACTTGCTGCAGCTGAATTTGTAGAACAGTTGTTAGACTGTCCTTTGAAAGCTCTACATTAACTAATATTGTCTACGTATAACAATTTTGAAGTAGTCGTAATACTATTATACTGCTTCATTCACTCTTAAATTTGTCCGCAATATTCATTTGCTTCGTTATGGTTATGACCGAAAAGGCAAACTTCGCGACCTAAAAAACGGAAATAAAATCAGGCAAGAATTATGAAAATAATAAAAAAAAATAATAAAAATTTGCTTTAATGCGGATGCCATTGTTATGCTCTGGATAGAAACTTACGCTGATGTTGCTGCTCATTGATATCGGAAAGATGCCGCCGGCTATGAAAGCGATAGGCTGCTGCACATTGTGAAGAAAGTACAATAGAGTCGACTGGTAGCGGGAGCCGGAATCAATCCAATTACTCTGAAAGAGAGCGTGCGACAGGTCCTCGCAGTCGTCCATAATCAGGTTGCAGGTGTAGCAGAAGGGGAACGTCTGCAGCAGGGCGGTGATGACGAACAGAAACGAGGCGATGCCAGTCCAGAGGTCCGAGAAGAAGAACACGTTGATCAGCGTGAGGCCCAGGACGAGGCCGCAGAGCAGAAACTGAGTGAAAATTGTGCCCGAGATGACGGGACGGATGAGAGCGCAGTAGCTAGAGGGGGAACAAAATACGCAGTATAACAGTATAACAGTAAAACAGTATAACAGTATAACAGTATAACAGTATAACAGTATAACAGTATAACAGTATAACAGTATAACAGTATAACAGTATAACAGTATAACAGTATAACAGTATAACAGTATAACAGTATAACAGTATAACAGTATAACAGTATAACAGTATAACAGTATAACAGTATAACAGTATAACAGTATAACAGTATAACAGTATAACAGTATAACAGTACAGTATAACAGACTATGCTGTTTGGGTCTTACTCAAGGATTCGCTTGTGATCGATGACACAGTTGACCAGTGCTTCATAGTTCTCGTCCTCGGTCAGGGTGGGGTCCGTGCGCAGCTTGCTTATGCGCTCCCTCAGTATGTCCAGGTGTGTACGCAAGATGAGCGTATAGATCAGCGGATAGGTGTCCGACAGCTGATCCTGCAGCACAGCGCCCGACATGACAATGTACTCCAGAGTGGAGGCGATCCATAGCTTCAGCGTGCCATCGTGCCAGTCGATGAATGGATTGTAGAGCTGCCACGGCGGATGGCCGTTCAGCACGGAGCTGAGGTACGTGGAGCCCGCGTAGCCGCAGTAGACAAAGGTGAAGATGAGAAAGGCGTGATTGCCGCGCGCCACCACCAGATGGATCTTCTCGCGCTCCTCCACACTGGTGCAGCGCATATCCAGTTTGTCCAGGATGTCCTTGGCCTTGATCAGGCGCCACAGCTGCGTGTACGTGATGGTCACCTTCACCGAGGACCCATATGCATTGATGCACACCTGCAGCGAGGTGAGAAACTCGCCGGGTGAGAAGTGCTTAATTTCCGTTATGTAGCTGCCCAGGAAACCAAGCGGCAAATAGGTCGTGCACCACACAAAGGTCAGCACAGTCCACGTGAGGTAGACGTAGCGCAGCAGGCCTGACTTCGGCGGTCGCCAGCCTATGAACTTCATGGCTCGATACAGATAGATGCAGCCATCGCGGGATTTCACTTGCTGCGTCAGCGGCAGCGGCTTGGTCAGCTCGAAAAGCATCTCGGCTGCAGTCTGTGACTGAGCTCGATAGCTGTACTCAGCTTATATACCATCAGACGGCACTCCAAATGGCCCGTTGACACTTTGGATAAGTTTTTGAGCTTTTTTTATATTTATTTGGATTTTCTCGTTTTCAATTCAGTGGAAAAGTTTTGCAGCCAAAAAGTTTTGTAGCCGTTCGCTTGTTGTTTTTAATTATTCACTTGAGAATCGCTCGCTCTGCGTCGCTATGTTTAATTAACAGAGCGAGCGTTGAATGCAAGTTCATCTAATTTCAATATATGTGTGTGTGTGTGTGTGTGTGTGTGTATTAGTGTGTGTGTGTCTGGCATATTTCCACATGTTGACTTTCCGGTCTGCATTAATGATGAGCCTCTAAAAACAAAGTTAGCTCTCGACTGCTTCGGCATATTGCTCATACGCAATGTGCGCCGCCTTCTCTTGTTTATACCCTGAAATCAGGCTATAATGTTTTTGTGAAAATGTATGTAACAGTCAAAAGAAGGCGTGGCAGACCCATAAAGTATATATATTCTTGATCAGGCCGAGTCGATTTAGCCCTGTCCGTCTGTCTGTCAGGTTCAGGGTATTCCCTAGTCAAGCAGTCCCGACTAGAGCACTCTTACTTGTTTTTTTGGCATATTGAATGTCGAAAATTGCAACAAATAAGTTTTTCATACTCAGCTATGCCTTGGTGGACGTGTCCAAAGTCATTTTGCATGAGCAGTCAATCAGGCAACTATTCTGCTTGGAGATTCGGCTGTAGACAGTTGGGTAGATAGGACTAAGGCAAGCTGGCTGAGAGGCTATTGGAGAGATATGAAATTTCTTGTTATAGTTAGACATAGTTTTAGTTACAGTGAAGCTCACGTCTTATCTCAGCTTTCTTTGTCACAATTCTAGGGTATCACATAGGCAGGATAGTCGCTACTTTCTATATTCACAACTTAGCTCACCCTGCTTTTTTCTATCCCTATGATATCACATAGTCAGGAGAGTCTCTCGTCTTCACATCTCTGATCAGCTCTCTTTATAAATATTTAAGGGTATCACATAGTCAGGAGAGTCTCTTCTTAATATATATTCACATCTCAGCTTAGTTCTCTTTATGTCAACGCTAGGGTATTATATAGTCAGGACAGTTTCTTTTTCATATATGCACAGCTCAGCTCAGCTTTCTCTTTCTCTGCTGGCTCTAGGGTAGTACATAGTCAGCACAGTCTCCAGTTGTCTTTATAGTTCAGCTCTCTCTAAACTCTAGGGTATTTTATAGTCATGACATGCTCTCCACTGCTTTATTGTTCGCATTTCATCTCATATGCAAGACAAAGAGGCTAAATACGAGAGAGAAAAAATGTGCGCTAATCGCAGGGCAGGTTCAAGGCGGCGTTGAGCTTTCAAGTTCAAATGCAATTATTAAATTGATAACAAAGGTAAAAGGAACTTGTGCATAATCAGCTTTAAACTTGTATAGGAGTGTGTGTGTGTGCGTGTGTAGGTGTGTGTGGGAGTGTGTTTGTTTGTATCTGCTGCTGCTTGACATTTCAGTGTAGCTTTAATGAAAAATATGTTCGGTGAGTGTTATTAATATTCCTCAGAATGTCTGGCGTTTGACACATGTTTTGTTGTCGTGCGCTCGTTGTCGCTTTTGTTGTGTGTTGTGTGCCGCAGCCACTGCTCCTTTGCTGCTGCTGCTGCTGCTGTTGCGTGTGTCTCTCTCTCCTTTGCACAAGTTGACATTTTTTTTCATTACTTCAACGTTTCAATAGAAGAAACAGCCAGCTGCCTGGCTACAAATGTGTGTGTCTGTGTGTGTGTCCAAAGGCAGCGCGTGAAGCAAGGGCAAGGATAATCTTTTGTTTGCCATTGTACGACTCACACTTCAGTTACTTTCAGCTGCAAGGTAAGCAGCAGCAACAGCAGCAGCAGCAGCCGTAGCAGCTGGATAAAGCTGAAAGCTGTTTTGGGCACACAACATATTTGTATTTTGCCTTAGCTATGTATTTGCCCATTGCCACGCCCAGGTGTGCTCATATGCCTGGCTGACAGCGCAGCTTACGTGCTGACATCTAACACAATTTATGCAGCATAATAAAGCTGGACGAGAGAGAGAGAGAGGGGGAGAGGGGGAGAGGGCAGGGGCAGCTGGTCAGCTGTGGCTGGCTAGCAAATTTTCATTTTTGCAGCCGCTGCCGCTGCTCAATCGTATCAATTAAGCCAGCCTCTCTTCGCTCTCCTCTCGCTCAGGCAGACACTTTAAAGCTGTCGCTCGCTCAACTAATTGCAGTTGGCGCGTGTCTCTTATTTTATTTTCCTTTTGGCTTTCATCCCCGGCCGGCCTGAGATGTGTTGTATGTGCATTTAATAACATCAGCGAGTCATTTATTATCGCTTGACGTATTTATTTTAATTAACGGAAATTAATGCCACAGTGCGCAGCTGTGCGAACATGTTTGCAGTTGCTTACACACATTTCGGAGGCAGGCCCCACACGCAGCGGAGGATAGCTTGGCTCGGCTGCCACTGCTGCTGGCAAACACCTGACGACAGGCGTACACATGAACGCACAGGACACTGCCACCTAAAAGGATGCCAGGCTCACACACACACACGCACACATACAGAGCGCAAATGTATCTTGTTGAGATCCCAACCAACTCACTCACACACACACACACTCTGGCACTCAGCTAAGAGTGTCAATCTGTTTTTGATATGCTGCAAATTAATGGAGTTAACAACGAGGCGGTCTGCCAGCTTCTGCCTCTGCCTCTGCCTCTCACACACACACTCACCCTCACTCAGACACTCATATATGTCCACATTTATATATCTATCTGTTCAACATGTTTATTTTGATGTAATATTTGTTTAATTCGTTTGACTGCACAATTTATTAATCATTAGCAAATCACGTTTTTTTTCGTCCTAAATTTAGCTGTTCACATCGATGCTCGCTCGTGGAGTGACTGAAGGGTATATGGGTTTGCTGTGTGAATAAGACATTAATGTATTTATAGTCGTCTCTAGAAACTCGTCTTAGAAGGAACTGAGAGTTAATGAATAACTCATTGAATGTAGTACTAGTAGGATATATTGACTTTGTTAATATGAATGTAAAAGGCAGCATAGGGCCTGCCACATGCAGGACAAGCAGTCGAGTCGATTTAGTGCCGTCTCTTCATCTGTTTCTTAGCTTGTCAGTCTGTCTGTCTATTCATCAGCCTGTTTGTCTGTCTGTCTGCCCTTATGTTCGTCTGCTTCTCTGTCCTTCTCTACAGTCCGCCTGTTCAACACTCTGGTATTGGGGTATTTCTTAGTCGGTTACTCCTGAACTCAGTTTCTTGTGTTAGAGATGATATCAGCAAGTTTTCTTATTGAGGCACTGAATATCATTTCTACATATAAACCTCAAATTCAATTTTAAATTTGAACGAGTATTTTTCAGTCGGTTAAGCCCAACTGAAATGGTATTCACCATTTCTCACATACATTTATATTCACATCGGTTTCATAAGCATGCTCAGAGCTTAAATACTTAAATCATATTTTGTGGCAAACTAGCAAACTTAAGACATTTGCATACAGTGATGTTAAGACAGCTGCGTGTGCTTTTGGAATACCCTGTAAACATAGATGAATTTCTTGTTGACTAGAGTAGAGTAAGATAGTTAATTACTTATGAATATATTCTAATATTAGGCCTACTTCAACTTCATTTCAGTTGCTGAAGATAATGCGAAAAGAAAAGAGCTTCAAGAATGTCAGCAAATGCCTCTCTATGCGATTTTCATAGCTTTTGGTAAGTTTTTAAATATAAGCTGAGCTTTTAGTATGATTTTAATATATTATGAAAGAATGAGTAAGCAACTATTATACAATTTTCAATATTTTTAGCACCTTTACCTTAGTTTTTAGAAACATTTCTCATGGAGCTCCGCTTTCTGCTCAGATTTAGCTTCGTTTCGTTTCATAGTTATGCAAATTCATGAAGTTTTTTGGACAGCGTCCAGTTGCTGCTGCAGCAGAAAATTATTTAAAATGATGGGTGTGATTATTATATATATGATATATATAATTTATGTGTAATTATGTATGTCTGTATGTGTGCTGCTCAAAATTGAAATGTTACAAACTGCTGCATTTGTGGTAGTGTATGTAAATGGAATATAAAATGCTTAGAATAATTTCGCAGCCAAGCATTAAATTAATTTTTGTATTTCATTTTTTGTTATTCTCCGTTAAGCGAAAGCACGAAAAAGAAGAGGAAGAACGCTGCAATGGGGCGTGAATGACTGCATAATGCTCGTTCGGGATTTTGTTTAAGTTGGATTATGTTTATCTTTATATATATAAAGAGATCTAACTCTAGGAGAGGCTGATTGACGGAAAAGTTATGAAACATATTGGCCATGTGCCCAGTGAGGCCCATGATTTACTCTCTATGAGATGGACGGGCATGCTCGACTAAGTATACCTTTTCTATAAGCTTGAAGATGGTGCCACATAGAGAGTTGGGTAACTTAGTTAGATGATCTTTGCAGTCAAACCCAATAGGCTCGCTTCTGTGCTTCGTGAAGGTGTATAAAGCATAAATATACAAACTGCACTTTGGTGAGCTGCTACAGTTGCTGAGCGCTTTGCTCTGCTTACGCTCTCTTCCTGTCTCCCTCTCTCTCTCCCCTCTCTTTCTCCCCTCTCTCTCTCTCGCTCTAGCTCTCTGTTTCTCTTTCTGTGGGCTATAAGTGTGTGAATGCCGCAAACAAAATGATGATGAACAAAATTCCCCAAAGCAGCGAGCGACCCTGAAGTACACACCAGCACGCACACACACACACACACACACACCCGCACACACACACACATACATACGCATATACAGTTAGAGCTGAGCGAGTGTAGAGCAGGGTCATAAATGCCATTATTATTTGTAAACATTGCGACAGCGAGTGGCCCAAATTGTTAACTTGGCTACAAGGTCGCGCTCATAAACATGTGTATAAAAACCAAAAAAAAAAAAAAAACATTCAAATAACAAGCGACAAAAAAATAAAACAAAACACAGATAGAGAGAGAGAGAGAGAGAGAGAGAGAGAGAGAGGGAGAGAGAGAGAGGGAGAGAGAGCTGCTAGACAACATACAAAAGTTTTAATTAATTTTCGTCTGTACGAACCGCAAGTGCACGTATGCGTCTGCTTAACTGCTTTAGCTATGAGTGTGTGTGTCTGAGTGTGTGTGTTAACATTGTGTATATCCCAGGACAACAACAACAACAACAATGGCACAAAAAATGTCTTGACCCAAATGTAATCAGATAATTTGTTGTGCAGTGCCAATATTTGCTCAGCCGCTGCGTTTATTTGAAGTTCATAGCAATTTTGTGAGTTATTAAAGGCGCACACACAAGCAAACGCACACACACACACACACACACACACATACAGGCACACACCTGTAAACACCTGGCAGTAGTGTGCTCAGAGCACACGGCACAGATTTTGCCTTTGGGCGTTGTGCAAATATCGCATGCCTAGGCCTCTGCCTAGGCTGAGGCTTACACGTAAATGTTGCCCAAACAGTCAGCCAGTCTGTCAATCAGTCAGTCAATCAATCAATCACTCAGTCAGTCAGTCAGTCACTCTGTCAGTCTGCCTATCAGCAAGTGAAAGTAGCACAAAAGAGCAACAGCCCAGAATTGATTTAATAGAACCAAATTATGCGGGCAAAGAGAAACGGCAAAACAATGCCGTCCATGTTTATAGAACCAATATATATATATATATACATGTATATATTGGCCTATATGTAATATATCATTTCAAATGCATTGTTTTCTACCTGCCAATATAATTTGCAGTCAAAAGAGATAGATAGAGAGAGAGAGATAGAGAGAGATAGAGATATCCAGCTGCACACAAAACGAAAATTGTTGCCATAAATTACACTGGCCAACAAAACTGTGTTCAAATTTGTTAATCAAGAAAAGAAATTTCAACTTTTTCATTGACTTTTGACATGCGCGCATGCAGCACGTCTGCTGTAGTCGCCTCTCTATGCGATTCCCATAATATTAAGGTATTAAAGTAAAGTCGTGATATGCAGCTATGCATTCCGAATATGTTAAGCGCTCCTCTATGCGATCTTCATGCGTTTTATCCCACATTGCGACTCTGCTTGGCTCTGCGTAGCTTCTTCTATGTGTAGCTTTATGTTTATATATGTATATATATATATATATCAATTTCTCTCTCTCTCTCTCTATCTCTCTTTTGTTCTATATTCATATGTAAGCATTCATATATAAGCTCCGCCTTTCTATGTGATTTTCATAATGCTTAGTGCTGAAAAGCAGCTTAGCTTATTTATTTCTCTTTGTGTTTCTATCTCTTTTCCGCTCTGGCCGCACCCTCGCATATGAGCTGCCTCTCTATGCAGCTCTCATGGCAAATCTGGCAGCTTCTTCAGTTCAGAGATTGCCTAAAAGTCCAGCTCTCCTCACTTTCATTAACTCTTTCTGCACTTTGACTTACGCTCGCTCTCCGTCTCTCCCTCTCTTTCTACCTTCTCTCGAGCGTATTTTTAATTGAATTTAAAAGAGCTTTTGGAAAATTAAAGTCGGCTTCCCAGTTACCAAATCCTGTTAGCCAGTGTAATTGTTTAATCGCATTAAATATTTGTTTTTGCACATTCGACCAAATATTATAGATGAACTGGCCGTATTTCGCATTTAATGACTTTGATTCCTAAAACCCATTATAATCAGATCAAAGTAATTTGAATTTCAGATTGTGTGCATCGTGAGTGTGTGTTAACAGAATGCGAATGCTTCTATTAACAAATAAGCTGGCAGCACGAAGTGAAGCTTTTCGGCATCGCTGAAATCGCTTGAGTTAGCTCTTAGCATGCAGCTTAATAATTATTTTATTAGTTTTCAATTAAGTTTCGAGCCCGAGCTCTTTGTTGGTTTGTCGAGCAGCTGCTTTGTCTCAAATCCTTTAAAATCCAATGTCAACTAACTTGCCAACACAAACTTAAGTGCGAAGTTTTTAGCTCCAGTCGAAATGTTGCACTGCAATAACTTTGCCAAAAAAGAAGTCCGGCTGCAGTCTGCCTTGGACTTTGGACTCAAAACTGCATTCGACTTTAAGCAGCTCAACTGAATTTACTTACTTGGCCAAATGTTTTAATTAGACGAAATTATTCGACTTCGACCGCTCGAAATCAATTATTTTGCAAACAGCTTTGAAGTTGTTTATACAGATACAGATAGAGATAGAGATAGAGATACAGATACAGATACAGATACAGATACAGATACAGATACAGATACAGATACAGATACAGATACAGATACAGATACAGATACAGATACAGATACAGATACAGATACAGATACAGATACAGATACAGATACAGATACAGATACAGATACAGATACAGATACAGATACAGATACAGATACAGATACAGATACAGATACAGATACAGATACAGATACAGATACAGATACAGATACAGATACAGATACAGATACAGATACAGATACAGATACAGATACAGATACAGATACAGATACAGATACAGATACAGATACAGATACAGATACAGATACAGATACAGATACAGATACAGATACAGATACAGATACAGATACAGATACAGATACAGATACAGATACAGATACAGATACAGATACAGATACAGATACAGATACAGATACAGATACAGATACAGATACAGATACAGATACAGATACAGATACAGATACAGATACAGATACAGATACAGATACAGATACAGATACAGATACAGATACAGATACAGATACAGATACAGATACAGATACAGATACAGATACAGATACAGATACAGATACAGATACAGATACAGATACAGATACAGATACAGATACAGATACAGATACAGATACAGATACAGATACAGATACAGATACAGATACAGATACAGATACAGATACAGATACAGATACAGATACAGATACAGATACAGATACAGATACAGATACAGATACAGATACAGATACAGATACAGATACAGATACAGATACAGATACAGATACAGATACAGATACAGATACAGATACAGATACAGATACAGATACAGATACAGATACAGATACAGATACAGATACAGATACAGATACAGATACAGATACAGATACAGATACAGATACAGATACAGATACAGATACAGATACAGATACAGATACTTTTCTCCCAACAGAGCTCTAACAATACAGCTTTAGCTAACTTTATTGGCAACTTGAGCTAGTTTTACAAGCTTAAGTTGGGAAAAGAAAACTTAGATTTTCTATATAAACCCTCATCGAAGTTCAATTAAAGTTGTTTAGCTTATATGAAGTTATATATATATTATTATATTATATTATATTTAAGCTATGAATTTTTCTATATTTTTTGCAGTTTTTAAATATTTGCCTTGTTTCATCAATCTTTGATTAATATTCATTTCAATTAATGCAGCCAGCTTCGGCTGGCACCAATAAAGTTTGCTTTATATATGTATATATGTATATAGAGTCCGTTACAGGTGCGGGTGCTGGGCTTGCTTAAGGGCTGACAGTTTGTTTCCTGTCCACTAACACGTTCGCACACAATTGCTTTCAGCCTTGTTTTATTTTTTGTATTTTTTTGTATTTTTTTTTTTAGCAGTTTGCTTGACTGCAAAAAAGTAGGCAACATATTTCAATTGAAAAGAAAAACTACATTTCAGTTACAACAAAATATTACACTCGGATAGTGTTGAATGGGCGCTATAAGCGGGGAGGGGTAGGGTGAGTGGTGGGTGCTTTTGTGGGCGGGCTGGGCAGCTCATTCTTTTGCAGAGCCAGAGACACGAAATCATTTCGAACGTGGCTGACGACAAAAGTTAAACGAGGTCAAAGTGTATGAATGCGATTCGAGCGTATTGACCGTTGACTGAATGGCTGGCAAACATGCGAGCCAAACACAGGGCAGGAGAAGCAGCAGAATCCAGACTGCCAAAAAGTAGCCCTGTGTGTGTGTGACTGTGAGTGTGTTTGATTGGGCGCGCTGATTAAATTTCAATAAAATTTCAAAACGCTGACAAATTGCTTGCCACATTATCATTTCCCTTAGCTGACACGCCCACCGATCTGCCCACTTGCAATTACCTGCTTCAGCTTTGCTCTCTGCGCGCTTTTTTCTTCATACATTTTTGTGCGTCTTTTGCAATCGCCGCAGCTTCCTTTTTGCATTGACTACTTCGTTGCGGTCTCCAGCCGCCAAAGCGCTCATGCAAAAGCAATTTCCTGAAGTTTTTGCCCCACACACACACGCACACACACACATATACTCACACTCGCAGGCGGGCACTACGCGACCTCAACGCATTGGCCAACTCAGCGCCTGCACGACACTCGACAGCATTCGAAAACCAATACGACTGCGATTATGCGGCTCTACATGCACAAGTATGTGTGCGTGACTGTGTGTGTGTGTGTGTGTATCTCCCTTCTCTGTGTGTGTGTGTGTGCGCGCACACTCAAACTTACAAATTGCGCGCTGTAAGTAAGAAATCATTGAGGTTGGTCGCCACACTAATGGAAAACGACAAGCGGCATGTGGGCAAACGTTTTTCCCGTTGCCTGCCACGCCTCCTCCGTCTCCGTCTCAGTGTTGCCCACTTTTGGCTGTGGTTGCAATCTCCTTAGTTTTGCGTAGACCCTTTGCCCCGTTGATGCTTTCGTGCCACGCACGTAGCCGGATGTTGCCCGAACGATAGTTGTCGTTGTCGTTGTCAGCTCTGCGGTTTTGTGGCAAGTCGTAAGGGGAAGGGGGGTGAAGGAGTGGGAGCAGGAGGAGGGCCAGGGGGGGGGCTACTCTGTTACTGCTGCAAGTTTACTTCACGTTTGGGCTTGGTCACCGCAAAAGTTTAGCTGCTAGTTGCGGCGCAGAGTGCGTCCCTCCGCCTCCGTCCGGCTGCTGTCTTCAGTGCTGCGTGCCGCTGCTCGCTGCTGGCCGCATTACAGGATCAATTTCTTTTTCAAGCACTGATTTGCTGCTGGGCTGGCCGTGCTGGCCGAGCTGTCCAAGCGGCCGCAACCGCAACGAGTGCTGTCATTAATGTGTGCTTGTGCGCCATTTCTTCGGCTGCTACTGCAGGCGGCGTCTCCTCAGGCAGCTTGGCTTAATTAAATGTGTAACGCAATAAGCACGTGACATTAGCAAAAGTAAACGCAATTTAGAATTCTGACACACTTAGCGCGGCAACTTAAGAGCAGCTGAGAAGGTTCTCTTAAGTCTGCGCACTGGAAGCGGCGTCAGCTGTCAAATGAAAACGAAAACTGACCTGCGATGCACTGGAAGGAGACAGACAGACAGACAGAGAGAGAGAGAGAGAGAGACTCTCTTATATTCTCACATTCTCTCTCTTTGTTGCGCTGCGCATGCGCCGGCTTTCCAGCTGTCAGACAGACACGAAGACTAGACTTTGGCTGGCCAGCGTCGTCGTCAGCCTCATCGTTGTCGTCGTCGTCGTCGTCGCCTTCGTCGTTGGCTTGGCTCGTCCTGCCTCGTTGTGGTGCTCGTTGGCCGTGGCCAGAGTGTCCTTTTCAGTTCACTTCGCATACTCGTCGTAAGCTGTACACGTTGCGGCTGCCACGCACGGCTCGAGCAAGCACAACAAAATTATAATAACAAGAGGAAGCAGCTAAGCTAAACAAACAAACAACAACAACAGCAATAACCAAAAAAAGCGAGAATTTCTGTCGCTGGCCGGCGGCAAACGTGTTGCGAGATTTATTTTTGGCCAGCCTAAAGAAAAAATAACAAGAAAAAAAAAATAAAATAGAATTTGTAGCGAGCCGCCAAAAAGTTAGGCGGCGTGTGTGTGTGCGCCGCCAATATCCTTGTTTATCCTTGAAAACGCATAACTGTGAGAGGCAGCAACAAGCCGTAAAGTACGTCCCGGTGCGTGTGTGACTAAAAAGTTGCCAACAAATGCGACAACAACAACAGCGAATTTTAGAGAAAATATAACAAAAATAAAAAAATAAAAGTGAAAGCGGAAACGGAAACGGAAGCAGCTAGGCAGCTGGTAGAGGAAACAAAGCGGCAAAAAGGCAAAAAGCGGCAACTGCCATGCCATGTGCTGCAGCTGCATTCATGTTTTGTTAGCACTTTGACCCAAATCGTAGTAGCAAGTGTTTGTGTGTGTGTGTGCGGGTGTATCTCTGTGTCCGTGTGAAATGCATGACCGATAAGCGCTGAGGTGTCAGTGCCGTGTGCCCTGTGACAACAGTCGCCAGGATAAGAGCAGCCAGCCAACAAACGAGCATGCTAAGCAGATAAACTGTGAACTTCTAGGACTTGAGTGCATTACAGCAGCTGGAGCCAGCGCCGTTGACAGCCAACAGACGACGACAGTTAGCAGCTTCGCACATGTGAGTTTTTTGACACCTGTAAAATGCATGAGTTTGACTTTTACTTTGACTTTTGCCTGAAGCCTCGCCGCGCCGCGGACATACAAAGTTTGTTCGGCATTCGTTAGTTTATGGCCAACGGCTGCACATATATACATATATATGTATATCCTCTACCCTAAGCTCTCAGCATTTTTGGCGTATTCCCCATTTTCCGTTTCACATTTTACGGCATTTGCATTTACGGCCCGCACATAAATACGTGCTCTTTATGCGCCGGCAACGGCGTCGGCGACAAGTTTAGCGTCTCGTTTGTCATACTTTCGCTTTTATGTACAAATAAAAATTATATTTGCTTGTCGAATTTGTATCAGTCTCAGACCTCGGTCTCTGGCGAGTCTCTTCTCGCACTTAATTGTTTTGCCTATTTTGGTTTCATTATGGGAACTAGACTCTGTCTGCTTGGAGTTCTTCAAATGCTCACATGGATATAAAATATGCTGGGAAATGAGTATTAGAGTTGAATATGTGTAGAGTGAGATGAATACTGAATGTTGAATATGAATAGAGCCTTATGAATACGGATGCTGCTGCTAGAAGCCTTCTCTTCATATACTCATATCAACTGCTGCTTGGCCTTTGGCTTTTAATCTTTTATGTTTAATTTATTAATTATTCTTCTTAGTTTCTACTACAAATAAAGTTTTTGGTTTGTTAAGGACAGTTGTGGTATGTGTGCCTTCTGAATCTGCTTCATTTTCTATCTTTTCCTTATCATAATTATATATTTTGTATTGTTATATATATTTAATATATAATATAAGTCTTATAATTCAGTTATATTACTTGTCGCATATTCCAAATTTTTTAATATTATTTATTTTATTTATTATTATTATTATTTGTTTACTTATTTTATTTTTTTTTTAACATTTATGTAGGTAAAGTATTTTAATTTACAAAAAATTGTTTTAATTTTACTTTTTATTTATTTTTATTTAATAATTCAATTTAATTTGATAAATTTTTTTGTTAGAAAACGGTATTAATTTTTTTTTTTTTATATTATTTTTTAATTTTTTTTAATTTTAATTTTTTTTTTTATTTTTTTATATAGTAATATATATATAGTAATTTAATTTATTCTCATCTTTTATTTATTTACAAAATATTTTTTATTTTATTTATTTTTATCGTGTAAAGACTTCTTTACAAACCAGCCTAAAACAGACAATAAATTCGTTTTTTTTCCTAACTTTGCGTCTCTATAAGGTCAAGTTGCATTCAAAAGCACAGTAAGGTTAGCTAAACTCCTACTCCTTCCACTCTTCTCCATATTCAGCTCTAAACTCTTTCAAAAATCTTCAATTGTAAGCGAGTCATTAACTATTGAACTTACTTAGCACCTATAACTGCTCCATCTCTCTCTCTCCCTCTCTCTCTCTCTCCATCTGTCTTTCTTCTATCGTTTCACTCTCCCCCATGTTGCCTGCTTGATCGATATGTTAACCCAATATGATGGGGCTATGCTGATTTCAGATTCCACTGCCGCCCGTCGCCTAATTCCTGTTGACTGAATCCTGTTTACCTGTTTTACTAACGTTATACAATCTTAACATTATACACCCGCTGGCTTACGGCCTTCACTGCGCTATTTGTCAAATTTAAAATGCAAATTTATTTATAAATGTTTACTGTTGGCTGTCAGCCTAACCAGCTGCGCTTCGATACAGTCCTTAGATGAGATGATAAAGCCGCTGGCTATCGAGTCATCTTTCATCTACCTGGCGAGCTGAATGGAATATGATTTGATACATCAACTGAGAGGCCAGTCTTAGATCTGTTTAAGGCTGGGCAGGGCAAGGCAGGAAGCAGAAGTGACTCAGAGTCGAGTTGAATGTCCTTGCTATTTGTTTTGCGTTGAAATTTCTGCCTAATCATAATCGTTCGTTGCCATGTCATTGATATTAAGATTCCACTTCCAGCTCAATTGGCAAACTTAACGTAGGGAATCTGCCTGGCGTTTGGTATGCGCTTAGGCGCTTTAAATTATTATTATAATATTACAATTTATGCACGATTCGGATGCGGGGCTCGTCGTGAGTGGCAATAAATTGAGTATTTTGAGTGAATTTCCGTTCCAATTATGCCAATCAGATGCTGAGATGAAGTAAGTTTGCCTTGGGTTAATCAAAAATCGAGAACGAGAGCTAGAGCGAGAGCGAGAGCGAGAGCGACTCTTGTCGTCGTCTGATTATTTTTTGGTTGAAACGTGCCATAAACAAGGCCAATGCGATTATGCCAACTTAACGCAATAACAGCCGCACGACTAAGCGCTATTAAGGCGGCGGCTGGGGCGCGTGGGTGTGGCATGCCAGGCTGCGGCGGTTTCTTAATGAAATGACAAAAAGTAAAACACGGCAAAATTGCCAAAGGAAAAGTCAAATATTTGCCTAGAGCCTCTGGGAGCGAGACGCGAGCTAATGGCGAAAAGTCGCTGCAGACTACGTGAGAGACACACTCTATTTCTATCTCTCTCTCTCTCTCTCTCTCTCTGTCTCTCTGTGTCTCATGTGTGTAGGTTACGCTGCGGCTAGAAAGCAATTAAATATATTTCCGCTTCGATGTCAAAATTAATGTGAATTTGATATTTGAAAGCGCATACGCACATGCCAGTCAGAGATAGACAGAGGGGGAAAGGGGCTGGGGTGCTGTGAGGCGTGGCTAGCTGACAAGATGCCTGACTGTATGTCAACGGGCAGCACTGTCGCGGCATTTAACGAGGGCGGCTAACAACCTTTCAGTGAAAGCGCTCAAAAGACGTCAGCGCTGGCTGAGCGAGCCCAAAAGCGTTGCACGTCTGCCTGGAGGATACACGTTAACATGCTAAATATGGCAACGCCGGTGGGGCACAGGCTGTTGTTGTTGTCGTCTGTCTGGACGTTGACACAAATTTCAGCTGACAGCGGGCTGCTTCCCAAAGGGCGCACATGTAATTGCTAATGAGTGTACGGCAGCCGATGGGGCGTATGCGCAATATGCCTTTCGGATATGGATATAAGCACACACACACGCACACACACACACACACACACATACGCCACGTTGCGCATTCAGTTAAAATGTCAACGTTTTGACTGTTGGCTAAACAGCTGCTGGGGCCAGAGGGCCAGAGGGAGAGAGGCGAGTACAAGCTATAAAACAGCAAGCAGCAGCACTTTTTTTTGTGTCTCCAGTCTAAGATTGAGATTGCTCGGCCTGGCCTGGCCTGGCTTGATGCTGTCTAGTTATTTATGCAAAATATCTACAAGCATAATAACAATGGCAAATAAAAAGCAAACAATATTTAAATAAAGGATTATGAAGACAAGACAGCCAGGACTGGCAGGCAGGACTTGGCCTGCAGCAAGTTGGATAAAAAAAAAAAACAACATGGCAGACTTGACTCTGTGTGCGTGTGTAGTTGGCTGACTGCCTGACAGGACACTCTTATATATATATTTAAATATACATATGTATATATAGTGACTATAGCTCTCCGCTGCGTAGACTGGCTGGCAGCCTGCTGCGCTCTGTCTGCCGATGTCGCCGCATATTTTATTGTCTCTCTCGCAGCTCAGCTCAGCTCAGCTCCGCTGTTGTTTTCTGCTTCATTTTCCTTATTTGCTCAGTATATTTTTGAAAAATTCATTTTTATTCATTAGAGATTCTGGATGATGTCATGAAGTGCGTCTCAATTCGTCTCCGTTTGCACGTACAGCCAATTTTTATGCTAAGCATGTGACTCTTTGTCTCTCCCTCTCTCCCTCACTCTCTCTCTCTCTGTCTCTCTCTCTCTCTCTAAACATTTGAATTTGAAGCACCCATTCACATCATTTTTTATTCCATCTCATTGTCAGCTGGTGCTCGCCTCTTGCTTTTCTTTTTGCACTTGTGAACTTTTAATTTCCATTTATTTTTTGGCCGACTTTTTGGCCCAGCTGCCCGAGGCTTATCTGCCTCGCCTCTTGCTCTATTGTTGCACATTGTGCACACTGCAGTCAGGCTTTGGTCCTTGCGCTGTCCGCATTGTGCACTCTCCTTTGCAGATATATATCGCCAGCCCTTTAATGCTTTTCCATTTGATTGGTTGCTTGCCAGCAATGCATACCCTGCACTGTGCAGCATGCTAATAGTGCCTTGGGCTTGAGCGCTGTGGCTGGCAGACTTAAGCGGCATATGAAAGCATATATAGAGGGCGAGATTGTCATATGATTATAGATATTTATATAGAGAGAGATGAATACCTTCAAGTATATGAGTCTAAGCCAGCAGTGAGCTTGGGCTTAGCTCTACTATGAATCAGCTTAGAGCTGGTGGTTTAGAGATGGAGATAAAGCATATATTGAAGCAGTTTGGATTGCATGTATAGATTGTATAGGTACTCGAAATATAAGCTAGTGTTAGGCAGTTTTCCGTGAATATTTCATATATATAAACTGAATAACAAAGTTATATAAAGTTGATGTAGTAGCTGGAAAGCTGGAAAGCAATGTTCTCCAGCAAGAGATTGCTGGCTTCACTCATTCCGAGTCTACAGTCTGAACTCTGTACTCTGAAGCCTATGCTCTGAAGCCTATAGTCTGAAGTGCTTAGCCTGAATCTATAATCTATAGTTAATAGTCTGAAGTCTATGGTCTGAGGTCGATAGTTTGAAGTCTATAGTCTTTAGTTAATATTCTTAAGTCTACAGACGGAAGTCTATACTCTGAATCCTATGATCTGAAGTCTATACTATGAAGTCTATAGTCTGCAGCTGATAGTCTAAGAACTATACTCTAAACTCTGCAGTCTAAAGTCCACAGTTCAAAGTCTCTAGTCTGCAGCTGCTATAACCTGCCAGTTCTTACTCTAGCTACACAGCCCACCTCCAGCACCTCCTACCGACCTAACATTAATCATCTTCCACAATAAAAAGCTAGGGTATTTAGAGTTTATGACAGCTGCTGGCACTTTGCGCTCTCATTGAGCATTAAATTTGCCAAGTTCACATTGAATATTGAAGCGAAAGTTTGCGTAGCGTAAATGATTTTACTTTTATATGTGCAGCATAACTGCGAGCTGCCCTCTAGTAATAAGGGGCGTATACTTAATGCGCAACGCACTTGCCATTTGAGCGGGGCCAAGCTAACGAAAATGTTAAGCAAATTTACACAGTCCAAAGGGAGAAGGGAGAGAGTGGGGGAGGCAGAGGGTGGGCGAGTGGTCTGTAGTAATTTTAATGACTGCGCCGCATTTTGGCTAAGAGAAGGAACGAAATGAATTTCAACTATGGGCCATAAACATTTATAGAATAATGAGCTAATTAAATTTACAACGCGTTTTTTGGAGTGCGCTTAACAAATTAAGCGTCTAATGACGACTTCTGCATAATCAAAGACGTTAAATGCCAACGGCACACAGCCAGATACTTATGAGCGTAAGCCGAGCTACAGCTACAGCTACAGCTACAGCTACACTTGAGTAGCGCAGATACAGATACAATTGCCGGAAGCTTAACTTGATTGGCTTGTCGAAAAGTGTTAAGAGTTTGAGTTGTAAATGGAGAATTTACTTGCCAGCCAATGTGTATATACTTTGCAACAGTAAATAAGTTAATGGGGAGTTGGATTGGGTTGAGTTGTAGATACATTTTGGTAAAAGATATTTAGATACAATTAGACTTTGCTTGCAGGGAAACAAATGAAGAGATTGTTGTCCATGGAGAAGGTTATATTTAGATATGAGTGGATGTAGATGTGTGTCGATAGATAGAGAGAGAAAGAGAGAGAGATAGAGAGAGAGAGAGAGAGAGAAAGAGAGAGAGCTAGGTATATGAAATGTAATAGATAGGCAAGAGATATAGCAAGATATACAGGTATATAGATGGTTGGAAAGAAGAAGAAAGGGAGAGATTGATAGATAGATAGACAAAAGGATAGATAAATAAATGTATGTATAGATAGATAGAGGGAATGATAGATAAATGGATAGATAGAAGTATAAATAAAAGGATAGATAGATAAGTATATAGATAGATAGACAGATAGATAGATAGATAGAAGGATAGATTTATAGATGTATAGATAGATCGAGGGAATGATAGATAGAAGGATATAGATAGATAGGTATATAGATAGATAGATCAATAGATAAAGATCACGAGATGACCGCTTATAGCTAGAAACTTATCGATTAACAAATGATTATCGCGATATATCTATATAGTTATCTCTAGAAATATAGAAAACATAAGTTAATAGCTGGAAAGATACGAAGAGATTGATGGCTAGATATAGTGGTTACACAATAAATAGTTATCGATGTCTATCTACATATAGTTATCGATAGAAAGATACACAGATGCATGCATAGCTTATAGACAGATATATATGAAGAGGCTAAAAACAAGATATAGATATTGAGCTACAAATCAGTCACTAAATAAAGTCTTACAAGGAGCAGAAAGTATCTGAGTTTACATAGCTATCGAGGCAGATATCCCTTTGAGGGACATCAACATTTATATAGATATAGATATATTTGATGTTCCCTAATGACCTACCTCGCATAAAACACATAAATACAATTATAATAACTGACAGATAATTTCCCAGTTACATAGCCACAATGCCAGCGCTGATTGACCCGCAAGTTATTTAGCTATCAATGCCAGTTGGCTGCTAATCCAATGGAAGTGGGTGTTGGCCTCGTGCTCTTGGCTGGCCAAGGAGAACGCTCGCCCGCTCCCCTTAGGTAATCAATCAAGTTGAGCAAGCCTCACGCCCAGGTGAGATAGTTCGCTGGGTTGCTTCACCTTCAGCCTCTTCTTCTTCATGTTTGGCATTATGTAAGCTATAGTTTGACAAACGAATTTGGTTTTCGAATTTGTGCTTAATTATTGAATATCAACTAATTATGCTAAGAGCCAAGCGCTCCGAACGTGTTGTCTACTCGCTCGTGATTTATTTAACTTTTATCAAATGGAAGAGGGATGGTGTGTGTGTGTGTGTGATGTCCTGCCACACACACAGTCTGTGTACATATGTTTGTCGATGTTTTACCTTGAAATCCGAACATTCTATTAGCACAAAATGAATTATTAATAAGTGTGTCAATGCGGTCTGACTAACAAGGTGTGCGTGTGTGTGCCCCAGAGAGAGAGAGAGAGAGAGAGAGAGTGTGTGTCAAAGGACTTAACCGTTAAAGGGGGCGTATACGCATTGTGTGTGCTGTGTGTGTGCCAAGTCATTAAAAGCTGTGACAGAGCTGAAAATAGAAACAACAGGGCAACTAAGAAGCTTACCTTTAACACAAACACGCAGAGAAAGCAATAAAGAGTGAGAGAGAGAGAGAGAGAGAGAGTTGGCTAAAGTTTAGGCTTTGTTTATTTAGGCAGACATTTACGTGTGTTGTGCGCTCGGTGTCGAGCTTTGCGCTTAAGCAGAAAATCATTAGTTAAAATACGCAAATATCTCTAACGTTTTTATTAGCCAAGCAAAAAGTAATTGCCCGCAATTAGGGCTTAAATTGTATGGTCATAGAGGCGCCAATGCATTGTTCTACACCAAGAGAGAGAGAGAGAGGGGGAGAGAGGGGGAGAGAGAGAGCGGCACACACATTGTGCGGGCTGCTTGGGCTTCCCCTGGGGATTAAGCAAAGCGTGAATACGTTTTTTGCTTGCTCGTTAACTAAGAATTACCCCATGTGCGCACACACACACAGCAGTCACACACACACACACACACACACACACACACACACACTCATGCATGCTGCTGCTTATATAAATTTTTGCTTTCTTTTTTCCTTTTTTGGCGCTCTCTCTGTCTCTTCATGTCTTTGCATTTGGTTTACTTTGTATTTTTATTGAAACGATTTTTGTCTGCTTTGCGCTGTGCTTCAGCTGTGCTCGCAACTGCCTGTGTCTCTGTCTCTGTCTCTTTCTGTCTCTGTCCCTGATGTGTTGCGTCCAGCTCAGTGAAGCATGTGCTTATAAAGTTGTATTTATATATAAATATGCCCACATTTATAGGGTATACCTCGCCCGCTCTCGCTTCGATTGACACTGATTTTGTTTTCTTTATAGCTCACTCTCTCCCTCTCTCTCTCCCCCTCTCTCTCTCCCTCTCTCTTGCTATGATCATTATAGTATAGCTTATAGCTGCTGCTGCTTACTCGTGCGTATTTCTGCTCTAGTTTCTCTTTTTTTGTCGTCCTTTGGCTGCTTTGCATAAAAATGGGCAAAATGTGAATTTTACGCATTTGAATTTGAATTTTCCATTGAAATTCATGGACGAGCGCTTCGGTCGAGTGACACTCGACAACAATTATAGCGAGCGATTTAATTGAATTATTGAATGGCAGCCATTGCTCATGTAAACACTAAATGCATTTAAACTTAATTTCACTCTCTCTCTCTCTCTCTCTCTCTCTCACACACAAATTCAATTAAAACTTACAAAGTAAATCACGCGAGCGGCCCCGGTCGTTACGCTCTCTAAATTTTACGAGCACTCGCAAGAAAAAAGTATATAAAATAAATATGAAATATTTGCAAATACACTCACACTCGCACAGAGTCGTAACTCGTTAGCTGGCTGCTGGGTTCAAGGTCCTTGCCGCAAGGATCAAGTTGCTGCGAGGCGCGCACACAAATAAAAACGTGTAAGTGCCAACAATAATAAAAACAATGCCCAGCCAAAATGAGCACAACATCAAGATTTTCTGCGTTCTTTTTCTCTCTCTCTCTACATTTATAACAAAGGCGTAGGCAGGCGGGTGGGGCGTGACGAGGCGTAAATGAAATGTAGAGAAATGTAACTAGAAGGCACTTGACAAACGGCTGAGGTGTGTGTGTGTGGCCTGGCCTTAAAAGTGCGCCAGGCAAGGACAACGTAGACACCTATGCAAACACCTGCACAGGACAAGAGAGAGAGAGAGAGGGAGAGGGATAGAGTGAGAGTGAGATGGGCATACCCTTATTTGAAAGGAAAATGCATTTCAGCTGTGAACACTTTGCCAGCTGGCTGCATGCCACAAACACACTCCAACCTACACACACACACACACACTCTCACACTCACAGTAACACACAAACACACACACTCCTTGTCGCGCCCAATTCAACAATTTAACAACGCGTTACGCCAAATAAAAGATGCTCAACTTAAATTACGGAAATAAACATTTTGCACGCTGCAGCGCCTTTTAAAGCGACTCGACTCGACTCCTTGGTCCTCTGCAGCGCAGGATGCTGCGATTCATTTTCTGTTATGCGATAAGCCTGCAAGAAAACAGCTAAAGAGTGCCACACAAAAAATGTTAAAAGCACGAGAAACTTTTCCAAATATGCCTCGCCGCCTTGCGAGGTGCATTCGATTCATTATAATTGAGCCGGCTCGCGAATCGTATCTGTGTGGAAGTTTTGCTATTATATTTCGGAAATATTTCCGAATATTTCTATATTTCGGAAACATTTCCGAATATTTTTATATTTCGGAAACATTTCCGAATATGTATTATTTTTCGGAATTATTTCCGAATATTTTTTATTTTTCGTAGACATTTCACAATATTTTTCATATTTCGGAAACATTTCCGAATATATATTATTTTTCAGAATATTCGGAACAGTTGCGGAAAATTGAGCTTTTAAGAAAATTTTCTAATATTTATTTATTTTTCGGAAATTTTTTCCGAATATTTTTACTTTTCGTAAACATTTCAAAATATTTTTTATTTTTCGGAATTGTTTCCGAATATTTTTTATTTTTTCGGAAAACTTTCATATTATTAATATTTTTCGGAAACATATCCAAATATTTTACATTTTTCGAATATATTTCCGAATATATTTCTTTCTCAGAAATATTTCCGAGTAGTATTATTTTTCGGAATGATTTCCGAATGTTACTTTTCCTGCCCAGACTTAGGAAAGGTAACTTTTGTAGTTCCCAACAACATTTCCGAATGCTTTACAGATATCTTAAGACAATATATCTAATTTATAAGTCTTCAAGATAATCAGAATTCCGAGTGAGCTCCAACGAGTTAAGAGCTTCCAGCTGTAAATGCGAGCGAATTGCTTTGCAAAGCTTTAAATCCGAGCTGGCAAAGGGAATAGGGGATGCACGTAGCGGGACTGTAGGTTAGCTGCTTAAAGCATTTGCTTGCTCAAGAGCAAGTCGAGTGTGTCGTCCGTCGTCGGCGCTTTTTATCTGGGAACATATCAAACAACCCGCTTTGACACTTTCAGCGTCTATCAAAAGGGCGTCATGTCAAAATGTTTCTTTGCTTTTTTCGCTGCTGTCGCCGTCGCTGCCTCAGTCGCTGTCGCTGCTGCTGTCGCTTGTAATGTGAGCTCATTACCATAAAAGCGTTGCTGAGAGAGCGAATGAAGGCGTCTGCCAGCGAATGCCAAACAGTACGCACATATGAACACAAACCGAGAGCTGACAGAGAAGAGGCAGAAGCAGATGAAGAAAAATAAAGGAAAAAGGCAGACAAGCCGTAAAGAAAGAAAAGCGAAATGAAAACTGCTGGCTGAACTTATAGATGTCTTCAATTTCAGTAATAGCACTTCGGGGCATGTGGGACCTCGGCGCAGAGACCCCTTTGGCCAAAAAACTTTTTTAACTGCTGCCTGGTGGATTTTAAAGTGTGTTAGTGCCACAGGCAAAGGCTCTCAATCTAGCTGGCGAGCTATCTACGCCGTTGGAATGACTAACTGTCTAAGTGTCTCAGTATCTAGCAAGCTGATGAAGCATGCTGATAGCTCAGCACACGCACACGCACACATGCATACAAAAGGCTTAAAAAATATGCCCGCTGGGGCTTTGGCTATTAAGCTGGGGCAATAGAAAACATTACGGCTAACTTTTTGCAATACAGTTGAGTGCCAACAGCAACAAGCTGAGTAGATTTATCTCCCTCTCTATCTCTCTGTCTCTCCCCTCTCTCTCTCTCTCACTCACTCTTATCAACATCATCATGAACTCCATGCAGCTGCAGCTTGCATATTGAACTGTAGGTGAAAGGCATATTTCATGCAAAAGAAAACTTTTCACTGCAAATGCAAATAAAACTCAACAGCTGAGTCGAGCTATCGAGCTCTGCGCTGTGTTAGCTGTGGATTTGCCATATCCCAGTTGGCAACTGCCTAGCGCTGCTTCAATTTCTGCTGCTGCCGAAAAGTATGCTATGAAATTTTCGTGTGTGGGCGCATTAAGATGCTATTGAGCGTATGCGAGTGAAGGCATGCCAAAGCTTTCTGGCATAAATACGCCTGGCCACATAATGCACAGTCTAACAAATACCAACACACACACACACACACACCCTCGCACACCCTCGCACACTTTATCCACTTAGACAAAAGCTTTGGCACGCTGCAGCAAAATTGAATTTGTTTGCGTTTGCCTACGCCAAACTGTAAACTTGTGTATAGATGCCAGCAATTCCAGCTGCCTATGGTCTAACCCCAGTTAAAGCCAGCATTGTCTTGCTCTATATATATATATATATATATATGTGTGTGTGCTGCCTTTATCTGGCTGTCTCATTCTTGTAGTCATATTTGCTGGCATTTACTTCATTCAAGATAAAAGCGTATATCATGTCCTTATGCCGTTATCCTTTTATACGCTGCATTCTTTATGCTTTCATTTTATTATCTCTTTCACTTTCCAGCCACACACACACTGGCCATTAGAGTGGACCTAGGCCTGGGTTTTATGTAGTGGAAAAAAAAAAAATAGCCCAGCGAACCTAAGTTCGCCTGCAAAAAGGCAAAGGCAAAAAATATATATATATATTTTATGCTCAGTCGCTGCTGAATGGGCTTTTTGCATTCCCACATAAATTATGCTCTGTATTTAGAGTCAAACATTTATGTGCGCTGCTTTTCAGCGCTCAGTGTGCGCTGTGCGGAAATTAATTTTGTGCTTTATTGCAACTAATTCGATTATGAGCTGACAGCTGGCTGTGACCGACCGCCCACAGTTCATGCTAAACATGCGCATAAACAACAAGCAACAACCAACTAACAACAACAACAAACAACTATAAACACAGCAGGACACGCGCGCTGCCAATGCATTTGCATTGTTTGAGCACTTTTCATATAGTATGTCCATGCGGCCAGCATTTTGCATAAATAAAAATAAATATTTGATATATATACTAGCGCCAGTCTCTCTCTCTCTCCCTCTCTCACCCTTTTTATACTATATATATATGTATCGCATCTATCATGGAGCTCGCCTCAACATTATTTGCTTATTAAACACGTTCAAAATTCTGTGATTTATGGTTTTTATTGTTTTTCGCATTTGGCCAGCGGGACAATTGCGCGCGTTTGCAGTTTCGCAAAGGCAGCAAAGCGTTGCAAATGACGTCACGTGCGTCTAATTAATTAACCTAACAGCGGGAGCGCACCCTCCCCCCCCGTTCAGTGGGCGTGGCAGACAGTCTGCTGCCCGTAGCGGACGTAAATTAATTTTACATTTAGATGCTTGGCAAATGAGTCGGAAATCGGCAGCATAAAAGCCAGAGCCGCGCCACCAGCCCACATCAAACACTTTCCAATTCGCCCTATTCAAATGCCTATATATATATATATATGTATAGATTTGTGTGGCTGTTGTCTACATATATACTTATTTATAGCCTGTATCTATGGAAATTGTGTCAACAGAGTGTATTGGTTTCGTTTCTAAATGCGTATGACAGGCAGAGCGAGCGCTCGTGGGCGTGGCTGAATTCATCTTTGAATTTGATGAGTTCGACACTCGAATTGGTCGGGGTGCATGTGACCATCCCGGCGTGCAGGTCTTACTGTCTAGCCTTCCATAAGCTTGTCTACTTGTGGGCTAGTCTATATATAGCCCAATGTTTGTCCGTTCGTCTGTCTGTCCATCTGTACTTCCATAAGTTTGCCGGATTGCCATTCCGTACGTTCGTCTCTCTACCTGTCGGATTGGTCAGTCTGCTTTTCTCAAGGTATATGCATCTGGCAGCTTGTCCGTCTGTCAGCTTAGCTAAATGTTTTCTATTTATAGTTTGTTCCACTCTCCAGCTGTCTTTCCGTCCGTCCTGCTCTCCGCATGAGTCTCAGAATCTCAGTTAAAGCTATAGACTTGAGCTTATACCACATTCATACCAAATCAGATTCTACTCCTCGATAATTTAGATAGTTTCCATGTAATCGATAACTATCGATAACAGTCTTCAGTTCACTTGACCGTATTTCATACATCTCAGCAGCTACTCTCATCAAATTTGTTATCTATATCTACGAACTACCTCATTTCCGTTGTAACCCGCCCCTCCACACACAGCGTATAGGGCATCTGTTGGTCAAGCACGCCCAGCTCGAGCACTCTTAGGGGCTTCCTCTTTTATTTCTTTTATCGATTTGTTGCGCTGCTCGGATGACTTTATCAGTGGCAACGTTTGTCCCCTCTTTGCCAGCCGCCTGGTCACTTGTTACACCCACCCACACACACACAGTAGAGTAAACAGCAAAAGCTTCAACTATATGCATGTATATCCCTCGCCTGGACTGTCCCGTGCTGTCCCGTGCTGTCCCGCGCTGTCCTCTGCCATTTCATTCTGTCCTGCTGCTTGGCAAGCGCCTGCAGCGCATGTTTTTGGGCTGCGCATTTAATGTGCGTCCTGTTCGCAGAGCAAGTGACAGGGCAGCGACGGGGGCGGGGTCAAAGGGGGCGTTTGCCGCATTTGCACGCTTCATTTGACATAAAGAGCAAAAATAACCGCTGGCTCTTTTGTGCGGCTGGCCCAAAACGCTGCTCGTAGGCCGTTGCCCAGATTAAGTATACGCCCCGTATTTGTTTTTTTTTCGCTCTGCTGTTGCTATTTTCCGTATATAGATATTATACGGCGTCCCATCCGTCTCATTATGTGCATAATATGCAATCAAAGCCGAAATTATGAACGAAATGTGGAGCATCATTTGGCGACTAACTCGATTATGCCTGGCTGGTGAGGGGAACTTTGAGTGTGAGAGGACAAACAATTGCAGAAGGAAGCGAGAATGCTTCACAGATATAGATATAGATATAGATATAGATATAGATATAGATATAGATATAGATATAGATATAGATATAGATATAGATATAGATATAGATATAGATATAGATATAGATATAGATATAGATATAGATATAGATATAGATATAGATATAGATATAGATATAGATATAGATATAGATATAGATATAGATATAGATATAGATATAGATATAGATATAGATATAGATATAGATATAGATATAGATATAGATATAGATATAGATATAGATATAGATATAGATATAGATATAGATATAGATATAGATATAGATATAGATATAGATATAGATATAGATATAGATATAGATATAGATATAGATATAGATATAGATATAGATATAGATATAGATATAGATATAGATATAGATATAGATATAGATATAGATATAGATATAGATATAGATATAGATATAGATATAGATATAGATATAGATATAGATATAGATATAGATATAGATATAGATATAGATATAGATATAGATATAGATATAGATATAGATATAGATATAGATATAGATATAGATATAGATATAGATATAGATATAGATATAGATATAGATATAGATATAGATATAGATATAGATATAGATATAGATATAGATATAGATATAGATATAGATATAGATATAGATATAGATATAGATATAGATATAGATATAGATATAGATATAGATATAGATATAGATATAGATATAGATATAGATATAGATATAGATATAGATATAGATATAGTATAGATATAGATATAGATATAGATATAGATATAGATATAGATATAGATATAGATATAGATATAGATATAGATATAGATATAGATATAGATATAGATATAGATATAGATATAGATATAGATATAGATATAGATATAGATATAGATATAGATATAGATATAGATATAGATATAGATATAGATATAGATATAGATATAGATATAGATATAGATATAGATATAGATATAGATATAGATATAGATATAGATATAGATATAGATATAGATATAGATATAGATATAGATATAGATATAGATATAGATATAGATATAGATATAGATATAGATATAGATATAGATATAGATATAGATATAGATATAGATATAGATATAGATATAGATATAGATATAGATATAGATATAGATATAGATATAGATATAGATATAGATATAGATATAGATATAGATATAGATATAGATATAGATATAGATATAGATATAGATATAGATATAGATATAGATATAGATATAGATATAGATATAGATATAGATATAGATATAGATATAGATATAGATATAGATATAGATATAGATATAGATATAGATATAGATATAGGTGTAGATATAGATATTATTAAATAAAAACCATATTTTCCGTAATATGTGGCAAGCTCAGCTTTGTACATGATGAGACTCAATCGAATCGAAGTTATGAGTGCATCATTGTGAATATCCAAATGCATTTCAATGCAGTTTCTATTCTCTCATTTCAAATGGCATAACTCATCCAACATTTTCAACAAGAAAATTATATAAACACTCGATATAGCAACACTCTAGGTGTGCCGCGGCCCACTTGACCCACATGGCAGGCACATAACTAACAGTAGTTTAACAGGCAGCTTAACAAGCTCACGAATTGTACAGTAATAATACAATCATTTCAATGGATATATCAGCCATTGCTATAACCAAATTCAGGCCAATTAACGCCAGGTGCTTAAAATCAACTATTTGGCAGCGTGCAGCCACAAATTTTTAAAAAGTTTTCATTGATGGAGCGCTAGAGCGGGCAATTAACATGCCAGAAAACAAAATAAAGCCAATGCCAATCGGAAATACAATGAGTGTAAGTGTGTGTGCGAGGTGTGTGTGTGTGAGGCAAGCAAAAATTTTCATATTGATTTTCAATTAGCATAAACAGCAATTATTGCACGGCTGTTGCAATTACATTTTACAAAAATTCATTAACAAGCGCCTGACAGACATATATAGACAGGCGATATGCGTATATATATATATCAGCTGTATATATATGATGTATATGTGTGCACTCTGGCGCAGTCAGGCTGACAGCCGCACATGGCGTATGCGCGATGACAGACGCTTTTTAATAAGCTCAGCTCTGCCACTATATGTATACACTAGACTCATATATATACATATATATATATATATATATGTTCCTATCAGATACGTGTAATATTTATTAAATTTAGCCATCAGCAGTTGCCATAGCCATAGCCATAGCCATTGCTGCTGCTGTTGTTGTGTATCAACGTGTCTCATTTGAAATTTGTTGTACGTGCCGTGGAAAGCAATCGCTTTCAGCAAATTAAATTGAGTTTTCATCGTCGTTGGCAGCATTTGGATCATATATTTATTCTCTAATTAATATTTTGACATGAGCTTAATATATATATATATTACAATATATTATTTACAGTTATACACAAATGTATCTAGGCTATATCTCTGCTCTAGAAATTATATTCAATTTAATTAAAACAATATGCATTTTCAGGTACGTTGTCATTCGAGCTGAAAGCTGACTAGATATTATGTGTGCGTAAGTATTAGTTAACCAATTTGCTCTAAAAGTATTCAATAATTGTAGCATTATTGCTCTAAAAGTTACCCATAATATTATGTTAACCAAATTTATCAAATATAAATAAAACTTAAACTTCAGTCGAGTTTTTGGCATTATATGTCAGCCAGAATCACTTCAAACGCCACACTTAATTGTGTGTAACAAGATGAACTTTTCGGAGCAGCTGAAAAGTATGCTACAAAATTTGATAAAACTTTGTTTATTTCTAATTATTTTTTAATTTCAAAGAAACTTGCGACGTTTACTTAAAAAGCAGCAAAGTAATAGCAAAAGTTGAAATGATTTCTTAGAATACAATGTATTTTTAGCATTTAGCATAGTTATTGTTCAAGCCCAACAGCCAGAAGGAGTGAAAGAGAGAGAGAGAGAGATGGAGAGGGAGAGGGAGAGCCAGCTGGGCATGCACAAAAGAAAATCCAGAAAGATTAAATTAAATTGTACACGTCCCAGTTTTTAAACTAAACAGGCGGCAAGCGAAGAGCTCAGCCAAGCAGCTGCTTAGAGTCGTACATCATAAGCACAGAGAGAGGGAGGGAGAGAGTGGGAGAGAGTGGGAGAGGTGTAAGCCAGTAGCTACTGGTGCATGTCCTTGCGGAGAGTGAGAGAAGAGTTGCTTGCAAAACGCTTTGGCGCAATAAATCACAACATTTTCAGATGCTTACACAAATGCCTTTTTGATCCTTAATTTTCCGATCAAATACGTGACATTAAACACGGCCAGCAAACACACAAGTGTGCGCGTGTGTGTGTGTGTGTGTGTGGCTTAAAAGGGGCGTGGACTGTATTGACGGGCAACTAACAAATCGTAAAAAATGCTGAAAATTGAATGAAAAGTACTGCGACTAACAGTATTGACATAAAAATAACTTGACAACTAACAATGATAGACGGGGAGATACCCTGTAAAAGCAGACTAAGCATAGACTGAGCTGGGCATGCAGCTGTGAGCTTAGGATAAGCTTTTGCTGCTGGCAAATTGAAATTTGCTTGAGTCTGGCATACCCGCACACAGTCTTTGCTCTAGGGTATACAAAAATGAGCTGCTGCGCTAAACGAAACAAAGCGAGCGAAATTTTTCAATCGCAGCTGCCCACATAAACCAATGCCAAATGTGAGACTCGAGGATTTGCTCTGTTTATATATATTATGCATGTGTGTGTATGTGTGTGTGTGTGTGTATTGGTATTATTGTATTGCAGCGGCAAGGCATTGTTGTATAGCTCTGCCCTCTGCTTCTTTTTTTATGACTGTCTGCAACTGATAGTCGCCTTGACATTGCCTACAATGTTTTTGCCGTTGTTGTTTGTGTGTTTACGCTTGCTTTCTTTTCAATTTATTGCGCAGCATTAAAAAAAATGCGAACAGGATAAAAGAATCGACTGGCTCTTCACAGAGCGAGAGAGAGAGCGAGAGAGTGGGATAGTGATGTGAGCGATACAATGGTAGTTCCATGCTTACATGTGCTTCGGCAATAACCCATTGTCCTTTGACAAAATGTCAATTGCAGTGTTGCAAAGTATCAAAAGCTACACTTGCAATACACCAACACATGCTCACACAGCGCCAGATAGTGCGAGACATATAGCAAATGAGTGCAAAGCGATTTGCTGTAGCGCAACTTCAGCTTAAGCTGAGGAGCAGCAGGAGCAAGGAGCAGCCATGCAGCCATGCAGCTGTGTTTCAGTGTTTGATAATGCGCAATGTTTTGCAATCACTAAGCAGACAAACAGTGGAGCTGGAGCTGGAGCTGAGAGAAATTGCAAATGCTCTCGCTATTGATATTTAAGTATGCTTGATGCCCTTTAAATTGCAGAAGGAGATACTTAATGGATTGCAGCAGATAAATGGAGTTCCATATAGCAAATGGAAGTGGAGCTGAAACGGGTGGGAGTATTGGAAAGATTTGATAGAATATTGTAAGTAAACTCAACATACAGCAAGAGCAGCTAGAGTGAAGTAATAAGTGAAGTGAAAAGAACTAAGTAAAAGGATTGGTGGTTAGAGAGAGAATGGGATGGGCAACAAGAATGTTGAATGGCTTAGCGAAAATCCTTTTCCACACTAGCCGAAAGGACAAATGACCTTGAGTCCTGCTAAAGTCACAGAATCTTGATCCTATATCAACTCATATTTGGTTGACTCTCATCATCATAAATATCATGATCATCTCTTCATCAATATCATCCACATTGTTTCCGTTTACTATTAACAATGCATGAATGAATATGAATCTAAGAATATTTATTCATCAAGAAAGCTTTTAATACTCCTTAAAGTCCTTTGATACTGCCTAAAGTCTCTTCATACTCTTTACTCTCTTTGGAGTTCTTGCAGCTGCCTTATTTGTTGACAACCTTAAGCTCCGTCTCCGTCAGCCTCAACTCTGTGCCCTCATCAGCTTGGCCTGCATTTTTAAACACTCTAAACAAATTTACCTTTATTCTCTAGAAGATATTTCAAAAGAAAAGATTCCCAGCTAGACATATTTTAGAAAAATATGTATTTACCCACAGCTTACAGCTGTCCGAGTTGCAGCCATTAAGAGCTTACGACGATTATGTTCGACGATTAATTTGGCAGCTTATGAAGAGCCAGTTGCAGACGACAGTGCCTGCAAAAGTAATGCAACGCAGAAGCAAAACATAAATTATTTAAAGCCCAATTCGGGCAGTCGAAGCTAGATAACCAGAGATATAATGACTGCCTCGAGGGCAGCAAATACAAATATGTTTAGTATGTTGTGTAATTAAACAAGATAAGTATATGTACTATATATATATATATAGTACATCGTCTAACTTTGTAATGAAATTGTGTAAAAAGGCTTTTTGCTGCTTAAGCGTGCATAAATATGAAATTCATATCCTTGAGCTAGTTAACAGCAGCTCCCCTCTCTCTCTCTCTCTGTCTCTCTCTCTGCCTCTGTTTGCTTGTAATTTTAATTATATTAAAAACCTGAACATGAGCAATGCAATGTGTGTGCGTGTGTGTGTGTTATACAATTATTGAGCTTGTTGAGCAGAAATTGCGCCTCGAAATTGTTTTAATTTTTATTAAAATTGTTGTACACGCAGCTTAATGATGTTAAACCCCAAAAAGAAAAGCAGCCGCCAGCAAAGTGAAAATGATCTGGCCTTAGACTTTGATTAAGTTAGCGCAGGGAGGGCAGAGACGAGGGGGTGTATGTGTGCCACCTGCCACGCATGCTGCCACAAATATTTCATAAAACACGCTTAACTTTTTGCTTGACGCAACTTTTTGGCCATGTTCGAAGCTGGCAGCTGCCGCCAACCCTTGCACACTTTTTGCTAGCTCGAACGCTTGACAAAAACAGGCAAATATATATACGCATAAATACGTATACATATATATATATGTTTGTATATCTGCCCAAAATTATAATTATTATGAAATTTTGGAAAATTCCTCGCCTCTCCCTCTCTCTCTCTCTCTCTCTCTATGGGCTGTCAACGGCAGCGGCAGCCCTTCAACACGTTTACCACAAAGCCAAATGCCAAACGGCTTCAAAAACCTGCCCCAAGCCAAGAGCTGCGCCTCCGCATCTAACCAGGCCACAACACCCTGCCGCATTCTCACTTTGAGTGTGCTTCAAGCCGGGCGAAGGGTTTTTTATGCGGCATTTGCCTAATTTGCACGTGCTTCCCATGACGTCAGCAGCGATACAGAGAGAGAGAGAGAGAGAGAGAGAGAGAGAGGTAAAAAGAGAAGTAATTTAAACACATTTGGAATTGTGCGGCCAATTTGAACTTAATTAGCCAGCTCGAAGATTTTTATAAACTTGTTCTTAATTACGTGACCAACATCAATATTTGCCCAGCGTCCATTGGGGGAGAGAGAGAGAGAGAGGAAAAACTCATTGATTGACTCTCGCTGACTGATTGACCCACTGGCGGAACCAGAACGAGAGAGAGAGAGAGAGAGAGAGAAAGCAAAAAGTGTGAGGAGAAGAAAAACCAATCAACAGAAAATTAAACAAGAATCGCGACTCATTTGGCTGCAAAATTAAAAATACCTCCAAAGTCAATTTCTCCAGCTGCTGCTGCCGCGACTTCTGCTTCTGCTTCTTCTTCTTCTTCTTACTGTTGCGAGAATGAATTGCGTTTAATATTATGTCCACCCTGCCACCCCGCCGCCCCCCCTCGCCCCTGTTGCCAATAGCATTAGTAATTTAGCCCCCAGCCATTTCCAGGTCGCTTAGCTGCCAGCGCAACAAATTTGTCTATTTAAACTTTTTTCTCGCTTTCGCCACTCTGCAATTAGGGAGTTTTGGCTATTTGGTTCGATTCGTACATATATATCTTCTCTTAGTTTCTCTTTGACAGAAGCTGAGTTAATTATGCCTGAGAGATATACTATGAATATAAGATTATTAATACATAAATATATATCTGCAGCCTATACGACATTTGCCTTTCTCTTTATAGGGTATCTATGCTTCGTTGCTTGAATTTACTACAATCTTGAAGTTGTAGCACTATATGTATCATTCTCCATGACTATCATTCAATTTTTTATAGGGTATCTATGCAGCGTGTATCACTTCTCAGTTGTCTTCGGTTACGCTACGGGCTTTGCGTTTGCTTTGTTTTTGTTTTGTGTTTTCGGTTTTTTTTTTCTTTGTTATTTGCATGTCATTTATTTTGTTAATGTTCGTAAATAAACAACCGCAATAAGGCGCTCAGCCGGAGGCGGGGCAGCGGAGGCAGCTCGTTCGATGGGCGTGGCCGTTGTAAAGGCGTCGCCCATTTAGCGACAAGTCAAAGGCAACAACAGCAGCAGCAGCAACAGCAGCAACATCAATTTCAATTTTCACACTTGCCTCGAAAGGCGCGTGGCAGGGGCGTGGCGGGGAGAGCGGAGGGGGGGAGGAGGCTACGCATAGTAAATATTTTGCGCCAAAGCAGAAATATGGCAACAATTTATAAGTGATTCGTCATTGTTTATTGGCTTCATCGAAGCGCGAATGAGCCATGCCCAAGAATTATGGTTGACAATTTGGCCTAGCGCCCAGCGACGTCATAAATTATATGGCCAGGATACGATAACAAATCACAATGGAATATCAGTGCCTTCGCCATTGTTGTTGCTGCCCGTCCATTGTTGTTGCTCTGTCTTCATTAGAGAATTGGCTAGCGCGATTTTATTTGCTTGGCCATTTGTTGAGCGCCGTTAACAGCTCTTGGCCAAACAGGTAATGGCCGAGGTGATTTTCGGGACGGAAATACGAAATTATATTTAAATATTTATTATTTATTTCAACTTTATTTATTTATTTATTATAATTTAATTTATTTTTTTATTTTTTGCATTTTTTTAGCTTCAACTGGAATTTTATGTGTTTACCCAATGATTTCACAAGAACATTTCGAAATTGTATCTGTGCTTAGCCTTGCGGGGCAAATAAACATTCCAGGAATCTGCCAGCGACGACAACAGCTTGACTAACAAAGGATAAAGCGAGCGCTACCAAGAAGAGCAGTTGAATATATGAACGACAGATACATTAGCATAAGTAAAGTCTAAGTAAATAAGTAAACAGTTCTGTGGAAACACTTGAGAAGACAAGTTGAGCTTAGCAGACATGGAGAGCGAGAAATGTAATGGAGACTGTGCATAGTTATTGCTGCATGTCCCTTAAGAATGTGTATCTTGCGGCAATTCAATGAATTGAAAACTTGGTATAAGATGACCATATTCTTGCATTTCTGTATAGTGCATATAGATCAGAAGGACCTGCTACATCGGTATCCTTGACAAACATAGGGGGGTCATCTAAGCAAGCAGAACTTGTTACATTTCTATGAAATGTCAACCGACAAAAAAATGTTTAATAACTTAAAAACTAAAAGGACGATCTGAATGTCCTTTATCCAAGTTGTAGCCAGAGTCAGTGCGCGCTCTTTACCATTCAATTCGCCAGGATACACCAATCTAGGACCCTCTTACACCAATTATAAGCCGAAAGGACTCAGTGTGATCCTTAGATAAGGACATAAAATTTAAATGTAGTTCGATTCAGTTTGTCCTTATGATCCTAACGCGATGTGTCCGGCCAAAATGCGCAAGATATTGGCCAAGTTAGAGCTATTTTACTAAAAAAGGACTTCTTTTTATAGCCATATCTCGGCCATGTCCTTGCGCAGCCCCAAAGGATATACCTTTTTGAGCTCCTAGCGAGCAACACTACCGATTGGCATTCAAGGATTTTCGAAATTCGACCAAAAATTTTCCAATTTTTTTTTGCAAGGGGTATGCTCGGAAAATGACCAAAATTACCAAAAGTGTCGATTATCTCGGCCATTGGAAGGACTACGATGATGTCCTTTGGAACGTAGATTGTGCTCATCATACCAAGTAAGAATTAGCAATGAAAAGTTTGGAAATCCTTCCACAAGCTGAGATATAAGGACCTTTTCCAACAGCGAAAAAACGCTCATATCTCGGCTGTATCCTGTCATATCCTGGCGAGTCTTGTGTCAAACTGATCGGTGCCACCAGAGCTACAAACTGGCCAAAGGACATCAAAATCGTCCCAGCGGTTATCGAGATATTTGGCTTTTTGCGTGTTTTTGGTTATTTGCATGGCCGCTGCAGCCGGCCTGAAGCGAGAAATGTATAAGTCCTGGATTCTTAGATGACCCTATAATATTATACTTGGAATCAGTGGGGGTGATCCTTACGATCCTAACGCACCAAGTCCGGATGTCCTGCGCAAGGATTCGGCCGATTTATAGCTAGTTTTCCGTGCCAAACGGTTGTTTTTGCAATAGCTATAACTCGGCCATATCTTTAGGGATATTGAAAGGATATACTTTATTGAGCTCCTGGTGCGAAATACTATCGATTGGCATTCAAGGATTTTCAAAATTGTTACTTTTTAGAATGCAATAAAAATGATAATTTTAATGGAATTTGCCTTTTTTGCTCTTTTGGGTATGCAACGAAATTTTCGAAACCGAAAATTTTGGCAACTTTCTGCCGATTCTGTTCGCCTGGTATTTCAGCTGGATTTTCGAATAAAACAGCCGCCACTGGCTGCCCCTTTTGGGTATGCAATGAAATTTGTGTTTTCTCGATTTTTGGATACTTGCTGGGCATTTCTGTTCGCCTGGTATTTTGGCAGAATTTTAGTAAATAAAACTCACTTAAAATTTCAAGTTCAAAAAATTTTTGTTTTATTCATAATAAAAGTTTGTACACATGCAAGCAAACAAACATACATATGGATTTTTCCTTTAAATTTTAAATAGCTCAAACTTGTTTATTTTACGGCCAATCCTGACAAGCTTTATATCCTTAGACTCCTGGCAATCTGGGCTTTCGATTTAAGCTGAAAAGATACAAATTTAAGCTGCATTAATACAAAAACAGCAAGAATAACAGCAGCTGCAAGAAATATATATAAATAAAATCCAAATATTAAACACAGCCTAAAAGTATGCCACACTTTCGGTCAACTTTACATTTATGTGTGCAGCTCAAAAGCTTGCTACGGGTTTTAAATAAAAACTATTTCGTGAACATCGAAAGTAAATGGACAGTAAGTAATGCAATCAAAAGCGTGTGGACGACTTGTGGATGCCCTGCAGTTAGTTTTTGCGAAAGTTCTTTTATATTTACAGCAGCTGCACGCGGCAACAGTTTGTTGCTTTGAATAAGTTTTGTGCTTAGTTTGGCATCATTTCCGTTTCCTTCCGTCCGCAAAACACGCTCAACGCGCGCTTTGCACATGTTTCTGTTTCAGCTGGCAGCTGGACAAACTTTTCGCTATTCAAAGCTGGCAGTCGTGCCAGTTTTGCGAGTCCTGTGTGTCCTGTGAGTCCTATGAATCCTGCATAGATTGATTCAATTCGAAAGGCGCTTTACAAACGCTTTACACAGCTCGCTGAGGCGCAGCAGGCAGGCAGGCAGTGTCTCTGTGTGAGTGTCACAATTGAGCGACATAAGCCTTGCCTCTAAAGTCCTTTACTGTTGTTCGTTCTTTAAGGCAGCTCTCTCTCTCTCTCTCCTCGTTTCATGTTCTAAAAACTTTCTGCACAAAATGCAAATACGAAACTTAAATGAAATGCAGTTGCACATGCCACAAAATGTAAACTTTTTGATTATCAAGTTTTTTGGCCAAGGGTGCCTATGTGTGTGAGTGTGTGTTTCTCTCTTCCTCTATTTCTCTCTATGTGTGTTTGCTTTTGTGTATGCCAAATAAATTTCATGCACAATATTAAGTGCAAATTGTTTTGGCACAATTGTTGTTGATATTTCTTTAGTTCTCTCTCTCTCTATTACGCTTGCTTTCTCTCCCTCTCCCTCTCACACTCTCTCTGTCTCTCTCTCTAGTGCTGTAACTATTTAAGGCACTTGTCTCTCACCATCTGCCTCTCCCGCTCTCATTCTCTATGTGTGTTTTGCGTCTTTTATATATTTTATGCACGCCACGGCGACGACAACAGCTTAGTGTCCCTGTCCGGGCAGCCAGGCGACGCGGCTGTCTACTGAGCCAAGCATGCAATGCCAAACATCTACAACAACAGCAACTGTTACAGGAACAACAACAACAACAACAAGCATTTACTAACAGCACAATTTTTGGCAGCCAAAGCGCTTTTCTATTAAAATTTTCATTAAATTGAAAGCAATTAGTATGAGACGACGACGACGACGACGACGACGCCGAGCTATGCGAGTCCTGACAACAGGACTCCAGTAACAGTATTGCCACGACTCCAGCCACCAGTCACCAGTCACCAGCCACGCCCCCTTTGCTGCCTAAGCAAAGTTGTTGTCGTTTTGTATTTTGATTATTGTCAAGCAAAACCCGAGGCAGCAACAGCAGCTGCAATTTGCGGACACATAAAGGAGCTGGAAGACGGAGCTCAAGCAGCAGCTGAAATAGGAGCAGCTGTAGGGTGCGGGGTTGTGGGGGGGAGGCGCTAGGACGGCACTCGCTGCTTGCCATTCAATTTCCATGAGGCGCAAATTGCGTTCGCGATAATACAAAAGTCGTGACGCCCATCTTAGATCTGGGAGCACCGCAGGCAGGCAGCGGCAGCTAAAATTAATTTGCTGCCTGCCTGCAGCAGAAATATAAAATCGCTTCACCTTGATTTTCCACTTTTTCTTGGTCATTTTAAGTGGTGCTGCGGCTGCTCTTTATATATATATATATATATATATATATATATATATTTGCGAGCCATTTTCATTGTTTATGGCCAGCACTTGGGCTGCTTAGATCACTCAACTAGAAATTGATAGCGATGATGCGGCTGAGCCATTACGTTTGATGGCAGCGATTTCTTGTTGTTGTATTTTATTCCTGGTATTTTTTTTTTTGGTATTTTTTTCTCTTTTGACAGCTGCGCTGCTTATTAAGCAATTTCCGCTGGAGCACAGGTTGCTGGCGGTGCAAAACCAACAAAATAAAATAAATATAAAAAGAAATGAAGAGAGAGAGAGAGAGAGAGAGAGAGAGGGAGGCAGCATAGCCGATGCTGCTGCAGCCGCACATCAAATGTTATTTATTGATATGCCGCAACGGCATTTTATGCGCACACAAAATGGAAATGTCCTTTGATTTAATGGCAATTGTTGTACATTTGAGTGCGTCCATTACTTTGTATCAGATTTTAATTCTTAATGCACACACACACACACACAGAATACACACGCATGTCCTGCTGCTCGTCCTTGCCCATATGTCACTTGACTAGCTTTTATATATCCTCTTTGATTCTTGTGACAAAATTGTGCGTTGTAATGCAATTGAAAGTGAATTTTGTGCGGCACTCAAATATCTATATATGTGAACGAGAAGCACACGATATTTGCCGACTTTTATCTACCTATTATACGACTCTCCACTCTCCAGTCTCCAGTCCCATTCAGTTTTTCACAATTTACAACTTGCCATAACTTTCACTTGCTTTTCCTGCTTCAAAGTTGTTATATGGCCGTTGTATAGCTTGAGTACATTAGGTAGATAGATTGGGTTGGGAGTGGGAGAGCTGACAAAGCAGACAGGTGCACAACATAGAAATTTGAGTGGGCGACATATACAAGTAGACGAGAAGAGGAAACTTCTAAGAGAACTAAGCACAATGAAAGCTGTTGACAAGTTCGAAGTTTAGGATACGAAAGAGGCTCAATTTCAACTAGTTCAACTTCAGTTACGTTTTTTTTTTGTCCATTGCAACTTTTTTAACTTCTCTTAACTCTCGTCCTATCTTTAAGTTCACTTTGTGTTTCAATATTGTTACACCTCTTCGTCTTAGAGGAAAGTATGAAGATGAAGAGACTGGCATAATGCAAGAATGTATCTTCTTTTTCCAGCCTACCTCTTTTCCTTTCTATCTGTGTCACACACTCCTTCCATCTCTCTTATTCGCTATCTTCTATCTCCATACTCTCTCTATCTTTGCCTTTATCTATGCGTATCTTTGTCATTCTGCATCTCTCTCATTTTGTAGCTGCATTTCTCTTTCTACTCTCTACTCCCACTCTTATCTCACTGTAATTTTCTCATTCAGTCATTCTAAATATCTCTCTATCTGAAACTTTCCATCAGTACCTCTTTCTGTTTGCATCTCTGTCTCTCTCCCATGTATTCTCACACTATCACTCTCTTTCTCTATCTCTTTTTCTTTCTATTCTCCTTTCTCTTCCTTTTTTCACTCTCCCTGTTGCTTTTACCCTCCATAAAGACTCAATTAAAATACAATGTCCGCCTGCTTCTCATCCCTCCCTCTCTCTCTCTCTCTCTCCCTCTCTCTCTCTCTCTCTCTCTCTCTCTCTTACCCTCTTCCCCTGTCACATCTTAAATACTTTTCAAATATTTACAGTTTAAGTTACCTTTGGCCTAATCACCCATCTAATCCTTGTCCAGTAGCTTTGCCCTCGCCCTCCAACCTGCTCTACACCCAACTTTTCCAATTCATCTTCTTCCCGAACTAAGCCCCAAAACTGAAGTCCACAAATATTGCTGCTCAGCCACTTTGAATTATAAATATTTATTTGCTTAATCTCGGCGAATGCAAGCTTCGCTTGGCTTATTTGGATGCATGAGTTTGACAGCTAACAAAAATATTGAAAATGTGCCAAGGCACGAGCAATTTTTGGCAAATATTTTCAGCTTAAATTGAATTCCAGGCAGCAGCTGCCGTTGCTGGCATAAAGTCTAAAAATTGTTCAATAAAAGAAATAAGAGAGAAAACCCAGCACAAGGAAAGGCAAAGGAATTGCCCCCAGGCGCCCAGGAGCACAAAAATAAAAGGAAAACTCTTTGTGGTTTCGCATTAAGCGCGCAGTGAGCTCAGCTCGCTTTTGGGGAGACGCTACGCTACGTGTTTTGTTTTGTTTTGATTTGAGCCAAAGAAATGATTTGCGTTTGCCAATGATTATGCAGCAGGAGCCCCTCTCCCTCTCTCTCCCTCGCTCGAACTTGTGGCACGTGTGCTGCTGTGGCTTTGGCGAGTTTTTAAAGTCAGCTTTAAGCGTTTGGCATCTAATTTACAGCTGGCCACAGCCGCAGCCGTAGCCACAGCCACAGCATAGCTGAGAGTGTGTGCCACATGGCTGCCGCTGCAAGTACGACACGACGGGCCCTGCCGCATGCCACACGCATTCCTTTGATCAATTTCCCAGTAAAACCCAAAGGCAATTGTGTGTGTGTGTGTGTGTGGGCCATACTACCCCACCCACTCACACACACACACACACACATACATATACATACATAAGTTTGTATTTGTTGAATCTTTGGCACGCACACGCACCGCCGCTAGATGGCGTGCTTCGCTCGCATGTCAACTGCCTTTTCGAACTTCTTGTGCTTTCGTTTGCTTGGGCCCGCTTTGTGTTATTTTTATGATGCTTAATTTCTGTCACCAACTCCCGCACCGAGCGCCATTTGCATATTTGATAAACTTTGCTACCCCCTGCCCAGCTGCTCACCTGCTCAGCTGCTCACCTGGCGCTACCTGTTCGCCAGGCATAAATAAATAAATTGTGCGTTTAGCCGTGAGTGAAACGAAATTCAAAGTTTTGTTTCGTCAAATGTTAACAAATATTTGTGCGACTCTCGTCTCCCATGATTGTTGTCATTATATTTATTGTTTTGATGTGCAAGGACATGCCTTCACTCACACACATACGTGGGGACTCTCTAACTCCTGCTGTTTAACATTTGTCTAAGACTTCAGAACACGAAACTTGACTTCTGCCTGTGCCAAAGTAGGCTGGCAATTATTTTTGCTTTTAGTTGCCAAAGTTTGCTTTGGACCAGGCAAAGAGAAAAAACAAAAAACAAAAATAAATAACTTAAGCACACACAGACACACACATGCACACATACACAGACGTGCACACATACACACACGTGCACACGCACACAGCAGGTGTCGCTGACAGGGCAACGTCGCTGGATTGGACAAACTTTGAGGTTTTTCTGCTTTCGCCTCTTTTCTTTTTTTTCTCTCTCTCTCTCTCTCTCTCTCTCTCTCTCTCTCTGCTGCCAGCAAAAGGCCTTCGGATTTGCTAATGGCTTCGCCTGCAGCACACTTAATTTATCAACATCTTTTGCGGTTGACAGTGACAACAACAGCAACAACGGCGACCAGTTGGGCTGCTCTTGTCGGGTGTGCTCGACTGGTAACTACCTGGTAATCAAGCGAAACGGGCAGCTCTAGCAGCCAGGCTGCGACTAGCTTATCTCTGCAGTCTTTAACAGAATCAATGCACCTAGGCTTAGAGCCAAGGCTCGCCAAAGATATGGAGGAGCTTGATATGCCATATGAAATGTGTTGCAAGCTTTATATTGAGTCTCTAGCTCTTACAGCTGTCGAGCTCTATGCGCTCTTAGATATGAAGGGATGGAATGAAAGGAAGATAGATGAAGGGACAGGCAAACAGCTGAATGTATAGGCATATAGAGAGAGAGAGAGAGAGAGAGAGAGAGAGAGAGAGAGGGAGAGAGAGAGAGAGAGAGAGGGAGAGAGAGGGATAGAGAGAAAAGGAGAGAGAGACAATGAGAGTATGATAGAGAGAAAGATAGATAGATAGATAGATAGATAGATAGATAGATAGATAGATAGATAGATAGATAGATAGACAGATAGATAGATAGATAGATAGATAGATAGATAGATAGATAGATAGATAGATAGATAGATAGATAGATAGATAGATAGATAGATAGATAGATATATAGATAGATATATAGATAGATAGATAGATAGATAGATAGATAGATAGATAGATAGACAGCCATAGATAGATAGATAGATAGATAGATAGATAGATAAGATAGATAGAAAGATAGATAGACAGATAGATAGATAGATAGATAGATAGATAGATAGATAGATAGATAGATAGATAGATAGATAGATAGATAGATAGATAGATAGATAGATAGATATATAGATAGATATATAGATAATAGACCAATCCGACAGAGAGACGATTAGAGCCCACAGCACGAGAGTCGCATAGAGCCACAGACAGTTCAACAAACACAGCCACAAATCCGGCTACACAGACTCGCCTATCTCAACCTCCGATATATACGCACAGACGGAGGCGGTCCTGTGTGCCTACATAGACTCCAGACTAGATTCCCAGACAAAATTGCCACAATTCAATATATATCTAAGCCTTTAGCAACAGCACAAAATCTTTAAGTATGCGAAGCACCTGGTTGCAGCCACGCCTGCTGCCTGCCTGCAGCCTCCCGTCTGTGACTTAGATTTGCACGAAAATCATGCTGATGCCGTGCTTACTCATGCTCGGCAACTGGAGAACAGCTGTTGCCGCAGCTTTAATTGAATTCGTGTTTCACAGTTTTGCCACTCGCCATTCGCCAGTTGCGAGTTGCGAGTTGGCGGGTTAAAGAGCGACAAGCGCTTGCCACAAATTATGCGATTAATGCCATGCAAATGGCAATAAGATACTTCCTGCAGCCAGACTGGATAGAGACAGAGAGAGAGAGAGGGAGGAGGGAAGCAGCATCATCTCTATTACGCTGTCCGCTGCTGGCATACATCAAGTGCAGAGAGAGAGAGAGAGAGCAGAGGAGGATAGAATGTGAATTGAGCCTGAGCCTGGCAAACTTGAGTTTGACATTGGCATCAATTATGCTGCTCGCTGTTGGCTGCTGGCGGCTGGCGGCTGGCGAGTGGCTGTTGCCTGCTCAGTGTTCGCTGTTGGCCTTGGCAACGTCAGCGTTTTGTTGCCACTCAAAATGATGTTGGCAACAGCGACACTCGTGCCGAAGACGTGCTGCAATAAATTAAAGCGCTGCGGCCGTTAAAGTGCAAAAAAAACGAAGCAAAGCGAAGCAAGAAAAGCGAAACAAAGTTGACATAAAGCGTCACAGACTCAACTCAACTCGAGTCGAGGTTTGGCTGGCCCTGCGCGGCCCGCTCGTAAAATATGTTAAATAAAATGCTTAAGATACAAGCGACCATTGCAGCCATTTACTTATTGAAATTTATTCATGACTTTTTGCTTGCATTTGGTCAAGAGCTGGCAGTTAATATTATAGTGCCAGGCATCAGCATCAGCATCAAAGCAAAGCTGTGTCGAGAGCAGCAAAGCAAAGCGAACGACAGTAAAACGAGAAGCAATTATTATGCAGGACGACAGAAGTGCACTAAGGAACAAAGGTAAAGTGAGAGGATTATTAGAGAGAAGCGAGGAAAACACACGAGAGAAGAAGCCTCAACTTATGATCAGTTAAGAGATAAGCAAATGTTGCGAGAGAGGAAGCGTGACTAAGCCCAACAATATGCTCACCGAGAAGCTAATAGATAAGCTGCACGAGAGCGTAGCTGATAAGCGCAAAGTTAATGAGAAGTTGAACACTAAGCCTGGCTTAAAACGAGAGCAAAAATAGAGGCAAAGCCCGACACACTGAGCCTGAGCGAAAAAAAAGGCAAAAAGAAACAATGAAATGCAGCAAAAAAAAAAATTGGTGAGAATAACAAAGCGCAGAGTGAAAATAAGTGAAATGTCTGAGGACATGAGAGAAGCTAAAATAGAGAGAAAAAATGTAAAAAAAAAGGGTAAACAAAAAGTTCAAAAGAGGCTTAGCAATAAGTCGAAGACAATGAGAGCAGCGGCGAGAGAAGCTATTAGTCAAGCTGAGCTAGGTTGAAGAAGCAGGAAATTAAATGGAAATTTGTGAAGGGAGAAGCGTACTAAGTGCGAAGTCAAGGGAAATGCTGAAAAACATGTTGAGAGCAGTTAAAAGAGAAAATAAAGACTTGATAAGGAAACCAACAAAAAAGGTATAAAGAAAAGAAGCTAAAAGTAGAGAAGTTAACCGAAAGAAACGAAAAGAGAAGTTAAGGCAAGAGGAAGTAAAATTCCAAGCAAATCCAGCAAAACATCCACATTAATTCTAGCGCGAATGTAAGCTAAGTGTGAAGTTCAATAAGAAGCTGATAAGCAAGCTAAGAGAGCAACTTGAAAAGAGCAAGAAAGCAAGAAGAGCGCTTAATAAGAATTCGAGCGAGAGGTTACTCCAGCAACTAAACGTAGCTAAGCAAGGCGCGAAACTAAGCTTCAAAGGCTTAGCAAACAGAGCTGAAGTTCTAGCATTTGTTGCTTTACCTGCATGCACTTATCCAGTGCTGCTCGCAGCAGCAGCTGCAGCTGCTTCTACTCTAATTGCGACGCTTTTATGTCGTCTGCTTGGTATTAACACAGTCTGCTGCTTCTCTAATTGTTTCTCGCTTCGTTTTAACTGCATTTCACACACACAGAGTTAGTTTGTTGCAAAGAGAGAGAGAGAGAGAGAGAGAGGGAGAGAGCTAAGTGGAAATTAATGAAGCAATCTCTGGCATAAACAATTTGCCATAAATATGTGCGTTCGCTCGGCGCTGCTGGCTGGTGCTGCTTGAGTTGGCTGGCCATAAAATTGCATTAGTGCCGTTTGGGGGCATCATAACAATAATGCAGAAGATTGCAAATACCGAAAACAAAATGCAGCGCAAATTGCAGCAACACACAGAGTGTATACTGTACACTGGCCAACGGAAACGGGGCCAAAACGAAAGTTCAAAATGTCGACGAAACGAACAAACAAAATTTCATTTGCAGCGCATCGTAAATTGAATGCACATATGAGCGTATCTAAGTGTGTGCGAGAGTGTATGCATGTGTGTAACACAAATGCCAACATTTGTGTGTTGTTTGTATGTGTGTCAATGCCGTTGACGTCGAGTGAGCGTGAAACAAATGCAAGCTATAAAATCTCAACAGCTACAAAGCGCATTGCCGGCGGGGGCCAACAGAGGGCGCGTGGCGGGCTGAGTGCGGGGCGTGGCAGCTTGGCATTGGCAACGAGCGAGAGATTGCGAGCGCCGCTTATTATACCCTGCAGCCAGCAAAAAGGACTTTGTGACAACAAAAGTTGAGCTAAACATAACAAAGAAGGGGTTAAAGCGTTCTCTTTGTGTCAAAGGGAAACTGAGCTGAAGCCTATATATGCTATATATATCTGACTGATCTTTAAATATACTTGAGGAATAAGCTGCATAAACTCACCTCAGCTAGCTTAGGATATCTGCACGTCTGTTGCCTTCTCCAGCTCTTCAGTTATTTGTATTTGTAGCATAAGCCGCGGAGCAATGGCTGCCAATGGCAAATGGCGCACATACATTTACACACACACACACAGGCACACACACGCACACTCCTTTACGACGTTAAGTTGTGCAAGCAATTTGATGGCGCAGGACGGAAACAGTTGCAAAGGCAAAAGCATCTGAAAGATTTTAAATGAGAAATTAGGACTAGTTGCAGTTGGCAAAGGCATAAATAAAATTAAAATGCAATCAAAGTTTTTGTGAACTGAATCATGATAGTGATAATTATACGAGTAATGATGGAAAATATAATAAAAAAAATTGAAATAATATTAAAAATTATAGTACTATATGTAAAACTAAATATATTTACATAAAGTAATGCAATAAAATATATTTTAAATAGTAAAACTAAGCATGCTAACAAATAATAATTAGTAATATAATAGTCAGTTGTGGGTCAACTAGTTTTATCAGGGAAGAGAGTGAACAGAAAGTGACCAGGTGGTCACTAGGAAGTGACCAGATGGTCACTGTGATCGCTGCTTCTACTATTTCTACTACTTCTACTGCTTCTACTACTCCTAATACTTCTACTACTTATACTACTACTACTGCTTCTACTACTCATAATACTTCTACTACTTATACTAGTTCTACTGCTTACATTACTTCTCATACTTGAACTACTTCAACTATTTCGACTACTTCTACTACTCCTAATACTTATACTACTCCTAATAGTTCTACTGCTTCTACTACTTCTCATACTTCAACTACTTCAACTACTTCAACTATTTCGACTACTTCTACTGCTTCTACTACTCATAATACTTCTACTATTCATTATACTTATACTACTTCTACTACTTATATTGCTTCTACTACTTCTCATACTTCAACTACTTCTACTATTTCGACTACTTCTACTTCTTCTACTACTTCTACTACACCTAATACTTCTACTACTTATACTACTACTACTTCTACTAGTTCTACTGCTTCTACTACTTCTCATACTTCAACTACTTCTACCACTAGTACTAATTGCGCTAAGTCAATGGCTAAGTCTAGAGCTACATTTTGATCTACCTCTTGGGCTCTACCATTCCATTCCTGTAGCCTGTGGAACCCTTCTCTCTGCTCTGTGCAGGCCTTACTTTCTCTGTCTCAATACTCTTTAGGGCAAACTTAAAGACGTTCTTCCAAGCAGCTGCTGCTTTACACATTTGCTCCCCTCATAAGCTCAACTATGACTTCAATAATAGTTACTTCTATCCATCTTTCACAGTTGTAGAAGCTTTGCTAACTACACTCAAATCTAGTCTCTACCTGAGCTGTTCCATAGGCAACACTCATAGCAATTACAATGATAATACAAATAATAAATATGCCACACTTTATATAAAACACTTTTTGTTTACTCCATTGTTAAGGCAAAAGTTTGTCATATCAAATTCTAGCTTAAGTTCTGCTCATGCGGGCGTGGCTCACGAAAGTTGAACACTATCTGCGGCGCATAAACAGAATATATATTATAAATAATTCTTATCAAAGTGAAAGTCAAGCACAGACGCCAGAGAAATACCCTTTCGCCTCAGCTAAAGACCTTTTAGATATGAACAAATTCAGTTAATTTCCATCAAATTGAAAGCCTTTCAAATTGCATCTTAGACACTTGAAACAGTCTCAGTTAAAGCTTTTGCTTTAATTGCTTTTCGTCAGTCGGCAGCTGGCAGCAGAGTTGAATAGTAAACAATTTCTGGCCAACTCAGGGGCACAATTCATTTATATTCACTTGCTAGCAGTTAATAAATAAGTGTATTTCGAATAAGTTTCGCTTGAGGTTCTGCTGGCAATCCTAAATTATCCTTGTTGTTGTCCCAGTTGCTTATCTTGACGTCTCATGTCAGGGCAAAGGGAGCAGCCGCCGCCGCCGCAGCGGCGATGTGAACAACAGCAACGCGCTTTGGGGCCTCTGTTTGTTAACTGGCACTCGAAACGAAATGGAATGGAACGGCATGGAATGGAAACTTTGCCTCTGGTCGTCCTGGCAACCCCCAGGACCTGAGCAGCAATCGTGTAATCACTTGTCAGCCAGCTAAGCTCTGACCAGCTACAATCCTCGACGCCCACACACTGAGAGAGGTGAGAGGGGCGCAGAGGGAAACTGTGCTTATTTGTAAACACTCGTCAGCTATTGCTTTGTGGCATAAACACACTCACACGCACACGCATGTCCTTTGGCTGGCAAAGTGCTTCAGCTTTTCATTTCGGGACAGCTGACAGTTTTCTGCAAATATTTTGAATCACAAGTTGCGCAATTTATTGGCCGTTGATAAATTTTGTTTTTCTTCTGCGCTCTTCTACCTCCGCTGCTCGTCAAGCTTCGCCTTTGCAAATTTATATGAAAAGTTATTCGCCTGCCAGGATCAAAGTCGCAAAATAAATTTACTTGAAATGTTGCAAGCGATAAGCGGCGGCTGCTTCGCGGCAACTTACGTGACGCTTATCGAGCCCAACAGCTGCGGCAGCTTAAATGCGTGTCGCAAATGCCATCCATTTGCCGCTGCCGTTGCCGTTGTTGTTTATTGTTGGTATGTTGCGTTGGTCGGCTGGTGTGTGGCATGTCCTTGGCGTGCTCTAGTTCCACACACACACACACACACACACACACACACACACACACACACACACACACACACACACACACACACACACACACACACACACACACACACACACACACACACACACACACACACACACACACAGAACAGTAGTTGGCCCAAAGCGCAGGCTGCAATTGAGTTATTGCATGCCGTTGGCCTGTCTGCAATTAGCGACGCGCTCATTAATTGAAGTGACTATCAGAGCAACTACGACACACAAACACACACACACACAAACACACACACACACACGCACACACACGCACAGTGACTGCCCCTTGCAATAGCTAATTAATATTTAAATCAATGCCAGCTCACGTTCTCTTTGCACGACAATTGGCTTTAATGTGGCTAGAGAAGGCTTAGGCAGCAAAGCCATAAAAGGAGCGGAACAAAATGGTTGACTACAGAAAGTATACGACTAGGAAATACCTCACACTGGTTGGTCTCTGTGGTCTTTTTAGAGAAGAGCTGCTTGAATCAATAATTGCTAAACTTCTTTCTCTCTTTCTCTCTCTCTCTCTCTCTCTCTTTCTCTCTCTCTCTCTCTCTCTCTTTATCTCTCTCTCTCTCACTCTTCACCTCTTACTCTCACTCTCTCTCTCTCTCCATGTACACCTCTTACTCTCTCTGTCTCTTTCTCTCTATCTCTTTGTCTCAATTTCTATCTTTCTCTCCATCACTCAATCTATCTATCTCTCTATCTTTCTACGTTTCTATCTCTCTATATCTCGCTCACTATCTCTCTCTCTCTCTCTCTCTCTCTCTCTCTCTCTCTTTCTATCTCCTTCTCTCTCTGCTTCTATCTCCCTCACTCTATCCCTTACTCCCTATCATTCTCCCTCTCTCACATTATCTTCTTCCCATCCACCCACTTCCAACTGCTTCTCTGGCGCATCTCTCTGCCCAGCAAACGCATTTTTAATTGGAATAATAACTAAGAGCTTTGGCCATGTGCAAACTATTGCTAAGCCATTAAGCCAAGCCGCTGCTAAGCTAAAATTGTTCGCCTCTAAAGTTGCTAATCGATATTTCACTTAGACGCAGAAACTAAATATGCTGAAGGTACTACAAAAGTTATTTTTAATGCGTCTTAAGCAGCCGAGTATTCCTGAGCTGCAAATTATGCAAGTATTAATCAGAATAGGAAAACCAAATCAGGTTTTCAAGTTAGGTAGGGTAAGCTTAGGGATCTAGTCTGGAAAGAGAAGGAGAGATGGAGACTGGAGAGAGTTGGAGAGAGGTAGAAGAGAAGCGAGAAGGATAAATTCCAGAAGCAATAGCTCAGGGACATATAAAATTCATACAAAATTTGCAGTTGATTTCATTGGCTCCACAAAGTGTGACCAGATATAAAAAATATGTCAAAGCTGCCCTCTGACCTAAACACACAATATCCATATCAATGGCAAAAAATATAATTATATTTAGTTGACCTCCGCACTTCGCCTCAAATTTCACTAGCTCAAAGAGCTCGAAACTAAGTTTCTTTGGTTACAAAGTGTGACCAGGTCACCAGCACAAAGAGACAGAGACAGGTCACACACACACACACACATGGCTGCACTCCGGTGTTATTGCATGCAAATTGATACGACGTTAAGGGATGCATGGAATTATAGTGGGTCGATTAATTAGAGTGGATTAATAGTGTTAAATGGCGGAGGTCAGCCGGAGCCTGACTCTGGAAATTGTAAGCCGATTTCCGCCAGAATTTGTTTGACCATTAATTAGGGCGTGCTGGCATACGATTAGGGCGGGGCCTGACCAGCTGTTGTCCGGCTGCTTTCAGCTGCGTAATAAGCGCAAATATTTGCACATCATCATCATCATCATCATCATCATCATTATCAACATAATGATCCTTTTGCCCCGTTTTTTTTTCCCGTGTGAGAGAGGCGGCACAGGAAAAGGTTTAAATATTTATGAAATTATGCCAAAGTTTCAACAAGTCATAAATCTCTGTTGATGTTTGACTTTTTATGCAAAATTTATTTCATTTGCATAAAAATGGCTGACAAAATATTTTGACAGGCGTGGCCAGCCGCGAGCAGATAGGGCCAAAACGAAAAACAAAAGGCAACACAGAAAAATATATACATACATATGTATATAATAATAATAATAATATGTAAAAAGGAAAAGATACACGAAATTTAAACAATAAACGTTAAGAGTAAAGCTCGCACACACACACCTGCCTAACGGCCAGGAAACTTTTCGGCCAGCTTTTGCAGGGCTGTCATAAACATGGCATTGAATTTGCCCAGAAAACTTTACCACGTAATCAATCACGCTTCATTTATTGACACGCACAAAGGATGATGGGCTGGCTGGCCTTCAGTCATACACACACATAGAGAGATAGAGAGAGACATAGAGACAGTCGCTCGTTTTGGTCAAAGTTTTGCATGCGCATAAATCCGACACAGACACGACTTTTAGCTCTGACAGCTCATTTGCGGTGCTCCGACTACTGGCTGGCTGGCTGACGGCTTCTTCTTATCTCTCACCTGCTGAGCCGGCTCAGTGGCAGCCCGAAAAGTGCGAGGGATTTATGACAAGAAATTTATGAGCGCGCCAGGCGCTTGGCCGAGGCACTCATACGCCAGGTGACGACGACGCGCGCGAATGAGCTTGACAAATATTTACGAGCCGCCACCACACCGCACCTTATCACACACACACACACATACACACACAGAGCTGAAATTAATAGAGAGCGAGCGAGAAAAAAGTTTTGGCAATTTGATAATAAATAGAGCATAAAACCCATTTGCCATGCCTGGCTAATTTGTGGCTTCGGTGTCAGCTAACCGAAAGTGCGAAGCAGTTTATGATGATCACTTTAAAGCTTACAGCTCACTCTCTCTCTCTCTCTCTCTCTCTCTTTTACTCTCTCTCTATCTCTCTCTCTCTCTCTCTCTTCCGCCCTCGCCCTGTCAGCTGCATAAATTGTTTCATTTTTCTAAAGTAGAGGGCCAAAGGCCTGTCAGTCTGCCTGTCAGCATTCTGTTGCAACAAAGGACATGCAATTAATTGCATACGCAATGCCATCAAAATGAGTTGCCACGCCCACACACACACACACATACACACACACATGACCGGCCATCCGCCCAGTCCTAGTTCGCTGTCATTTGCAGCAGGAATTGTTGTTTAAACGGATTACGGTATGAAAGTATTGTCGCTTCAGGTGACACACGCACACGTCAGCCCCGACAGCTGACAGCGAGGAGCGGAGACCGGAGAGCTGCGAGCTGAGAGCTGCCTCTGCGTTAGCTGCTGCTGCTGGCTTTTTGGCCTCCGCTGCCATTCGAGAGAATTCGATTAATTTTTGATGAATCAATGTCAACTACTGCTGCAAATCTGTGAACTGTCAGCGCGCCAAGCGCTGCTCAGAGAGTTGGGCCTCGCTCACTCGCTTGTTGGCCAAACAAAAGCCACTGTCGCCGGCAGCTGACATTGATGCGAGGCTGTGGGGCTCTGGCTCTGGCTCTGGCTGTGGCTGTTGTGAAACCCTTTATTTTGGGCATGCATTGGCAACACGTAATTTCACACACGCACACGCGCACCTACACACATATCAATGACATTTGTTAATGCAAGGACAAAAAGGTGTGCCCTGAAATATGACATAACAGGACGAGGACGACAACGACAACGACAACGACAACAGCAGCTACAGCTACGGGCAACAGACTACAGGCATCTCTGGCTATACGTGACTGATGACATTCTTTGGCATACTTTGGCTTTGCCTTTGCTTTACTTTCCATTTCCTTTTCTTTCCTTTGCTTTGCTTTCCTTTACTTTCGCTTGCCAAAACAGCATCTTCGATATTTTTCAATCAAATTTCCGTAAATGTCACGTATACGCAACGTTGCGCGCTGTACTTATTAATAATGCCCATGAGCTGTCAGCCCAGCCGATGAAGCCCGCAATGTTGGCTTAACTACACTCAGCGAAAAAAAACGCTGCTACTTGGCTTCGCTTCCGTCCGCTGCTCTTATCAGCCAGATCTATCATAATCCTTTTCTAAGCAGCGACACGTTGCTCTTGGGCATGCTCATGTCATGTTCGCCTTAAATCTTAAATGGGTTTGGAATTAATCGAGGATAAGGCGAAGCTAGCGTAAGGTTAAGCAGGTGAGTAGGAGGGGAGGCTGGGAGAGCGAGACTGTAGCTGATGGTACGCAACAACTTCCGCAGCAAACTTCATTTGACATGCTTTGAGCTCGAAATGGACTTTAAGTGGAAGATATTATAGCTAAAGCTAACTCTGTTTCACTCTTGAGTTTGCTTTAAAGTTCGCAGCGAGCAGAGATTGAAATCACCACAAAATTTTCCACCTACTCTAGCTTTTTTTCTATTCATCATTCCAACACCTTCCACATGCAGCATGACGCATGTCTTTACCCACTTCTCTTGGGATTTCTCTGTCTCGGCCTTTCTCCAAGTGCACTAAGTTTCAGCAGGCACGCAGAGGTCCTTAGCTCACTCATGCTGAGGCCACCTTTAGCTCGTTCGCTCGCTCGCATGCTGTGCGCCCATTAAACTCGATGCTTCGCCTGTCATTTTGGGCATCGCCTGCCTTGCCACATTTATGCCCATTAACGGAATTTTGCGTACCGACACACATTTTTGGCATCTTTTGGCGTTTTGGCGCTTTGCCGCTCTTTGGCAACGTCAAACGCTAAATTTTTGATGAACTCAAAAATTGTCGATGACATTGAATCGTGTGAATTTCATGAGAGTCGCGACGAGAGACGCTCCACACAGTTTCCTGTGGGCGTGTCACAATGAGAATTAGGGAAAAAGCTTGTCGCAGTTACGCAACAGCCGAGGCTAAATATTTAACAGCTGCAAGGGCACCAACAAAAATTTCATTAGTCAAATATTTTTGCCGCTTGCCAGACATAATTTATGCATAAGTAAAAGCCATTATAAATATATGAATAGAAATATATATATATATATATATATATATATATATATATATATATATATATATATATATATATATATATATATATATATATATATATATATATATGGATGTAAAGAGAGAGAGAGAGGGAGAAAGAGCTTAAGCAGCTTATGCGAGCAACAAATATACATAAATATATATATATATATATCTAGCAATGCTGGCAAATTAGTCTATATTTTATGCGGCGCTCTTTCATTATGCATGCGCGCCCCAAAAAGTATGCAACATATTTCAATTGCTGCTTTACGAGCATTCAAACCAGCCCCAAATAAATTGCAGCCAACTGAGCCAGCGCAGAGGGAGTCCCCTTATGCCACAGAGCAAAGGAGAGCCAGCAGCAGAACGAACGAAGAGAAAAAAAGAAACAAAATAAGTGCCAGTTCTTTCAACTTGCCGACACGTCAACACCTTTGTCATTTATTTATAGTTGTGGGCGTGTCACTTTCGCACTCAACTCAGCTCAGGCGGATGGGAGAGACAGGGAGAGAGAGAGAGAGTGTGAGTTTATTATGCTGGCTCGTAAATAACAACTGCGTAGACACATGCCACTTTATGTCAATTATTTTGACAGCTAACAAGCTGAAATATGCAACCAAAGCCAGCTGCCCCAAAATTATGCAAGCCTGTCCCGAGGGCCAGGCAGACAAATCTCTAAACTTTTTGGCTAATTGGCATTGAAATATATTAATATTAATATTACATTATTTATTTTCTATATATTTATCGAAATATATATAAATATCCATGCCTTACTTTGCGTATACTCACTATTTTCAGGCAAGGCCCTTAAAGCGCCCTCATTAATATGGCCTTAAAGCACGCTCAATTGAGCCGAATTAATGTTGACCACAAGCCAAAAGCCCAAAAGTGGTTTTTAACCAAAGTAACTGCCATATAACTCACATGCCTTAAAAAAAAAAAAAAGTTGGAGCTTCGAGCCGTGGGCTGTAACGAAATTATGTTCAGGCAGCAGGCAGGCAGGCGGGCTGAGCTGCCTGGCTGGAGGGCTAGCAGAAGCCAGAGGCCAGAGGCCATATCAAAAGGCGATTTAATGAAATTACAGTCAATATTAATCACTGTCAGGGCTAATTGAGTATGAAAACAAGCAGAAGACTGCACCAATGCGAGGCCCAAGTGATCTCTCTGTGTGTGTGAGTGACTGCAATCTGGCTGCCACTACTACTCTTGCTACTCCTCCTCCTGCTCCTCTTTCCCTTGCTCTATCATCTACTGCCGCTGCTGCTTCTGCTGCTCACCCTCTTGCTACTCCTGCTGTTACTTCTCCCACTCTCTCAACAGCATCTACATCTTCCCCTTCACAATAGTAACTATTGCTGCTGCTGACACATCTCTTCTTCACCCTCTTCTCCTTCCTTTCATCTCCTTCCTCCTACTTCACTCCCACTCTTCCTCCTCCTCATCCCTCTATTCATTCCCTGCCCTTCCTTTGTCCCCTTCTCTAAATCTTCCTCCGTCCCCTTCTCTGCCTCATTCTCTACCATCTCTTGTGGCTCACCCTACTCTGCATACTCCTCTTCCCCAGTCGTCTTCTCTTCTAGCTTCTACATTCTACTGCTTCACTTCTTCAGCCTCCCACTTTGCCTTCTTCACTTCACAGTCCTCCTCCGAGTCCTCCTTCTGCAGCCTTCTATGGCTCTTCCTCTTCTCATACTGCTCTGCTTTCTACCTGCCTCCTTCTCTGCTTTCTATATCTTCCTCTGCTTCATTCTCCTCATAGAGCTCTGCCTTCTCGTATGCCTCATCTTCCTCCTCATACTGCTCTGCCTTCTTCTCATATACCTTCCCCTTTGCCACCTCTTCTGCCTTTTCCTATGCCTCATCCTCCCCCTCATACTCTGCCTTCTCTTCCTATGCCTTCTCTTCTCCTCTGCCTTCTCTTCTGCCTACTCCTCTGCCTCTTCCACTTACTCATCATACTACTGCAGCTCTTTCTGCTCCTCCTCCTCCATTCTCCACATCAGCTTCTCTTAATGCTTTAGCCATTTGCTCCCACTGCACCTACTCATTCCACTGCTGCTACTCTTCCTCCTTCTCCTCCCTCGCTACCACCTCCTGCAGCTTCCACCCACTGCCGCTGCCGCTGCTGCTGCTGAATCAGTGTCATCGTTCATTAGGCGCGGCTGATAACAAAAACGCCACTTGACAGCTTAAAAGGGTTTGTTTGCCTGTGTCACACAGCCGCCGCCGTTGCCACTTGGCCACCGCTCGACATTCACACGTGTGTCAGGGCGACTTATGTGTGTGCGACACGCGGCAGCGCTGCTGATGAATTGATGCACAAGTGTCTTATCTAACGGACTGCCATGAATTATGCAGCCCAACCGGAAATATGTAGCCCTCTCCGTCTCTCTCTCTCTCTCTCTCTCTCACGGTCTCCCCTGTTGCTGTGTGACACGCGCATAATTTGTATTATTTTTGATAGCCAACGACTGTTGCTCGCAGCCTCGGTCGAGGCTCATTTGTTACGTTCCGCAGCTGGCATTGAATTACAATTGTGAACATTGCTTCATTCGAGAGTCAAACTAAAGACGGCGGCGGCGGCGGGCATAGCGCGCGCACATCTCACATCGTTTGTCAATCGTAAATTTGTGCGCTGACAAGGACAAATGGCATTTGAAGTCGATTGTGGCAAATGAAGTGGAACCAGCCCACTGAAATTATTATCCCAGTCAAGTGCTGTGCACATTTTAATGCTTAATGTAATCAGAGCTGATGGCTGCGACTGCGAAACGGAGCAGGAAGCGAAAAGAGTTCGCTTCGTTCGCATGCAAAATGAAATTAAGTGCAACTGGCAGTGGCAGGGCCAGAGGACGAGTGCAGCTGCGCCGCCGTCTGTCGCCTGTCAATCAGCCGGGCGAACACGTGACCACAGCATTAACTTATTGAATTTTAGCCAATTTAGCTACAGCACTTAGCTGATCAGAGAGAGAGAGAGGGAGAGAGGGAGAGTCTCTCTCTCTCTCTGTCTCTGACCAAATTGGCCTTAAGCTAGAGGGATATATGTTGCACGTTGCAGCAGCAGCTGTAGCACATCAAGTGGCGCCGACATTTGTTGCGCTCCAATTTAATGTGGCAGCTCAACTGACCCGACCAGCTCCATCTTCGCCTGCTCCCTCTCTATCTCTCTCTCTCTCTCTGCATCTGCCCGCTCAACTAAATCAAGCCGTGGCCACCTGTCAAGTGCATGTAGATAAATTTTCCAGCTAATGGTGCCGAGCGCTTTGGCTAGCCGCAATAGCACAACTACCAGAAGCTGAGACATGGCTGCCACTGCCCTTAGTCCAGACCCAGCACGAGCTCTGGCACTGATTGGGATTGGCTCAGTCAGAGAGAAAGAGAGCGGGAGAGGTGGGAGGGGGGGAGGAGCGTAGCACATGCAGCCGGCAGCTGTTTAAACTGTTACAAAAATATACTGTGAGCCTGACAGCTAGCAGCTAGCCCTTGCCCCTTGCCCCACCCAACTACCCATAGACGCGCTCCCTGGGCCACTCGTCCAGTTAACTTAATTGAAAATCACAAAAATTGGTCATTCCGGCACAATGAGCAGAAGCAAGTTGGCAGCCGGCAACGATAAATGTTACCAAAGTGCATGGCTAGCACAGCCAACAAAAAACCAGCTAAAAACAAAACACATTTTGTGTGTGTGTGTGTGTGGAGCGAAAAGTGAGAGAGACTGCTAGATACCCTGCAAATAATATATATTATTATATTTGATATATATTTTATGGTGAATTTATAGATAGATAGATTATAGATTGTTGGCATCAGATTATAGATTATAGATTACATATTATAGATTATAGATTATAGATTATAGATTATAGAATATAGATTATAGACTATAGACTATAGACTATAGACTATAGACTATAGACTATAGACTATAGACTATAGACTATAGACTATAGACTATAGACTATAGACTATAGACTATAGACTATAGACTATAGACTATAGACTATAGACTATAGACTATAGACTATTATAGACTATAGACTATAGACTATAGACTATAGACTATAGACTATAGACTATAGACTATAGACTATAGACTATAGACTATAGACTATAGACTATAGACTATAGACTATAGACTATAGACTATAGATTATAGATTATAGATTGTAGATTGTAGATTATAGATTGTAGATTATAGACTATAGCTTATAGCTTATAGCTTATAGCTTGTAGATTATAGATTATAGTTCCTTAAGATTTACTCACTTTTCCGATCTTTAGCTGTGCCTTTGATTTGATTCCCCATCTGCTGCTTAGGCTTGCCTGAGAGATAAACAGAACTTAGTTAGTGAACAGCATACTATATAGAATCAGGCTTAGTTTTTTGGCCTATGTTAAAAACTAGTTTCACTTAACTTTTTTAGCAGCAACAACTTTGTACTGCCAATGAATACACCCCTTTTCTCTCTCGTATACCCCTCGTCCAATCCAAATTTGTAGATAGCATAACTGTAATAACTCATGACAGCTCTGCATGTATCGTAACGAAAGTTTATTATAATTCTGCTGCCATAAACACTTGTATAAAGTTTACACAGCAATGCATATACCCTGTCTGCCAGTAGGCTACATATGTAAGTCCTCTACTCTTTGCTATATGCATTACAACAACTTTAATGGATAATGTTTTTATGCTACATGCCTCGAGGATATTTACAAAGTGTAATAAGCAATTAGAGCTGCAATTGATTGGCCTGGCACATACACTGGCAATAGGGAGAGACAGACGGAAAACAGGATAGCCATAGGAAACACTTTGAGACTTCTATAAGGAATTAGAGCCAATCAAAAGATACCCTAAACCCTACTAAGCAGCCCATACTCTCAGCTACAGGCATAAGCACAACTGTCGAAAAAAACGCGAAACTTTTTTAAGCAGCGAGCAGAGAAGCGACCTAGTAGGAAAAGCCAGCGGCACGAGGCAAGCCGAAAGTGAAATGAGAAAGGGAGAGGGAGAGGGAGAGAGGAAGAGAGAGGGAGAGTGTGTGTGAGCTAGAGTGGCACACATTAATTCAGTTAATGGCTGTAAAGTAAAGTTAAGTAAATATGCTCTAAAATAAATACAAATTAAAGCAAGAGAACAACACACACACACACACACTCACACAGATAGAAAATCAATGCTGAGTGGTGGCGCTGCCTTTGGCCCTAGCCACATGCAGCCAAGTGTTCATAATGCCATTACAAACAATTTTCAAAGCAAAAGCGAGAGGAGAGCGCAAAAAATATGGAGGCGAGCATAAAATGTGAACTTAACTACGCGCTGATTACATAACTATAAATAGCTTAAACACACACAGAGCAGAAGAGAGACAGAAAGGGAGTCAGGCAGTATGTGTGGGCGTGGCTTGGCATGTTTTTAATTTTTAGCCTGGCATTTCAATAGCTTTTAGCAAAAGGTATGCAGTCAAAGAGGTAGAGAGAGAGAGAGAGTCTGAGCTAGATAGCTGGCGTGGCCTAGCTTGTCCTTAAAGTTCAGCCAGTCACGTAAAATTTATAACCCAGTTGAGTTGAGTTTGCTCCGAAATCAGCCCCGAAAATATTGTGAAATTTATGCGGGCAGCAAAAAATGAGAAACATAAACTTGTCAGTCACACGTCGAGCACATAAATTAGCCAAGGACCCAGCCGTTGGTCAGAGCTTGTCATTTAGAGTTATCCACCCTGTCCCCCTCCCTTCCCTCTCTCTGTGCGGTAATCCGAGCTCATAAAGTTCAATAAACTTGAGAGAGCGGCTTAGGCTTCTTTGGCCTCTGCATAATAATTTGAAGCTGTCTAAAAATTCATGCAGGAAGCGCACTAATTTATGGCCAGCGTTAGTCTTAGCTGACCTTTAACATGTCGGCTGTGAATTGTGGACGATCTAAATATATGTCTGTGTGTGGGCGGGGGGCGTGGCTTGTCGCAATTCAAATTAAATTGAGCATGCGGCTGATGCGAAATGGTCAAGCAGTCAGCTCGAGCCTGAACCTGAGATGCTCCTTTTTTTTTTGGGAGCATATTCTAAAGTGCGCTCATGCGTGCAAATTAGAAACTGTACACACACACACACACACACACACACACACACACACACACACACACACACACACACTTGTCGGCATTTTGAATAAATTAAATTTGTCTGCAAGCTGGAACATAATAAGCACTTGCAGAGGAGCAGGCTGTACGAATGCCTGTGTGTGTGTGGTTCGTCCCTTTTGGCTGGCTGGTGGTGCACGCTCCAATAATTTCATGACAATGACACCACAGCTAATTAGGCGTTTTAAATGTCAAGCCAGATAACGAAGACAAAAAAAAAAAAAAGAAAGCCAGAGCCAAAAGCACCAAAAGCTTGGGCACGACATATGCTGTAACCCAAAAAACAAACGAAAAGAGAAACAAGTGAAAATGTTGCAATCGAGCGTAGCTGACTGCCCGATGCTCGTTCAAGCAGCAAGCGATGCTAAATTATTTGATATGACTCCCCATTCAGTGTACGCCAGATCTGCTCATTGACAAGCTCTAAAGAGGAAACTACAAATTTGTAAGGGTTGTCAAGGAAACCCTTAATGAGCTGAGCTGCTATGACTATTGAGCTGCTCTACATACATCAATTTCTTCACCACAACATTTATATCAATATCCATCGGTTCCATTTCTAGAGAATATCAACAATATTTTAGCTGCAAAGCTTCTTATTGCTAGAACTAAAATTGTGCTAAATATCGGCTGCTGCTGCTCTAAAGTGTCCCGCAGACATGAGTATATACAATTTTTTATCTATCTACAGCTTTGAAGCTGTCAAATTGGTGCTCTATGAATTGTGTTCTGTTTCTACTTCCCAATTTCTATGACTAAAATGAACATATCAGCATAAATTGAGGTACATTTATAGAGTAGAGAGTGCAGAGTATCAGGTAGAGTAGCTTAACTCATTTGTCAAGGCTTGCAGTTGCAAGAATATTCTTTTAGCAATAAGATATTGATTGAACATGGCATTGATAGGCCATCGCCTTGCTTCTGCTCCTATGGGAGAGCTTTCCTAATATCAAAACCATTGATAGAGTCGTAAAATAGTTAAGTTCTTGTGTCCCATGACAGCAGCATAGCTTGACAACAGCATTTTGAATAATTTAGATAATAATACAGCATAAAATATTCCATCTCAATCAGATATAGTTCTATGAGTTTTTTTATACACAATGAGGCCTCAGCAAATCAGCAACATTTGCATAAGAACTGCCTCTTGCCCAAGTGAGGTGCTAGCCATACAAATTTAAAGCTTGTAAGTTGTTCAAGACATAGCAATGCCCCTGTTGCCACACCTACAAGTGTAGTGCAGGCAGACAGGAGCCTATACACAAGGCTAGATGGCCCAGCTATATATTTATGCCATCTGCCATCACATCATATTTCAAATTAAAAATCTCTAGCTTCTCGCTTATGCAGACTAACTACTTCTACTACAAACCTAATATACTCTCTTCACACTTCATTGAGCGCGTATCAGAAGCGGTAAGAGCAGCTCCATGCACAATATGGTCAAAAACAGCTCAATATGGTCGAAAAAAGGAGCCGTACACAAAAGCTGGCCATTAATTATGCATATGTATGTGTGTTAACATATGGAGAGATACAGAGAGAGAGAGAGAGAGAGAGAGAGAGAGAGGGAGGGAGGGAGACCCTCGCATATGTGTGCGTCGGCTGGAATCGAAGCGTTGGCCATTTAATGCGCTTAATTAAATAAACAAATGGCAGCGAGTTTTTGGCCAAAAGTCGCATTAAAAGTTCATGGCGACGGCTAAGACGCATGTAAGGCCGCAGCTAATTAGATCTGAGGACATGCATGTTAACAGCGGAGAGACTTCCGGCCCGGGACTAAGTCGCGTTTTATTAATGAACTTGGAGTGCGCGAACCGTTGCCTAATCGAATATTTAATTATTTTAATACAATCGCAAATGAGCTTGAAAGGAAAAAAGGCGAAAACAAACAGCATGAATTGCCAAAAAAACAAAAAAAAGGAGAAGAAGAAAGGACAACGGACAACGAGCAACGGGAAAGGTCAAGCCCAGTCACAGGCTGAGCCCCCGAAATGACCTCAAATACAAGATTGAGAACAAGAACTAAATTTCTTAAGTGTTTTCATGTGCCAAGTCAGTTGGCTCTGACGAGCAGGACCCTTTCGTCCTTTTGCTTTATTACACTCAGAATCATTTTCAAGAGTCAACTGGGCAACAACTGAACGAGCGAAAGGGGTTGCTAAAACAATTTGGAAAATTTATTTTCATTAATTTTAATTCGCTGCAAAAGTTTGGCTTACGAGAGACAGAGAGAGAGGGAGCAGCAGACAGAGAGGGAGAGAGAGAAGGGAGGCCGAGCGACTGTGCCTGGTCCAAATAATTACTTTTTCAGATTTTCGGCCAAACTCGTCCCTTTTTAATTATTTGCTAAAGGCTCTCTGTCGCTAACTTTGCAGCCCAGCCAGGCGAGCATAATTAATTTATTTCCATTTTGTTTTGCTTTTCTTTTTTATTTTCGCATTTTATTTGTTGATTTTACTCTTGGCTAGAGCATTTGCCAATAATTAATTGAAACACTCGACGCTCATATTTAATTAAAGGCGCGTACGCTGCGCATTTGGCTGAAAGGATTAACAGACATTTAGCCGGAACTGATGACAAGGCTAAAAACAGCTTGCGCATGAGGAGCCACGAGGGTTTCGCGCTCATCATGAAGATGAAGGCTTCATTTAGACGTCAGCATTGATTGCACTCGAGGGCCCCCAGCGACCAAACAGGATTCTGATTCCGATTTCGATTCCGACTCGGATTCATATTCCGTTTCACATTCAGATTTTTAGTCCGCTGTGTCAATAGCATGCGATCTGCAGCTGATGCTGGAGATTGCCGCTGCCGCTGCCGCTGCTGCTGCTGCTGCTGACTCAGCAGGCGGCAATCAGCCAGCGCGTTGCTTCTGCATCATCTCAGTCCTTAGTTCAATGTCAATTCATGTGTATCCGTGTGCGAGTGTGTGTGTGTGTGTGTGCGTCTGTTTGTTTTCTATGCAAAAGGCACGGGCACAGCCAATAGCGCAGGCAGCAGACACAACAAACAAGCAAACAAACAACAAGCAAACGGAGCACTTTTCAGATACCCTTTTCAAGCAGCGCAAAAAGTTTATTGAACTGCCAACGAAACGCTTAACTGGCTGAATACCCTAGGAAAACGACATTAAACGGGAAGATTGGCTCTGCGTTTTGTTTAAAGAGCTAAAAGAGAACCCGAAATTAGAAATTGGATAAGGAAAGCTTTGAAGAAATGAAAATGTAATAATTATCAAATCCATCATTCCATTGGTTATGATTGCATCCACCTTTTATCCATCTATATTCCACATTCATCCGTCTATCCATTTATATACCAGTATATCATTCTATCCATGAATCCATTTATACATCTATCCATTTGTTCATCTATGTATTTATTTATCCATCCCATCTATCCATCTGTCCATGTATTCAGTTCTCCATATCTACATCTATCCATTTATCCATCTCTCCATGTATAAACTGAGTTTTCTCTTCATTTATCCTTCTTCCCATATTGCCAACTATCTATCGCTCTATCTAATTGTCAATTATGCACTTTTCTATGCTTTTATTCATCCATTCCTATAATTTTTAATATCATACACATAAAGAGAGTATCTCCTATCCCCATCTATATTTGAGCACTCACCTAAACTTAGAGCATCTCCTAGTCATTCACATATCTCTACACACGCCGCCCTTTGAACTGTGACTGAGCTCAACTTTGTCCATTGCTTAGTTAGTTGCATCTATTTGAGTTATTCCTTAGTATACTAATTTGCTACTCTCTCTCTCTCCCTCTCTCTCTTGCAGCTCAGCCCCGCAGCCTTGAGGACAGTCGTGGCAATAATCATCAGCAGCGTGTGCGTGTGTCTCTGTTGCCCTTCGTATATGGTAAGTTAGACATATGCATAGCTATAACTATATATATGGAGTCGCTTATCTGGCGCGATTGAATGCGAAGGTGTGGCCAAGGAGAAATGGCGCTAAATCATGATTGACAATGGCAGATAGCTGTTAATTGTATCTGTTGGCGGTTTTAGTGGGACAAATCGTTTGCCACATTGCGCATACGCCAGGTGCTGCGCGCGTGCTCCACGCTCATTTGTAGCTGTGTGTGTGTGTGTGTGTGGGTGAGCTTGCGTGTGTTTGTCTGTCATTAGCTCTGGCATTTAGCAATTAATTGCAATACCTTTGGTTAATGAACTAGTTGAGCCAACAGCTACAAACTAAGCGCGCTGTCAGGTCACGACTTGGCCACGACCTCACGATAAAAAACAATAACAAAAGCAGCAACAGCAGCAGCAGCAGCAGCTGAGAAAAAAAGGACAATTTGCAAAAGTGACGTCAAAACAATTACGTGCAGAATAACGCTTGATAATAAAATGAAGTGAGGCTTTACCTCACTCTCTCCCCACTCTTCCTCCCTCTCTCTCTCTCTTTGTCTCTCTGCTGCGGCGTCAACTGCTGAAACGTGCTCAAGTGTTGACTTTTATAAATTGTGCAGTCGTTTTTCTTGGCCTCTGACCTGGCTGCCTGGCTGCAGCACCAACACCTGCCCGCATGTGTTGCTGTTGCTGTTGCTGCTCAACTTGGCCAGCAATTAATTACACACGGAATGACTGACAGTCGTCGTCGTCGTCGCGCCGTCTGTCCATTCGGCAGTCCATCGGCTTTAAAGGCGCTCACACAACATTTAATCGCCCGGGCCCAAGTCGCCAGCCTGATCTCTCAATAAGCCACGTTATCCGTGCCACAGATTTATATTTGTGTGCCACGCTTCACTGCCCACGAATGACACTCAACTGGCGAAGCGGGCCGTCGCTTCGCTGGCTTTTTTAGTTTATCTCGAGCGTTTAAATAATTTCAGGCTTTTCCTTTTCGTCCCTCTTCTTCCCTTCGTTTCTCTTCTGTTCTCTTTCTTCTTCGTTTTTTTTTTTGACGCCCTACGCTTTTGCGGTTTTGTGCAGCCTTTGCCGCAATTAATGCCAACAGATTAATTATACGCATCGCTGCATAATTTGTTGTCTGCTTTTAAATTTATTTTTATTTCTATTTTTATTTTTATGTACTTCGCTCCCTCCGCCCCACCCACTCACGCTCACACAAAACGTGAGGCAATGCAGCAAACCACACAGCAAAACATTTTAGACAATGGGCGAGAGAGAGTAGGAAGAAAGACAGTACACAGCACAGGAGATACCCTATTAATGCTGCAATGGTTATAGACCTATATAATACATCGATATTTATCGATTATTGGTAGAGCATATGGTTTTATCGAGAATTTGCATTACTCAAAAGGGTCAAATACTTAAGGAGCGTAGAAGTTGCCAAAACTATGTAGATAGCTATCTATAGACAGAGCATACTCATTACAAAATTAATAATTCGATATTTATCGATTGTCGATAAGTTAGTAAATACCTTTAATCCTTTATTCCTCCGTTTGGGCTTATATTCATAGCGACTTTGATTACTTTCAGCTGTTATATTCCCTCTATTATGCATGCCTCTTAGCATAACAACATACGTATCGGTAAATATATATCGATAAATATGATTGCATTCATGTATATCCACATTTTAAATCTGAAATAAATCAGAAATAATATTTTGTTTACTGCACTCTCATTCAATCTACAATAGACATCGATACATATCAATGTCTTGTCATTATAATATCGATTATTCGATATACCCTCGCTCAGTCACTTTCTAATGGCCACAGGGTATTGCTAGTAAAGAAAAAAATTAAAAAAAGGGACAATATCGCCTGGCTCTAATGAGTGGACATTAGCTTGAGTTTGGCATTAAGCAAAAGGCGGTCATAGGACCCCAATTTGTCGGGATAATCAAGCTGCCAACAGTCTCTCTGTACAGTTTTATTATTATTATTATTTTTCTCTCTCTCTCTCTCTCTCTCTCTCTCTCTCTCTCTCTCTCTGTCTTCGCTCTTTCAGCTTGCTTGAATAACAAATTTAATAAGTTTTCCTTGAGCAGGGGGCATATTTTAAGTGAGTGCAATTTGGTATTGATAGCCAGGCTGATAAAGCAATTGGTTGAGGTCGCAGCAGGCGGGCAGTCAGGCGAGCGGCAGCTGTCGCTGACCTATTATTTATATGACTTTGTTTAGTTTTGGGCAGCAACTTTTTTGGCTGTTGCGCCGCACATAAATCTTGTAGTGCCGCTTGTATTAATGTGTCAACGGCAGCCAGCAAAGCCCAGAAAAAGTGGAAGGCGACTTCAATCAAGTGCAGAGGTGTCACGAGGTTTGAGCACTTCATACAACTCGCATGTGTTGTCGAGGCGTTCGCCCTGAAGGTGTTAAGGTATTAAGGGCTGGGGTTAAGATTACCAATGACATTCATGTTGATTTATGCCCGTGTATGTGTGTGTGTGTGTGTGTGTGTGCAGGGCGCACGTTGCGTATGATTTATGCATGTATTTATGAAAACAAATAAATATATGTGCTCGCTCGGGCAAGCTGTGTGTCATTAGAGCGCACAGCCAGAACCCATTAATTGCATATTAAAATGTATTAAGGATACATTATAAGGACACTAACTGACATCACTGACAGACGATGGCCCACAAAAATGCCATAAACAGTTTCCTCCATTACCGCCAAAGAGAGAGAGAGAGAGAGAGAGAGAGAGAGAGAAAGCGAGAAACAAGCAAACATTGTGTGCAGCTGTCGTCGGGCTTAGCCCAGGCGACAATTTGTGCCCAAGAGTATTTGCTTAGCCATATTAAGCAATAAAAGAGCATTGTAAAAACCATAAAACGAAAGTACAAAACTGTTTAGGAAAAAGAAAGAGAAAGCGGGAGAGAGGGGGAAATAGAACGAGAGAGTACACAAAGGTCTAGTAAGGAAGACATGTGAGCTGAAGTAGAGGCTGCGAGCTGTGGCTGAAGCAGAAACTGAGGCAGGAGCTGAGGTGGTAGCTGTGGCAAGCCTAGGACTGAGGGTAGACAGGGTATGATGGCAGGGTATGATGTCTGCGGCAACGGCTAGAGCAGCGCCAGGGCCTGAGGGCGTAGCTAATGGCTAGGGATAACCTGAGGCTGGGACAGAGAGAGAAAGGCTAAAGCTAAGCGAAGAGGCTGAGACGACAACTAAGGCTGAGACTGACTAAAGCTCAGACTGGCTGAGGCTGAGACTGTAGCAAGAGCTGAAACTGAGGATAGCAATTGAGTCAGCAACTAAGGCCCACTGTGCAGCTGAGTCAAGGCACAGTCTGAAGCAGGAGCTAAAGCCAAGGCAGAGGTAGAGTTTGAAGCAAACACTGAAGCTGCGGTCTTGAGACTATGGCGTATTAAGTATTATAAAAGGTAATTTGCAAATATCACATAAAAGCCAGACGGCATAGTACAAAGTCTACAGCAGCCACATACACTCACACACACACACACTCCTAGATATTCAAGGCTCTGGAGGCGTGGCAGCATAAACAAACAAAATAAAGCAAGCATTTTCGTGTAACTGCTATTAGCAACCGCAGCAAATCGCGTCGAGTCAAGCTCTTGCCACGCCTACACGGGGCTGGATTACACACACACACACACACACAGCCACGAAAACATTCAATTGCATATGCCAGAATTAAAAAGATTTAACAGCAAAAGCCGCTGCTTACGCTGCTAGGCTGAGAGTTGCCACTCACTCTCTCTCCCACTCATTCTGTCTCTCCTTCTCCTTCTCCTTCTCGCCTTTACTTGTAGCTAATTAAAGCAGTTGCTCCTTTGTTTGCCACACTTTTTGATGAGCAACTTAAGATCTCGCTGTCTACCTAGCTTGCTCTCTCTCTCTCTCTCTCTATCTCCTTGACTCTCTCCTCGCCTCTTGTCTGCAGGTAATTAACATTTTTATGTACTTTTTTTTTGTGTCGTGCCCCGCCCGGGCTGCCACATAATTAAAACGTTGATTTATGCCATGGATAATAAATTCAACAATGCCACGCCTTCCTCTCTGCCAGCGCCTACAGCCTACAGCAAGGTCGCGGCACTCGGCTGTTGTATGAATTTTATCGCCATTTCGATAACGATGCTTAAAAGCATTTTTAATAAACCAATTTCTTGTGCTGTCTCACACACTCGTACACACACTCACATAATAAATGCGCTTTAATTTATTTATTTGCTTGCCTTTGTAAATTACGGAGGCAACGCGGAAAGCATTAACATGCATAGGATTTTTTATTTTCATTTTTTTTTTTTTGTAAATAATAAAAATAAATAAAAGTATAAAAAATATAAAATATGCATTATATGAATATAAAATGTAAGATATTAATAAAAAAATATATAATTATAAAATATAAATATCTGATCAATCAGTGCCAACAGAATGCTCTCACTCTTACTACCCTCAACTCTTCAGCAAATCTAATTAAAACCTGAACATGGCTTCTGTTTACAGTGGGAACGAAGTTGCTAAAGCAAGTTACTAAGAAGTCGACAAGACACTTCCAAAACTAACCAACAGACAGAACTAAATGAAAGCAATATTCATTCCATAAGCCATCTCAATGTACACAAGTTCAATATCAGCTTTAGCTCTCAATGCTATATATGCCGATTAGAAATATTCATAATGGAATTAGCATACGCAAAACTCTGCCCAAAAATCAACATGGCGCACTTTGCCCTGCAATCAGAGCTCGTCTGCAGTCATTACAAATGCAATGCACTTTGTCAGCTTTGACATGCCCAAACATAATACCCAAAAACACACACACACACACATACACTCTTATATGTGTGTGTGTTTTAAATGTCACAAAATTTGTTTCGTTTTTGCTGCGCTGCAGTGAAGCATATCGTTTATTGATTGAGTTCACTTGAAGCAGCTCCATTAATTTTTTAAGCACATCAAACAGTTTTTTTGTTGTCCTTTTTGTGAGCATTTTTTGGCATATGCATTTTTGATTTATGGCCGCAGCGCTGTGACATTGACGTCAATCAATTTTCGCGTTGTTTTCCTTTATTTTTTGTTATAATGATGTTAACGCGCGCTGGTCTGCGTCGCTGCGGCGCGCGGCCAATCAAACTTTTCCAATAAAGTCTTTAGCCTAAAGACAGCGGATAAATCAGGCAATCAAGGCAAGGAAGGCAGCTGGCAGCTGCCAACTGCCAACTGGCAACTGGCAACTGGCAAGCAAAAGGGCTAGCAGCAAAGCATAATTTATGGCAAGTGCTTTAAACTTAAACCAACAACAGAGAGGGGGTGTGGCAGTAGGAGTGGGCGATCTGTTAATATGCGGCTGGGCTGACTGCGCCCGAAAATCAAAGTCGAAATGCGAGTGGAAAAGTTGCCCGCAAAAGTGCGAGAATTTAACTTTGCCCGATTATACCGTTGAGACCGTCGACCACAGTGCGTATACGTAACGTAAAGCCACGTAACGTATACGTAATAATGGCACAGACAGGCAGCAGCCCGGCTATAGTTTTGATGCGCAGCCCTTGTTCCGGCCAGGCCAACGAGCTTGTTAATAAAAGAAGCTGAAAAGGCCAGTCAGCCAAATGAAAAATACTTCTCTTTTTTTTCGTGGCCGGGGCAAATTGACTTAATCTAAAATAAAAGTTTAGTGCGTTCGAGGGAGAGGCAGCAAGGGAGAGCAAGCAAGCAAAGTTCACAAACGATATTTTTATAGCTCTGTGTGTGTGTGAGTGAGAGGTAAACGAACCAGAGCATAGACACACACACACACACACACGTAAGCACACACATTCTGTGTGATAGGGCACATGGGCGGGCATGTTAATTTCCCAGTAAACGCACGATAAAGTTGAATGCTTTTTCGAAAAACTATTTGACTTTGAGCAAAGGGTAGACGACGACGCCTTACAAATACCAACTCAAAGACTCGTTACATTTATCACAATTTGAGGCGGCTCTCTGTATGTGTGCATTTACCTAGCACACACACAAAAACACACACACACACACACACACACACACACGTATGTATGCAAAGGCATCGAAATTGGAATTGGAATTGGCGCTAAGGAGCACTGCACATGCGCCCGAATTAAATCAAATAAAAAAGTTTTAATAAGGAAATAAATTTTGTGCAAAATGCTGAAAAGGCAACAAGATTTACGATGCACAAAAAGATAAATTCACACACACACACACACAAACACACATGCAGAGCTCTGTAACACATATGCTAAATGGGCATTAGAAGCGGAGAGAATTTGAACTGCAAATGAAATGGCAATTCGTTTATTGCCTCCATCCCAGCCCAACCCAGCAAAAGAACACAGTATTTATGGCAAGCAAATAACTATATCTGTTTAAATGGCTCTAACTGTATGTGTGTGTGCATGTGTGTGTGTGTATCTGCATAATGTGACGCAATTACTTTGGCAATGCTCATAAAAGCGAGCCGCAAGCTTCAGAATCAATTGCACTCGTTGAGCAGTTGCCAATAAAAATGGAAATAAAAGCTTAAAAATAAATAATAAATAAAATTAAAATAAATACAAAATTAAAAACAAACAAATAACATTTAAGATTATAATAAAAGAAAAATAAATATTATATACAAATAAAATTTAAAAAAAATATATTTAATATTTTTAATTGAAATTATATATAACAAATTTTTAAAATAAAACAAATATATGAAAATTGAAACTAAAATAAAAATAGAAAGAAAATTACAACTATTTTTAGTTTAAAAAAAAATTAAAAATATTTAAGTAAAACATAAACAGAAAACTATATAAAAGTAAATATAGGAAATAAAATCAAACCGAAAATAAATACCAAACTAAAAACTAATATCATCTATGTAAAACGAACTGACAAAACAAACGACACCCAAAATACCAAAAGAGAGAACAACAAACGCCAGCTGAATACATATAAAAAAAGCTAAAACATATTTAATTTCCGCTGGCTAAACACAGCTGACTTGTAATTATATCCGTTTAGGATAGTTGCGCCACACTTTTTGTTGGCTTTATGCTATATGCTATATCATGCTGCGTAAAGGATGCTCATAACATGTACACAAAATATATATATAGACACAAATATATAAACTATATATGTTCATGTGTGTATATATACTCGATGTCCATTTATATATGTATTTCTAGTTGAGCTCTTGCCAATTTGTGCTACTCATGCCACAAGCTTCTATATGCTTGTGTAGGCTAGAATGACTGCAGGAAGAGCTCTTTGCAGAGGTCGGGGTATTTCCTAGTCAGGCACTCTTGTCTACAGTCCCACTTACTTCTTGTCTGTGGCTTTTGTTTTGCTTAACTAACATATACATATAGTCAAGTACTCATTCATTCATGCAATCAATGATTCATATATACATTCAGTCACTTATTGACTTTTTCGAGATATTTCCTAGCCAGGCACTCCCGGGTAATTGTTTGTAATTAACATTGTTTAGTTTAGCTAATGCATTCATTCATTCAATGATTCACATATTCATTCATTTATTCACTCATTCATTCATACACATAAGTAATTGGTTATTTTGTATTTAAAGTTGAACCTGCAGCAGTCTCTGACTGCCTTCAAAGAGAGCCTTGCATTGGTCACTGGATTTTTGGCACATAAAATATATATATATTCATATACATTATATATAATTTATATATAATATACTTTCTGCGCTTCACTTTCGTCTGGCTGTTTGTTTCGAGACGCTTTTCGGGTCGCTGCGGCCTCATAATTAATTAAAATATATGTATATAGCCAAGGTCAGCGGGGCGTATGCGTAACTTGAGCTTGAGCCAGTCTCTCGCTCTTTCTCTCTGTGGCTTTAGCGGGTCCCCGGGGCAACTTTAATGCCTGGACCCTTGGAGTTTATCATGATTTGCTTGACGCTCGAAAATGACTTCTTCAGAGCGACTTTTTTACACTCGGACTAGGCATAAAGGATTTGCTGCGCGTCTCGCTGGCGGCTTTATCTGTGTCCCTTTCGTGCTTTAACTCGTTTTTGTTTCGGCCAGCTGAGAGCTCAGCTCTCAGTGTATGGGTTTGTTTGTTTGTATGTGAGTTTATTCTCTGACAAGTGCCTGGGCTGACTTTTGACTATAGTTAACTGCCGGCGCACTTGAGCCGCGCCACTGCTCCCGAGCGTTTTGTGAGCTTTATAATTAAAGCAAAAGTTAATTTTTTCTTTTCTTTTTATTTTCGACTGTGTCACAGTTCGCCCCTTGTTTTGCATGCGCTCTTCTCTAGCCGGAAAACTCATTATTTTTTAAATGAAACTCTTGCTTTGTGCCCGCTATGGCACGCCACGACACGCCCAACTCATGTGTGTGTGTGTGTGTGTGTGTTTTGTCTCTCTGCCATTGTGCTGCATGATGATCCCAGTCGCAATTAACTCAAGAAAATAATGTTGCGGCAATGACGAGCAGAAATGTAATATTTTTTGGGGCCACCCTCGACAACTGCCGCCAGTTTCTAGCGCGCGCCAAGCTCCGTGCTCTACGCTCCCCACCTCATTCAATATGAAGCATGTTGCATTTGTAATAAGCATGTAAATGAAAATGAAAATGAAGTTGGAAGTGGAAGTTGCCAGTTGGCTGTGGCGGGGGCAGGGAGCAGGGAGTGGGAGTAGTTTCCTCTTTTTACTGGGAATTGAAAATTGAGTTCTGCTGCAGCTCATTTGTATGCCAATTGCATTCGCTGCTAATGTCAGCTGCTTGGGTAACTGGGCCAAATGCATGCCAAATGCAGCCCTCTCCAAAGCTAAAGCTAAGTTTTATTTGAATGCAATAATTATAAATTTTACAAAATGCAATAGAGAGAGAGAGAGAGAGAGAGAGAGAGAGAGAGGGAGCGCGAGAGGAAACACGCATTGACAGCGCATTCCAATGTGCAGTAAAAGCAATTTGAAAGTTTGCGAACGAGCGAAGCTGCTGTTGCTTCTGCTGCTCAAATCCTTGAGCTGAATAGCAGCGCGAGGCAGGTGAGGGTAATTGAAATGTATGTGGGAGCTGGCTGGCATGCGGGTGAGCTGGCAGCAGTTTAATGAACTTTGCCATGCAAGCAGCACAACACACACACACACACATATATACACACGTACACCTACGCTCTGCTGCCATCGTTGCCCTTGTCTCATAAATGCTTGCATGCTTGTAAGAATTGCTTAGCTGGGATTTGCTTAATTTTAGCACCACAGCTTCAGACATGCCAAGGCAACGCTCGCTCTGCTGCCTGCTCTCCAGTCTTTGCCTGCTTCCTGCTTATAGCTGCTTATGGCTATCAAGGGAATTGCGTCACACGCGTCGTATACGCAACGATTTAATTTTTTTTTTGTCTTCCCTCCACAGCAGCTTCTCTTCGTTTTTTTTTTCACTCCCGGCCACTTTCCAGTCAATCAATAAAATGCAAATATTTGTCAGTTGGTTTTCGCATTGTTTTGCGCATTTGGCACATATGCGAGGTGGGAGGGGGTCGTGGGCTTTTCTATTGCCTCTTTTGAACTTCAAAAGTTCTGCATAAACACTTCACAAAATTCAATGACAACTCCAATAAACGGGCACTTAAATGCCAGGGCGCAACAGCTGTGACACACCCACTCGCCCACACACACACACACTCTCTCTGGCTGGCAGCTGCGCTGAATGCCTCCGATGTGTGTGCGGCAGTTGTGTTTGATGTGTGCGCCACAAATTGCTTTGATGGTCACCAGCGTTGACTTTGTGAGAGCCATTTGCTGTTGCCCCAGCTCTTCAGCATCACTGTTTAATCTCGAAGAAACCTAAAGCAATGCCATTGCTCTGGCAACAACAAATTAAAACTGACAGCGGCTCATGAGAGTCATGAAATGAAATAAATATTAACACAAAGGGATACTGAGAACCAAATGACATCTAATGCTGAAATAAGTGGCAGAGACTTGCATGTTGAGAATGCTTTGAGTGTGAGCTGAGAAACGAAAGGCTTAAAAGGTATCTCATTAGAGCTGAAAGTACTATGAAGCTAGCTATGGTAACTATAGGCAAAGAGAGATTCGTGTGAAAGAAAGATAGGGAGAGAGAGAGAGAAAGAAAGGGAGAAAATACAGAAATATCTAAGAGCTGTCTGTCGCAACTCAAGCTGTCTCTCTATAGCTTTAAGAAGACAATACAAAGCATTAACATTTCAGTTGCTTTAAAAAGTATTTTTAGTATTTAAGATGACTTTAACTTCAACTATTAGAAGAACTATGTAATGGGTCTACTAGAGCTCATCTGTAGAGTTAAGGGAACTGCTATGTAGTCTCATTTATACAGTTTATCTTATTCATTCAATATCAATATATCTCTAAACCTGCAGTTGTCCCACTCTCTGTCAGCTCTGTTCACTCCACACTCACTCTCTCACACTCACACTCTCACTCTCACACTCTCACTCTCACACGCACACTCTCACTCTCTCACTCTCTCTCTCTCTCTCTCTCTCTCTCTCTCTCTCACTCTCTCTCTCTCTTACTCTCTCTCTCATACCCTTCTTCTTTTTATCTCTCACAAGCAAATGCTCTCTCTGATATGCTGTGTCCTTCTTCCTCGCGGCTCTCATTCTCATTCTCTTTCCATCTCTTCTTTCATAATAAACATTGATGCACATATCTATATAGCCTGTGTTAACTAAGCTATGTTATGTCAGCTCTGTTAACTAAGCTACGTTAACTGAGCTATGTTAAATATGTTTAAGCTAGCTGCATTTATGCGTGTTTCACCAATATCTCCTTCACTATTTATATTATTTCTAAGCAGCTCAAAAGCTTTCACAAATGTGACATAAGCAAGGCTAATCCAGATCTTTGCCAGCTTCACCCTAAGCTCCCCTCTTTTTCTTCCCCCCCAAAGCCAAATCATATTTAAAGAAATTTATAGTTTCATTCATTTCATTTGGCTCAGCTCACGTAAAGTAGATTCCAACTCTCAGCTCAAATCTCATTTAAGTCTCGAGTCAAGCCCGACTTTAACTGTTTCATATTCAATATTTATTTCAAGACCCGCAAGCCTTTTGCCTGTCACAATTAGTTTGGCTGAGCATAGTTTGCAGACCTTAATGCCAGCTCACATCAGGCCACGCCCACCAAAGTGCCCCCCAGCCAACACACACACACGCACACACACAGAGACCAATAGATAAAGCCCATCATAAAATGCACAAATTTGTGTCGCTTGGGGAGCACTTTACATGCCCAGCCCGAAATCCAATGCCAAATCGAATTCAACTCAAGCTGAATATATATATATAAATAGATGCATATATGTGGGTATATATGTATCGACACATGTGTCCCTTCAATATTAGTTCAATAGACCGCAATACAATGTTCGTTGCTGTTGCTATTGTGCCGCCTCATCGTTCGCTTCGTGCTCAAATCCTTTGAGGTCAGCCCGAAATGCTGGCCAAAACTTTTATACACACCCAACACACACACACACGCACACTCGCTTCGATTTCCATTATATGTAAAGGGCACACACTTCAGCTGCATATGGACGGGCTGAGTTTATGGGCTTCCACTGATTTGGCTCGCCAGCCTCGAAACTCTCCGCTCTTGGCCAATTCGCAGCACACAAAAATGTATAGAAAAATCGTTAGCTGCAGCGCGCCACAGAAATCGCCTTAGAGAAAATATTGATGCCGCAAGGACTCCAAAAAAAAAAAAACAACAAACAAAAAATGTAGAAATCATGAAAATGGGAACAAAGTCTCGTAGCGATGTTTTACTGCAGTTTTTTGTTTGGAGTTTTATGTGGCACATCCACGGGCCTCCTTGCCACTTGTGTGTCTGTTTGGGTGTGTGGCAGCAGCGGCAATAACCGACTACAACAATAACAATAGCCTCGGGGCATATTTCAGAGTGCGCGCGCTCGCTGTAAAAATCATTTTATGAGTTTGCATAAAATTTTGTGGTTTTCACGCCCATGTTTATTGCAGGCGGCCGCATATGTTGCCCATTGTTGGCAACCGCCGCCGCGTCTATTGATTTTATTTTTTTCCCCTCTATGCGAGCTCTCACTCGCTTTTTTGAAGAGCTAAGCTAAAACCGAAAAACCCAAAAAAAAGAGCCGAAACCACAGCCAAAGTCCAAGCAAACGATTCGACCCCGCGCTCGCCGCGTCTCTCCCTCTCTCTCTCTCTCTCTCTCTCTCTCTCTCTCGAGCCAATTTTTAAACAACCAATTTCAGCTCTTTTTTCCGCTGTTGCTGCACTTTTTGCCTGTGTTTTGATATCCTCAAAGCGGGTTTAACGCTTAAGGGTTGAACTGTGGAGTGCCGCAGCTTGAGCTGGAGCATTGCCTTGAGCCATCAACTTCACTCCTGATCGCCACAGAGAAACTAAGTACTTTATTTATATATTTATAACCTGAAGCCAATAGCAATTGCTTGTTGCGCTGGCTAGGTGAAGGAATGCTATAAATGGGGGAAGAAAAAAAAACAAATTTGAAGCAAGTGCAAAGTGTAAAAAATATAGATGTAGCTGATATATAAGGGATATAGAATAGGTTGTGGAACCTGAAACTCCTTAAGGATAAACTCCTAAGCTAAAAGTTTAAAGTTTAATTGGTTTAGGACAAATTAAGAAGAATATATTATAAATAAATCTAAAAATATATATTCCAATACTCCAAGTTCTTGAAGCCTCCTTTAATAATATATTATATATATTTAGTCCCATCAATCCCTCTCTATTGCCTCGACTTGCCTGTTTCAACGTTCGATTAAATAGAATTTTCCACTCAAGATAAAATCAACTTCTGCTTACACGCTAAGCGCTGACAAAACAGTTAAGAGCCAAATCGTTTCGGGTTTGTTTTGCTTTCCACATTTCGTTTTCATTTTCATTTCCATTTAATTTTCTTTGCTTTTATTTTATTTATTTTTTTTTATTTGGTCAAAAAGCCACGCATTTATTGATTTTGGCCGGCCAAAGCCAAATGGCCTGTGGCTCATTAAATGATTTGCTCATGTCAAATGGCCATCAAATTTAATTTGCCAAAGGCTAAGGCTAAGGCTGAGGCCAGGGCGAGGCGTGCAATTAAATGTCCCAAGAAGAAGCGGCTCAACACCTGCACGCAACAAGGTGTACAGACACGCCCACCTAGACAGCTACTCTGCCACCGCCGCCTTCGCTGTTGGCCAATTTCCGCTCCGTTCTAATGACAGCTAAAATTTTAATAAGCATGCATTAGGGGCCCAATGCCAAAACCAAATATTCGACCCAAAAACTTGGTAATTACCCCCAGAAAAACCGAGAGAAGAAAGAGAGAGAGAGAGAGAGAGAGAGAGAGAGAAAAGTGGTCAGCGGAAAGCGTCTTTAGTTTATCTAAGGGCGCAAGTGGCTTACCCTGTGCTTTGATCGAGGTTCACTTTGGCTAACCGTGGCACGTACTTGGCGACGCTGCGGCTATAAAAATGCCACTTAAATCCAGACAACGACAAGGCCGACGCCGACGCCAAAGCAGCAAAAACAATTAATAATCCCGTATGCAACAATAGCCTTTTGTTTCGAGAGCAAAGAGAGAGAGAGAGCGAGCGAGGTCCACTCTCAAGCAGCTTAAATCGCCATGCATGCAATTGCCAGCAGCGGCTGCTGAGAGAGAGAGAGAGAGAGAGAGGGAGAGAGAACGAGGGCAGGAAATTTTAGCGCTTTCTTTAGCCCAGTTGCCCTGCAGGTGAAATAAATTATTATTTATTACGGTCATTAGGGCTTAATGGCGGCAATGATGTCCACCACGCACAGGCGATGGCCGCGCACTTCCGGCCGCTTAATCGAAAACGAAAAGCGAAACATTTGCGGCCGGACAACCTTTTGCCGCTGTTGCTTGGACCCTTTTTAATGGTCCGAACCGGTTCACATTATGCGGCCTTGAAAAGGGAAAACAAAAGAAAACAGACAAAGAGAGGGAGAGGGGGGGTGTGGGGGCGTAACGCTTATCGTAAATTTTGTGCATTATTATCTCTCTCTTTGTGTGATAATATCTTCTATATATATATATACGATATCTTTATGCATTGGCCAACTTTTTGGCCTCAGCCATCATAAATATATATGCGCCCCAAAGGCCAAAGACCGTCGCATAATTTAGGCTAACACACACACACACACACACACGGACACACACACATGCGCATATTAATGGCGCTAGCTCGACTCTGACACATTGTAAATTCAAATGCATTTCTCTGGCAGGCCCAGCAACAACAACAAAAAAACCCGAAACTTTGGGCCAAGCTTTTGCCGCAAAGCGAAAACAATCAATCAAAATGTATGCAAAGGCGACCAAAAAGAAAATATAACGGGAAATGTAAATGGAAATTAATTTTATGCATTTATGACGCATACGGGCGACCGGGCGACAGGGCGACAATTCTTAGTTTTTTGCATGAGGAATACGATGGCAACAAAATTTTTATTTTTCGCAGAGCAAAAATTCTTTTTCATTTTTTTCTATTTTTTTTTAAATTTTTTTTTTTTATTGCATCTAGATTATGTCGTGCTGGAGACGCTAAATATCAAGTATACGCCCGGGCAACAATTGTGCAAACGTCTGATTTATTTGCCACGCGAGTATTAAGCTGACTTCCTCTACTCCCAGCCCTGCCTCCACTCCTTTCTCTGCCTCCACTCGCTCTTCTTTCTCCACTCCTTCCTCTTCTTCGGCAGTTGCAACTTCACACATACATTCGCAGTGCTTTGTGTCTGTGTGCGTGTGAAGTTTGCAATTTTCAGACACAAAATTACATGCACTTTTCTACCAGCCCCTCTCGCTTTCGCTCTCTCTCTCTCTCTACCTCCCCCTCTCCCACTCTGTGTGCATGTAATTGCGCTTGTCGTTGTGCGTGTGTGCGTGTGTGTGTGTGCTGTGCATTCACTTGCACCAGTTTCTGCTGCCGCTGCTGCTGCTGCTGCTGCTGTTGTCGCTGTTGCTGCCTTGTCATCCAGCCAGCAACTGCCTTTGCTCCCGCCTTTGCTCCTGCTTTGATAAATGCGCATAATTTCAGTAGTTTTTCTTCAAGTAGTGCAGCAAAAAGTCTCTCTGTGTGGGTGTGCGTGTATGTGTGAGAGAGTGTGTAATGTGCTCTCGCTACTGGCATGCTTTATTGTTCACAGCGTCGTGTTAAATATTATGCTGGATGGTTTGTCTTGGCGGAATTATGAAGACGATTACATGACTTTATAGGTGAATATATGCGAGGTGTCTGCAGGTGTGTAGAGGTCTGTGTGTGTGTTGTGTGGGCGCGTGTATATTTATGCGCTGCGACAACAACTTGACGTTAGTTTAATGAAATACCTGCCACGATTTATGTGCTAGTTGAGTAACGCAGCGAAACAGCAAAAATAAAAAAAAAAAAAAAAACTGTAGCAAAAAGCGGAATTAATTTTGCTATAAGTAACAGTGGAGGCAACAAATATTAGGTATGCCACAGGCAAGCTTGTAATAAACTTAATCAAATTAGCCAAGACAGAAATAGTTGTACACTGCTGTCATAGAATATTAGGCAGGGCAGTTTGGCAGCATAACTGAAGCATGCCAACAGTGGCAGCTGAAAGTATAGAGCATGCTTTGACATTTTAATGAATTTTAAGGCAAATATCTTTCAGTCAATGCCACACTAGTGTCTTGGCATATTAGTCATGCTTGCCAAAGCAAATCCATTGACTTGCCTTGCCAATACTAATAACTATTTAGATTATGGCATGAATATGCATGCTTAACAACACTTGTGTCAAGCAATATTAGTCATAGCAGCCAGAGAGACAAAATATTAGTCACGCCAGGCAGACAGACAGTAGTAGCTGTTAAGCTGTTAACAATTTAGCCATCCCAAGCTACACTGCTGTCACACAATATTAGTCATGCCACATGTTAAGCCCAGCTAAAAAGCTATTACTTAGCTCTGTTCAAGCCAAATCTAAATGTCCGCAAGTCGAGTAAAAAACACTTAAGCTAATCCACACTCGCTTCATACAATTTCAGCCACTTTAAAGCTAGTTTTGTTTTTTAAATTCAATAAAACCTTCTCTTCTAATGCACTCGCAGCTTTCACTTTAAAATCCAGCTCAACTTTCACAGTTTTTCCGCCCCTCTCTCCCCCCGCCGCACAAACATGAACAGCTGCAAATATTGTTTTGTTACCTGTAATCCAAGTGACATATTTTTATTATATTCAAGTTTTTCGTTGTGTTCTTTTTCTACTCCGCACCGCACCGCACCGCATAAATGTGCTGCCATTTAGCAAACATTTTTCATGTTGCAGTTGCAAGTTTTTTTTTTTTTTGACAAAAATTGTTGTTGGAGCTGGGGAAAAACTGGCGCAACTGGCAAACTGTTATCCTGCGTTTTCCTGTAAATAATTCAACTGAAAAATTCATAAAGCTAGACCACTTTCTATGCCACACACACACAGAGAGAGAGAGAGAGAGAGAGGGTGGGCATACATGGTATCTGAACGTGCTGGATGTGCCGTTGTTGCCGCTCTTGCCACGTTTTTGTTTTTCTTTAATTGTTTAGAAAATAAATCACCGAATCCCGAAATAAGTTGACAACACCACATGAAATAAAAACGAACAAACGAGACTAGAACAGGGCAGGACAGGGCAGCCCAACCAGACAACCAGGCCAGCTAAATGGAACAGCGAGCAGCGCTGCACGTAGCTGCGAGTGGGTGCGCTGCGCGCTGCGAGCCGAGGCCGAACGGAAACGGAACTAACAAAGCACAAAAGGAGCAAAAAACAAAAAACAACAAAAATTTATATAGAAAAAAATTTGGTAAAAAGAAAAACGAACGGAAAAAGCAAAATTGCCAAACTAAAACTTTGCTGCAACAAGAAAACAAAGCCGAAAAAATAGTAGTAAAATAAAGCAGAGAGAACTCAGTTAAAGGGGGGGTTAGACACACACACACACACACTGATATACCTGCCTCGTCATGTGTGTGTGTGCGTGGGGGACTTTCATTGTGGCACAGCACAAAACAATTTACCAAAATTTGTACAATTTGAAAACTTAAATAAACACGAAGAATGTTTTTTTATTATTATTTTTATTTTTATTTTTATTATAACTGCCAGTATTACAGTTAGGGAGAGTCGCAGCCAAAATGACGTCTTAAATTTGTTGTTAAAATAGTTTTGACGCCAAGCTGCAAACTTAATGAGCTGTTGACGCTTTCGGCCTTACCAATTAAGGTTCTGGCAACAAGGCACTTATACACACACACACTTACACACACACACACATGAGTTCAATGTAACCGTCGCGCCAGCAGGCAATGACACGAAATAATTCAAATGCCCAGACCCCAGACCCAAATGCCATTGTGCTTTTTAGTAGTAAATTAACAAGCAAGACGCAAACACACACACACAGAGAGAGAGGGCGAGGGCGAGGGCGAGGGCGAGGGCGAGGGCGAGGGAGGGCACATGCAACATGAGTTTGCTGCGGGGCGCCTCGGCTCTGGCTTAAATTGAAAAACTTTTGCAACTTGCAAGTTTCTTGAATCACTTTATATACATTTTTTTTTTGCAACTGGCGCGCTCTTTGTGCGTTGAGCTGGGATTCATTGCAGCCCGGCAGGCAGGCCCAGACAGGCAAACAGCCAAACAGGTCATGCACACACACACACACAGAGGCACAAAAACATGCCGGCATATGCCATATATGAAGCAGTTTCAATTGCATACGCTGCGTATACTTAACGCCAGCACAGCTAACGGCTTATAAAACTAAGCAGCATTTTTTAATTGGTTTTTAAACAGTTGAGTAGAAAATTGTAAGTAAAAAATAAGTAAAAATAATTTATCAATTATTTAGAGACTTACCAAGTGGGAAATTGATGAAGTTGTAAGACTGAAGTGAGCTGGAAACAGGATAAATATACATATTAGGAAATATATAGAGGAATATATGTGGTATAAGGCTACTTCCAAGGCGCAGGCCTGTTCGTTTTTATGAAATAAATAAATAAAATACTAGAAAATATATAGAGCAGCAACAAAGATATAAATTATATCAATTATGACGTATCATTTTTGGCATTTATCACAAGAATTTTGAAGGCTAGCCCAATCGTACAGGCATCTAGTTTACTTAACTTTTTAGTACTTTTTGTATGCTAACTAAAAGCTAATAAAGCACACTCTAATACTTTTTTAAGTCAATTCAAACACCTCTAAAAAATATACAGCAAGACTTAAGCAACACATCTCAAATCCACAAATCTTTCCACTGAAGTTTCCAGTTTCAGTGAAAGCTCAAAAATAATATTCTGAAAATGTTCACAATTTTCTTTAAAACTTTGTCTCGCTGGCAACAGCAACCAAAAGTTCACTATTCTAAGTCTTTCCACTAAATAAATCTGCCAACTTTTCTAGGCAAAACTTCTTTAACAATAACTTTTAGTTAAATATTTCAATTACTCAATATATATTTATTTTATATATATTTTTAACTTATTCATTTTTTTAACTTCTATCACACATATTCTCCACTTCAATTTCCTGCCTTAATAAATTCCCCCAAAAAGTTACTTTAAGTCGAAAAAACTTCAGCTTAATTTGCTGAATGCAAAAAAGTCGTCGCAATTTGGTTGTTAGCCTTTTGACTGCTGTTGACTCCCCACACAATTGGTCAATTACTTTGTTACACTCCAACAATGGCCGCAAGATTGTAAATCACATGGAGGAGTGTACCAGAGTGGGGAGTGCACGACTGGCAAATACCCTGAACTGAAGTATTCAGCTGCTGTTGCAGAGTAACTGTTAGTTATATCCATATATCCTTGAACATAAGCTTACTTCCTGAATGTTATAGATAGAACTACGTTTCCTAGTGTTGCAGCTCTCAAGGGTTACAAAATGGAGGTCTTCAGACAGTCAGCTGCTGATATGAACAGACATTCAGTCAAAGACAGTCGAAGGCTATGCCGCCCACGTCTTTCATGCCGATTCAAGTACATCTATAATTTATGGCAGCTGCCACGCCTCCCTCGCTAACCAATATACCCTTCAATTACCATTTTCGCCATGGCCTCAGTGCGTACATAAAAAGCGGGCGTAAATTAAAGTCATTCAAGTGCAGTGCAACGGAAACGGAAATGTGCGCAAAACAATTACGTGCGTGCGTAGCAAAAGCAATTCTATATCAGCTGATATACAGATATATACATATATTCATACATATATGCACACATATATGATTCGACCGTAACTGGTCAGCACTTGAAGAGGCAAATTTATATATAATGCGCGCGTTTTTATGCTGGCACTCAAGTGCAATCAAAATGCGTTACGCGCAATTTACATTCGCCACCGAGGACGGAGCAGGGTGGCGGGCATTTTGGCTCTCACAATGCTGGCCACAAAATGAACATTGTCCGCGCATATTTATGGCACGAAATGGCAAAAATTGCATTTCAGCTGCCTGCAATTGAAATGCATTCAACTAATGACAGAGTTCCCGCATGAAGAGCTCTCAATGTCTCCCTCTCCCTGTCTCTCTCTCTCTCTCTCTCTCTATTTCTCTCTGTGCCCCTTTGGAATGTTAACATTATCTATTATTTTGACCGACAAAAGTAATTATGTAAATTAGCAATGCTAATTAAAAAGCCAACGCCTGCGGGTCTCAAAATGACAAACGTAAAACACACTCAAAGCCAAAAAAAAAAAAAAAAAAAAAGTAAAACAAAATCATTTTTATAAAAGTTTTGAAAACACGCGTTTCAGCAGCTGCAAATGCTAATGCAGCAGGTGATTAGAGAAGGAGAGATAGAGAGAGAGCAAGAGGGAGAGAGTGAGAGAAAGAGTAGAGATTATATGAGCTTTTTTGTATGCATAATATGTTGGTCTATCAGTAACTAAAACATATCCTTCCTAGAGTTTTTACATAGATATTTGGCTGAGTTTTAGCTCCTTTGAGCTTAAGCCATGTGTGTAAAGGAAACAGGCTGCATAAGTCAAAAGAGCACCAGAAGCAGAGAGTATGATAACTGAGTAGTGATAATAAGTTATTGTTCAAGCAAGAGCATGGTCTCTTCATTAGCTTCTAGTCGGAACCAGCATAGGAGCACCAGAGAAGCACTTCAGCCCTACACTCCTAAGTAGGCACCTTAGCACTATTTGTAAGCAGAGTATGCCTCAAGATCTCAACACATCATATACTAAAGAATGCAAAGCGCCAGAGTTGACTTCCTCCAGCTTCACCCTTTGCTGCCTTTCAATCTGCTCTCTACCTAAACCTATTGCATATCAAAAATTACATAAATTCAACTAAATTCAGATATTGTTTGCCACAATGCACAACTATGCTGCACTCGATTGCGTACAATTGCAACGTTTTGCATTTCTTTTAGCTCTCACATATGCCACGCCCACAATCCAGCACACACACACCCACGCACGTGGCCCTTGGCATTTTGCAATGGCAAGCGCTTAATCAACGCTCGGTAAGCTTGCTTGTATAATAAATATAAATAAGGCTAAAGCGATTTGTTTGGCTTTAGCTAACGACTCCCAAATGCAATTGGGCATTCATCATACGCACTGTGGCCCAGTTTCAGTTTCAGTTACAATTTCTTATACTATGCGTGTGTGTGTGTGTGTGTGTGTATCTGCAAATCCCCAAATAAACATTTAAATAATTTACTACGATTTCGCTCAGAGCTCCGCCCTCCACTCATTGCCCTCTCGCTCTCGCACTCTCCCTCTCTCGCTTGCTCTTTCTCCTCAATTACTGTCAACAATAATACGGCACAGCAGTTGCATATGAAATATTTATGACTGTCTCAGTATGTGTGTATGTGAGTTGCTCTCTCTCTCTCTCTCTCTCTGGCCCTCTATGCTCGTGTCATGTGGCATGCCGTTACATTTCCGACAGCGACAGCGACAACGGGGCACAAGCTCAGTGCATTATGCAACAACAATAATAACAACAGCAGCAGCAGCAGCAGCATTCGCATGCCAGCTACAAACAAACAAAAGCTACAAAATGAAGTATGAGGTCAGCCATACAGCAACAACAACAACAACAACAACTGGCATACAAAAGAAAAGCACATGATTGTCGCTTGAAACTTGAGCCAGAGCAACTAACCTCATGACATCAGCTTTTTGGTTTTCAACTTATTACAATTTCCATATAACCTCCAACGCGCCCCGAGGCGCCTGCAGCTGGACGCAGCACCAACCCACTCCCATCCCTCCCTCCCTCCCTCTACTGCCCCAATACAATTGTACAAATGTGCATATGCGAGTGTTATGAAAAGAAAGCAGCAAAAAAACAGCAACAGCAACAGAGACATTGCCATTGCTGGCCTGGCTGCCATGTCCTTCAGCCCCCAACATCCCCCCGCCCTGCCTCATTCTTTTAGCTCGCAAGCAGTTGCCCTTGCGAGGCAGCAACTGCTGTGGGGGTCTTTAAGTTTTATGGCACCATTGTGTCAAGATAATAATATGTACGTTTGCTCTCTCACTCACTCACACACACACACACACTCGCCCTCTCTCACCCTCTCTCATGCCCTCCCTCTCGCTACGTGACTGCATTTAAGTGCATAGTTGTGTTGCACACAGACAGCGCTCGGGCGACACATAAAATGGCATTCCACTTGCATAACATTTGCTAGAGAATTACTCTCTAAAACTGCGCTGCATTTGGCGACAAAAGTAACAAACAAACAGAACAGAACAGAACAGAACAGAACTGTAGAGGCCACGCCCACTAAGACGACCGAGACCCTTTCGGCGACATCAGCTGCTTTTATCAATTTAAATGAATTGCACACGAGTGTGTCATAAATTCATGCCGCATGACATTTTGCTAATGTTTGTTTGCAAATAAGTTGCCATGGACATTGCTTAATTAAATACTTACATACTATACACTAGCTGGACTTTTACACTAAATATATATATACAGACACTTACATAGATGTATATATATATATATTTATATGCATATGTATTTGCTTGCCCAAGTTGCCACATTGTTTTGTAATTAAAATGGGCAACGAGCGACGCCTCTGCGACTCTCATTTCAATTTTCATTTGTGGAGAGTACAAATACATATATATTTATATACATATAGGCATACATATATATTTAACTACACGTATATGTTTATATATAAATATATAAATATCTCAAACCACATCTATCCACACTCAGCAACACAATATCTATCTCTAGCCTCTACTCAAATAAAAAAAAAATCATAAAAAAACCAAAAAAGAGGAACAAAAAACGGGATATAAATATCATAATAAAAAACGCAGCTAAAAATTATGAGTTGCGTTCAACTTGCTGACCAAATAGCCAAAAGAACAAAAATTCATTTCTTTTTTCTATATTTTTTATGGGTTTTAGCATAAAAAAAAAATAAACCAAAATAAAAACTCAAAAGTCAGTCGTGCGTGCGAACAAATAAGAGGAAAAAATATATTTAGAAAAACAACTTAGAGCGTAAGAGAAGAGAGCTTGAACAGCTGCAGGATGCGCGCTCAAGCTGTGCGGAGAACTACATCTAATGTATATATGGGATAGATAAACTGTAAGGATCTAACTTATAGTATATATAGTTTATATCCCATTTACCAAGCCTCTCAAGCAGCATCTCCACATCTAAACAGGCATTGCAGCCAACTAATATGCTCTCTTTAGCTCTGAGCGCGCATCAAAGCAGGGCAGCATCTATAAAGAGCAGAGAAGCTGTCAGCTCAGCTCAGCTTCATATCTACATCTCTTAGTCCCTATCTGCTCGCTCCACTCCTTATCGTCCTCTGCTCTCTCCACTCTCTCTCCCTCCCTTCCCCTCACCCATCTCCCATCTCTTGTCCATTCATTACGCGTCGCAAACTGCGGCGACTCGCCTCTTGTTGACCTATAAATAATGTGGCAAATTTGCGAGGCACAATAAATAAATTTCATTCAGTATGCAAATTAATGTAGGAACAAAACCTTATATAAACCACACACACACATATATATATATATAAACAGTTAGATATATATATGTACAATTAGGGCGATTTGTAAGGCACAGCGGTCCAATTACAATGCCAAAGGCAAAATACGCATTAAGCATATTCTCCAGTTACTCCATAGAGCACAGCGGGCCATCTCCGCTGGCTGGAATGCAATCTGAAACAGAAACTGCTGAAGACAATCAGAAATGCTTACAGGAATGGCCGCAAACCGAATGCTAATTGGATTGACAGCTTTCATTGAATGCAAATTGAATACAATTTAAGCGAGTGTATAAATAATAAGCTGAAAGAACAATAACCATAACTGCAGAGACAAAAGTTCGCAAACTTTCAGAATTTGGCAAAAAAAAAAAAAAAAAAAAAATGAAATCAGGAAAAATATGAAAAAAGAAATAAAATAAAATTAAATGTTTTGCCAAACGAGTTTCCATTTGAAATGTAGCTTAAACTGTATTTGAAATTGATATTAAAAAACATTTTAGAGAACATTTGCTAAAAGAGTATGATTATGCTCTATAGATTTGTGCGGCAATCTCTAATGTTTGATATAGCAGACTAGCTTAAATATTTTAAAATGTTTCCCAATATACAAACTTATGTATTTAAATATATTTTTATAATTTTTTCTATATTATATTTATATTTTATATATGTTTTACTGCTGATTTTAACTCGAGAAAAATCTTTAAAGTATACTTAAATAAATTTTAAATAAAATTAAACTTCTCTTCAGCTAAATTGGCTTAATGAAAAGTCCATGTAGGGCGCTCGACTCTTAATGTAACTCAAATAAAATGCTTCAATTAAGAATTTACCAAGAATTTAATCAACCTTTTTGACCCAGTCCCCAACAAGGCCTAAGCAAAATTCCAGGAAAACTCGCGCCTTTTGAAGTAGCAATCTTAAATCTGAAATTTGAGCCCCAAAACTAAACAATATAAATTTATCTGATTTATGCGCTTTTCTTTTCTCTTTGCAGCGAGCAGATGGATCTGCCCGAACTTATTAAGCGAGCCAAGCAAAACAACTGACAATTCCCCAGAGTGAAGCAAAAAGGAAAAGGAAAAACAAATAGAAATATATATGTATATATATATATACATAGTGTATAGAGGACATTACATTAAAAGCGATTCATCATCGACGTGACGTTGTGATTGTGTCGTTTGTTGTTGCAAAAACACTAGCAGCCGAGCCACAACAGCAAATTGAATGTAATTTCATAAAAAGCGAGTGTTAATTTTTTACACACTCTCTCTCTCTGTGTGTGTGTGTGTGCACAACAATAGCAACTACATGGCTCTTGGCTTAATGTGCTAATGCGCAGTGACATGAAAAATGATGGAGAACATGCAAGTTTTACGCCCCCAGAAGTAGGAGCCGAGCCATACGCAAGCCAGGCCAAATAACAAGCTGCAAATTTGATACAAACAACAAGCAGAAGAAGAAGAAGAAGAAGAGGTTGAGGAGGAACAGAAGAAAGAGCTGAAGCAACGCATTGACAAGCGACAACAAAAGCGAAAAAGTGCTAGAAAAATCAGACAGGAAATAGCAAGAGCAGGCAGCAGCGACTGCAACAACAACAACGGAGCAGAGCAGCAGCAGCAGCATCATTTATCAGCGCATCAACTGTAGAGCAACAACAACAACAACAACAGCTGGCAACTAGCATATGTGTATTAGTTTGTGGCGCCTTTTGTGTGCTAGCATTTGCTGAAAGGAAACAGCGCGTTCATTCAAAAAGCCATTAACCCTAATAAGCGTGCCACAACAACAACAACAACTGAAACTGTAACAACAACTAGCAACCTCAGCTTTACACGCATGGCATCGATGTGCCATTGTTCACTGTAGCCGTCGCAACTATTTGAAAAGACGCCAGCGCGCTAAGCTGCCGCAGCTGTTGCAGCTGCCACCACACAACACAGACAGACACAAAAGAGCGAGCGGGAGCGAGAGCGAGAGCGCCAGTAACTGGCACAAATGTTGCCGCCACGGCTGCTGCGCTTGCGGCTGCTGCGTGTGCCGCTGCATTTAATGGAATTCCGCATTTTGCTGCTTTGCCTGCCCACCTTGCTGCTGGCCACAACGCTCGAAACAGGTGAGTACTGACACGCCCACACGCCTACACGCCCAAAATCTGACTGCCCATTTAATTAATGCAACAGCCAGTACGAGAAAAAAAAAACAACAGTTAAAAGCGAATTCAGGTTTTAGTGGCCTCGAAACAATTGAATTTAAATGAAATTTGCTAAGCGCAACGCCTCAGTTTATTTAGCGTATTTACATAAAGCGGCGTTGGCCACGCCCCCCCCCCCACGAGTCATGCAATTAAATGCTAGGCCTAAGCCTAGGCGAAACTTTGCCAATTTACGGATTTATTACGCGAGCAAATTTTATTAGGCTCTGAGTGAGTGAGTGAGCCAGGAGCTGGCCGGGCACGGGAGCAGCTGCGGGTGGAGCTGGGCTAGGCATGGCACCTGCGGCTAAAACTTTTTAGACCAAATATTTTCATTAATGGCCAAAAGTGACTATGAGAGAAAGAGAGAGGGAGAGAGAGTTACAGCGAAAATAAGCTAAAACAAGGCAGGCGAGCTTGAACGACTGCATAATGCTCGCTCATGTTGAAAAGGCAGTGAAGAGAAGGCACAGAAGGTAGATGAGAGATAGAGAATAGAAGAGAGCAGATAGATGAAACGAGATAGTTGACTGAAGATTGAAAACAAAAGTCAGAGTTTGGAATATAGAAGAAAGCTCATAGAAGATTGAAGATAACAGAGGGAGAAAAAGAAGATGGGAGATGGAAAATAGGGAAGTAAGAGTGCTCTAGTCGAGACTGCTCGACTAAGAGATCCCCTGAACCCTGCAAAGAACCCCAATAGGTTCAGGGTATAAAAATACGAACAGAAGTCAGAGTATGGTGGATAGAAGACTAGAATACAAGTTAAACGGCAGAAGCTGAGATTATAACAGAAGTTAGAAGATACATGAAGGAAGAGAGAACCGCAGAGATCAAGCATAGAAGATAACTATGCAGAGAATTTAGAAAATATAAGATCTGAGATGCAAGATAATGGATATATAAGGATAAGAGCAACAGCAATGAAGTTGTCGCAAACTTTGGTACTTATTCCTCTATCTGCCACGCCCTTAATTTATATATAAACTTAGATTTTGGTTCATCAATAGATATGATACGCAGTAACTACCTATGCCATGCTCTTAATATGCGCTGAAATGTATGCTACATATTTTTAACTCAAGATTGATATACATATACTCTTTGGCAAGCTTCACTTATAGCTTAAAGCTGGAGACTTTGTATTTGAAAAAAATATATTAAACTATACTAATATATTTTTTTCAAATACAAAGTCTCAAACTTTAAGCTTCAAGTGAAGCTTGCCCACGAGTATATCTATATCAGTCCCTGGCTGTAATAGCATCAGCTAAAATGCTTTACAATTGAAAAAAATCCAATATACTCTCTTTCCCCTTCTTGAACGAGCATTGAAATGAAGAAGTACTTGCGCTGGTTAAATGTTTGTCATTCAATTTGAAATGGGCGTGTGGCCTAGAGCTCAAGTGTAGCACAGTTTTTAGCTGAAAACTTTTTTCGACAGAGCGAGAGGCAGATAGAGACAGAGAGAGAGAGGGAGAGAGAGAGACATACAGCCGAGCGAGGTGAGCAGGTAAACACATTTTAAAGTCAGCCTCGGTGGCAATTGCTTGGCAAACAATTATTAATTTTTCATCAAGCGCGCAGCGCTTAGCTCGGCGGACCTGGCCGACTTGGCTCGCGGCACTTGTTCTGACCTTTTGGCTAATTTGGTTTAAATGGATGCGAGAGCTGAGCTAAAAGCACGCCATGCCATGCCTCAGCGCCTGCTACTTATGCGAGAGTGTGTGAGTGTCTCTCTCTCTGTGTGTGTGTGTGTAGCATCACGTGTACGCATCGTTAGCCGCTCTAAGTTATGGCCAACACGTAACATTCACAAATAATAAGGATAATGAAAAATACACAGGGGAGAGATTAGCGTTGAGGGCGAATCGCCATTTTTTTTTTTTTTTTTTTGGCTGCTGCCGCTGCCCCTACTCCTGCCACTGCTCCGGCTGCTCCTGTTAGGTGTTGCCCTTGTGGCTTTGGTTTTGACCTAAAAGGTCCCCGAATGCGACCTTTGTTTCTGCTTCTTCTGCTGCCTTTTTTTAGCGGTTCTTGGCGGTGGTGGCCAACGCGTTACGCATAAATTATCAAGCGGGCAATGGCGACACCTTATCGGCTCGACGCTCATTACGCCGCCGCGGCTGGGGGGCGTGGCAGCGTCGCGTGACAGCGCAAAAATTGAAAATTTATTGCCACGCCTTGTGGCTTAAGAATCTATGCAAAAAAAAAAACAAAGTGAGAGACAGTCTTTTTTTTTTTTTTGCTTTTTAAATTGACTTTTTAAAGTGGCCGAAAAAAAAAACATCAACAAATGAAATTGGAAAATGAAACAAAAAACGAGAAAAAAAATGGCAAATGTGAAATGTGAAATATGCAAATAATTCAAACAGTCAAAGAACTCGCAACTGTCAGTTAGACCAAAGGAAGGCAAACAGAAAAAAAGGGAGAGGAAGGCAAGAGCAAAGGAAACGAAGCAAAGAACTTGGCCAGCCAAAAGCTAAGCACAAATATTGAAGCCATATATAGTAGAAGGCAAAAGTATGTAGTTATGTATATATACATATATATCTATATGTGTATGTATGTGTGCTGTCATATATGCTAGTACAGCGGCAGTCAGAAGTATGTAGACAGCGCATACTTGTAGTTTTCTCTGTTATGATAAACAGAGATCTATAATAATCTATCAATTTCTCTCTGAAATTTTATACAAATTCGATAAGACTTACCAGTATATGTATATATACTATACATACAGTATATACCATCAGTATATGTATATACTATACATACAGTATATACCATCAGTATATGTATACATCCTATACATACTGTATATACCAAATGGCGAGATGTATATTTTTTGTTTAGTTATTGAAAATGTAGAAAATTTGTAGTAAATATGACATTATCTATTGAAATTTTATATAAAATTTGAAGGGTATCAAAACATATGTACGATATTAACTCAAAGAGTAAGGCAGAGTTTATTCTTTTTTTCCAGATATTATTATTATCATATATGGAATACCACTAATAATAACACATTGTTATAGACTATGCTAAGCAAATCAAAATGTACATAAAAATAAATTTTCAAAGTTAACTTCTTTCTGCACTTACTTTTGCCTATGACTGTATCATACATAACATATATATGTTATATGTTAGATAATATATCTCCCTCACTGCCCGGGCTCAGTAAAAAACAAAACGTTAAGCTTAGCACTTTCGGCTGACAGGCAGAGCAATACCAACAGCCGAAGCACACGTGTCAACTCCTGTCTGAGCCACACACAGAAAAGAAGTTCTCTCCCCCCCCTCTCTCTCTCTCTCTCTGTGTCTTTCACTCTATCTGTATTGCGGGCATATTTGCCTGCGTCAAGGTCGACCAGGGCCGGTTTCACGCTTCACACTTCAAACGCACACACATACTCCACACACACACACACACACACACACACACACACACACACACACACACACACACACACACACACACACACACACACACACACACACACACTCCAACCTCCACAGTCATTCACAATATTTTCGTTTTCTTTTTTGTCTTGTTCGTCGCTCCCTTTTGCTCGGCGCTCATGTTTCTCAAGTGCAAATGAGTTTCGCCGCCTTCTGCATGTTCTCCTCTAATGCGCTGTAAAATTTCAGCTATTTTCGCTAAATTTTCTTAGTGGTTTTCATATTAAGCTCGAGGCATTTGTAACGCTAGACGCGCGATCTTTGGCTTACGGGGTTTAGATAAAATGAGCGACTCAGGTTGGTGGCCGGAGACGCGAGTCGGGAGTCGGAGTCAACGCAGCATGTGGCAGGCAACCGAAGAGGTTGCCTCAGAGTTCGAGTGAGGTCGACTGTCAGGCAGCTTAAAAACTGCTAAGCACTTTGGCCACGTTGACTTAAGCAGCTTTCGGGCTTAACTGCCAGCAGACGGCACCCCCAACATATTGGCAGCGCATTAAAATATTACGCATACGCAACGTCTGTCGCTTCGACTCTCTCTCTCTCTTTATCTGTTTCTCTGCCAGAGTTAAGTGCGCCCGCCGACAGATATAAATAATCATTTTGGCAAGAACATGACAAGTGCGCCGCCTTCCGTGCTCGACGGCCATAGAACCTGCGCTAAACGTTCCCAGGATTGACAAGAAATATTTATTATTAATAATAAACATGCGAACGCCAGTCGCACTTGCTGACTTCATTATTTATCGCTTTACAGTTTAGCTACGAGCGGCAGGTGGAGAGTCAATCACTCTCTCCCTTCTCTACAGGGTAACTAGCTAGTCGTGCGCTGCTCTCACACTTATTGCTGGACAACATCCGGCTCATTGCTATGGCAAAAAGTTTTATTACTGCTGCCTACTTTCAGGCATAATATAATTCACACTCTCGCGCAGGCCAAAGCCGCTGGCAGCTAACATGCGCACGTATCGAGCCAAAAAGCTAACGGCGGGCGGCCAGCAGCGAAATACGCGACTTTTAGCCATTTTATTAGCAGTGCGTGTTTTTTTACTATTATAGCAAGTCACACACACACACACACGCGCACACACACGCACTCCTTCTAATCTCCCTCTCCCGCTCTCTGGCACTTGACCTTTGACTCTGCTTGTGGGCTTGTGCCTGCGTTTGGCTTTTCTTTTTTTCTTGTTTTTTGGGTGTTCTGTGTCTAAGCATTTACATTCCTCTTAACATGCGCAATATATTTCGACTTGTCAGTGCGTATGTGTGCGTGTGTGCGCGTGTGCGCGCGTGTGTGTGTGCTGTCATGCATACAAATGCAAAGATAAAGAATTTATACTTCTTTCAGCTCCACAGCTAATATATATAGCCACACACACACACACACACACACACAAGCCTAACTGTCATATATAAGTGTTTTTGCTGTTGACCACCAAAATCGACCTGACCCGTCATAAAGTGGGGCTCTGCTTTGTGCCCATACGCCCCACCCCATATTTCTTGTTATTAATGACGCACTTTTATTGTCTGCAGACTTTTAATGTGTATAAAGATATATATATATATATATATATATATATATATATATATATATATATATATATATATATATATATATATATATATATTATTTATATATATATATATATATATATATATATATATATTTAAATTTACAGTCAATGCAGCGTGACCATTGAACGGAAAGAGCATTAAAATAAATTGCCAACGGGCGTTACAGACTGCAGCATACTTCTTCTTGAAGAACTTGTTCGTAGTACAAAGAAACCCACTCAATTTAGTCAATAGTCAATATTCAGTATCTATAGAAGCAATCTAAGCTGTTTACACTCTAATACACAAGAAGAGTATGCAGATAGGAATCTATATATTCCACATATAAGGCCTCCAGCCTCATGTCTCTAGCTTCATGTTTCTAGCATAACTTCTCAGTCTCTAACTTATAGACCTTTGCCTCCAACTCTAACTTATAGACCTTTGCCTCTAGCTCTAAATTTATTTTTTCAAGTCTCAAGAGTTTAGAATTAAGTCTCTATCTTCAAGACTCAAACTTGAAGTCTCTCAATTCAGGTCTTTAGATTAAAGCCTCAAGCTTAAGCCCTCTAGCCGCAAGTCTCTACACTTCTAGCCTCACCTCTCTCGCCAGAAGTCTCCAACATAAATTTTCTAGCTTCAAGTCTCTATCCCCAAGTTTCTAGCTTCAAATCGCTAAGTTCACGTTTCTAGTCTAAAAGCCTCTGCTGGCAGACAGACAGAAGACACAGGCATTGCAGCAAGCTAATATGCCCACCATGAGCGTGTATTCAAAATAAAGAAGAGCAGCATAAACCGACAAAAAAAAACGCGTCTTGACGTCATTGGCAAAACAGGCGCATAAATTACATGCACACACGCACCCAGTCCAACACTGAGACAAAGCGGACAATGCGCATGTACTCAACAAATACGAAAACGAATACAAATTCAATAACAAATACAAGTGCAGGGCATAAGACGCCCACAGAGCGGGAGAGGGAGGGAGAGGAACAGTGATATGAGTCGAGGATATGGATATGTTTGTAGCTCTGTCGCTGCGTCGCTGCTTGGACTGCATACGCATGCCTAAAGTATGAACTATAAAAATTTACGAGGCAATAAAAGTGCGAGCTATGCTACGCTGTGTTTTATGGCCAACAGCAAAAGGCAGACAGTAGGTAAATATGAAAGAGAGTGAGAGAGCAAGGGAGAGGGCAGGCTGGCTTAAAGAGTTTTGTGGCGCGCTTCGATTTCAAGCCAATTGCAGTTTCGATTTGGCCAAGGCCAACAGCGCTGGCTGCTTAAAACTTTGTGCTCTTTTCTTTTTTGATATTTTGCATCGCTGATTGATTGATTGATTTAATACACTTTTCCCTTTTTACAACGTGGCAGGTTCTCTTGAGTTTATACATGAGCTCGTGCCGTCCGTCCGTCTGTTCGTTCGCTGGTCAGTCATATTCCAGCTGCTTGAGCACGCAATCCATTTTGAAGACGATGAAGAAGAAGCAGAAGAAGCAGAAGCAAAACGAGAAACTTAAGACTCAGCGTGGCGGAAATTTAATTTGGCTATGGGTCAGCCGCTGCTCACAGCTGGGGTTGCCCGGGCAATCAAAGTTTCCTAATTAAAGTAAACATCAAGTTGAGCATTATCGTAGTTAGTTAGTTAGTTAGTTAGCTCGAGTGCAGCCAGCTCGATTCAAATTAGCACGAGAGGCGTATACTTAATAAATTGCTTACTAATAAGCCAGCGGAACGAGGCACCACAGCCCCAGCACGAGCTCAGCTCCAGTTTCTAATTGCCATTAGCTCTTATCGATCTCTAATAACTCTTTTTGTATCGAAATTATATACTCTTATTAGGGTCAAAGCAAGCTGCTTTACCTTATCGCAAAATCTAGCCAGAAAGTCACTTAAGGCTTTGTTTCTTTCTTCTACCTGCTCCGGTAAATATTTACCTATGACACATACCTTTCAATGTAATTTACTTATCAATATTAGCTTAGCTAGCGCTTGTTCTGGTGACGTGGGTCACGAGACAACGGCCAGACTTTGTCCCTTTATTTAAAGCAATTTTGTTTGACCAGACTAATTGGAGTAATCGGTATTTGCTTTCAGTTTAATCGATTTTGTTTTTCTCTATCATCAAATGACGCGCTAAATACACATTAAGGCGTCTGCCAAAGCTCATCAGCTACTTAACAGCCCGAAAAATCTTGCGGGTCATTGAATTCGGATGTTTCATAAAATGAGTGACAGCTCAAATTAGCTGTAGTTTTTAATGGAATTTTTACAGGGTGTATAAAAGGGCTGATGTAGAGATATATGTTAAGGATATTAGGCTCATTAACTTTCACTAATGACTCTATCGTTAATGTATTATTGACAATAGACGCTATTGTCTTATAAATGTCTTTCTTTATGTGGCAATCTGAAAGGCCTTTCTTTGTGATTCTCATAAAGTGGTAGTCAGAGTTGCAGAGCTCTTTTACAATGTATGTTTATAAGAGAAAGGTAATCTGATTTTCTATACCTATCTGAAGCTAAGGCTTTGAGCAGAGACTCTCTTTCATTTCAACGCCTTTCTCTGCGATTTTCATGCATCACTAACATGCCCAGCCATACTTAGATCACATTTATATGCACTATAATAGCGCTTCAACTCTCTTCCTTCCTCATTTAATAACCTTTACCCATTCAATATGAACTCTTTTTTATTTCCGCTATTTTCTCAACGGCTACTATATCCTAGCTTACTTCCTTTCTCCTCCCACAAAAGCAAATACATTGCAATCGAATTAAAATTGTTCCTAATTAAAGACTGAAATTGTTGTAAAACTACGAGTGGATTTTCTTTTGTTAACTCAATAAAATTCCAGCTAATAATCAATTTTTCAATGTGGCTCCAGAGCTGATGTAATTACATTACATGTAAGGACGATTGCGTGCTCCAAAAATAAACACAAATTAGACAAGGACAATGGGGGAAAGCAGTTCGTGTGCCCTTTCAACGACGCCTGTGGCTGTGTGCGAGTGGGGCGAATCAATAAATGCCATGTAGAGGCAATAATCGTAAATATCACGCTGAGTTTTCGTATGTCAATCAAAAGCTTTATTATTTCAACAGTTTGCAACTGATTTCGTTTCGGCAGGTAGCGCAAGGATAAAGGATATCTTTTAACTAGCAATTGCAGTGAGCAATAAAGTGGGAGCAAACTTTCGATATACATATATATATATTTTAGGTCGCATTTGCTGATTGCCAAAAAAAAAAAAATAAGTACAAGAAGAAGACGAAGTGTAGGCGACGACTGTGTAGTCCTTTAACGCAATTTCTGATTGCACTTCGGACTTGGCTTATTTGTCAGGCTCTTGTCTAACCTTCTCTCACTCTCTCTCTCTCTCTCTCTCTCTCTTTCTCACACTTTGATTGCAGACCAAAAGTCAATACTCACAGATAACGATTGGAAGAAGCTATGGACGCGCAATGGCATAAATGCCGATGCCAAATTGGATAATAATCTCGACTCCAGCGACAGTCCCATGTTCGAGGACAGCGAGGTAAGTAAGAATTGGCAAACTGACTCAATACAGCACAAGGACGGCCAGTCGATGAAGTGCACCGAAGTGTGTCTACCAAATTGAATTGAGCACAGAGCGCAGAGTGTGCTCCACACAGCTGGCTGCTAGCCCGATCAATATGCTAATGTGAACGCTGCGAAGGACATGCAAATCGGGTTTAAAAGCGTGGCTAATGCTAATTACTAAACAACATGAAGACGCGTCGGCTCTAATTAATCTTTTACTGCTTATCTATATTACATTCGCGCTCGACTTTAACTATCTAATCAGGCAAAGAGGCCACGACGTACAGTTGGTCAAAGTATACATAGGAATATATATGTCTAGCTAAACATGTGCATACAGGGTGAGGCAATCGAAAGGTTAACAAATGCAAAGAGACTAGCTCTAAAACTATGGGCTTCACTTTCTATAAAGCAAGAGAAAACTTAAAAGATATCAAGGAAAATGTTAATGGAAATGAAGTCTTTCGAAAATTCTATCTATTCATGCAGTTATTTATGATCTCTTGCCTTCTCTTTTAGATTTATCCAGTCAAACCCGTTGATTATCCAATTATTCTAATCAAATTCTCTGGCTCTTCAACATCTTCTACTAAACTCTTTATTTATTCCGTTCTACAACTGCTCTTTAAATGATTTTCCAATCAATTTACGCATTTCCATTACTTTTAAGCTCACGTAAGATGAAAAAGGTAATAAAATCAAATGAAATTAGCCAATTATCACAGCCCAGAGACATTACCAAAAACTGCTGTCTGCTTGGCCGTCTAGCCATTTTAAATGTTTCAATTTTACAGTTAACATCTCTTAGAAGACGTGACAGTAATAAAAATAAAGCTTGATTCACGCAGCTTGCGAATGCAGCTTACAAATTTATAGTCGTCTGCATTGGGCTAACAGCTCAATCAGCCTCACCCTGTATGTGTCTAGCTTCTCTAATTCTGCTGACTAATTGTGCAGCCAGACAACATTTGATGGTTTTGTTTTAGTATACCCTAACGTCGATTGTAAAGCGGGTATATAGGACTAGGAATAAGTAATAGACTAGAGTAGAAGTTAATGCAATTGAAACTGAAAGTTATCAAAAATAACTTGAGTTTGAGTAGATATTGATGAAGAGTCAACGCCTAGTCGTGCATACCCGCCTAGCAGAGTTGCCACTTCTACACATTTTCTAGCATTCTTGCTTGTCTTTTTGGCTTTACTTTTACAGGTAACACATGAAAAATGAACTTTTAACTTTTTGTCTTGTATTTTTCTCCCCCACCCCACATCCCGCCCCCTCTCCCTTCTCTTTCTCTCTTCTCTTACCCACAGCTGATGGCGCATAATACAACCGTCCAACTGGGTGGCACCGCCTTTCTCGTCTGCAAAGTCACCGGCGTGGATCGTGTGGGTGTAAATTGGGTTTGTTTAGCTTTATTCTCCCTTGATGTCTATCTAATTGTATGGGCGGCGATGCCAGCGCGCGCTTCAAGCCCACCTCTAACATCGTTTAGTATTTAAGTTTCGCTTGCATTCTCTGTTTGCTGCATTAATTTTATATTCCAATTTTCAGTTTTTAATTATATAGCATTTAGCTATGGCTTTGGTCTCTTTTGTTTGTAGTATATGGGAATTTGGCCGTCGAATCGGGACACGCAAATGTCCAATTTGTTTTGGCAGTCGAGCACGAAATATACAAAATGCGAATGCTTAATTTGCAGCTGAAAGCTGGAAACCGTTTGCCATGACATTCTGTACACTTTGTTTGCCATTCAACGTTTGCTAACAAGCAATTAAACGCTAGCCCCGAAAAAAAAAACAGCGACACGCAACGGAACGCAACGGCCATGGAGAGATGAGGAGGACACAGAGCGTCCATAATTGAGCCAAAGCATGTGACAAAATATCAATTAATCAGCGGCAGGCCAAAGGCCTAGCGAAAGAGCTGCAGGAGCGCGGGAAACTTTTTGTTTTTATAAATTTCTCGCTAAATGCAACAATTATCAGAATATTTATTAGGATTTAGAAAATTGTGTGTAGGGTGGGGAGAGCAGACGTCCTACAGACTGTGACAGCTAGCACGGAGAGCAGTAGTAGTAGTAATAGTAGTAGTAAGAGCAGTAAATGAGCTTTACATTGCAGCCATTCCTAGTCTTCAGAGGTCTTCCTAGTCTTCAGAGGCAGAGCTCTTATCTCAGCTGCTTTGCCTGTCAGTCGAGTCTTACAGCAACCAGACTTAAACTTAGTCAGATTCAACTGGAGTCAAAGTAAATGTGGCATCAAGATGCAGCTGAAGCATATATATTGGCCCGTTATACCCGTTCCAGGAGGTCTTCTCTATCTATATGGATTATTTTATATTTTATATAAGCTTATGTTATGTTGTATATATCGTATATATATATATATATATATATATATATATATATATATATATATACATATATTATAATTTTCATTTAAAATCATTTATGTAAAGCCAACCTGTTGTTGAGCTTGTATTTAAAACAGATTTATCATAGTTTGCCATTTGTTTGCACTGATCCACAAGCACACCCACATCCACACCCACACCCACATCCACACACCCACAACTGCATTCTCCACACCACCCACAACTCCCCACGTCTATCTCCATGCACATTTCACGTTTAAAGTGCTTTTCATAATCAAATTCGCATGCATTTGCTGCACTAATTGCATGCGCTTGTGCAACGTGAGTGAATTGAAAATTTTGTATTGCCTACTTTCGAGCGCGCGCTTTGCCCCTTCAGTGGTTGCCTGATTGTGATTGCGATTGCGTTCTTTATTTAATTTTGGATTTAATATTCTCGGCATTTTGTTGTTGGCCAAAACAGAATCAAATATCTTGGATACGCCGCCGGGACTGGCACATATTATCCTCGGGCGCCCAGCTCTACACAAATGATGAACGCTTCGCGATACTCCACTCGCCCGGCTCCAACATGTGGACGCTGCAGATAAAGTTTGTACAGCGACGGGATCACGGCATGTACGAATGCCAGGTGAGTACGAGAGAGAAAGCGAGAGCGAGAGAGTGAGAGAGCATGCATTGCATTGCAATTGCATATATTTTATGCATGCAATGCAGTTGAAATGAACTAAAGTGCATTTGCATATGCTCCATTTCGGTGCTTGGACCCAGACAACCCCCTCGTCGTATACGCAATATTGAGGTTTTCGAGTTTTTTAAACCATTCCTTTATTTTTTGTGTTTGGTTTTTACGTTGATTTCGCCGGCGCATGATTTAATTGTAATATGCAAATGGCATTTCGATTTAAGACAACCTGCTGCATGCACGCATGCACGTACATACATGTCACATGTGTGACTCTGACAGGGGCACAGCCGAAACCATGTGGCTGTCACGAGCAGGCAGACGCTGCGGCTGCCAGATAAACTGGACATTGACATATTTAGCCAGTGACTGAAGCGCAAGCCCGAATGTGTGCAAAGTAATACAAAAAGTAAGCCAACCAGCCTGAAAGTCAAGCGGATATGGCAAGAAGGCGTGTCTTGGCTACAGATACTATGGAGTCGACGGGAGTCGAGCCGAGTCGACTCTAGAGACTGTACTCAGCGAAAGGCAACCAAGTTTGGGCAACGCCTGAAATGGACACTTGACAGTAACTCTGTTTGTGCAGCAGCCGCACAAGTGCTGCGCCGAGACTTACAGCTAAGTCGAGACTGGAGATAGACATAGAGCAAGGGACAGAGACTGAGAGTGAGAGACACTCTGATGTAGTTGGGGCAGCAAAAAAAACGTAGCTTCAATTTCAAAAATTGTTTGCATGCAATTTCAATATAAGAGAACTGAGAGTAGGAGCTCCTCCGCCCGTCTGTCTGTCAGTTGGTGCTGCCGCTCGACGAGCACTGCATGCAAATATGCCGAAATGATTATTTTTCCTTTTGCACTGCAGCAGCTCGTCCATCTGCCCTCTGGTTACTTTTGTTCGTATGTAGCACTTTTCCACTTATACATACATATATATATATATATGTATGTATAGAAAATGGTTCGTTTTTGTTTCATTTTGCGTGCCAAATTGAAATTGTTTGATTTGCATTTCAATGAGTGCAACATTTCTTTGCAGTCAAAACGTTTCACTGCACCAAAGCCAGAGATAGATAGACAAACTGATATATATATATAGACAGATAGAGAGAGTGAGACGAAGACAGAGTCAGTTAGATGCAGAGATGCATTAACATTCGAGTTGATTACGACAAATGCTTAAGCATCGGAACATGCGTATCGAACAATTTGTCCAAACATCGACTCAACTGGCATTTGGCATTATTTGCTTGACTCTATATTTTTGGGTATTTGCTTTTAGGTATCGACACCGACTGGCATCATTTCGCACTTTGTGAATCTTCAAGTGGTTGTGCCCGAAGCGTTTATACTTGGCTCTGGTGAACTGCATGTTGATATGGGCTCAACAATCAATTTGGTTTGCATTATCGAGAAGGTGAGTAAGCAAATATTCCATATTTACACACAAGAAAATACTCATGAAATACCAAAAAAAAAATACTAATTTAAGTAAATAACACTAATGAGCATAGAAAATTAAAAGGAAGCTTCCACACAATGAAGTTTTTTTGTGGAGAAAAGCAAACATACGATTTATAATGCAGGAAGAGCAAATAAAAGGCTATCGATAACTAGATTTGTCTATCGATAACTACAAAAAAAGGCAGATAAGTGTCATATACATCCAAAGAAGAGTATATTAAACCAATTCCATTTCTATGTCACAAAATGTTAAGCACAAACAATGATAAGGCCTTGTTGATTATCGATAATTATCGAATAATTATTCAATTGCCATTTTGGTCATACCAAAAAGTATTCTTGTCATTATATCACACTTGATATTTATCTATAGCATTCCGTGCGTATACATAATATGCTTAGTGCACGCAATACACCGACTTCTGACTATCGATAATTACTGATACGTTTTCAACTTTACAAGTATTCCAGTCATATATTGAACATATTGCTTTCATTGGAAAGCATAAACTGCTACATGCTGTATACCGATATATATTACTGGTTTTGAAAACTGAATACAATGTTACAATCGAGAATCCAGCATTATTATATCGATAACTATAGTTATCAAAATATCAAACAACTTATTATGTAAATACTAAAACTTATACTCAATGTATTCTTTATATCTTTCTCTCACTTTCCTCTTCTTTCACTCTCTCTTTCTCTCTTTTTCTCTCTCTCTCTTTCTCTCTCTCTCTCTTTACCATCTCCTACCACAGAGTCCCACACCACCGCAGTACGTGTACTGGCAAAAAAATGATCGCCTCATCAACTACTATGACTCGAGGCGAGACATATCCATTGAAACGACACCGGGTCCACGCACACAGAGTCGCCTCATTATACGTGAGCCCCAAATCACCGATTCTGGCAACTATACCTGCTCTGCCAGCAACACCGAGCCAGCTAGCATTTATGTCTTTGTATCAAAAGGTGAGTGAAATCATGAAATCTGAGCGGGGATTTAGCAGCTGTTGCTGCAGCAGCTGCTGCCATTGCTGCCATTGCCTTTGCCACTGCTGCTGGTGTTGCTGCTAATGCAGCTCAGCTCATGGCAGCTGCTTAGCGTGCAAATTGTTAAGGAGAGCGTGGTGGGCAGGGCTGGCGGGCTCACTCGCTCGCTCTCTCTAGTTGCTGCACGTAACAGTTGCATGCAATTTGCATGACTGCCTCGCGGCCAAATTGAATTTCTTGTGATTTTAGCATTTAAATAGCCATCGCGAGCGATAAGAAGTGTAAATGAAAATATGCAAATGCTTGCAGCGAGCGCGAGCTCTCGTGTCGCCTGCAGCTTATTAAAATGTTAATGAAAATGCAGAGTATCTGTCGCCAGTTATTGCCATAAACAACAACAAACAACAGAGAGCTAAATCTAATTCAAGTTTCTCTCTCTCTCTCTCTCTCTCTCTCTCTGTTGCTCTTTATCCTGCTCAGGCGACAATATGGCTGCCATATCGAGGCGCAAAACTTCCTCGGCCGATCGCATTACGCACATATTTAGGTCAATGCTGGCGCCCTGTCTGCTGCTAAACACGGTTGTCGTTAGGTAAGTAAGACCTATTCGAGTATATATATATAGAATATCTAAGAAAATCTCATTCTATATTCAAATTGTTTTCTTTCGTCTACTTAATTTCCTGCTGCAGACGCATTTTCTTAACCTAAGCAACAACAACATAAAACAAATTACAGCGCAAAAAGTAAAAAAGAAGAAAAAGGAAAAAAAAAACAAAATAAAATATATATATATAATATATATGTATACACACATATATATATAATATATATAGTAAAGAATCCTATTTAAGCTATTTCAATGTTAGAATTTAACAACAACAACAAAACAGACAAACAAATATATATATATAAATACCAAAAATAAACCAAAGTAAACCAAAAATCTAGCGTAAAACTTAAGCTAAGTTCCATTAAAAGAAAGAACAAAAAATCTGTGTAAAAATCATGTTAAAAATCTGTCTCTGTCTCTCTGCTAGGCATTTAAAAGTTAAGTTAAATTTACAACAACAACAAATCATTTTACGTCTTAATTGTGTACAGTATGTTTAACCAGTTTGATTAAGCACTAACTTATATATATTATATTTAAACGTATATATATATCTATGTCATGTAAAATGCATTAGTTAAAGTAATTGTTAAAGTTTTCAAACAAACTGAGTTCAGTTTTTAGCAGTTTTTATAAAACTTTAGTTGTTTTTTGGTATAGTTTCGGCCAAAAGCAATTGCAATTGGCTAATTGCAATTTAATTTAAGCTTTTTATGGCATGCTCTGAACACATGGAAAGTGCTTGAGAAAGGGTATATGCTGGCCTGGCAGTGTGATCAGTATGGCAAGCTGCGTCAGGCTCATCCTTCAACCTGTCTGTCTGTCTGTATGGATTTAAAAAATCTCGAGAACTACAAGAGCAAAGGCTTTGAAATTTTATATATATAAATTTGTCACATTCTTGTACAAGTCTTAGATTTTCTTTACTATCTCAACTTTACTTTATGGACACATTCCGAAGCCAAGTTCAATCAGTCAATGTAGTAGAAGTAGGCAACATATAATCTATGTCTGATATATCCACACAAGAATGGCTACAATATTCCAAAGAGCAACTCCAGCCTGTGTTCAGGGTATAAACTAGTCGTTCACGTTCGACTAGCGCAACCTAAGTTCATTTTTTCTGGTCTTCAGCAGTTTTAAACAGCACGGATCAAACTTTTAGATTTCTAAACATACATATATATCTATGCAAAATACATATTGATACATAGAGAAACCATTTTGCATAAGTAGCCAATTTCAGTCCATAAAAAAAATATATGAAAAACAAAAAACACAGACATACCAAAGCGTTATTATTACTGTTACTAATTACTAAATAAAAACCCCAAAGCATAGAAATTTAATAAAAAAAAAGATGGAAAATAACAAAATAAATATTAAAAAAAAAAAAATGAAATAAAAAGATAATTAATTGCATTATTAAGTTTGTAAATAAAATAAATTGCATTGCAAATGGCAAATGGCAAACACAACACAACAGAGCAAATGATATAAATATATATGCATATATATTTGATTTCAAGTGTAAATACAACTAACCAAACAACAACAACAACAACAGCAACATCAAGAACATCAACAACACACAAAAATGACTGAATGAATAAATAAATAATAAAAAAAAATAAATCGTTGTAAAACTTTATGAAAGCCAGATGAAAAATCGATTGCCAGAAAGTTAAAGAAGTAGCCATAGCTCGCAGCAACTATATATACACACATACATACATATATCTAGTATATATAGCATAGGTGACAGCAATCAGCCAAAACGGAGGAGGCTTACTTTAGATGTTGCTGCTTCAAAAACTACACATAGCAAAGAAAATCTTAGAAAATTCATTAACAAAGAAAACTAAAAATTTCAAAAATCTGAAAAATCAGCTAAGCTAAATTGTTAGCCATAGTAAAAGCAACTAGCATAGAGTATGGGACATTTCATAATTACTTTCTACGCTTTCTCAACAACAACAACAACAAATGAAACAATGACTAATTAAACAAAACACCTGAGGATTAAAACAACATCTACGTAATCAAATATGTACAATTCTCTCGACTGTTTTCTGTTTTTTTTTTCTCGCGAAGAAAAAATAATTCATAAAATATATAGAAAAAAGTAACCATATTTGTGTGTTGTAGAGCTAAAAGAGATTGAATAAAAAATGCAAATGAAAATGCTGCAGTCGGGTGTGATCGACTGCTTGATACTTGTTCATGTTGCGAGAGGAGTTAAAATTTATTGGGCTAACTGGAGAGGAGTTCAAAAGAAAGTAAAGTGGGAGATATATAGTATTTTCCGTTTGCTAATCCCACACTGAGAAAACATAAAGAACAACTTAGATCTGTAGAGCAGTTACTGCCAAGTAAAGGAATTTAAACTAAAATCCTATTGAATTCCTTGAGAGATATACTACTCAAAATTTCCGATCTCTACCCTTTGCTTGCATACATGCCACAATATACCCCAACCTGAACAAGTATACAAATCATATAACATAAACGGAGAAACAACGCTACAAAAAGAAAAAAAAAAACGGAAATAATTAAAATACAAATACATTCATTGCCATATATAAAGCATAACAAAAAGAACACATACATTACTCGAATAAAAATAATAATAATAAATAAATCAAAAAGCAAAAAAAAAAATCAACAACTGTTAAAGAATTTCATGAAACTTTGAATAGATTCATTAGTGTGAAAATGACGCGTAAATTAACATAAATAATATTAATAAATGAATACGAACAAAGCCGAAGGAAAATACTGTTAACTGTCTCAATATGTGTGTATGTATTTGTATTTATATTTGTATTTGTGTGTGCCTCCCGCCCCGCCCCCCGCAAGCACATTCTGATTTAAATTTGATAAAAAAGAAAAGAAGAGGAAAATAATAATATTAATATTATTAATATATATACATATATAAATGAAACACTGAATATAATATGCATATTGTTTGGTTTCCAATTGTTAGGCATTTTCCACTGTAAATATTTTAATTAAAGCATATTGGTCTATGGCCGCTAATAGCCATTAACTAATTAATGGGAAAAAAGCATGCGAAAAAAACCAACAACAAAAGAACATGCAAAAAGAAACAAAATGAAATTAATATAAGTATGTACTGTATTCAATAAAAAGAAAATGAGAAAGCAAAAAAAAATTTTGAAAAAAAAATAAAATAAAATAAAAATCAAGCGAAAAAATCATTTAAAAAGTTTTCAATGTAAAATGCGCTCAGCGCGCATTAATGTAAAATTTCAACTTTGATGAATATGAATTTAAAAATAAATAAAAACAAAAGAAAACAAACAAAAATTACAAACTTTAAAACAAAATCAGCAGAAAATAGCCATATATTGAGTGCAGGAAGATATGAAATGCATTCAAAGGACACTCACACAGACAACACACACACACACAAGTGATTATCATGAGAAAATAAATGTAATTTAAATAATAACTAAAAAACTTCAACTTGTTTTACTTTAAGGCTCAACTTAGTGGGGCTTCAAGAGCAGGGGAAGAAAAGTCCATGCCAATCAGTTAGCAGCACTTGAAGCTACATCAAATCGTTGGCCATTGTGGCACGTCTTGCGCTATAATTGGACGCCATTGTTGGCACAACACACCAACACTCACACACACACACACACACACACACACACATATACACTTATAGCTGAGGCATTTTTCAGCTGTACGCCAATTATATTTCAACATTCTTTGTAAGCCTTGGCACTTGGCAGTTTTGCAGTTTGCTTTCTGTCAACATTTTATTCAACGCGCCGCCGTTCATTTCGCCAGCAAACATGTTGCACTCAAGCACTCAAGCACACACACACACACTCTCGCATTCAATTCGCAATTCTTAAAGGCCAAAAAAACTTTTGCTGAAAATCAAATGCATTGAACATTGCCGTCGCGCACTCTGCCATAGAACCGAGAGCCAAAAACTTTTGCGGCCACCAAAGTTTTTCGGGCAAAATCAAATGAACCTCGAGTAAATTTTGCCCGGCGACGTGTAGCAGCCGGTAAAGAGCGTAAAAGTAAAACATTGAACTGCAAAAGTAATGGAGAAATTTCAACAGGAATTACACATACACTAAAATATACCCACACACACACACACACACAGGCTAACTCTGGGACCCGGTCATGCAGAGGCCTTTGAGCCCGAGCTTTCCATTTATACACTAACCAAAGGCATTTGAATTGTGAATTGGAGTACGAAATCTTTTTGAAGTGGGGCGAATACAGGCCGATAAAGTAGACAGTAATGATGAGCGCTTTTGACTGATGATTGACTTAAATAAGCCAAAGGGTAAGTATAGTGAGAGAAACTTGCATGGCGCACTGCATTAAGTAGGACGAGTGGCTCTTAACTGAGAACTTTAAATAGTCTATTATTCAGGCTAATAAGATTTCAGTTTCGATAATTATTATTATAAGTTATTATTATCTATGGCACGGCACTATCATTATTCATCTCATGTTCATAGCCTCTGCCGTTTTCATTACCATTATCATTGCTCTTCTCATTTCCATTGTCAAAGTCATTATCACTGCTCTTCCCATTATCATAGTCTTACCAATAAGAACTCTTCATAGTTTCTCTACTTCTTTGAAAGTGTATAAAAACCTTCGCCTATGCCCAAAGTTCTTCTCTCTCTCTCTCTCTCTCTCTCTTTCCTTTGCTCTCTCACACAAGCTGTTCGAAAATTCGCCAAATTGGCTGTTGACAGGTCCCCAATTTGAGTGTGTCGAAAGACTTCGACATCTGGGAGATTGAAAACTTTGCCGTTTTTGTATTTTCGTTTTGCTGTTTTGATTAAAAACTTTTTTCCAGCCTTTGTGCTGCGTCGGCCATGAACACGCAATAACTGGCAAATAAACGTTTGCTAATTTTTAACCAACACTTAAAAAACTCTATAACAATTCGCCCATAAATCAACAATGCAGCAAATTTTATGGCTAGGTTTAAAATGCCAACGCCGAAGCCAGCTCCAACATCGACGTCGACTGCAATTTATGCCAAGTGCTTAAAATTGTTAATAATCGAATTTTCTAGAGCATTAACTTTAATGATTTAACATTGAGGCGAATAAGATTATCAGATTTATTGCGTTAAAATTAAAGCAACGAAAAATAACAGAGAGAGAGAGAGAGAGAGAGAGAGCGAGAGAGAGCGAGAGAGAAAGGAAAATGGAATTCACTCAATTTCAAAATTCTTCTCGTTGTTTTAATGCAACACATTTTGGGGCCACAAAATTTGTCCAAATTTTGCAAATTATCAAAATCGTTTTTGGCTTTTAGATGAAAAATTAGGCAAATGCTGGCAGACATAAATTAGAATTGGCTGCAGGGGTAGATTTTTAAAGGCCATATACATGTGAGCATTGATGTAATAATGTATGTATGGATGTATGTATTATAGAAGTACGTTGTTATAGTTTAAGTGAGTTTTAGCTGAGCTTAATGCAGATTGAGGTAGTCATAGTAAGAGTAGAGTAGATTGGCAACACTTCTACTACAATCTCATCATAGCTTCCTCAACAGAAGCTGAGAATCTTCGCTCTCCCAATACTAATACATTCTCCTAATACATTCAATAATATATATATATATATATATATATATATATATATATATATTTGAATTTCGCTGAGTGCGTTTTGTATTATACTTATTCCTAAAGTGGACAGAGTATATAGGTTTGCTTCACAAGTCTTGTAGAAGAATAGACAGAGAAAGTCAGGAAGACTTTAAACTGAACTTGACTGCCCATATAGGTATGCCTAGGCATATTCAGTTGGCCTTGTCAGATCTAATAAAATCCTGCATATACTCGCTCAGCAACTGAAAAGGAGTATATTGGCTTTAAAGTATTGATTGATTTAACTGTCGGAGATTTAGGTCTTCGACTATGTACTCAAGAGGTGCTATCCTAGAAATTCAGGCTAATACATTATGAAACGACCTTTCTCTTGCCTCTCTTTCCCATGTTTCCTTTCCAGACTGCACAATACCATCTCTTCATCTCTATCTCTCTTATTGAGGCTAATACATTATGAAACGACCTTTCTCTTGCCTCTCTTTCCCATGTTTCCTTTCCAGACTGCACAATACCATCTCTTCATCTCTATCTCTCTTATTGAGGCTAATACATTATGAAACGACCTTTCTCTTGCCTCTCTTTCCTATGTTTCCTTTCCAGACTGCAACATACCATCTCTTCATCTATATCTCTCTTATCTCTAGCTGCCCTAACTCTCGCTCTCAACTTGTGCAATCCACTTTACGTATGACATTTCACATATTACTCTCAGCCAAAGTAAGGCTAAAACTAAACTTAACCTTCAGCTAAAACTTGACGCTTCGGAATGCTTAGCAAACATCCTGGCACTTCAATTGACTGAATGGCTTTGGGTTGCAGCTACAGCTGCCTTGGCCATGTTTGCAATCAATGTAACAAAAGCCAACAGACATTATTCTTGCATATGTCTGCCAAATCGTAACATTTCGAATTTCAATTGCCAATGTGCTTCGGCCGCATCAATCAAAGTTGAAATGCCAAAAGTGCATACAATAAATTGTAAATAACTTGCAATAACTGTAATCAACACACACACACACACTGCCGAAGTGGGGGAGGATCAAAGCCTGGTGTTAAACAAACACAACGCAAAACAATCATTCAAATGGCGCACACATTGCGCATACGCTTCGTGGAGTGAGATAGTCGAAGCTCTCTCAAGTGTATGCTGAAGGTGGCATTAAGCTGTCGCTGTCATGTACTCCGTGGCTGCCAGAAATTATTGTGCATTTGTGGAAATCTATGCCACGCGGGCGTGGCCCAACGCCCAACGCCCAGCTGCACATTTGCGGTAATTGATTGGAAAACATCGCGACGAGCGACGACCGAGAGCCAGCCAACCAACCAACCAACTGCCGACTGGCAACTGGCAACTGCCGGCGGCCACCCACTGGCTGCGGCAATTGTTTAAAAGCTTTGTTATTTTAATATGCTAAACTCGTGGCAAGTGCTCGAAGTGGGGTAGATTAGTTTAGCAGATGGAAATGTTCCCTACAGCAATGACTTGATTCTTGTATTAGTATTCTTCTGTATATTTGTCAATTAATTTCGTTATCCAGTTGTCCAGCTTACTCATCTCAGCTTAGTCCTACTAGACCCAGTGCTTCCTAGGCTCTCTTGTTCAAGGCATAGTTCTTCTAGGAATTTCTACTTCTATACTACTATCTATCTACACCTTCTTAGCCCTTTTCTTCTAGGACCTAGATTTCTAGAATCTGTCCCTCTCCACCTTGTTCTTTTAGACCCTACTCTACTACCAGGTGCAGGTTTTTCTGAGCTATGTGCTCATAGGTCGAAGTTCTGTCCATCTATTCCGTAACCTTCTAACCCTCTCCTTCTAGGCCCTGTCCTTATACCTTCTGTTGTTTTGACCCCTGTTATTCTAGCAGCTCTTCTTCTTTTCTACTAGGCATAAGTCTTCTAGGTCCTGAGCTTCTAGGCCAGTCCATCTAGACTTTGTTGCTCAAGTCCTTGACCTTCTAGATCTTGGCATATAAAGCCCTGGCCTCCAGCTGCAGTCATTCTAGGCCCTAAGCACCCTTTTAGGTGCTATTCTTCTAGAACCTGTCCTTGTAGAACTGTCTTTTTAGGGCTTCCTCTCCTAAGGCTTTGACTTTCTAGGCCCTGTTCTTCAAGACATTAGCCATTCAGGCCCGCTTCTTCTAGACTTTGCTTTTAGGCTCTGTTTCTCTCTGGACTATCCTAGGTACAGCTTCTATTTTTCTCACTGCTGTCCTTCTTAAACTCTGTATATTCTCCCTAGAGCATATCAACAGAGAAGCAATCTATAGAAAAGAATAGTAAATAAATTCCCCCTCCATATGCAGGATATCTACACGTCAATCACACCCCAGAGCTCCGCTCTCTTGTCCATGCATATTTTTTTTATTTTTTTTATTTTTTTTATTTTTTCAAAATATATTTTATCCGCAATATGCTACAATGTTTGTGTGGCAAAAGTTTTGCGGCAGGAAAAATGCGCGTATCTCGTGTTTAGCACTTCATATTTATTACCTGTCGAGTGCACTCAAATCAGTTGCACTCGCTGCCAGCCTGTTTACGAGAAAGCCAGTGCGAAAGGGAGAGAGAGAGAGAGAGAGGGAAAGAGAGAGAAGGAGAGGTGGGCATGAGAGGGGCTCTTGCTCTGGTCAGTCGGCAAAAGTTTTTACCCCTCACAGCGTTTTGATAAGCATAATTGATGATGCAACCGTGCACAGCATTGGCAAAAAGGCAAAACAATAACAATAACAAGCGCCAACTACAGCTGCACGCCATAAAATAAAGCCAAAAGCCATTTACGTGGTTGCACCCGTCCAAACAGCCCCTCTACTATTCGTCTCTGCGTCTCTCCCTGTTGACCCTTGATCATCGTGCCCCCAGAAGAAATATTTTTGCACATATTTTATAGCACATTTGTGTATTGAGCGCAAGTGGTGAAAAAAAGTTATCATCAATGGCTCGTGGGTAACTGAAAGGCGAGTGCATCATCACGTTCCTGTAATTCACTCAAACACTCACACACTCACACACTCACACACTCTCACACTCTCTCGGACAGCACGAGTAGCACTTGAAGGTCGAGCAACAGAGCAAAGTAAAATACGAAAAAATTTGCTGAAAAAAAAACACACAAGTTTAATTTTTATTTTCGCTGGGATAATTAAAAAGTTAGCCACATATGCAACGGCTTTCGCCTGCTGCTGCTGCAGCTGCTGCTAAAAGTAAAAGTGGAAAGTAGTCTTTAATGCGATAAAAAAGAAACTTTGAAAGACCATGAATATGTAAATAGAGTGAAACATAAGTATTATGCATATATATACATACATATATATTTACTATAGTTTTTGCTTGAACAGAACGCTTGATTTTAATTAAGAGATGCGAGATAAGCAACGTTGTTGGCTTTGCTTGTATCTTAACTGAGTGAGTAGAGCGTGAGAAGAGTGAGAAAGAGGAAGAGAGAGAGGGAAGCAGATAAAAGTAAGAGGTAGGAGACGGAGAGATGAAGAGACTGAGAGACGGAGAGACTGAAAGTCGGAGAGACTGAGGAGAGACTGACAGACTGAGAGAGTGGGAGACTGAGACTGAGACTAAGACTGAGACTGAGACTGAGACTAAGACTAAGACTAAGACTAAGACTAAGACTAAGACTAAGACTAAGACTAAGACTAAGACTAAGACTAAGACTAAGACTAAGACTAAGACTGAGACTAAGACTAAGACTAAGAGAGTGGAGATAGGGAGAGATAGAGAGAGAGAGAGAGAGAAAGAGAGAGAGAGAGAGAGGGAGAGAGAGAGAGAGAGAGAGAGAGAGAGAGAGAGGAGAGAGAGAGAGAGAGAGAGAGAGAGAGAGAGAGAGAGAGAGAGAGAGAGAGAGAGGGAGAGAGAGAGAGAGAGAGAGAGAGAGAGAGAGAGAGAGAGGGAGAGAGAGAGAGAGAGAGAGAGAGAAAAAGATAGAGAGAGAGAGAGTGCGAGAGAGAGAGAGAGACAGAGCGAGAGAGAGGGAGAGAGAGAAAAAAAAAAAAAAAAAAAAAAAAAAAAACTGAAGTGTCCTTAGCAGCCTTCCCCATTTCCAATGGCACTTTAGCCAGCTGCAAGGCAAGTCAATTCCGCAATGAATGTTGTGTAATTAACATGATTTAGCCCAACTACGATAATCATCTACTAATAGCCATTAAAACTTAATGAACTCATTAGTAGGCCGAGGCAAGCTAAGCTCCCCCCCAGCAACCAATTCCATTGCCAGACTTGACCTTGGGAAAGAAGGGGGGAAAAAAAAAAAAAAAAAAAAAAAAAGGGGGAAAAGGGGAAAAAAGGGGGGGGGGGGGGGAAGGGGGGGGAGGGGGAAAAAAAAAAAAAAAAAAAAAAAAAAAAAAAAAAAGGGGGGAAAAAAAAGGGGAAAAGGGGAAAAAAAGGAGGGGGAGAAAAAAAAAAAAAAAAAAAAAAAAAAAAAAAAAAAAGGGGAGAGAGAGGGGGAGAGAAAAAAAAAAAAAAAAAAAAAAAAAAAAAAAAAAAAAAAAAAAAAAAAAAAAAAAAAAAAAAAAAAAAAAGGGGAGAAAAAAAAAAAAAAAGGGGGAAAAAAAAAAAAAAAAAAAAAAAAAAAAAGAAAATGCAATATTTAATTAATATATGTATTGAAATGCATAAATATTGCTGCGAGAGGGCAGCTAAAATACAAAACAATTAAACTGAAAGCAATTGCTGGGCAATGCAAAGCGCTTTGCATACATCAAGGCGCTCCCCGAAGATGGTAATGCGATCCATTTGAGTTGAGCAGCGGATGCATGTATGCATATGGATATGGATATAGATATAGCTACAGATATATATGTGTGTATAACTGTTACCTAATATTCAATTCTCATTAGAGCCAAGCAGCAGCAGCAGCTGCTGCAGCTGCAGCCTTGAACATGCATGCGACAAGCGTGTGTTTGTGTGCGGGCTAAATCGAAATCATTAATTTTAATGAACAGGATATTGTAGGTGCATCACATTCGGGAATATGCAGCGGAAAACCAACTCGCACACACACACACATATATATATCTAGTTGACATGTTGCCAACTAATGAGCGTCTCTTGGGTGAGCGGCGCTTGCATATCGTCGAGCCACATAATTGACGCGCTCATCGTCAATGTCACTGTGTGTGTGAGTGTGTGAGAGTGTGTGTGTGTGAGAGAGCAACCACGACACATGCGACATTTGACATTTGTAATGACCTTGCCAAAGCCAAGTCAAGTCAAGCTGAGCTTGGCTAAATGCAAATGGCCAATAAAGGGTTTTCGGCCTAGAACAAAAGACTCTTACACTGAGCTTACACGCAGACAGCCTGGCCAATTGCTTGGCCAATTTGCAGTCATTGAACCAGGCACATGGCTTGAAGCTGGCTCCAGCTCTTGAGTGCTCATTATGAAAAACAAACAGTGCCTTTTCTTATTTTCACTTATTTTTCCAGCTTTTCCGGTGCCGTTGCACGTGTTTGTTATGCAAACAAGTTGAGAGCTGCACGACGACGACGACGACGACACGGCAAGGAAGCCTTCGACATGCGGCACTTATAATTTGTTACAGTACGTGCAAATAAACAACAATAACAACGATTTTCATAAGTGTGTGTGCCAGTGTGTGTGTGTGTGCGTGTGTGTGCGTGTGTGTGTACAAGTGGCTGGCTGAGCTGATGGACACAGTCCAAAGTAGCCAACGGCGCTTGCATGCAACTTTTATCAAATGCTTTGTGACATGCAAGGGGCTCAATTTCTCTCTGCCTCCCTCTCTCTCTCTCTCTCTCTCTCTCTCTCATTCACACATGAAATCAAATATGCAAAAGAGTATATATATACACACACACAGATACACACATGCATTGGCGTTTCGAATTTCCGCTTCCGGCTATTTTAATATTATAAGCAAAGGCATTTTATGCTGAGCGCAGCAAGCAGCAGCAGCAGCAGCAGCAGCTGACGGGCCAAAAGCTGAAGTCGGAGTCGAAATTGGAGTCTGTCATTTGCCAAGATATCGCATGTGTTTGGCGTATATATAAATATATATAAATATATCTGCGTAGGTAGAAATATGCTTGTGCAAGCAAAAAAAGGAAAAACATTGAAGCATTATTAAACACACATAAAAATCAAGTAAGAAGCAGTGCGAAGCGCATCGACTTGAAGATACTCTGTATTGCAATACTCAGCTAGAGCTCTGGAGTTTCTGGTTCATTTGAGGAACTTGCGTGAACTGAGAACATATCAATTTCTGCTCAGTTAGTCAGGCGAATGTTCAGGCTTAGTTCTTTTTGTGAATCATTAGTTCTGTTGAGCTAATCAGCTGTTCTGTTTTAGCTGTTATTTTGAACAAGGTTACAATGATTCTTATGAACTATGAAACTATTCAAAAATGATTCACTCTATGGCGTGTGTTTATGACTGAAGTATTCCTGTGTTATTCAGCTATTCATGAATAAATCATTCTTTACAACCATGAAACGGTTCATAAATGATTTATTCTTTAGAGCATGGTTCTCTTGAACAATTTAGCTCATTATGAATGATTCATTCTCAATGAACTAGTGAACTACAATACGTATGGCTCATGAACTATACCTATATAGATCCTAAGCAAATAAAAATGTGAAGAAGACAGCAACAGGAATCATTCATAAACGACTTCATAGGCGCCCGCCCGTCAAGAGACTAACCCCTCCATCATACCCCGCTCAGCAACACTCCGCCAGGGTATGCTACACAAATGTTGCTTTGTCCTTCGTTTATATTATGATTTTTCTTCGCTTTGGCTTATTTTTTGCGCACTTTTTTCGTTTTCGCATTTAAATTAATAGGCCGCTGGGCATTTGTGTTTCATTTGCGCATAAAATACACTGCACTTGAGTGGCAATATGCCACGCCCACCAACGATGTCACCGCCCCGCACCGCCCCACACCGCACCTTAATTACAAATGTGAACTTTGCTTTTATGCTTGACGGAAAAATCCACTTTGCCGTGATATCCGGACTTTGAGAGCGACGTAAAATTAAACAGCAGCACTTAAAACTTAACAAAAAGAAATACAGCGAATAAGAGCGGCATACCCGACTGCCAAATACCCGGGCATAGTATGGGCGTGACTTTGAGATATTCTAATGTGGATATTTGCTGATTGATCAAGGCGTTGGTGGAAGAGAGAGGAAAAGTTCAGTAGAGAGCAACCAGAATAGCCGAGGCCTAAGACTCTGAGCTAGGCACACGATATAGATAGCTTTCTAAGTGAACTGTGAGAGGAGAAGAAGTAGCTATAGCTCTATGACCTTTAAGTGATATCAGCTTTGAGTCTGCTTTAGTTTGTTCGTTCCTTCCTTCATCTGTCTTTCCTTTCTTCCTGTCTTCCCTCTTATCGTCATTCCATCACTTTCTATCCTTCCGTCATTTCTTTATTCTATCCTTCATTTCTTCCTTATTCCTTTCTTTCTTCTATTCTTTGTTCTAATCTTCCTTTTATCCTACCTTCTTCTCTTCCTTCTATCCTTCCTTCTATCTTTTCTTCTATCCTTTCATCTATCATTCCTTCTATACTTTCTTTAATCCTTTCTTCCATTCTTCCTTCTAAACTTCTTTTAATCCGTTCTTCTGTCCTTTTTTCATCTTTCTTCTATCATTTCTTCTATCCTTTCTTCCCTGCCTTCTATCGATCTCTAGCTTCAATAGCCACCAAATATTTTGAGTTCATAAAGAAACGAAGCCAATATACTCCTTTATATATTCTTTGAGCTTGTATAGAAAGTTCGCGAAAAGTAGTTGAAAATTCATTGCAGCGGCTTTCGCTGCGCCGCGCTCTTGCAGTCAAAGATTTATGGGCGCAGGCGACGTCCAGCCGAGCTATGCCACGGCAAAGCAGGGCAAGGCAAGGCAAGGCAAGGCAGCCACACTCGTATGTGGCACGTAGTTGAGGTGTTAAATTTGCCATTTGCATAATTGATAAAGTTAGGAGAAAGGGAGAAGCAGCAGCAGGAGGGGCAGCAGGAGGGGCAGCAGGAGTGGGCAGGTGTCTTAAACTGTCCAAATGGTTAGTTGGCAAACGATGCCGCTAGCTGGCGCCACAGTGCTTAGCATGCTGATTTCTGACCTATGTCGGATGTCCGCATGTCATTTCCATTGCCTGCCAAGCGGACGAACGACGACGAGCCAAAGACTCTTGATAGTTTTACTTTTTTTTGCATTTTGCCGCATAATTCAGATTTGAGCCATTATGGGCCACGAACTTCCGCCCTTACCTGTGTATCTGTAACTGTGTTTGTGCCGGTGTCTGCCTCTGGTTGTGTGTGTGTGTGTGTGTTGGCATGCGGCGAGTGCATAAATTCTTGGCCGTAGTTGCTCACGTAGCGACTGCAGCAATTGCTGAGTCAAGCAAACTGGCCCTGGACATTGAGCTGCTTTCTTTAAACTTTTGATTTAGTGCCGAGTCGCAGTTTAAGTTGCACTTAAAAAACTACGCCCCAATAGCAAAAGGTCTTGACTTTTATGCCCCACTCTGAATGCGAATTTCCTTCGCTTTTATTGTTTGCTGCATTGTTCAGCTGTGTGTGTGTGTAGAGACCCAAGCGAGCGAGCGAGCGAGTGCTCAACTATTTACAAAGGAAATCAAATTCCACTTTTTTTATATGTCATAAAAATCGGGTCACACGGCTGAATACCAACCATACGACTAGCATATAAAGATAAAGAGAGTTAGAGCGAGAGAGAGAGAGAGAGAGTAAGTGAGAGTTTCACAAATCATTTCAATCAACAAAAATCCTCGCAAAAAAAAGGCTTTGGATACAAAGCTTAATTAGCGAAGTGCGTAACACGAGTTCAGGTTCATTTTTTGTTGCTTTTGTTTTTGTTTTTAATCCTTTGAACAACTGCGCGTTAATTAGACTAATTACCCAATAAACGGGAAATGGGCGCCAGCTGACAGCGAAACCTAATGGAAACGAACTGGATCTAAAACGAAATACAAAATACTACAGCGAATGGGCTGGCGACTACGCGCCAGATAGATATATAAGAGAAGCAGCAGAAAAGAAAAAACAATGTATATATAAAGAGGAGCACGAGATGAAGCAAAAGAATGCTCCCAAATGAGTCATCAACACAATTCATCATCTTTCGCTCTGACTTGTCTCTGAGGTTCGCCTGTCGGCGAGACCAACTTTACCCACTTTATTTATGAGCTTTTGGGCGTGGGCGTGGCCGTGGCCGGGGCGTGTCCACAGAAGGCATTAAAATAAACTGTTTATGTTGGAATATTAAGCGCTTGACAGCAGCATCTCAGGAGCCACGCATCTAGCGAGCGCTGAGCAAATCACATAAAACACCCGAAAATTGTGACCGAGCTTGTGGCTTAAATTGGCCAAGAGATAGCGCTCGAGTACGATGGGCAGCTTAACAGCTTCAGATGGTAAAAATCAAATTAAGATCTGTAGATTGTAGCTAGCTTGAAGCTGAAGACCATAGAAAATCAGTTAGCTTCTAAGCAAATACCTATTAATGTGTATAACAGAATATAACACTTTTTTGTAGAAGTATGATGCAATACAAGACAATATTTAACGCAGTATAATAAAGTATAACACAATATTAATACAATATGAGGGTGTATAACAGTTTATAACAGTCCGAACAGCACAGTATAACAGCAACAAAATGTTATACATTTGTATATAATAGCACAATCTAAGAGAAAGATAATTTTGTAGAGTATAACAGAATATAACAGTTTTCATAATGCTGTATAACAGTCTAGAACAAGGCATATGAAGTAAAATGGAATATATCAGTCAGCGACAGAGCATAAGACCAAATATTATCAGTATAACACAATATGTGGTATACTGTAATATAACAGAATATAACAGAAGCATAACAGAATGAAAATTAACACAGTGTATAACCCAATATAACACTTTTTAGAACACAGCAACTTAGTATAATAAAGTAATATTATAGTATAACAATATAACAAGCTTAAAACCCTAAATAACAATCAAAAATATCATATTTATAACACATTATAACAGAATAGAATACAGTCTACGAGCTAAGCTCCTTAGTGAACTCTCCCAAACTTATAATTGCGATAAAAATTTGATGAAATTTCCCACAACACGAAACATCAAAGTTGTCTAGCCAACCCAGCCGAAGAGACCAGACCAATGAACTTAATCGAAAGAAAAAAAAAAGTTTTAATTAAAATCTATTTATGGAAATTTCACGTAATGGACTACACCTGTATATTACGCCTGCGAGAAGACTATGAAATGAATTAAGTGCCTGCTGAGGCACCTTTTTGCTCTACATAGGGTTAGTTCCGTTTCATTTGTGGCGCACACATGTCGCATAGAAATTTATCAAAATACAGTTAGCGACGCTGCCAGTGTTGGCTAGCGACACATTCTTTTTTTCTTTTTGGTGAGTTTTGGTTTGGTTTGGTGCGTGCCGACGCCTAATAAACTTGATGCGTCAAGTGAGAAATTATGCTGACTGCTCAAATGTATGCAATAAAAATTTTTCAGCTCACGCACACACTTGAGCCGCCCGCATGATGGCCGCCATGGTGACGCGAGCTGTGTGAGAAATTGCCAACACTAGAGTGGGAGGGCGGTGGGGGGGGGGGCGTAGCATGTTCTTGCTGACTAAAAGTTATTAATTTGCTCAGTGAGACTGACTTTCTTTCGATGAACCAAGGCACAAATAGAGCCGGACATATTGAGAGAGAGAGATAGAGAGAGGCAGAGACTCTCTTGGCTGCAGCGCGTGCAATGCGGCGCACAATTTTCATAGTTAATCTGCTTGGAATTTAATTTGCTGCTGATTGATTACAAGCGATTTGGTGTAATGTCCCCAAAGGACGTAGCTTTGGCTTCGTTTTCTTTTGACTACAGCTGGACGCGGCTACAGCTGCTTCACGGCTCCACGGCTCCGGCTCCGGCTGCTGCTGCTGCTGCTCATTGTTATGGCACTTGTGCGCCATTTGACTTTTAAGCTGCCACGCCCACTTTTTCACGTTCACTGTGCTTGATTGAATGCTTTTTTTTTGGGGGGGCTGCAGCAGGGACTGGGTCTGACGGACTGAAATGAAATTTATTTGCTTGTTCAACTCCATTGAATATGTGCAAAATCTTTGTTAGCTGTTAAGTGCAGCATGATAAGTGCGCCAGCCTCCCACCTCTCTCACTCTCTCTCAGCTGTCTCTCTCATCTGTCTCTCTCTCTCTCTTTCTTTTACTGCCACTCTGTCTGCGTGCATTTCTTGCTGCATTTCGTTTAATGACAACGCTCGAAATTAAATTCCTAACTGCGCTTTTACTTGGCTGCCTTCAGTCTCCATCTCTCATCTCTCACTCTCTCTCTCTCTCTCTCTCTCTCTCTCTCTGTCTGTTTTTTGCTTGCTTTGGCCCCTATTAATTTATTGTCTTGAAATCTAAGGGCATTTATACTTATCTTAAAGTTTGCCAACTTCTTGTCATTCAAGCGCTGCCTTTTATTGAGTTATTTCCTTGGCAAAGAAATGAATTTATCGACGCTGCCAACTGCATTTATCTCACTCTTACCCCCCCTCTCTCTCTCTCTCTCTCTCTGCTTCTCTAGCCCCATTCAGTTTTTTATAAATTAGCCAAGAAACTTTAAACTATTCGCATAATTCCAACTATTTCTTGCGCTTGACATAAATGAGCTGTTTCATTTGCCAATTCGACATTTGATTAATGCCGGCATTTTAATGCTTCGGAGACCAAAAGTGGCCATAAAACTCGAAATTAGAATACATAAAGCGCGGGCATTAAACTGGCCCCAGGCGAAATTCCCATGTTAAACTTATATATACATATATATATATATCTATTTTATGATCCTGTTGTCATTCTTGTTGGATAACAATCTCTGGGCCAACATTTTTAATTGCTAGGCTGCGAGGTGTGTCCTTGCACACTCTCCCTCTCTCTCTCTCTCTCTCTCTCCCTCTCTTTCTCTTCTCTTTCTCTTACTATAGACATTATCAGCTGCTCTTGCGGCTTCCTGCATACAATGAAATTGGTTTTGCCTTTCATCAGCTGTGACTGGGGCTAAAACAAGAAGAAAATTTATATAAAAAGTGCGTAATTGCGGCTTCAATAAAACTGACTTAAATTACACAAAGAAAGCCAAAAGAAGAGAGAGAGAGAAAGAATTTACTTAAATTTATCTATAAACTATATAGTACATATATATATATATAAATTTATCTCTCTCTCTCTTTTCTTTACACTTTCATTCATTCTTCCCAACACTTTTCAACGGCTTTCTGCATTATTAAAAACTCTAATTAAAATCTATTTAAAAGTTTTTAACTTATTTTCGAAAACAGCAAAATGAACTTAGCTTAATTTGTTGAATGTTTGTGTTGAATAAAATATGGGGTTTGCTGGCAAGTATTTTAAGGCTTTGCTTGGACTGAGAGTTATAGTTGACCATGTGACGGGTGTAAGCAAGTCAGGCAGACGCCATAAAGCAAATATTTGCCAGATGCAGAGATATATATGCCCTATCATTAAAGTTCAATCAAAGCTTTACATTTGCTATTCTCTTTAACAGCAGAACATCTCTCTCACTCTCTCTCTCTCTCCCTCCCTCTCTCCCTCTCTCCTTCTCTCCCCCTTTCCCTCTCTCTCTCTGTTTAGCAAATAAAAACTGCCTCAAACTACATCCATTCAGCTCGAATAACCAATTTCTCACAACCAAATCGAAAAATGCAGTGAAAGATTTCGCATTTCGCATGCATCAGTCGAACTTTTAGTTTATGAAAGCGTTGATGATTGTGAATCGAAGTGTTGGCTGTGTGTCTGCCAGAAAGGCAAAGTATGTTAAATAAATGCACTGGTCTCTGTCGGCTGCACCAAACAAGGCGTCTTTTTACCACAGAGTGTGAGTGTGTGTGTGTGTGTGGATAAAGCGAAACTGTGCGAGAAATGTTCGCTTTGTGCATCATTTTGTCCCTTGGGGATGCACTGCAAAATGTGCAGCCAAAGAAAGATGATGATGATGATGACTGCGACGAGATGATGATGTTACTGGCTAGATAAAGCCAAGTTGGAGCTGAGGTAGTTGCTGCACACGCAAATGGTTTCCTTGTAACTGGGCAAATTGGTAGCAGAATAAAGAACAAGGATACAAATCGATTGCCAGTTAGCGTCTGCAGCAGACAGTTGCCGAGCTGGAATCGTTTTGCCGCCAGGCTTTATTGACAGTCGAATGCGTAATGCTAGCAGCACATTGCGTATACGCAACGTGCACCAGTTACCTATCTAAGCCAGCCAATGCCACTGCATATTTGCATGCGGTCTACCCCCACACACTCACCATCATCCAGCTCTGCATATAACTTAATAAAAAAGAAGAAGGAGGCTAGAGTACGACTAGTTCAACCAAGTAACTGGCATCAATCTGTGCCAACAAAAGAGACTGAATGCACACAGAGATCTCTCCACTCTATATATATATATATGCATTCAGCAAAGGCATATGGCATGCACTAATTACGTAGCCATTGAGGTCGCACGTCCAGAGCTAGCCAATCAAGTCTGTTTGCCCAGCTACAAAGGTAGATTTCAAGGCAGCAAACAGCGGCAGCTGCTGCAGCTTTGCGGCTTTTGTGGTCAGAGCAAAACTCTTTTTGCCATATAAAAAAAAAGTAAAATAAAAAAAAAGAAATAGGGCTAAAAAACGAGGCAGCAAAATCAAAAATTAAGCAAGCGCCAAGCTTTTGAATTGCATTTTTCTATATAAATGCCATGCATATCTATATACATATATACATATATATATTCTCCCTACTATATTTATATATATATATTCCTATTTGTGTGATCAAAGCGACTGCGTTTATATGGCAGCCATGCAAAATGCAATAAACATGAATTTCATAGCCGTCGTTGCTATTAAACGAACCATGCATTTTTTTTGCTTCAAGGGGGACGACGGCTAGCTTAGGGGGCGTGGCCAGTGGAGGCCAGCTGAAGCCAGAAAAAAACATATAGAAAACAAGAAAGTGAGCAGCAGATTGAGTGTGCTCGACTAGGAGATATGCTCAATCGGGCTATATATCGATTAACTGGCTGATGTTTGCAGAATATCCTAATGAGATTTGTATATGTTTATGGAGAAGAGCAAGGAGAAGGTTCTACCAAATCTCAAAATCTCAAAGATTCATATTCTCTCTAGTCAATACACCAACCCATGTCAAGCCATATCGATTTCTACCTATCTATTACTATCGATAACAAGCATGAGTTATCGACATATAACAAGTTGAGCCTGCTCTGCATGGGGCTTTCAGCAGACTCAAATATTCAAGGAAACTGTAAATCTCTTTCTTATCACCTCTTCGAGCCTTGCTTAAAAGACCACCTATAGATTATTATCGATAACAAGTATGAGTTATAGATTAACAAACTGATAAGCCTACAGTTCAAGGGGTCCTTAGCAACCACAAATATGCAAGCTGCTTAAACAATCTCAAATCTCTAGCTCATTGCATTTTCAAGTTAAAAACCTATATCAAAATATCGATTATTATCGATAACAAGTAATAGTTATAGAACAAGCAATTTTTACAGCCTGCATGGGTTATACTAAAATATATGTACACAAAATATCAAGCCTCCAGCTTTGGGCTATTACAGCCAGGCAGGCATAGATCGGCTCACCTTTTCAGACTGATCATAACTGCCACACCCATTACACAAGAAATGATACCACCCACTATGCCCACACATTGCACTGGGTATAAAAACGCAGCTGAGTGCCGAGCTTTGTTGTCCATTTACGTCAACAATTTCATTGAAGGCAGCGCACAGAGGAGCAGCTACGAGCAGGAGTGGGATTGGGAGTGGGATTGGGAGTGGGAGTGGGAGTAGTTGCAGCTGCAGTTGCAACTATCTAGAGCCGCTGATGCTGCTGGTGCTACCGCTTCTATTTGCCAAGTAGTTTCAGATAGATACATAGATAAAATTGAACTGGGATTTGGGGATTGCACAAAAGTAACTGAGCAAATTTTAGCAAGCAGCTAGTTGTGAGCTTTGAGCGCTGCCTGCACGTTGTCTTAAAACCAAGCAAATTGAATGCTGATAGGAGAGAAAGAAGAAGCTGAAGCTGAAGCTGAGGACGACATGCCGAGCTTTGGCTCTCTCTGTGTGTGTGTGCGTGTGTTAAGTGCGTTCAATTTAAAGCGCGACGCGCCATAAAACAACGCCAATGCGAGTGCAATTAAAGGCAGCACAAGAAATGCAGTTGCTGCTGCTGTTGCTGTTGCTGCTACTGCAATTTACAACAACAGGAAATTGCATGTGGCACTCGACGCTAATTCACACCGGAAAAGCAACGATGCACACAAGCTGATGTCCGCGCAAAGAGACAGAGACTGAGAGAGGGCGAGCGAGAGAGAGAGAGAGGGAGGAAGGGCGCGCGAGCAGCCAGATAGAGAGACAACAAAGGACATCTTATTCAAGCTGGCATTGTCCATGAACTGCACGTTCACTGGGGCAAACACACAGCTTACACTCACACACACACACACACACTCAACACTCAACACTCTCACACACACACATGCATACATAAATTGCAATCTACACGCGCAACGTTTTCATTTATTAATAATGCATTTGCTCTCGGGGGGTCTACGTTTTCGCTTGGCTCCTTGGACGCCGTTTCATGCGCGTTTTCCTTTGCTTTCTTTCCCGCTTTTCTTTTGTTTTTCTGTATTTTTCATTGGAGATTTGCAGCTGAGCCGGCGCTGCACCGCCGCAGCCACATTCATTTGGCTGCAGCTGCAGCTGCAACTGCTTAAATCTTCATTAGTTCTGATTTCAAGTTTCAAATTAGCGCAGATTTTTCCCCCCTTTTTTTTTTTTGCTTTCACACGGCGCACACGTTTCGGTGTGCGGTTTGGCCAGTGTTGGCTAACGCTAATTAGCGCTGCAACAAGGTAGTCAAGCAACACAGACAGAGAGAGAGAGAGAGAGAGAGGTGGGGGGGCGGGTAACAGACTTTTGGCCAAAGCACAAATCACTGGGAGACACAAAGCAAATAAATAAATAACAATACAAAATAAAATAAATTACGTTTTATTGATCTTGTTGTTTTTAAGCCGATTTTTGTTCTATTTAACAGAATTTGCAAATTTAAATGCACTCATTTATTCATGGGCCCAGAAAATGACATGCAAAATTCATTAGGCACTTCCCCGTCCGTCGGTTACACAAACAAAACGAAATGCCAAATGAAATATTTGAGCGCAATCAAATATTAAAAACTTTGCAAATGAATTTCTTTCTGCAAAACTGATTTGTGTTAATGATGCGAAATAGAAATTTCAATGTTGACAATTTAGCTGAGTTTAGTTACTCGAAGAGTATGCTTAACTCTCTATAGATAGAGGAGATAAAGTCATATAAGTCATATATATACATACATATATAAGGCATAAGAGCTGACTGTCAGTGTGTTGCTCTGTCTATACAGCTCTCTGTCTCTCTCTCTCTCTCTCTCTCTCTCTCTCTCTCTCTGCTGAGAACTAACACAGCTATGCATGAGTGAGCAGCAGCAGCGATCCTTTCCAGTTGTCACGATCGAGTGTAAAAACCAGGCAGAGCCAATGACAGAGCCAAGGCAGAGACACAGGCAGAGCCAGCGAGCAGCAGCAGTTGAGTCAGGAGCAGAGGCAACACTCATTGGCAGAGCTTAGGCAGAGCAAAGCACTATGAGTGAGTTTTTGGGATGCTTGCAGCAGCAGCAGCAGCAGCGAGCCTTTCCATGTGTCACCCAATGATCGAGTGGCTCAGCAGTTGAGTTCCACTCGGAGCGGGCATCGAGTGGGCATTGAGGCTGCCTATTTAAAGGCGAGCCTGCGCAGCGCTGCCTCAGTTGGTTTTCTGATCTTGTGCTGTTCAGTGGTGCAGTGTGGTGGTCCTACTCCTCTACTTCTGCTGGTGGTGTGTGGTAAATATACATATATAAGTTGAACTGTTATAGTTATAGGTAGTAGTTGTCATTGTTCGATATGTCTAATAATATTTATATGTAAGCATAGAGTTAGTCTGCAAACTGTGTTTGGTCTGGAGTCATAATCTCTTTGCCGCTCTCTGAGGCATGTGGAATATGGAATTTGGAGAGCTCATCGAGCAGCGGAGCCTACACATGCAGGTACGAAAACTAAGCTGAGAGAGCGCCAAGTGGAAGCAAAAGGAAATTATGAGCAACGAAGCTCTCACTTGATCACAGAGAGCCTTGGGATAGGTCAACTTGCAAATGCGTTGAGCGAAAGAGAGATTGGAATATGGAATATGGAGCCAGCGAGCAGCAGAACTTACGCATACAAGCATATAAATGCGTGTGAAGGAGCTACGAGTGGAAGCAAAACAAACGAAAACAGAATCACATGCAGATATCTACAACTTGCTGAAGCTATATTAGATTATACTATATATATACAGCCTATACTATACTTTATATATGAATATACCCTCTAAAATGCCAAAATTGATTCGAGTTTAGCATAGCTCAAAGACATCACACGATATCAAAGGCAAGCACGATAGATACAGTAGAGGCAGCAGAGGCCGAAAGCTATGCCTTCCCGAACCAACCGAGTGTCAGCAAATATGTGGCCAGCCACACACACACACACACACACTCCCTCTCTCCCCCACACACACACAGAACGTGTCACACTCACAAATAAAAAAAATCAAAAGTGCGAGCAAACAAACGAAATAAATTGAACGCACTCAAGGTGAGGCGGCAGCTGCAGCAAAGATTTATTGAGCTCGCCCTCGGCTTATCAATGCAAACAATTTTGACAGCTCTCTAAATTACAATAGTTAGCAGCAAATATATATGTATATACTATACTATGCTATACTATACTATACTATATATATATATCTGCCATGAGGCACATCAGCTATGGTTTGCAGCTCTTTTGTTCTGTCAACTTAATCTGCTTGCGGCTGTTTCTGCCGCTTTTCACTTTTCGCCTTGATAAACATATGATAGCAAAAAAAAACTACCACGACTATTTAATGCACTGCCAAATGAAGCAGAGCCGCAACTAATCCCATTTGAGTTTGCCTTTTTTCTTGGCCTGAATAATATGAGTGGATTCTTATTTGCGCTGCGATTCGATTTCATGTCAAATAATGCCGCAGCACAAATTGTTTGTTTTGCAAGCGAGTATGCGAGTGCGAGTGCGAGTGTGTGTGTGTGTGTGTGTGTGTGTGTGTGTGTGTGTTTGTGTGTGTATTCGTATATATATTTTTTAATACTTTGCATTTCACTTTTATTTCGGTTTGTGCCAATCGATGGCATTAGTGGAAAATCAATTGAGCGATGGCAGCAATCAAAACCGTAAGCCATGAAACCAAAACCGCACATCAGTTCATATAGCTGTATGAATGTGTGTGGGTGTGTGTGTGCCCCAACATTCTCTGTGTGTGGGTGTGTGGCTGTGCCACAACATTCTCTGTGTGTGTGTGTTCGTGTTTGCCTTTCAGCTTAAATTGCCTTTGACAGCCTGAAATATGCGATTTTTATTCAATCTAACACTTTGGGGCTTCGCTTCTATTTTTAGCCCCACATATAAATTACGCATACGCCATGCTTGACCAGGGCAAAGTTGTTTTTTTTTATTTTTATTATTTTGAAAAGCGAAATTAAGCGCTATTACAATTAATTAATTATGCACTTTCGATTGCGGCATTGCCGCCTGCCAGGCTCATTTCAATCTTTTCACATTTCTCATGCAATGCACGGAAATTTGCATTAAGTGTTTGCTATGCTCGCTTCTTGAGGGTGGGAAGAGGGCATATTAGCTTTGGCTGGAATGTGCGTGAGTCTCTTGGCTTGTTAGAAAATAAAGCTTTGGGTTGCTCTTTGATTGGAACTTAGATGTGCTACTCTTGCAATTGGATTACTGTTAAGCTGCTCTATAGTTGGGCCTGGAAGACCTATATGATCCTAAATATACATATTCTAAACTATTTTTTTTTTTTATAAATTTTAATTTTTTTTTACAGCACGAACGCGTACCGTTCGTGCAGTCCGTTGAAGCCCAGCCAGAACCCTTCTACCTTAAGACCTACATAGATAATCCGCTCTAACAATTTACTCCTCTATCACGCAGCCATTATCATGCAACCATGGAACCATATTTCTGCCTTAGGAAACTACATATATAATCTGCTCAAACTATATTTCTAATCGTTTTCATTTTCTATTTCTGTTTCCAGCCCGAGCGAGTATCATGCAGTCAGCTAAGCCCTTTTCAAACTCTCCTACCTTATAACTGCCTTTGTTATTGTTGTTTTTTTTATCACTTTTCTTTTTATTAGCGCGGTCGCATTTGCCTTTCAGGTAGCAGTTGCTGTTGCCGCTTTTCTCGTTGTTGTTGTTGTTGTTGTTGTTGTTGTTGTTGCTGTTGTTGTTGTCGTTGCTGTTGTTGTCGTGTACTAAATTACGTGCAACTATTTTTTAATGTGTAGCTCGCTTTGTTTTGTAGTCATTTTTTCTCTACTTCTTCTTTTTCTGTTTTTTGGTGAAAATTCTCACTGCGTATCGCACAAAATTTATCACTTTCATTTGGTTGGGTTCCAAAAAGGTAAATAAAATCGCGGCGATAAATTGACTGGGCGACATATAGAAAAGGAAAGCTCAGTGCAATTGGCCAGACTTTTTGGCAGCGCCGCAGGGCATTCAAATAACTGACCAAGCTCGTTAACAAAGGTTAATGAACCGCAATTTTTGATATACAAATGAGAGAAATAGATGTATGCAGCTGTGGGGACTATTGGGTAGTAGAAGTAGAGATAGAAAAAGATGCAGAAGTAGATGGAGAAGCAGCGACAGAAGCTGTTGGTAAGGCTGCTATATATATATATATATATATATATATATATATATATATATATATATATATATATATATAGCTAAAGCCCTAGCAAAACTGAACATGTTATACGAGCACTTAACATTAATTTCACTTTCTTTTACGCACACACAGAGGCCACTTTAATAGCAGCAGAAGAAAGGCAGCCAAAGAGAGATATATATAGATATACACATATAAGTATGTATAAACATGCTTGATATCAACATAATTAGTCACGTAGTTGTTATGTTTGTTTTAATGTGACGACAAAGGCGTTCATAATGCGGCATTAACATTATGTGAGTCGCAGCAGCAGCAGCCGCAGCAGCAGCAGTTGCAGATGCGTGAAGCATCAAGCTGAGACTACAAAAACCGAGTACTCCAAACGGGAGAAAATGACTGAGAGGTACCCTGTAGTTTAATAAGAATGAGTAGTAGCTTTAGCTAGAATGGCATTTGGCGAGAATATCCGACCACATGATACCCCGAAGCCCATTTACAATGAGTTCTTATATAAATACCAGTCTGGGAATAACAATATACGACTACATGATATCTTCCAGTCTTTTCAGAATGAGTTCTACAAAGAAGACTGCTCTAATCGAGAGTATACGACTACTTGATACCCTGAACAATTACTTCTGTTGGCTAATAACACTCATGCATGCACATATTCATTCAGCAATCTCCTACCCCTTTCATAAACACCCCCCGCCCTATATGCCCTCAAAGCCCATTACAGGGTATATGCAAAAATAATAATATAAATGTTATAAAACAAATAAATTAGCCATAAAGATGCTTGCCAGCTAAAAATAGACAACAGCCAGAGAAATGCCTTCGCTGCTGCTGTTAAATCTCCAAAAAAAAAAAAAAAAAAAAAAACAAAGAAAAAAGTTGGCAAAAAAAAGTTTTTGATTTTACTTTTAAAGGCATTTAAAGTGGCCAAAAGAATGCTGACCCGGCTCGGTCCGACTCGGTCCGAGACTCGACTAAATTAAATGCATTTTCATAATTCATAATTAATTTTATGACTCGGCAATAATATTTCGAAATTATTTTATTTTTTGCTTTATTGCAGTGTGCAAAAAGCAGCTTTCAGTGCTGTTAATCGCCGCGAGAGAATATTTTGCATTATTTTTAACAAGACAAAAAATGTATTTCATTGCGTTGATTATCTTTATAATTATGCGAGACACTTTTAGAACAATGCGCGAGAGTTATGGGAACCAAATGCGGCGCTAACTAGACAAAAAAAAGAAGCGAGAAAATAAAAAATAATAATAAATAACATTTTTTTTTTATTTAAAAAATAGTTATTTATAAAATATTTAAGCCCACAACAGATTGTATCTGGGCGCTATACAAATGTCAGAGTAAGAGAAAAATAAATAAATGAAAAAAGATTTATGCAGTCGCAGAGCCACAGAACTTTCACAGCGCTGAGTGAGGCAGACAGAGGGAGAGGGAAAGAGGGGGGGGGGAGAGAGAGAGACGGAGGAGCCTGCTACGTGAGACGCATGCGCATGCGTATTGACGACGGCGCATCTTACGCCGAAAGTAAAATTAGCTGCATTTCGCTACAGCCCAAGCCGTCTCCACTCATGGTGGGCGTGGCAGCTTTGCCATGACGCGAGCACGTAATTTGTGTCGCTGTAGGCAAAAGGCAAGCAGCAACGGAACTTCCACCAAAAAAAAACACAAAAAAGCGAATGTTAGTTATGAATATGAGTTGGAGTGAGGGTCTGGTCTCTCAGTGTTTGTATGGAAGAACTCTACGGCTGACCTTGCGCTAGAAAAATGTGTATTTTGTGGCTTGAAGTCGACAACTCATCGCTTCGTCTGCTTCTGCTTCTTCTTCTTGTTCACTTCACAGTTGGCGTTTTTTTTTTTTTGTTGATTTCAAATGGGCGAAAGCTTGAATGCCATTTTTGGTGGTTTTCACCCACGGTCGTCAAATGTGGCTTGGTGCTAAGCGATGAAAGCGCCGCTGACATTCAGTTTGCTGGCCATTCATCAAGTGCTGCAATTGAAATGCCCAACGCATTTTGACTTAGAAAACATACAATAATATAAAGCAAAGCAAATGTGCAAGGTACGCGCTGGCTTAACTCAAAGATAATCTGTCTAGGCAGATGAATGAATCAACTGAGAAGTGAGCAAGTGGAGGTATGTCTAGTTAAAGCTAAAGAGAACTCTGCTAGCAAGTCTTGCTAAAGGTAAACTTATGTCTCTTCGTGCATGAGCTGCCAGTAAAACGTTTCGGCTGAAACCATACAAACGTTCGAAGTGATTCTAGCTAGACTTAACGGTAAAGTAAAAGACTAGATAATGGCAGGGTAGAATCTAGCTGAAGTCAGAGAGAAGCAGCCAGTAAAACGTTTGAGAAAGACAAAAAGGAAAATGTACAACGAGAGAGAGATGAAGAGAGAGAGAGAGAGAGAGAGAGATAGAGCGATAGCTTAAGAAAGAGAAAGATAAAGAGAGAAATATAAAAGCTGAAAGAGACTAAAAAGGGTAAGAGAATGATTAAGAGTAAGAAAGCACGAGAGAAGCAGAAGGCAAAGAGAAAGATAATGACAGCAGAAAAGAGGAGAGAACCAGAGATAGACCGAATGAGACATAGAAAATGTGAAAAAGAAGGAAGAACAAGAAATAGATCAATAGATCGATAGATCGTCTAAAGAACTACACCATAAATTCTTATATTTTGCAATAAAAGGAACTATCAATCAATATACAAACAGAAGCCTGTGAAAACGTTTCATCTGCTGGCTTCTACAATTCCACAAAGTCTAGTAAAGGTAAAGGCACTCAGCCAAGAGGCACCCACGCCAGATCTATGCAAAAGTGGCTGAGCAACAACAACAACAACAGTCGAAGTCGCCCAAAAACCATTTTCCGTCCTGTACATTTGATATTAAAAACCATAAATAAAGCATAAACTTCTCTCTTGATATAAATAAGAAGAAAAGTCGTAAAACAAATTGAAATTTGTTGAGAGTGTTATGCGAGAAGTTTATGAACCTTAAAGAACTAGAAATAAGTAAGAATAAAATCTATGGCATTTGCCAAGGTACTAACTGCATGAATGCATATATATATATATATATAAGAGCAGCGCAACAAACTAAACAAGTTGAGCAAACGCTGCTGGACGGCGTACACGGCGTACACGTTAGAGCCTCCTGTCATAAAAAAGGAAAATAAGCCAATAAAAGAGCAAATCCCAATTATTGCAGCCAACCAAGGCAAGACACACGCACACGCACACGCACTCGCACACTAATGTAGTGAAATAATTTTCGTTAATCGAAAGTTGCGACGCACGTTTAACAACGCGAGGAACGCAGGGGCGACTTCGTTGCGCTCATAAAAAGACAATAAAAAAGTGACATTTTGGCCAAAAATACAGTTTTTGGGCTATAAAGAAAAGCAGGCAATGGCCAAGGCGAAGGCAAGCAAAGGCAAAAATGTCAACGGTCAGACGGTCAGACAAAAATCAAATCAGTGCCAAAGTGGAAACCGACAACAGCAACAGCATGGAACGAGGGCAAATGCCAAATGGCAATATTGACAATTTATTGTTGCTGCCAAGTTGAATTGGGAATCTTTATTTGGTGTCTTTTCGGGTGCCCACACACGCAACGTGTCCAACTGTCTCTCTGTTTGTATGTGCAGAAAAGTGCTTTATAAGTGCTGCTCCATCAATATCAAAACTTCAGCAAAACGAAAGTAGTTCTATGCGAGCCTATTAAATTGCTAAGTTCGGCTGCTGCTGCTCAAATGAAAACATAATTACATGGCCAACAACAACATTTTCCATAATGCTATGTCAACAGCCTGAGGCTAAGTCTGTCTACGTCGCTCCGTCTCACCTGTCCAACTGTCCCACATGTCGACACTGTCCAGTTTTGGTTCAGTTTTCAGTCCGTGTTTTGGCCAGGCGAATGTCACGCAGCACGACGCTTCGGCTGGCTTCATTAAAGCCGCATGAAGAAGACATAAAACTTAACTGAAGAAGATTTATTTAACAGTAACAAAAATTCGCAGAGCGGCGACAAAACTTTTGCTAGAATGCCAGCGGTCGACAGCTGAAAATGGCCAAGGTGAGCGAAAAGGTAACTGACTGCAAGATACTCTGTTGGCAAGTGAAATGAGGCAATAAATGTGAGATGAAGCAGAGAATATTGGATGTAAGTATTGATAGAGAGAGCATATGAGAAACAAGCAAGTGAGAGTAAAGGAAAAATAGTGTGAGAAAGAGAGACAAAGGAAGTAAAAGAAAGGGGAGACAGAGAAAGGAAGACAGAGGAAGGTAGACAGAGAAAGGAAGAGCGTAAGTGGGCTCAATTATATGGCCACAAGTGTACTGTAGAGCTCAGTTGCAATGTATGTTCATATATGAAGTGTGTCTAATAATATGACCAGCACTGTAAGTAGCGTAATTGCCTAATATCAAGCCAATAGATGTATACTAACTCTTAGCTAGCAAAGCAGCTCAACTCAAAAAGGTTCAAATGAAGTATGCCTATTTTTATTGCCACCACTGTTCATATACTTATTAGGGCAACATTTATTTCTATTACAGTGCCGCCTATGGTCCTGGCTACTTTAATATTCACATTGCTCATGCACAGCTCTTAGTCTATAACTTTTGATCACTAAGTGCAGATATACCCGCTTCAAGCCATGCTTAACAGGGCATAGCCAACTAGACTGCTCTTGTGGCCGTCAGCTTTCATGCGGTTTGGATTCTTTTGCGTTTGTTTTCTTGCCGTTGTTTATTGTTGTTGCTGTCTTTCTTTCTTTTGTAGCTATTTCTATTGTTCAAAACACTTTTTTTCTATTTCTAACTATTTTTCTTTTTATTGTTATTTAATTTCCGTGTCTGCATTAGAGTATAAAGTCTTAAAAATGTGAACGAAATGAAAGGAATTGTCTTGGCTAGCTAAATATTTGTGAAACATGTTGAACTTGTTTAACTTAGATTTATTTAAATATATAAATAAATAAACAAATGAATATGCTTCTGCTTAAGGCAGAGCATTTGCGCTTCGTTCTGGCTGCTTTTTGCTTGAATTCTTTTGATTACTTTGTTATTACGTGCTGACACTTTAAGCTGCGATGCTGTCGCCTGTTCGTGGATTTCAGTTTTATTTGTTGTTGTTCTTTTTGCCATTTTTTTTTTTTGTATTAATTTTTTTTTTTTTGTTTTCTAGGTCAATTCCGCAGACGGAAGCAGTTTGACCAGAATAAACTTTTTTCACTTTTGGCTTTTTGTATGCAGACACAAACACACACACACATGCACACACATACCGCTCGAGGCACTCCCAGTGGCAACACACACACATCGAGCGCATTTTTGCTAGGCGCTTTTGTTAGCGGCTTTTCTTAGCACATTATTTATGATGTCTTTTTTTTTCTCCTGCTATTTCGCGCACTTTCTTTGTCAAACTATTTTCGGATAGCAAAAAAAATTATATATTTATTAAATAGAATAAAAAAAAAGGTAGAAAAATAAAGGCAAAGAAATGCAAGCATAAAAGAGCATAAAACCTCTTGGCCAGAAAAGAAATGAGTTATATGGGACCTGAACAATAATTAACTTTGTTTGCGCGCTGCCATTGTGTGCGGCTTTGATTGAAAAAAAAGAGAAGAAGAATAAGAAGAAGAGAATCAACAATAAACACAAAACAAAATAGTTAATTTTTGTTGTTATCTATTCAAAGGGTGCCAGAGATTTGGCAGCGATTAAAGCCAAGTATCCCAAATTAATAAAAATGGCCAAAAAGAAACCAAGCAGAGAAATAAACAGACCAGAGCAAATCGAATCGCACTGCAGCATGGTGAGCTGGAAAAATCAATTGCCGCGCGAGAGCGAAACAAAAAAGAGCATAATAAAAACCCGAACAGTATGGCAAAAAGTATTTAAGAATGGGCCAGAATCGAATCAGCAGACTTAAGTTGCAAGAGAACGAGCTGGGGATACCCTGAAGTCGGAGCGAAATGGATTTCGTTTCCGCAGCTGAAGGAATATTTTCCGTCTTACTTTAGTTCAAGATCTATATTGAAAATCTTTAGATAAAAGTCGAACTCGTTATGTTTACTTGAGTCTTACTCCTAGTCTCTATCTTTCTCCCTTTAGCTCCCTGAGTTTAGTCTAGTTATCAGAGTGTAGCAGTCTGAGTCTAGTTCTTTGAGCCTGACTCTGCTATGCCCCTTCGATGCCTAAAAGGTTTGATATGGATAGCTCTTGTATCCTGTGACCAATACTTATTGAGGTGAACCTTAATATCGATTTTAATCGATTGCAAAGACTTAATACAACTTATCGATAACTTGAAACAAAGTAAATCTGTTGGGGCCAACTCTTCCCGTCTCTAGCTTTGATGGAGCATCGATTGCGTGTTGATTTCATACAGACGTAGGCAAATACAGACGGAACTATGGGCAAGGGAAAGACATATGGACGGACAGACATATTGATGCGTTGGCAGATAAACAGAGACACAGACAGAAAGACTGACATGAATGCTGATAAACACGCGTGCAGGCAAATATACAAACTGCACATAGATAGATATAGATTGATAAATAGATTGATAGTAGCTTGATTCATAGATGATAGATGGATTGATGATAGAATGCCTATTTGTTCGACAGTCGTAGACTTAGCGGACGAACAGACGAATAGATAGATCAATTAATAGGTAGAGAAATAGATTGATGGGTATACAGATAGATAGATAGATAAATAGATGCATTTAATCCAGATCTCGACTCATCTTCAGCTCTAATACTAGCCAGCTAGCACTGTAACACTCTCATATTCATACTCTTCCAATTAGTACAAACAACGAGCTACCTAGAGTCTCCCTCCCACACATATTTATTCTCCAACAAGTCCTTCTTCCGCCCCCACCATACATTTCCACGCCCATATTAAACCCAATTTCACTGCATGCTGTGTATACGAAAGTAATCAGCACAATTTAAGTGCCTGGCCGTATAAGAGCTCAGAGCCCGAGAGCCTGAAAGCTCAGCTCGGCTCAGCGCTGTCTGACTGCAGATGCTGTTCGCGCTCTTTATTTTTTTGAGGTCGAGCAAGAGAAGAAGCAAAAAATAAATAAAAAAAAAAAAACAAAAAAGAAAACACATTGACAAAATAATTAAATAATAGCCCTGGGGCGCAGTCAAGCGTTGCAGTTTGCAGAGGATGGAAGCAAAAAAAAAAACGAATAGAAACATATTTTCCTCTTGGAAAAGCCAAACAGCAACGGCAACGGCAACTGTTGCTGTTGTTGTAAATGGCCAATGTCCAAGCAGCAAAGCCGCTTGGCTTTCAAGAACGTAAAGATATATATATATATATACTATATATAGCTAAGGAAACATGAATAAATAAAATTAAATTCAGCATTGCCCACTTAAGAGATGAGCATGCAATTTTAAATGTGAATTAAAAGCCAAGTTGAAGCGCTGCTTATAGTGTGTTCACTGTAGCTCTAGAGCGTGAGCAACGGCAGCAGCTAGAGCTCAAGCTTGAGCTATAGCTATTGGAAAACCTCTAAACGAATCTTCAATTACAAAATTGATTACCATTGAAAATTGAAAATTAAGTACAGTTTTGAGTTTTCAGCATAATTGCAGTTGATTTCTGTTCTCTGTCTCTGTGTAGGCCTGGGCATGAGCGGCTTTTATAGAACTTGCCGTGTCATTAGAAGCAGCTTGATTAGGGGCCTGTGCCTCCGCCTCTGGCTCTAGCTATGTCTGTCTCTCTCTCTCTCTCTCTCTCTCTCTGTCTCTCTCTCTCTCTCTCTCTGTGTGTGCGTGTGTTTATTTGATTTTCCGATGGTACTATAAATGATTAAGTGAAAAAGACAAAGTCAATTGTATACCGACATTGCTTGGCCTCTAGAGAACCAATCAAGCTGAACGTCAGCTTAATTTCATTTAATGTTCAAGTAGCATAATACACAAACAACAACAACTTGGCCGACGTTGGCCAAGTTAAAAGCAATAGCGGCTAATAAATGAAAATGAAATGACTGAGCTAAAAATACCCTCTAATTAAGTACGTAACAGATATGCATGGGACAATTGTGTGGCAAAGTTAGGATAATTAAGTGGAGCTCTATCGATGGAGAGCTGGAAGCAAATGTATTTGGTTTGTTTAATTATCGATAACAGCTGGAAGGAAACGATTGACCATATATAGTGATAGATATAATAAATTCTTTAAGGTATTGCTAAGATTGAAGATACAAAGCCTAAATAACTTGCGATTCGATTAGGGACATGATTCAAAGATCTATCGATAACTCATGCATACAATCGATTAGCTATAACTTGAAGAAGAATCGAAACTTAATACCATCGATTTTCTATAATCCTAAAACTTACTCCTGGCTTTATAGAAATAATATTGAGCACTGCCTTTCAGCTGCTCAACCTATCGATAACTCAAGTAAGCAATCGATTTACAACAAACTCTAGCAATTACTGTTAAGCATTATCTTTCACAAATCAATAAGCAGACCCTACGATAATCGAATCCAGAGCTTAAAGTCTTAGCTTTCGGAGTTGATTAACACATCGATAACTAACATAAGCAATCGATTAACTAAGTCTAAGCCGTGCAGCTGTTAGGCAACACTATCTTACACATATAGTAAACATCTGCAAAGCTATTGTTATCAGTCCCATATCCACAATCTAAAGCCCAGCCCAACAGCTGCTGTACAACCCGACCATCAAACGGCATTCGGCATTCACAAATAGAACAGCTTAAAATCTCATCAAGTTATATTTTTTTTTTTAGCTTTTTCTACTTTTTAATTTACTCAAATATGCCTTTGTTAAAAAATATATTTAATATGCTGTGCTTAAGCCTCTCATTACAGGGTATTAGGCAGAATTACAGCCTAAAAGACGACAGCCAAGCAGCCAAGAAAAGAATCAAGCTGAAGCTGATGCTGAAGCTGAAGAAGCAGATAGCCAAAAGAGGCAAAACGCAAATTCGTTTTGCATTATTTCGATTCGTTTTGGGCTCGGATTCGATTTCGAGTTGAGCGGGCGGTTATTAGGGGAGGGGTGTGGTGCAGGGGCCGCCTTGCTTTTCTATTTGGTTCTATTTTGTCTGTTCTGTTGATTTGGTTTATCATCAATTTTATTGTCACTAGGCATTTACGAGCGATTATTTTAGTTGTTGGTTTTTATGGGCGCCATCGTTGTCCATTTGGTATTTTTTGTTGCTGTTGTTGTTATTGTTTATCGCTGCGCCTGTGCCTATGATTATCTGCTAGAGCCGCGACGGCCTAAAGCAGCTCTCGTTGACTCTTTGGTATATTTAATTTATAGTTAAATCCGAAATGCCGCCAAACAATTATGATTTATTGGTCAGAAGGTTATTGACCATTATGTTTCGCATACAGCTTGGCCAGCGCAATAGTTGTTGTTAAGATGTTGTTTCTGTCGCTGTTGCTGCTGTTGTTTATTCAATTGTTGATCAACACAATTATTGGCATAACGTTGACAATTGCATAGCTGCAGCCTGTCATAGATGTTGTCGTTGTCGTTGTTGCTGCTGCTGCTGCTGCGGCCAATAAATTTTCAGCGCTAAATGCATAAAATGTTTTACAAAGCCCAATTCAGGGCTATAAATCAAATTATTGCAACGCCCAGAGGCATTTAGGAATATATTTGCTTTTAAGGGCGGCAGTTGAGCAAACTGTCAGCCAAATAAATACCCTGTCTTTACTCTGTAAATATTTATAGTCTTTTAATGCCATATAATTAAGCATGATTAGCTAGAAGCGTAGCTTAAATAGCTATAAATAAATATGCAAATTAGTTTTTTGGCATGTGAAAATTATAGAAATCTATAAATAGAAAGAGATATTTATATATATATTTATATATGCCAAGAGTCTATAGACCCACGCTATCTATGTATTCCAGCTCCCCTCAGAAATCCTACACAGAAAAAAAAACGCAGCTTAATCAGAAGTGTTAAATGCCGCATGAGCTGGCAAATGTTCTTGCCTTCACATGACACACTTTTGCGTCGAGGCATCTCTCTCCTCAAGAGATGTGCAGCAACAGCAACAACAACAACAACAAGCAACATCTTGGCTTGGCAATTGTTGCGCATTTGTGCTTATGATACGTTAGCATATTTCTTTCTGTTCTGCTGCACTCACAGATTGCGGTTAAGCATGCGGCGGCAACAGCAACAACAGCAACAGCAACAGCAACAACAACTTCAACTTGTTGCTGGCAAGAACAACAGAAATGTGAGAACATATTTAAGGCCCGGCCCAAACACGCACAGTTGCATGAGAGACCGTCTCGAAACGGTAAAATGCGTGCGTCTCATGGGGCCAAGAGCATTGGGAATTATGATGCTGTATCTCTCTCCCTCTCTCTCTCTCTCTCTCTCTCTCTTTGCCTGCTGCAGTTGTTGTCGTCTGGCTGCCTGTCTGCTTGCATCCCGAAGAAATCGAGTCACATCGCGGCACACAAAGCGGGACAGTTGGAAACTTTTGCTTATTTAACTGTAACTGCCTTTCTTTGTGCTGACAACAACAGCAACTGCAACAACAACCAAAACAACAACAACGGCATTGGCTGCCACTTAGAACGGTCGGACGCTGCGCAGGCGCAGCTTCATTTCATTTTTCAACTGTCAATGGCAAGTGGCGGTCGTTGGCTCACTAGTTTACTGTAACAACAGCGGCGCAAGTGCAACAGCAACAGCAACAACAGCAATGGCAATAAGAAAAGCAGCAGCAACAGCCACAGGCAAAGCGGCAGCAACAGCAGCAGCAAGAGTAAGAGACGCAACAACAGAAGCAATAACTCCAGTAGCAGCAGCAACATCAGCAGTTACAGCAACAACAGCTCAAATTGTAGCAAACAGCAGCAGCAGCAGTATCCCCAGTAGCAACAGCAGCAGCAACATCAGTACTAATCGAAAACAGCAATAAGACTAGCAGCAATAGTAACAAAGACAGCAGCAGCAACAGGATCAGCAACAGCAACTACAGCAGCAACTACAGCAGCAGCAACAGCAATAGTAGCAGCAGTAGCAAGAAGAGCAACAACAGCAACAACATGAGCATCTACAGCAACAACAGCAACTGCATATATCACAGCAACAACAGCAATAGGAATAACAGCAATCATAGCTACAACTGCAACAGCAACAAGAGCAGCAACATATAGAGCAACAGCAACATTAACAGCAGCAACAACAGCAACAATAGTCACAGCAGCAACAGCAACAGCAACAACAGCAACAGTAGCAACATCAGCAGCTACAGAATCAGTTACAGCAACAACAGCAATAGCAATCAAAATACCTGCAACAACAATAACAGCAATAACAGCCGCAGCAAGCAGAACTGTAGCAATATTAGCAACAAGAGCAGCAACATTCACATCAGCTGCAGGTACAAACAGCAGCAGCAGCAACAACTGTTGCCCGCTTTAATAGCCGCCGCAGGTGAAGATTGTTAACTGTTACACTCTAGCTCTATACCTGTCTCTGCCTCTGCCTCTCACTCTTTACCATCTCCGACTCTTGCTCTTTCACTCAACTCTCTACCCACGCTCTTTACATCTCCCTCTGTTTATCTCACCAGCTTGTTATGATTGAACTGTAGCATCAATACAAGTGCATTTTCATCTGCTGCCTCAACGCTTATTCTTGCATCAAATGAAATCCATTCAACATTAAACTGCTGGCATTGATCTTGTTGCCGATGGCTGCTGCTGCTGCTCTTGTTGGCTGTCTGGCTGGCTGGCTGTGTGCATGTTTAACCAGCATTTAACTCAAGCCGCTTTACAATTTATGTGAGAGTCCAACAAGTCAGGCATGCCGCATGCAGACCTAAGCCTTTTAGGGTGCACGCAGTGCTCGCTGCCTCTCTCCATCTCCCGCTCGCTCTATTTGTGCTGCTCATTAGCATGTGGGTGCTGGCTGGCTGGCTGCTGATAATGATGACCAAGCTGTTTATGTCAATTTCGAGTTTCCTTAGAACTTTGCCGTTTTCTATTGTCGAGCTCACCTCTCCCTCTGCCTCCCCCTCCCGGCAACGTCAGCCGACGTTAGCACTTTTGCATTGTCTCAGCTCTAACGGTGCCTGCAACGGGGCGTAATTGAAATGTCAGCGAACAGGTCAAGTGAGCTGCACGCATTAACCGACAATTCAAATGCAACAAGAGACAGAGACTACGGAGGGAGAGCAAAGACCTCACTTTTGGCCAAAAATCCAATTATCCATGCATAGCCTTTCGATACTTTTGCCCAGTTGTTGCCGTTGTCGTTGCTGTTGGCCGATGTTGGTCGATGTTGGCCGATGTTGGTCAGGTCAACATGTTATTATTGACAAATGGAATTGTCAAAAATGAAAAATTAACTGACAAAATCAACAGTCAAAAACCAAGCGACGCTCGCCAGCCAATGACAATTGAAAATGTCAAAATTTTGCGAGCCCAACAGCAGCAGCGGCGGCAACACATCCACTCGAGGTAATGGGCAAAAACGAGCAACAAACACATTGCTGCCAGAAATCGCCAGAAATATGGGCGTAATGGTTCTGCCAGCCACGCCTACACCAATACCCATCTCCCTCACTACGCCATGTAACAAGCAGGCAACAAAAGTTGCGCGTGAATAACAGGCAACAAAATTGACACCAGCCAGCCAGCCAGCAGCAGCAGCAGCAGCAAAAGGCGCCGCAACAACAGCAACAGTTGCTGGCATTGGCTGTCGTCGCTGACCGTTGTGGACACTCGACGCGACATTTGAATGGCTGCCTGTGCCACCAGCCAGCAGCCACCAGCCACTGTCCCTGTTGTTGCTGCTGCTGTTGTTGTAGTTTTGGCAATAACCACTTGATAAATGATAAATTAATTGAGTACTATTGCCAAATGGCGCAGTCTTTTTTGCCATTGCCCTATGCAAAGCACTTTGATTCTCTTAACTGCACTGATATGATTAATGGAAATTGCAGCTCAACAGATTTCACGTGGCTTGTTAATGGACAAATTAGCCTCATTTAATTTATTATTCTAGGAAATTCTTTTTGACGATTTTCTAGGAAATTGTTTTCATAATTTTAATTTAGATTTTATTTAGTAATATTTTAAAAATAAAAAAAAAATAAATAAAAAAAATAAAAATAAAAAAAAAAAAAAAAATAAAAAAAAATAAAAATAAAATACAAAAAAAAATAAAAATAAAAAAATATAAATAAAAATATAAATAAAAAATATAAATAAAAAAATATAAATAAAAAAATAAAAATAAAAAAAAATAAAAATAAAAAAACTACAAATAAAAAAAATAAATAAAAATATTAAATTAACAAATAAAAATATTTAGTATATATATATTAAAATATTCAAATTATTTCTATAATTTCTACACAAAGAACTTCTGATAAAAAATAAATAAGAATCTCAGAGACAAAGAAGTTCTGGCAAAAATAATCTTAACAGATTTTTTTCCAGAAGTTCTTTTTTATATTTCAATATTTTTATTAAATTTTTTAATGACAGAACTAATATTTCTATTTATAAGCTAATATTAATTATAAGAAAAATATCTCTCAAACATAAAATTCAGAAATATTTATTTATTTTATTTCCAACTCCTTCTAAACTTCTCTACCCATCATATACCCTACCAAAAACTAAATCCTCCACACTTTTCATTTCATAGAGCATCCGCACTTCGTACACTCCCACTTCTTTTGGCAATTCATTAAATTTGGTGTTTGGGTGGCAACAAATTGCAATGCATTTCGCAAGTATTTTATGTTTTTTTTTCTTTTTCTTTATCTGCAGCAACGTTTTTGGCTGTGAGTCACAAGGACGTTTGCATGTAAATACAATCTAAATCTGTTTCTGTTGCAGTTGCCGTTGCCACACTTGGAGGCAACACGTTTTCGTATCACTTGTAATTAGTGAACAGGTAGTTGCAGTCAGGTGTACACTTTAGAGCAGAGCAGAGCGGAGCAGAAAAAAAGAACTACAGAACTAGCATTTCCGATGCAGCTAAAGTAGAGAAAGAGTTTTGCTTTTAAAGGGAGAAAGAGGGAGAAAGAGAGAGAGAGAGAGAGAGAGAGAGAGTATATAATTAGCTAGAGAGAACTAATGCAGCCAATGCAAAACTCTTTTAATCTGGCTTAAAGATTCTACCATTTAATTAAGCCTGAGTGGAAACGGCAAACGCATAAATAAGAAGTTAAGTTGCTTGTGTAAGGAGTATCCGACTGGGGTATACCGGGACGAGCAGCTTTTGGAACTACAGCCATCTTATAGATAACTGAACCAAAAGTCAATTAAAGATTTAAGATAGTTAATAGACAGAATACATCAAGAATACATCCTCCTACCTTCAGCCACGCCTCCTTCTGCCTGTTAACCTAAACTTTACACACAGCCTTTGCTGCTTTCCTAACTCTAACTCACAAAATTCTCAGCTCTCAACTTCTCTAAATGATGCGTAAAATTTCAATGCACAGACTTCAAATCTACGCGCTGAGCAAATTAAAACAAAGTCAAGGAAAGCAAAAGCAGCAAAAGCAAAAAAAAAAATATGTGATACGCAAATATTTGCATAACACTTCGTGTTTAGCAAATGCCAATGCAAAATATACACAGAGAGAGGGAGAAAGAGAGAGAGAGTGAGGGAGAGAGACAGAGAGAGAGACTCAGTCAGTCAGCACTTCTGTAATGTGGCTAAAACTTGCAGCAGCCAGCTGGCTAAATGTTGCTTATTTTCATCAATCGCACAGGCAGAAGGCGAGCAGGAAACGAGAGACAACAAAATCAACAGCAATGCTAAATTGTTTAATTGAATTTACCGCAGATGCGCTTAAGTTGGCAGTAATTTAGCAAAGCCATGTAGTATTTTCTAAATGTATCTCACAGATACATTTTGCAGCTGTATCTGCATGCCAGCCAGCCAGGCCAGGAACGTGCCAGCCAGCAGCATGGGCTCGATTGTCGTTTGCAATACAAATACAACAGAACAGACAGAACAACAACAGCAAAAGCAACAACAACAAGCAGTGGCAGCAGTGGCTGTGGCTCTGGCAGTGGCAGTGGCAGTGCCAATGGCAGCATTTGCAATGCAATGAAATGAAATGTATCTATAAGATACACTCGAAGCACACACATGTATCTATCAAGCGCAACGACAATGTCCGTGTATGCTGGCAAGTGTTTTCTTCCTGTAACTATGCATTCAATTGAAAATGGCAAAGAAAGTGCCTGGCTACTGCTGGCTGCTGCTACGACGGGTTCTAGATTTCTCCCGGGCCCAATTATGTTCAGCCTCAGCTTCTGCTTTCATTTCTCAATTGGTCACTTACTCCAGCCAGTGTTGCCAATTGTCAATTGCTCAATGCAGTTGATATTTAAGCTTAAGTTTTTTCCTATTTCTTATTCTTTGCTCACTTCAACTGGATGTCAAAGTTCGTTGCATTGCAACACACACACGAGCGGCTAATTAATTTGTTATTTTTTTTTTTTTTGCTCTTTCGAGTTTAGTTCATTAGCTGCGAAGCTTTATTCTATGCCAGCGAACATCATTAGTCAACATTGACAATTGCGATTGGGCAATTCTAGCTTCTAAGATATTTAGCAATATTCGAACTTATAATGAAAGGAACTTTTATCTAAAGATAGATGTTCACTGAGTTGTTTCAGACTCTGCCCTGTTTTTGCTTTGATTATTGTTTCTTTAGTGCCTTCAAATCATTAGCTTAATTAGCTGTTAAGTGCATGACCTACCGAGCAATGTTTTCTTTTATAAACTACTTCCAATCTGGCAATATTTCTAGCAAACTTGAGGAATGCTCGAAAAATCTTAACTAAAACTAACTATAACTTTAGAAACATGAGCCATTAGCCTTAGTTTATGAATCTTGTGTTAATTTAGCTATAAAATGCCAAATGTATAACTATTTAGCTTAACATATTCTGCATAGAAATGTCATACATTGCTCTTATCCCATAATTTCAGCCAGAGTACTCAACTACAGCCTCTTCCTCTCTCCAATACAGCAGCTCATCTGCAGCAGCGCCATCAACACAGAAGTTACCAAAACAGTTTCTTCCACAACCAGCGCTCTTAGCTTAAGAGAGCACTACTTCGAACGAACCATGCGCATGCGCAGCCGGCTTACATGCTCTTACGCACCAACTCTCTCTCTCTCTCTCTCTCTGCCTCGCTCTCGCTCTGTTTGTTATGCTCTTGTTTGGTCTGCCGGTTACACAGCGTTGCGTTGCGTCGCGTCGCTTCGTCTCGATCATCATCATCATTATTATGGCCACGATGATCATTCGCGCGAATGATGATCATCTTGACCATTTATGCGGTCGTGTCTTCGTACGTTTGTTTGCTGGCGTCTCTTTCGGCTTTGGGAGCTTCCAACTTTTCTTTCTTAGTTGGCTTGGAACTTCTTGGACTTGGACTTTCTTGCTTTCAGCATGCTTAAAAGTCTTTTGGAAGCGCCAAGACGACAGTCAGTACGCTTTGTGCGCTGCAAGCGTTTGGTACGTTGTAACGGAACTTCGATACTCAAATCAAAAAATTCAACAAAATAAATCAAAGCCGACCAAACAATACGTCAAAAAAAAACACAAGGATGCCCACAGCAAAAAGTGTGTGAAAACAATTTTTAAAAATTAAAAAAAAAATATATTAATAATATTAAAAATAAATAAATTTAACACTAATTGAAAGCAAGGCAAATAAATAAATACCTAAAAATATATACAGTTAATTGGAAATAAATAAAAATAGAGAAAAGCAGAAAAACAAAAAAAAAATTCAATAAAAAATAAATTAGAATCAAACGCGAATTGTTTTCGATCGAAATTGTTTATGGATTTGCTCGCATTTTGATTGTTTTATGCACGTTGCTGCAACAACTGCTGCCACAGCCACAGCCACAGCTGCCAGTGCCACAGCCACAGCTGCCAGTGCCACTGCCACTGCTGCTGCTTCACGTCGCGTCAACAGGTAAGCCTCGCATTCAGCCAGGATTAACTTTGCTTTAAACAAGCCAAAGCGACAGCCAAACACAGGCAGCTACTAGACAACAGCCAAAAGCGAAGTTGAGGGCGAGCTCCGTAACTCCTAGCCAAATCCCGTAACCAGAGTCCGGCGCAAATGCAGTTCAAGCCACTGCGACGAGTGTCGACAAAGCGGATTACTAAACAAATATTTACAAGCCTTCAATTATGTGTAGGTGTGGCAGTAGGTGTAGCCCTGTGTGTGTGTGTGTGTTATCCTTTTTGCATTGTTGCATATTATGCGCATATTTCATATTTGCTTTGCTGCTGCTGCTGCTGATAGCATATTTATTTTCAGGCGAGCAGCAACTGTTGCTGCCATTTGCCAGCTGCAATCAACACACAAACTCATTCTTTTTTTTTTGGGCAACAATGTAAGTTTATTGTGGCTGAAATAGTTAAAGGCACACAGGTGAAAAGAATGAAATGAAAACTTGTCTTTAATTAAAGAAAAGGAGCAAAGCAACAACAGCAACACATAAACAACTAAGAATCTTGCGCGTCGAGTGTTGCTGACCGTCAGATGCTTGTTCGTTGTGAGAGGAAAGTAGTTGAATTTTTATATAGAAATTTATGACTTTCGAGTAAGAGTTGTCTAGGAAGAGCAGGCTAACTTAGTTGACTATAATTAATTATTAATTAAATTGTTAGAAAATATAGCTTTGCTTAGGCCAATCTCTGGAGTAGCTGGCGTGAGACTCTTGGTACTCGAAAGATATGGAAAGAAGAGATAGAGAAGAAGAGATATTCTCTTGATTTGCCAAGCCACATTGGTACAACAACTTGAAGGCTTTATGTATAGCTAGAGCTAATCTATATATTATACTTCTACAATATATAATCTATAATAGAATACAATCTATAATAACTAGCTAAAGGCATCAGTATGCCCGAGCAGCTCAGCTATGGCTTTTGAGCTGAGCGCACTCTAGCCCACATATACTGCATAGTTCAAGAAAAACCTATATACTCGCCTTTATCATTTCCTGAACGAGCATTAAAACAAGTGCAGCAGCCCAACGAGCAGAAACGAGTAACACGCAGACACAACCACACACACACACACACGTAACTGGAAAACAAGTTAAAAATGCCTCAGCTACATTTGGTCAAGAAGTTTACAGAGCCAAACATAACCAAACAGTTAAGCAAAGCCAAGAACTGTAGAGTAGCTAGAACGGGAGAGACAGAGACAGAGAGAGAGGCAGAGAGAGAGAGAGAGACGTAGAGAGTTTTTCCTAAAACAGCTTTTGTGTGATTTTTAATGAACCGACTCGCACAGAACCTACTTGGCCAACTCCAGCCAATGCCCCAAAAATCCCAGTCAAAACACTAAAAACCCAAAGCTCGACTTTTCCCATAATATGACCATAGAGAGAGAGAGAGACAGAGAGAGAGAAGCAACTACTAAATCTATTATTATGAAAAGGCAGAACAAATAAGAGCAACAACAATGGGCAAAACATATTTATGCAAGCATTAACACAAGGCAAATCCTCTGTGGGCTGTGCTACGACTTGGGTAACAAAACTTAAGCCGACAGCAAGAATGCCTCAGCCAGAATATATATATACATATATATATATATCCACTGACATCTGAGTTACTTTCTAAATAGCATTTTACATTTAGCCAGCGAGATTTGTGCAGTTGCAGCAGCTACTGCTGCCAGCTACTGTTGCTACTGTTGCCGTTGTTCTTATTGCGGTTGTTGTTGCGGTTAAATAAATAAGGCAACGACGTGCTCATAGTTTAGCCACAGCTCAGCAAATAAGAAATTGCCACAGCAGAACAACAGCTTTTGCCACTGCTACGACTGCTGCTGCTGCTGTGATATTATAGATGCGTTCTGTATACGACTTTCCAACCCACTTCCTTTGCTGCTGCAGTTAATAATTGCCAGACAGTCAGTCAATTTGCTGCACATTAATCAACTCGAAACTCCAACTGCAACCGCTAGATAGCGGGCTCATCTGTAATTTGAGCACTCGCACGAGTATCGTTGCTGCAAGCTGTTGGCCAAAACGTGGCTGAGGCTTGGCTGAGGCAGCTAACTTGCACTTAGCCAAAATGCCAGCTGACCAAAGAGGCTCAGCTGTTTGTTAGCCGCCTCCATGACATAATAACCAGTCGCCTAGCATAGGTCAAAAGCTACAATTGCTGCACACCTTTTTAGACTTTCTATCTAATACGCAAATCAGCTAATACAATGGGCAAATATATATATATATATTATGAAATGCTGCTTAAAATTCCATGTGAACCTGTTATACAGAGAGAGAGAGTCAAATATAGAGAGACTATGCCATAATAACTGACGCAGTAACAGCAAACAAGCCAAGAGTTAAACATGTGAAGAGCATAATTGTTCAATTGTTTGGGCTAAGATGGGCAGGAGCCAGAGATGCTTACTGTTTGGAGTTATCTAACATAGATATAGATATAACTATATAAGCTAAGAAAACTATATAAAGTCAAGCAAGTTCTTAGAAGTTTGAAACTAGCTTCGGACTTCTAGCTGATTCCGCCTAAACTTAGTTCAAGCAAAGAATTTTGAAGGGCTTAAAGATCGATAACTTTGTCAATATATATATAAATGAATGAATGCCGAATCGATAGTAGAACTTTATACGATTCTAAATTGGTATACAACTCTGAAATCGGACAACGAATACCCGAGATATAGTCATGCAAAGTCGAGCTATGCTATACACAAAGACAGCTCTATGAACTTGTCTATACATGCTATATCGTACTATACAATGCCTATATCATATCAAATGTCATACTATATCAGACTATACCATACTGAATCATACTTGACACCAAGTCCTTAAGATGAGTGTAGATTAGGAAACAAAGGTTTATACATAAATATATTTGCTTTCTAGAATATCATACTGAAACCCGTAAGAAATTAAATTCGTCTTTTCTCTACAGCTCTCAATGCTTTTGCCTGAACAGTCAGCTCGACGAACATGAAGCCTCATCTGTGCCTCCACAGCAGCCTATTCTATGCCCAACTATAGTTCGATAAATGACGCAAAAAGACATTCAGAGTGAAGCTTTAGTTATCTCATATGCTTGGCTCATATCAGCCTTTATTAGGAATTCCCAAATTTGAGTGCATATAATTTGTAATCAAAAATGAAAATGATAGAATGAGAATGAGAGAATCAGAGAATGAGACGGCAAAATGAATATAGATTGCATTTGGCACAAATATTCGTGCGGCTGCTAATCAAAGATGACAGTCTGAATGGATATATAGGCCTAGACTTTTAATATGAACGTTTCAGTGTTTTCTTCTGCCTTGGTTTTTTTTCTCTTGTCTTCTCTTCTCTTTGTGTTGCCAACTTCCATTATTCCGAGCCAAGTTAAACAGCAAGAAGAAGATGGCTGCTGCTGCTGCTGCTGTTGCAGTTGCTATCGTCGTCGTCGTCGTCGTTGTCTTTGTCTCTTGGGCAGCAGGCAAATGGAGCAAGTTTTTGCAACAACTTCAACGGCAGGCAACAATTTTCGTTTTGTTAATTAAACGCAATTCTATTTATTAGCACTCACACACACAGCTGCAGAGATTGAGCCCCATTTAGATAGCTCTGCTTGTTGTATATAAGCGTAGAGAGCGTCTCAGCGTATATAATTGGCGAAAATTATTTAATTATTATTAAGTGCAGCTGGCGCCCAAACCAAAAGCTTTGCAGCACCAACAGCAGCCGAAGAAGTCTCTGCAGCTCCAAGTTGCAGCAACTTTTAACTTGCCACGTCTTGCCTCAAGTTCTGTTTGTTGTTTCTTATTATGCCCAGTATCAACTGATATGGGGTATGATGTATGTAGTAGGCTGATACGAGATTCTTAGATATGAATGTTGTATTCTTGATTAGGCCGACTGGTTCGTATTTTCCTCAATCTGCTTCTTTGTTTTTCTGTCAATCTCGAGAACTACAAAAGCTAATGACTTGCAATTTGGAATATATATTCCTGAATAACATAGGCTAAAGAATTTTAATACTTTTTTCTAATATCTCAACTTATCTTCTTAATATCTATAAATATCGGGTTATTATTTACGGGTTTTCAGCACTACTCGAATACTATTAAAGCTAGAGACAACAAGTTTAGATATAAGCATAAGTTCTCATAGTAGATTCAAGAGATTTCATGACTCATCTCATCTTCCATCTCACGTTTCTTGTAAAATTCAAGTATAAATCTTGTTTCAAACTGCACAATCTTGTACTCAGGCACATGCACAGCTTTGATTAACAAGTTCATGCCCTGAAAATTGTATTAAGCTCAATACACCCAGAACCATAGTTCAATCAGTCAGTTTCTTACAACAGTAGTCACAGCATCTACTAGTCGTGCATGCCCTAGTCTCGCGCATTCTTTCTATTAGCCACATCCATTTACCACCAAATTCAGGATATCTTCCCGTCTAGCACTCCCTTTTATTTATTTCGTTTATTTGCTTGGTAAAGTTTTGCTACGCCAGCTTCTGGCTGCTTCTGGCTGTCTTCTCGCCAGCCTTTTTTCGGCTGTTTCTGGCTGTTTTCTTCATCTGCTTCTTATATTGCATTTCCAATGCCATAATTAGGCAAAATCTAATTTAGCAATCGCACGCTCCGCATATATGCAAACAGCAAACTTCCAGCTTCGCATCGAACAATGATGATGCACTGACAACCCAAATTATATATATATATATATGCATATATATATATAGTTTTTTTTCTCTGGCTGTGTGTGGGTGGCTGTTGTTGGATTTTATGGTTTTGGATGTTGGCTTTTTGGGTTTACCACCCGCCGTTCGCTGAGTGCCATGTAATTAATTTGTGGCGCGCATTGTTGTTGACAGATGAACGTGGCAGCCAGTTGCCTCTGCCTCTGCCTCTGCTGCTGCCACTGCTTCTGCTTCTGCCTCTGCTGCTGCTGCTGCTGTTGCATTTGCCGCTGCTGCTGTTTGTTAACTTGATTAATTAAAATGCAGCAGCTTTTAATAGCATGGCGTGCACATTTGCCATAAGTTTTGTTATGCGCCAGTTTATCTAGCTGCTTATGCAATGCACACTGTCTTCCACTCTTAGCTCATCGCCTAAGCACTGATTTCAAATACAAATCAGAATGATTTTGGCAGCAATGCAGTCAAGTCAAGTCAAGTTGAACTTCAGTCTAAGCAACTGACACGCAGCGCAAAGGCCAACAGCTTGTGGGAGGTTAATGGTTGTAGCATCGATAACATTTTACATCCGCCTCAAGATAGGGCAGTTAACCTACTCCAGAAACAGTCGAGAAGTCCTGATTAACTTGACTTGATTAGAGTCAAAGGCTAGCTGGTAATTCGATGTAGAAGATTTAGCTTAAGTTTGCGAATATCTTATATTGATTGGAAAGCTTAAGTTTGCGAATATCTTATATTGATTGGAAAGAGTAATATTTCAATGATGTTCAATATATCATATTATGAATATCCTTTCGTATGATACAATTCCAGTTGAAGAACCCAACAGAATGCAGCAAATTTGTCTTATATAAAGTCTCATATCACAATTAGTTTCTTCACAAGCTAACACTTCATTTCAATAAAGATTCAGCTCGAAACTCTAAGATAAGTTTCTCAAAAACACACGCCAACTGCATTTCATATTATAACTCAAGAGTTATATTTCACGCGCAGTGCAAACAGAATTTATTTTTATTAAAATTCAAACTTTTGGGGCATGCCTGACTGCAGAATATGCGGTAAAAATAAATAAAACCAGCTGAATTTAGAGTTTCTGCTGAGCAGATCGTATTAGGTATAGATCTATATCTAGAGTAGATCAACACTCAGTTGCCTTATGTCAAAAATCTTTATAATTTATCATGGCAGCATATATATCAGGGGTATATATTCAATCTCAACTCTTTAAGCTGCCATAGCCACACAGCCTAACCACTCTCTTGCTCATTGTTCTGAGCGAGCATCAAATTGCCGCACTTTTGCATAGTTTTCATCAAAATTCTAGTTGGCCATAATAAAAAAGAGCCAAGAAGCGGCTGCTGCTGATGTAGATTGCAGCACAAAATGTTGACGTGTTGCACGTCAGTGGCAGCAATGAAAGTACGTTTGGTTGCACACTTTTTGGGCGCACATGACACACACACACACACACAGAGGTTAATTTGAAAGCATCTAAGTTTTTGATGTGCCCGGGCGCCAAGCCGAGAAGACGCCAAAAAGAGCCAAAGCTAAAGCAATAGCTGTTGCTGCTGCTGCTGCTGCTGTTGGCTGACGTTGACTTGTGGCCAACTTGGCTGGCAAACATGACAAACACACACACACACACTCACACACACACGCTAGAGCAGCTAACAGTCAACGTGTCACATGTCATGGGAACTTTTTAGGCGACAGCCAAGCCAAAGCCAAAGCAAAGAGCAGCAACAAAAATCAAGTTGTGAAATCATGGGAGTGAAATATTTTACTTTGTTCATTGCACATTTATTAATAAAGATTTTTGTATTCCAATGCTTGCATGCTGCCAATTTATTTTCAATTCTCTATTCTATATATATATCTAAAATAATTCATGCGCATCTGTGTTAATATTATGCTGTTCCTTGTGGCTGTCAGACACACGATTGGCTTAACCCTTATTCGAACCCCTTGAACCAATTGTGTTCGCCGTTTTTATTGTGGCCGCATGACTTTGAACTCTTGACACATTTGCCACTTGGCTGTCATAGTTGTTGCTGTTCGACTAAAACAAGGGGTAATAGGTCACTGGGGAATTTATGCTTAACCAAAAGGGGCCAACACATGTGCCACATACATTTTTCATGCCCCGCCAGCCAGCCCAGCTGCTGCTGCAGCAGCTACTCCTACTCCTGCTCCGCTTGCTGTAACCTTTTTGCTCAACTTCCACCTAACATGCGACCTTCAATATCTGACAACAGCAACAACAACAACTACAACAACAATTATGCCACACTAAATTATGTTATTAAGCCGATTTAAACGCAGCTCATGAGTTGTTTGTTTTCAGTTTCTTTTTTTCTTCTTGTATCTGTTATAATTTTCATTCGCTACAATTGATTTTTAATTTTTAATTTATAACATTTGTATTGCGGCTGCTGGCACGAAAAAAAACGCGAATTTCATTGAAAATAAAATTATTGATACAAGCATAGTAACATTGTGCTATATCATTTATATATAAAAATGTATGTTATACCCCTTAAAACAAAGGGCAGTTGAGAATATTGGCTTAAAATGTGACGGTGGCAGATATGAGAGACATTTTATTAGGATACAATATCGAAGCTAAGATCTATTTATTTGCGGATGTCTGCCTGTTACTCTTGGGGCTTAGTATATAGATACATTTAGCATATATCTATATCTTAAGCCTTGCACAATTTCCTGTAGGAAATGCATGCTTTGCCCAAGCCCAAGCTCTAGTCAGTCACTCCCGTCTAAAGCACTTTTATACATGTACTAGGTATCTCCAAGTCCAGCACTCCCAACTGGAGTACTTTAATGCCTTGGCTAAGCTGTTTAGAGTATCTTCTTGTGAGTCATATTCAACATTTCATTTATAACACATATGTAATTATAGTAGTACTCAATTCCAGTCACTCCCGCCTGTAGTAAATTGATGCCTCTGCCAGGTATCTCCAAGTCGATCACTCCCAGCTGAAGTACTTGTGTGCTTTGAACAGCAACTGGCTACGCTGTTCAGACTGTCTTCTAGTCAGGCATTCTGTATATATCATTTATAAACTATATAAAGGTATGATACATGCAACATCAACTCTCCACTTTGTTCAGGGTATTTGCTAGTCAGGCATTCCCTGCATTTCCTTTATACTATATACTTTTATTGCAGCAGCAGCTCTCCACGTTATTCAGGCTGTCTACTAGGCAGGCAGCACATCAACTCTCCACTTTGTTCAGGGTATTTGCTAGTCAGCCACTCCCTTCACTTCACTTGTAACATAATATAAATAACTACAGTATTTTTTGCACATTTTTCACAATTTTGTGTGACGCTTGTTTATCACATTTTTATGCAATCACTTTCACAATCCATCAAAGGGCTCAGCAGCACAATAAACAAATTGAAATTCCCAACAGCTAAATACAATTAATCATTGTAATTGCAGTTGTAGTTGTTGATAAATATATATATATAAATGTGTGTATATAGTTATAAGTTACTCATTTAATAAGCTGTAATAATAATAATTTTTTAACAGCATTAATTAAGCATTTTTTTTTCTTTCTCCTCGCCGTTGTTCAACGACTGCAAGTCAGAGATAACATAAATGCCGTGTGATTAATTTTGTAGCTGTGCAGTTAAAACATATTCAAAAAATGCTTTCAGCGTACATCATCATCATAGGCATCATCATCATCGTCATCATTCTCATCATTATCGGCTTCTGCCACTTATTCAGCCACATCATGAAATTCATGGCTCAATCGGCGCTCGAGTGCGCTTTTCCTTCTTCCTTCGCACCATGTCCGGCGGCAACAATATGCCAAGCTAAATGCTCGAGCGCTGTCCATAATCCATTAGAAAAAGCAGCAAATTATGATTTATTGCAGCTAAAAATGTACCAGCCAATGGAGAGGGCGCTGTGGGCGTGTGCCCTGAAAGCCGCAAACTGTGCGCTCCAAAGTATGCAGCGCCAGCACCAGCACCAGCACCAGCGCCAGCACCAGCGCCAGCAGCAGCAGCAAAAGTCTTGAACACACATTTTCTATGCGAGCGCTAAAATTAGTAAAAGCCAAACAGAGCAAAAGGCAACAAAAAAGGCAAATGTGAACCTTGTGGGCGGCTGTAAGCGACTGAAGCATGCTCTGTTGGCAGTTGATTAAGAGATGGAAGGAGTGGAGGAGAGAGGATTTGATATAGACTAATATAGATGCTGGTTGAGATAGATATAGACTTAGATTTGGAGACACTTATGGATGTGGATATGGATATGGACATGGATATATAGATAAGGATATAGCTATAGGTAGATGGATATATAACATAGATTAGATCTAGGATATATAGCATAGATCTAGATATAGCATATATAGCATAGATCTAGATCTAGGATATATAGGATATATAGCACAGATCTAGCTATATATTGGTATTCTTATATATATGGATATGTAACATGGAACTAGGATATATAGCATAGATCTATATCTAGTATATATACCATATATCTAGCTGAAAGTATATGGATGTGGATATGGATATGGACATGGATATATAGATAAGCATATAGCTATATGTATATGGATATATAACATAGAACTAGATCGAGGATATATAGCATAGATCTAGATCTAGCAAATATAGCCTATATCTAGCTAAAGGTAAATGGATATATAGCATAAGTCTAGCTATAGATTGGTATTCTTATATATGCAATATGCAGACAAAGATATATTAGTAAATATGTATAATCCCTTATATTCGAGTGGTATTCCAAGATCAGATTAAATCTGAAGTGATGCATGTCCTTAGTTGAACATGTCTAAGTGTGAATATGAAACCTAAAACATCTTGTTAAACTCTTGCTATCAAACAATGCCTGTGTCATAAGTTTACTTGCAGACAAACTAGCTGTTAAACTAGCTGTTAAACTTCCTGTCAAACTAGTTCTCAACTGGCTGTCAACGTTTGCATTATTCTAGCTCTTAAACCATCAGTTAAGCTTGAATGTAAAGATACCTATATAGATATACTATATAGAAAGATAGATAGTTTTCTATTTGATTTTAGTCAAGGCTCATAGAGAGCCATACATAATACTTGTCAAACTGTAGCTTTCAAACTGCATCAATCAAAGTTTGACTTTAGAATATATTGAAGACAAGATATTTTCATACCTTTTTGCCTCTATCTCAAGAGATCTTAAGAGAAACTTAACTATGGCTTAACTGCAAAGATTGTGCACATAAATTCGAATAGCTTAGGGTATATACATGTATCTTCATGTTAAGATTGATCTCAAATTTCTTGGCAACATAGCAAATCCACCAATATTTGTCAACCACAACCTATATACCCCATTAGCACACACTCCACACACACACACCCATACACAAACAGAAAGCGCATTGTAAACTTTGCCTCGTAAAAAGAAAGAGTATACTCACTCGCCTAACATCTAAATGTAAAAATCTTGTAACTTATTTATGGCCCTGCAACTTTTGCAACTTGAAATGTTGTTTGTTTTTGTTGCTGCTGTTGTTGTTGTTTTCTGGTTGTTGTTGCGGCACAAAGTTAAGTATACGCCGCATTTGACCGCCATTGCACATGGCCCCCCCAATTAATGCTCTATTTATGAGAAGACCAGCCCAGCCCAGCCCAGCCCAGTACAGCCCTGCCCATACACAAAATAAAACCTTAAATACCAAAGGTCACACGAATGATGGCTCAATTATACGCATGAGTAATATGCGTGTCTTCTGCTGCTTCTTCAACTTCTTCTGCTACGTCCATTTGGTCATGATTGTTGTGCATTAAGTTTTACGCCTAATGAGCAACAAATTGGGCCAAGTTTTTGGTCAAAGCTGAGAGAGAAGACGAAGAAGAAGAAAAAACCCCGCACAATTGCGTTATGCAGCTCAAGCTGAAAATTCAAGCTGCAGCAATCATTCATTCTTCCATTCCCTCAATACACACACACACACACACACACAACATTCATTCACATGATGCTCATTGGCTTATTTACAGTTCTGCTCGAGCTAACCAAATGCCACTTTAGTTAATAACTTTGACCGCAATACCAAAGAGCAACAGCCATTAGCATATGCTTAGCACCAGAACCAAATTCCGACAACAAATAAATAGAAAATAACAGCTGATGGAGAAAAAAAATACTAAATGTCGAGAAACCAGTTCCATGTTCAATTTTTGACAATAGGAATTAGAACTTAGCGTTAACTCGCAACCGTTAAATGGGTCATCAGAAATAAAAAAAAATCTTGGCCATTGATGGGTTTTATCAATAGAAAAGAAGAAGTTCTTAATAGCATATATATATATCTTACATAAACTACTTTTTGGGTGTAGCTCTTAGAAACTCGATCAAATATAGATAAACGACAATTTTTGTCGGGTAATTTATAGCCTTGTTATAGATAGTTCCAGTTGCTTATAAATATTTTTGGTATATATTAATTATACCTCAATTGCCTTTATAATCATTATTAAGTAGAGCGGGACCAGCTTTTGAATGCACTTCATGCGAATCTAAAACTATTTAGGTAAGGGTATATTCTAGTCAGTCACATGCATATCTCTTACATATGGTAAGCGTATATTATAAGCAGAAATATACAAATATATGTAGGTGAGGGTATATTCTAATCATATACACATATATGTAGGTAAAAGTATTTTCTAGTCATAGGTAAGGATAAATTCTAGTCAGTCAAATGCATATGTCTTGCCTACTCTTGCCTACATATGTAAGAGCATATTCTAGTCTAGTGATATACAGATTTAGGTAGATAAGAGTATTGTCTAGTCAGTCATATACATATATATGTAGGTAAAGGTATATTCTAGTCAGTCATATGCGGATAAATGTACCAAATGGCTTTTGAACTACTGAAACTGCCAGCATTATCTGACATTTTGCCTATAAACTCTCATTGAATGTCTTTAAACCTCAATGAGATATAGTCTTGATATAGATATTGCTGAAGTAGCTTAAGACTCGAATACAGCAAGTCAATGTCAAGGTTTAACTTCGTTTTAAAGAGTGCTTTTATGGATGACCAAATTTAGCTAGATTGTGTAATAGATTTGCTGAAGATAAAGTCTATGAAGATTGCTTCTATAGATAAAAAGATGGATGAAAGAAAATGAGATATAAAGATAGAAAGACTTAATTTATGTAAATGAATTCGAAATTTAGAATAATTTTCAAGCTAAACTTGAAGCTAAAAATGTTTAGTAAAATTTTTAAAAATTAATATTTATTTCTATAACTAAATATTCATGATAAATAAATATTTTATATGAGATATTTTTCATATTTCTTATAATTTCCCATTCCCCACTCCGAGACATTCAGTTCGGAATCATTTCTCCATCTTACTCAGACTTTACAGTGAATATATTAGCCATTTCTCGGTTATAGCCATGCTCCACTGTACTTTTTCCTAGCCACATTAATCTAGGTTACTTTTGCATATTTCACACGCTTTTTTTCTCCCATTCCGCATAAATTGAAAGAGAAATAACAAGAAGAACGCAACTAATTAGAGGTGTGAAGAATGCAACGAGAAATGAGCACGCACCGCGCACAGGTGTCTGTGGAGCGATACAGGTGTAGCTGTGTATCTTGATCTTCAGCGTGTGTGAAATTGAATGAGTCGGAGTCGACAAAGGCGAAAGGCGCATAATAAACCATAATGACAAAATTACTATATTTAGTATGCGAAAAATCGGTCAAAGTGTCAGTAGGTTGTCAGCGGTAGCGGCAGTTGCCTTCATTAGCACCACACACACACACTCGCACACACACACACACACAGTCCACTCCAGACTGCGCGCATCGGCTTTTGCTCTCACTTTAGCCAAATAACGTCTGCGACATTCGCATGATATTGCAGAAAAATACATTTTTTGCTTTTTGGCATTAACTTCTTTTCACCTGAAGATCAGGTAGCCGCCGCCGGCCAGTGTCTGCGGCCCGCATCAAAATCTCTTCAGCACGATTTATGAGAGCCTCTATTCCCCCAATCCTATTTCTAGCCAAGCAACTTTCATTTTTGCTGCCCATAGAATATCAAATATAGACAAATGCTTGATGGATTAGTAAAGAAGACGAAGAAGAAGAAGATGCAGAAACAGAAGCTGAAGCGTATCAATACTTAATTCGCATGTGTGTGTGAGTGAGTGACTGCCAGCCAGCCTCTCCATATGTATGTGTGTGTGTGTGTGTGTCTGTTTTTATGGCACTTTATTTAGTCCGCTTTGTGCACTTGACTCGCCGCAGCGCAGCCTCAATGCCTGCAGCTCAAGTGTTCTGTGTTGTCTAGTGTATTTTGACGCGCTTACAAGTGTGTGTGCATGTGTGTGTGTGTATGGGCGCTTCAGCGTGTCTGAAGTGCGGCAATTACCAGAGAGCGAGACGGCATGCTGTCGCTCTTGTCAATCAAATTTGTGCGGAGGCGACAAACTTAAGCACAAAGCGCGCTGATCGCCAACAATGCCAGCGTGTAGCACAGTGTAAATTATGCCCAACAACAACAACGAAGCTGTTGATTCTGATTCTTCTTTTTTTTCGTGTCTTTTGGTTAACGTTATAAAAATTGAAAGCTACGCATTCATTCAGGTGACCCACATTTGCAGCAGCAGGCAGCAGCTGCTTGTTTGGCATGTTTCCCATGTTCTTAGCTCCAAAAATCTGTCGATGTTCGACCAGAGCCAAAACAACAGCAACAACAGCTATAAGAGCAGCATTAACAGCAACAAGAAGAAGAAGAAGAAGAAGAAGAACCGCTACTGCTATGAGCAGGCAGGCCAGTTTTTTTACGCCGTTTGTTGCTCTTTGATGCTCTTCTTTCAGAATTCTTTGCTTTTTGCTATACACGCTTGCGGCGGGTATGATGTGCGGAAACATGATACGTAACAGAGAGTAATGAGAGGGGCAATATAACATAAAAAAAATACAAATAAAATAATAAATGTTTTTAAATATTAAAATATCAAATATTAGTAAAAATAATAATCAAAATAATATAATTAATAATTATAATTATACATATTTTAATAAATTGTTAAACTTATTTATTATTGTTCAGTATAATATAATATAAAACCAAAAATAATTTATATACACATACATATATACACATATAAACCCACTTCACGCTTACAGGGTATTCATCCCGCGACCCTCTCAGCTTCAGCTTTAATTCTTTTCTTTTCGACATGAAATCAATCTCTTTCTCGCTCGCTCTCCCTCTCACTTTGCCTACAGCCCGCGCTGCGTGCACAATTTCGTGCGCATTGTCGCTCCCCCCTCCCTCTCTTTTACACAATTTTTTCTCTTTTACTTTTTGGCTGCCTATTTTTTTTTTTTGCACGCTTACCCGTCTGGAATTTTAAATAATACATTTGACGCTTTCATTTTAGCTAAAATGCCGCGAGGCAAACGCAATTTTATTAACGCCTACCTCTTATACTCTTTCGTTTCCATTCCTATTTGTGTTTGGCACTTATTTTTGTCTCGCTCGCTCGCCCGACCGTCCAAATGTCATCATTAACTTTTGGCCATTTTTCCATTGAACTTCAATTAGCCACGGCCAGAGCAGCACTCACATTTTGCGCCAAAGGCTTTTCACTTTTGACTCGTTTTGAAAGTGTCGCAATTACAACTGTAATTGGCATAAAAATTGAAATTGAAGAAGGGCTGCTAATTTTTCTCACTTGTCGCGAATTCGCTACGCTTTTCATTAACCACACACGCACACACATACATACATATGTATACATTTGATTCCTCAATTTGCACTTATTTAAATTTAATTTCTCTTTTATTTCATTTTAGGCAGATGCACGAAATGTTTGACATGCTAAACAATTAGCTCGAAACGGTAAGTCAATACTGAAAGTAAGAAGAGAGTGCGGAGGAGATGGACAAAGAAAGAGTTAATATTCTAGCTCGCAAGCAAGCTGGTCACACTGACACAAGAGAGCAGCAGATCACGCTCTTTCGTCAAGTTTTAAGCAGTTGCCTGATGCTAGCTCTCTCCCACACACAGGGTCATTGCAGCTCTCGTTAATATTTGAATTTAATGAGCTGCATTAAATATATTGGCATTTGTAGTGCAACTCATTAGCTTAGTAAACTAAACTAAATAAATAGACTATGGTTAATTACAGCAGAATAAATGAAATGGTTGATTGCATATATATAATTAATTGCTAGTTACTAAAGGGTTAATCGCGCGCTTTCGTTAAATTGCTGCTTACTTACATGCATATGTATGTATGTGTGTGTATGCGTAAGTGCTTTGAGTAAGCAAAGCAAATCAAATGTAAATCGTCCATCTCGCTCGAACGCTCGAGGTTGGATTGCTGTGTTGATCGAGCCTGAAAGGGACCTGAGCACGTGCAAAGTTTGAGCTATGTGTCCTATGTAATTGAGTGAGCTTGTGCTTGTGTGAGCGAGCGAGAAAGTAGATGCATGCAGTTGGCTGAGCAAGTAGCAGTGTGAGCGAGTGAGCAAGTAGCTGAAGAGATGAGCGAGGGTTAGGTTACTAATTGAGTGCAAAAGGCGCATCAATTGCTGTGACGTCACAGCAGCTATTTGAATTCAACAATTAAAATTTGAAAATATATTTAAATACTTTAAAATCGAAAATTCGCTTTTAAATGCCATTGCTGGGAATTTAGGTAATTGGCTCCAACTATACATATCGTTATATATGTATATAAATAAAATTTAGTTGCCAAAAATACAAAAATAAAAGAAATTCTTTCCATTTCTGAAACCATTTTCGTTGCCAACTTATTTTTATTGAAATTTTGGCCCACAAAATTATTGGCAAAAAAGGAGAGAAAGGAAAAGAACAAATAAAGGAATGAAAGCAATCGACATGCCACGCCCACTCCCCTCTGGCGCAAGCAAATTGGAATGCATGTAGGATATATACACATATATATATATATATATATATCTACTATATATAGATGCCAAAATATATTTGTTTTATTGAGCTTTTAAGCCGCTCAAAGTATCGAGTACTTTGCGCTGAGAATCGCGTAGAGCAGCTCTAAGTGCAGACAGATCGAGCAGCTGTAATGTGAATACCCTGTGTAGGCATGTGCAAAGAGGGTATATAGGAGAGATGTGACAGAGAGAAAAATAGGTATAAATATGAGATTTTATATGAGACTTATCTGATTATATAATTAAATCCAGCTCGATTGGGATTTATCTAACTATTTCTAGGGTATTTGTTAGTCTAGCAACTTTGGTAGTTTTATAAAAACTTTTCCATTTTGTAGATTAGACCTAGCCCGATTTTAACCATTGAGAATTTATTTATTTAACATTTTCTAGGGTATCTGCTAGTCTATCAGTATTGATATCTATCAAAATACTTTTCTACTTTGAAGCTTAGCTTTAACCCACTTCCCAAACACAAAAAGCATCTAGAATTAATTTGTTTAACATTTTCTAGGGTACATTTTGGTCTATCAGTATTCATAAAATATTTAAAAACATTTCTCTTTTGAAGCTTAGCTTTAGCTCAATTTTCCATACCAAGAATCATCTTAATGTAATTTATTTCACAATTTCTAGGGTATCTGCTAGTCTATCAGTACGTTTAGGCTTAGTTCCCACTTGCTACTTAGCCATTACATGGCTGTAAAAGCTCCTGGGCATAGAATCCGAGATACATTTCCTTGGATATATATATATATATATATCTATATCCATATACATATATAATTATATCTATATATATATCTGTGTAGATATCATATCATATATTATACATAATTCTATATAGAGTGAACTTCTCTAATGTCCACTCACTCTAATATCACTCTAATATCCACTCCAGCCCTATTCCCTTTCATTCGATTGCCAATTTCAAGTGTTGGTAAACGCATTTCGGGCAACTCTCAAATTGGAAGCGTCGATTACCAAATTATCGATATACGATTGCAGTGCTTCAATGCGAACGGCACTTGAATGTAAATTAGCTGGAATTTTCAGCGATTTATGAAACAAAATTTCACAATTTCGCAATATTCGCAGCTTTTGCTAGAAATTTATTTGCGGTTGTTCTCTCTCTCTCTCTCTCTCTCTCTCTCTCTCGCCCTCTCTCTCTCTCTGTGCTGTGGCTAATTCAACAAATCAGTGGCATTCCGTATGCATATTTAAGCCATATTGACATTGAGTGCTGAAATAACAGCAGAAAAAAGGGCGGAAAAAAAACAGTTGGAATATGGAATCGGAATCGGAATAAATGGGAAAATTTACTAACGAACTGTTCGATTTTAGATTTGTGTTGATGGACAAACAGGATGAATAAAAATTTGCATGTAAACAGAGCGGAGAGAAAATAGAGGAAGTGAACGACGCAGAGATACGCTGTAAATGGGTGGAAATAATAGAAAAATATAGAAGAAACTTGGCATACAAATTGTTAAATATAAAAAATTAATAATATAAATAAAAGTTACAAACTTACTCAGCATACATTGTAGACTATACCAACGAGCAGATACTCTGTAAATAAATTTTAAAATATATATATATAGAGAAAAAATACTTTTAGGATAGAGAAAATGCAATTTTTAGACTTAATAGATAGAAATCAAAGCAAAATAACTAACTCGACCAACGCATACTCTGTAAAAGAGCTCAACCGCTAGATACTCCTTAAATAGTAACAAAAATCCATGCAAAAAACTATAGTAAATATTTGAAAGATTGAAATGAGCTATAATATATAATATTCAATAGAACTCAACGATAAGATACCCTGTAGTACTGCTCAGCTGATAGATACTCTGTGAGACAATATAGTTCTTGGATAAGCAAATATGAAGTCTACAAAAATATATCTCGACTGTATATACTCGACTGCGAGATGCTCTGTAGACGGGCAGTAAAAAACATCTAGGAAACATTAAGCTATCATTGGGCAGAAATGAAGAAGAAAAGCGTGAAGAAAATTTTTAAACGCTAAACAAAAATTAAGGAAGAAACGTATAAGACGAAGAGATACTCTGTAAAAAAATCGAGCTAAAATAAAATAAAATAAATAATAAATATAGCAAAAAAACTCAATTTTATATAGATAAACAAACAGCTGCACTCTCGCCCAATTACAGGGTATTCCAGGCACGGTCAGGCTGCATGGGTGTGTGTGCTGTTTTTGGCTAATGAAGCTATTAGTGTTGGCCTTGTTATTGACCATTCATCGTTAAACTCAACTGTTTTTACTTTTTGTATCTTTTCTCCTCTTTTTTCTTCTCTTTATTTTTTTTTTTTTGCCTTATGAAAAACGTTCGACGGCGACGACGGAAATTCCCATTTTCCGCAAAGCCCCGCAACAACAACAAAACATTTTCTTTTTACTTGATTTACTCCAAAAAGGCAGCAGCCAAATGCCAAAAGTTCTTATATATAACTATATATATAATACATATATATGCTCATTCGGGTTATGGCAGACGAGCATATTGGTGCTCTGTGAGTCCTTATATATATATTTTGTCTATTCTCTATAAAATTGTACAAATTGTAGTCTATAAGTTCGTCTAAGTTGGAGACGTGTCAAATCGGGCTTTACTATATCGTTAGCTGCTTAAGCTCTATTATCGAAGCAGCTATTGTGTCCGGAGATGGAGAACTTACTATATATATAGCATAACTATATAGATTGCCTTCCTATTATAGTCCCAGTTTAAAGAGCTATATGTTTAACCTTATCGAGAGATAATACCTATAATACAATATATAAATAATACCTATAGCTTCACAGTTCTAGAACTTTGAAATTTGATTAGATTTTCTATAAACAAAGCAAGCATCCAGCAAGCCCATCACTTGTAGGCGTGGCAAGTCTATATCTTTCACTATTCAAGAGCTGACTCCATGAATCAGCCATAGCAGGCATAAAAAACTGCTTTCTGCTTGCCGGAATAGGTATACCACAGTCGTGCATGCCCCGCCGCTCAGCTAGCTCTTCACTTATTTTGTTTGCATGCTAACTGTAAAGTTGAGGGCAGTCGGGCGATTGCTGTAGCATATCCGTTATGTGTTTCATTTTAATTTTCAGAGAGGGAGAGAGAGAGAGGGGGAGGGAGAGAGAGAGAGCAAATGTAAAACGAATTCAAATGGAATGAAATGAAATAAAATGTTTTCGACTATTGGCGGAAGTGTGCCATAAGTTTATTTCTTCAGTCCGCCATTTTGTATGCCTCTCTCTCCCTCTCTCTCTCTCTCTCTCTCTCTCTCTCTAGTTTAGTTTAGTTTTGCTGCGCATTTGGTTACAATTTTTGGCTTATTGGCTTTTAGGCGCCATAATGTAACGGAAATTGTTCAACTTTTTGGCCAAAGATATAAATATTTAATTCAAATGTCGCCAAAACGAGGACGGCGGCAACTGGTTGCCGCTGTTGCTCCTGGTTCAATACGGCAATTTAGTGTTTAAAGTTTGTGGCGCCTCGAGGCGGGCCGAGCTAACATCTGGCTCTGGCTCTGACTCTGGCTCTGGCCCTGGCTCTGGCTCTGGCAGCTGCCAGCCATTAATATTTTTCAACTATTTGCATAAATTAATGTGCGCACAAAATGTTGCCCAAAATGTGCCAGCAGCAAAGGGGGAGGACTACACACGCACACACACACACTCCCTCTCACTCTCCCTCTCTCCCTCTCCCTCACTCCCTCTGGTCAGCTCTCGCTTTGCAATTGCATTTGAGCCTCTGGCACATATTACTTTCGCAAAACTTTAGCCAACATATTTTAAATACCTCCCAGCACCCACCCTGCCAGTGGGCGTGGCAGCTGCGCTAATACGCAATTAGTTAGCGGCCACACACGGCAAGAGGTGAAACGTACATTGTGTCAGCTGCTGTTTGCCTTTACCCGCCTTGCCTCGCCTCAACTCAGCTGCTAAGCTCCTGCAGCTCTCCCTCCCCCCTCCCTCTCTCTCTCTCTCTCTGTGTCTCCTTCTCATTCTATCTCTTTCGCTGCTGCTCCTCCCTGCAATACGTGCGAACTGCAAAGTTTTTGGCCAGCATACGAAGTGCATTGCATTCATAATTCAGCAACAGCCACTTGCTATGCCTCCCTCACTCTCCCACTCTCTCTCTCTCTCTCTCTCTCCCTCCTCCCTCCCTCTCTCCCTCTCTCTCCTTCTCTCTCTCTCTCCATCATATTAAATTTATATAAATCAGTTTGGGAAAATGGAGAAATTTGTATTTTAACATTTTCAAAGCACTTTCAATTATAACAAGAAAAATTCCTTCAAATTTGACCAAAAATCATATATTTTTAATTTTAATGAATTTTTTTTTTTAATACTACCGGAATTTTTTTTAAGTTTTAATAATATATATTTTTTAAATTTTAATGAATCCTTTTTTTTATTTAAAAAACATTTTTTTTTAAATTTTAACGAAATTTTTTTAATATTACTCGACTTTTTTTAAGTTTTAATAAAAAAACATTTTTTTGTAATTTTACAGTATTTTTTTATTTAAAAAAAAAACATTTTTTTTTTAATTTAAACATTTTTTTTAAATTTTACAAATACTAATTTTTTAAAATTAATTTTATCAGAATAAATATATATATTTAATAAATTTTCTTTTTAATTTTAGCCAAAAAATTTTTTAGTGTTTTCTTTTTAAATTCAACAAAAATATATTTGTTAACTTTAATTTTTATAAACTAATAATAATAATAATATAATAATAATAATAATAAAATAATAATAATAATAAATATGAAATTCAGCTATACAAATATTTTTAAAAATTATTGAATAATGCCTACGAAGTATGCTTCTGGTGTAAAATATTCGCATTTATTTTCAATTTTTAGATCAATTTAAAATTTGAAGAATATATATTTGATATATATAATTAGTGTATTATATATATTATATACGTATTGTATATTTGAAATATTTTTAAAGTTTAGCTTTATTTAGCTTTACTTTGGGTATGCAAAAAGTATTTTATTCCTTTCAAAATTGTTAAAGGTTAAAAAAGTAAAAAAAAATAAACTAGGAATGAATGATAAACTATTAATAATTAATAATGATATAAAATTATGTATATATATAAATATATATATATATATATATATATATATATATATATATATATATATATAATATATATATATATATATATATATATATATCTATATAAATTAATAAAAAATATACTGAGTATCGATGATATATATTTAAAGTTTATATAGCCCAGATATGGCTATATGCATATGCTATATGCTTTTAGCTTTAATCATTTCAAGCACAAGCTCATATCAACTAACATTTGGGTTATATTATAAATTATGAAACTGCAAATGAAATAATTAAATTTTCCCCCAGCCTTTGGAATCTAACTGTTTCTAATGGAACTTAAATACTTTAGATTTCTCAGCCAAGAATTCAATTTACAGCCAAAAAGCATAGCCACACTCGTCTGTGCGGTTAATTGCAAGTGTGTGTGTGTGTGGGTGTCCCTCTCTCCCCCCCTCTCTCTCTCTCTCTCTCTCTCTCTCTGTCTCTCTGTGTGTGCTGGAAAATGAGTTGACTGGTAATTGAGTTTTTAGTAGCTGTTAGCGGTGCCACACGAGCTCTTTGCGCCACTTAGTGGCAAAGATGCGCACACACATGTGTGTGGGAGAGGCAGAGGGAGTGAGTGGGGGAGTGAGGGAGGGAGAGGGAGCGGTAGGCAGAGGGCCATGCGACAGAGCTGGCTGTTAGCAGCAAAGGTGCATTGTAGCGCAAATTAACTGCATACATATGTACGCAGACGGGCTGCGCTCTACACACACACACACACACACACACACACACACACGCACACTTAGCCAAAATCCGGCTGTCAGGCTGTTAGGCAGCTAAATGCAAGTTAAAGTTTCCTCAGAGGCGCAAAACCAAATCAAATTTGCAAAACAACACACACACACACTCGCACACACACACTCCCCACACACATGCATATGCTCACGTCGCTTATTTGTTAATTTACGCGAAAATGCAGCTGAGAGAGCGAGAGAGCGAGAGAGAGAGAGAGAGAGAGGTGGTGCGTGTGTGTGTGGCAGGCAAACTTTGGCATACACAGTCTAGCTGCCTCTCTCTCTCTGCCTCTCTCTCCCCCCCTCTCTCACCCTTTCAGCCCGCCTTAATTAAGTTATCAAGACATTTTGCCAGCCAAGAAGAAACGAACTTTAGGCCAACTGCAACTGCATTTTGTCAGGCCGCAATAAATTCGCATAATAAATGGGCCGAGTTTAACTGTGTCAACAGCAGCCAACAAAATCTCTGCCTCTGTGTGCGTGTGTGTGTGTGTTACCATTTTCTATTCACAAATTTGGCATGCAAAAGAGTGCAGCAGCCTCAGCTCTTCACCTGCACGTAAAATGTTAAACAGTCGAGAGCTAATGTCCAAAGAGCCAAAAATTGTGCCGCAGGCGAAAGGACACGAGCAGCTGTTGCTGCCGCTGCCTCAGCTGCCGCTGCAACATTGAACGTCAGCAACATTCACGTCAGCAACAGCAGCAGCAGCAGCATCAAGCGAGTGTATAACAAAAATTATGCTAAATAGGTAAAGCAGCTTTCACGAAACTGAAACTCAACAGCGAGCACTAAATTATGACTGGGTGGGCGGGCGTATCTCCCACTCCCACGCCCACTCCCACTCCCTCTCTCCCTCTCTCTCCCTCTCTCTCTGTGTGTGGGCGTGGCTGTTGGCCAACTAAATGGCAATGTCAATGCGGGTCAGCTGCGAGTCGACTGCCAGGCAGCAGGCAGCAACTGCTCTTAAAACAGTTCATGAACTAGTTCAGTTCAGCTAAAGCATTGCAGGCGGGTATAAGCGACTGCTCAAAATACTCGCCAGCAGAGCAAGTCAGATATAGGAGGACTCCCTAGAGTTCAACTTCAACTAAAGCTGCTTCATATGCTATTTCCAGCCACTGTAACATTTCGAACCGGGTATATCCGACTGTCTAGCTACCAATTGACTTAACAACATAGAATATCATTAGTTGTCTCTATTAAAACTTGTCTAGACTTTAGGCTAGGCTATATGTCATATTGTTTTTTTTTAATAGGGTATGCCTGACTTTCTCATACTCGTCCACCTAGCAATTGTCCATTAGCAAACTATATGATTTGGTGTCTCAAATGAAGGCTCTATAGACTTTAGCTAGGCAATTGGTAATACTTTTGTATAGGGTATATCTGACTGTCTTATACTCGTTTAGCTAGCAATTATCCACCAGAAAACTATATAATTTGCTCTCTGAAATGAAACTTCCATAGACTTTAGCTAGGCAATTGGTAATACTTTTGTATAGAGTATGCCTGACTGCTTAATACTCGTTCAGCTAGCAAACTACAACATTTGTTTATCATCAAACGAAACTTCTATAGACTTAAGGCCATCTTTACATGAAATTGAAATAATCTAGCTTAAAGCAAATACAGAGCTATGCATACTCGTCACAGTCGGGTATACCCCATAGTTGCTTGTACCCTACACATTGTTCTAAACTCCAAGAGTGGAGCTCGGTCTCCCCTGCCTCTTCTCATATACTTTAAAATTCTTAACAAACCAATCAACTCTCTTAGCACTGCCTGAGCGGGCATATTAAAAAAGACTTTTTACGATCTGGCAACGCTCGCTACAGATAATTGCTCAAAAATAGCATAAACAGAGGAAGAAAACTTTAAAATTGAAAGAAAAGAGAGCAGGAGAGAGAAGGAGACTGAGAGAGAGAAAGGGAGAGAGAGAGAGAGAGAGAGAGAGACACGGAGAGCTATATCTCTCTGGGTAAATTCCCATTCAAAAATTTGCCTAAAAAACTAGTTGAAGCCGGCGCTTTAAGGTCTAGCTGTCATTGCTACACAAATGATATGCGCAGGATATGCTGACCCGGGCAGGCAGGGCCTGCAGGGGCTGCAGGGGTGTGGGCGTGTCTGTAAGTTTGCCCCGTGGGCATTTGTCAACAGTTGGGCAACGACATTGTTGGCAGCGGCAATTGTGACAGGCAAATAGAAACTTATCTGGACGGCACGCGTTTTAACGGACACCAAAGCTTTTGGCAACTTGGCCCAAATTGGTCTAAGCCAACTGCCTCGTTCTCTATCTCTCTCTCTCTCTCTCTCTCTCTCTCTCTGTCTCTCTCTGTCTCCTGGTGTCCTCGATTTGGCTGGATGATAGTCGCCGCTGCAGATTCACATGAAAAATGTTCGCACATACCTTTTTCGCCTTTGGCTCGAAAGCTGCTGACTGTTAACACGCTCGCATTTGCTTGGCTGCGCCTGGCCCCAGCCAGCCAGGACTCTGCCACAGTGCCGCTGCCTTGTATTATGCTCCTTTGCATTGGTTTTGTTTGCCGTCTTGATAGCGCTGCGCATGTAGATGTGCCAACAGCACCCTCCAGCTGCCTTTATGCATGCGCAAAATTACACGAAACGAATGGACCCAAAAAACCATAGCACAACGAACACGGAATGCTCTAAGACAGAGACTTATAATATTTGGATTTCCTTTGAGCATACACGTTTGTTACTGGCACAGAGAGGTTTTCAAATGCCAACTTTGGTTTACATTCCTTGAAACACAAGCAACCATTTCATACAAGAACTAAATTTTAGATCTATGTAGATGTCTGATGTTGATAAGCTTTGCTTGGGTTGTAATATGCTTGAATTTATAGTTAAAAGTCAAGTAAAGTCCATTTTCGGTCAAAAACAAAAAAGGTTCTCATACAAGATCTAAAATTTGAGGTCTGCTTTTCTATGGCAACTATATGATATAGTGGTTCGATATGAATCAAATTTCAAACAGCAAACAGATATATTTCGCTCATAATTCATATTTAGTTTGAGCTCAATTGCTGCATAAATAAAAAAGTTGCTCATACAAGAACTAAAAACTCAAGCCAGCTTTTCTATGGCAGCTATGTGATATAATAGTCCGATGTTGATAAGATTTGATGAGGTAGTTAGCTGCATAAAGATATTAAATTGTGCCAAGTCTGAGCCTGATATGTTTATAATCAACAAAGTTTTTCATACAAGTACTAAAATTTGGAAGCATCTTTTCTATGGCAGCTATGTGATATAGTAGTCTGATGTTGTTGGGATTATAAACAACAGTTAAATATGTAAATATACTTATTCCAGTTAAATTTGAGCTTCATATATGCGTAGGCAAAAAAGTTTTTCATACTAGAACTAAAACTTCAAGCATACTGTGTATGGAGGCTAAAGGATATATTCATACGATCGATGTGCTTGTTGTCAGTATATATACTAGCTGGCAAAGTAAGGCGTCTTCTATGTTAGATTTCTTCCATATATTGGTTAAACCAAGAGACTGGCTAGCATGGAATGTGCTAAAGGCGACTCCATTCATGATTCAGCTCGATAACATGTATATATACTGATATATCTGTACACTTTATTGGTCGAATAAGTTGCCTACAAAATTACTGTTACATTCTCAGTATCAAATTCTCCATACCTCAGAGGCAAAGCATCTCTCATTCGCTCTCCCACTTCAGCTGGGCACCCGCATCCGCACCTGTCTCTCACTTTATCTAGCTCTCTGCTCGTGTGTGTGTGTGTGTGTGTGTGTGTGAGTTACTGCTGCTTGCTGTTCTCGCTGTGGCAGTGTTTACTGTACAAGCAAACTAACTGCCGCTGGGCCAAGTGTAGCATACTTTTTACAGCCAAAAATGATGAAGCTGCTGCCTGGCCATTTCCCTCCTTCTTCAGCTTCTGCTTCGGCTTCTGCTTCGAAATTTAAAATGCAATTTAATATAGATTCAAGCTCTAATGTGCTTAATTGTTGGCCTGGCTCATGCATAATGATAAGCGACTGGCCACACGCTTAATTAACATGACTAATGCAATAAGTTGAGTCACGGCTGAGCCAAAAAAGAAAAAACGGCTAAACTAACCGCTAAATAATGAGCTAGTGGCTAATCAGCGAACGTGTTGGGGCGACGCCTATGGCCTATGGCAAAGGACGACGCGAGGACTTTAACTGAAACTAATTTAGAGAACACAGGGCACACACACACACAGAGAGAGGCACACACACTTGTCTAGCTGATAAAGCTGAAGAGAAATTGTGCCAGTCATAACTCAAAGGATGTTTGTAGGGACGCGCTATTTGAGGCGCTGCGCGTGTCTGCATTATGGCCCATCATTCAGAGGCGTCAACAGGGAGAGGGAGAGGGGGGGGGGGAATCTCCTGTGAGCGTAATCATAAAAATGCTGGGATACCTAATCCTTTCACACACACTCACATACAGTGCCAAGAAAAACGCATTTAGCCATGAAAGGACGACGACGAGGACGAGGACAACAACTTCTTTTTGTTGCTGTTTGCTGAATACGTAAAAAGGATTTTGCGCACCTTTCGAAATATCCTCTATTTACATGATGATTGAATGAATGAATGAATGCCAAGGCTGAGGCAAAAAGAGAAAAAAACTTTTGCCTGGGTCAGCGTACTAATCAGCCAGTGTCCTCCCGGCCAGTGTCCTGTCCTTGCCTCACTTGTTTTGATTATAAATTGAAAACTTTGGCCCGGCCACATTCTTCTCTTGCTTTCGTTTTGGCTCCTTTCAAAATCAAAGTGTTTGGCTAGGAATTTCCTAATTCTCCTCGTCCTCGTCGTCGTCCTCGTCCTCGTTGATGGCATTTCCATATGTCGCAAAACCCGGCTACAGGCGGTCAAGCGCATAAGGTCGCTCGTTCAAGTGGAAATGGAAATGGAAATGCTAGCTGGCAGGACACTCGCACGCACACACATGTCCATAAAGGATATGCTTGTTAGTAACCAAATTTGTATTTTTTTCCCTTCTTCTTCTGCTGCTCTCACAATGGACACGAAACTTTTTCGGACACTCTCAAGCACTTTTCATTGAAGGTGTCATGTCAGTGGGGGGCATAATCGATATTTATTAGTCCAAATGGGAACTTCCGATTTCATATGCGTCAAATATTTTGTGCCAAACCAGGCGTGGCCTGTGTCCAAGCGTAGCCACAAGGCATATGCATATCAAATTAATAAACCCAATTTTTAGGCAGTTAAATGCGGAGTGGGGAAGCAGCAGCTGGCGGGGAAAAGGAATTTTGATAAGTGAAAAAAAAATATTTAAAAATGTTGAAAATTTAGAAAAATGTAAGAAATTAAGTGAAAATATAAAAATTATATAAAAAATATTTTTAAAATGTAGAAAAACATAAATAAATAAAAAAAAACTATAAAAAATCATTTTAAAGCTATAAAAGAATAAATATAACTAAAAGAATATAAATAAGTGAAAGAATAATAAAACAAAATAATAAAAAATATAGAAAAATATAAAAGAATATAAATAAAAATAATTAAATAATATAAATGTATAAAAATTATTTTAAAAATATTAAATGCTTTATAATTGAGAAGAGAGGGAAAATAAATTTTTAAGAGCAAAAAAATATTTAAAAAAAAAATTTATATTTTATAAATAAGTGAAATAAAAATGTATAACAAATTTATAAAAAATATTATTAAAATATAGAAAATATAAAAGAATATAAATAATTATAAATAACTAAAAGAAAAATATAGAAATATATTAAATGCAATAAAATTGACAATTTTATGAGCAAAAAAAAATGTTTGTATACTTAAAAAATATAGAAAAATATAAAAGAATATAAATAAATAAAATATAATTCTAAAAACAATTTATAAATATATAAAAATAAGTCAAAGAATATAACTTAAAATAAATAAATAAAAAAATGTATATCAAAAATATTTTTAAAAGCATTAAACGCATTTTTATGCAGTTAATGCTAGAAATTTGCAAGAGGAAGGCTTGGCAGACGCCATAAAGCACAAATAGTCTTGATCGGGGCGACGTGCTGTTTCAATTTCGACTTTAGCATTTTACAACACTGATTTTGCTTAGTTATGCAACACATATCATATTTGCTGCAAGCTTTACTCAAATTGGTATTTTCTGCCGCACTCGTATGCAGCGCTGCACAACACTGGCTGTCTGGCTGACCTTTTAGCCATACTTTTCTATATTTTCTGATATAAAATATGAAAAACTAATATTATTTAAATATTTTTCGGCAATTTATCGACACTCCGAGTGAGCTTTTTCAACACTTATCGATAATTATGGCTTGTGCAACACTACCGCTCGCTTAGAGTCCGCTCGCAGCCAACTTCACGCAGCTTTTTCACAACTTTTTCGTCACTCGCATTTGAAAAGAAAAGCAACGACAAACTAAAGGGAAAAGGAAAAGAAGAGAAAAGTAGCTTGAATCATGTCGATCTCGAACTACAAAATGCAGACCAAAGTGCGCGTGCAGCCGCTGGTGCTGTTCCAAATAATTTCCGCGTACGAGCGTCGCTCGAAGTCGGCCAAGATGGCTGTGGGCACGCTGCTGGGGCGGCGGGACAGATGCAACGACACGATCGAGATCACCAACAGCTACACGGTGCAGCACAAGGAGCAGCAGATCGGCGACATGGAGCAGTTCAAGCTGGACACCCAGTACGCGAGCGAAATGTTCGAGCTGAACCAGATCACCTATCCCCAGGAGAAGATCATCGGCTGGTACAGCACCGGCAAGTCGCTCTCCCGCTCGGCGGCTGCCCTCCACGCCTACTACTCGCGAGAGTGCGGCGAAATGCAGCCGCTGCATCTGCTGGTGGACACGACGCTGCGTGGAGGCCATCTGACCACGCGTCTCTATTGCGGCGTCTCGATGGGCGTGCCGGGCGGCACGAGGGGCCTGCTGTTCACGCTGCTGCCGCTGCTCAAAATCGATACGGACGGCGACGAGTCGGTGGCACTGCGCCTCATGCAGAAGAACGCGCTGCATCCCAGCAAGCAGCTGGGCCGCATGCTGCCCGAGATGGTCCACGTGATGGAGGCGACGCGGGAGCTCGAGCAGAAACTCGATCTGGTTATGCGCTACATCAACGATGTGCTCGCCCGCAAACGCCCGCCGGACAACAGCATTGGACGCGCCCTGCACGATGCGCTGACCTCGGTGCCGCTGCTCGACGCGGACAGCTTTCGCGTCATGTTCAATGCGAACGTACGCAATATGCTCATGAGCATTACACTGGCCAGCATGATCAAGACCCAAATGGAGCTCAGCGAGAAGTTGTCCTACTTGCCCGACCACTAAACACTGTATTTGCCAGCCAAGAATGAATTGAATAAACGATGGAACTTGCTTAATAGTTTGCTGTGTTGTAGCTGGCAGCTTTTGTCTGTCAGCCGTCAACGAGGCTTTCACAGGGTGTCCCAAAACTTACGCCAGAAGTAATTCTGATAGAAAACAGATTTATGATTAAAAACTGTAAATTTATTTCATGGAATTATATAGTATGCAGTATAGGCTTATGTATGAAGTAGTATATCGTTCTGGGACACCCTTCATATACTATATATAAGCCAAGTGCATACGCTCTATAGACTCTTCTGGCCTTCGCAGCAAAAAACAAAAGCCAGAGCCTTCAGCCCATCTGTAATAGCTGATATAATACAATATACACGCTATAAGCAGACATTTTATCTGCGCATTGTCGCTGACAGTCGTATAATAAATATATATTACTGAAGTGATAATGGCAGCGATTGCATAATGGATTAAGTGCCAGGACTCGACTGGTTGGGTTGGGCAATGCCAAAGGCAGTTGTTGCCGCTGCCGTTGACGTTTTGCTGTTTGTCGTTATATTTAAGCCATTATCAATGTCGAATGTGGCGCGCAACCGCGAATGCCGCACTGCCACATGCCACATGCCACATTGCCACGCCTCTGGGGTCTTTGCATTGCTGACTCTGTTTGCATTTCAACTTAATTTGAAGCGATTTATTAATTTTTCCCAATACCCATTGGAGATGGTAGTAAGCAGGGTATATTGAGTTGGTAGAAGTGATGGGTAATGTATAGAAGTAGGCGTGGCCGAGGCCATGAGGTAGACATAACTGCTTGATCGATTGACAAGTACGTATGCCTCTTTGCCTCTCTGTCTGGCTTATCGTTCCTCCATGTATCTGTCTCTCTGTCTTTCTCTGTCAGACAGACAGAAGACGCTTCTCTTTATGTGCTCAGAGCTTTGCTAAGTCTTCTTCGAGTATTGACAGCAAGTTTCATATACTTAGTAGTGCTTGTCTATTGTCAGCTTTAAAAGTTTGATATATTTTCGATAACTCTTTTCATAATCGATATACACATCGATCATTTCTTTTGGATTCTATGATTATTTCTGTTAATAGTTCTCAGATTAGTAATATTTGGCATTCTGTTTAGGGATTCTTGACTTTAAAATACCTTAAAAATGTTTTAGCCAACGGAATTTATGGTCCGCCGAATACATTTGAAGTGCCACAAGCTATGTAGTCGCATATGCCCATATTTGACTTCATAACTCTGCTAACTTCCACTCTCTCTCTCTCTGTCTCTCTCTCTCTCTTTCTCTCTCTCTCTCTCTCTCTCTCTTACTCTCTCTCTCTCTCTCTATCTTACTCTCTCTCTTACTCTCTCCCTCTCTCTCTCTCTCTCTCTTACTCTCTCTCTCTCTCTCTCTCTCTCTTTATCTCTCTCTCAATAAATCTCGAAGATCCTAACATCCTTAAGCGCATCTATTCAATAACTAAGCACATTTAGCATAGCCTAAGTTAGGCTCATATCTCTGCCTGCTTTTTCGTCTATACCAAAAGTGCAGGTATACGCCAGTCGAACCCTCCTGCCTACACCAAATTTCTTCATGTTCAAGCTCAGTCATTCAACAACTAATTAAACATACTCCAGTCTAAGCTTAACTCATATATCTCCCTATGCACACAACAGTCTAGGTATCTTCCAGTCGGACCCTTCCACCCTAAGCAAACTCATTTTCGCTTCAGCTCAGTTTTCAAACAACTAATATAACTCACTATAGCCCATGTTTGATGCATATACACAAGAGTCTAGGTATCTGCCAGTCGGCTACTCCCGCCTAGCGCAAATTTACTTGTTTTTAAAGCTGCGACAGTGATTGTAACAGATGTTGCAGCTGCTGTTGCTGCTGTTGCTGCCGCTGCCACTGCTGCTGCTTCTGTTGCAATTAATTAAAGCCGCGATAATATTGAATGCAGTAATGTGTGTCAAATCAAAAGGCAAAAACTAACAGCCCCAGGGCTGGAGCCGGGGCTAGGACTGGGGTCTGGGGGCAAATGCAAATGCAAATGAGCAGCGCACGCGCCATTTTGACAAATGAGGGCAATCAAAAAGTTGCATGCGCCCGGCTTAATGCGTTGCGCGAGATCACGTATACGCCACGTTCGCGCTGCTGCCGCTGCTGCTGCTGCTGCCAAGACATTGCAACTTTTTGCGCTAATTAATGTCAAAAGATGTTATATAAATGTATATATATATATATATAGAAGGATATATAGTGAAATGCTGCTGCCACGTGTTTTAATACCCTGCACGCGCTGGCCTCATAACTTTTGGACAGTTTGCGACGTAGCTGGGCGGCAAACGTGTTTGGATTTTCAGCGTCCAATCAATGGGCGACAGAGAGAGAGAGAGCTGGAGAGTGGGAGAGTGAGACAGAAGTGTGCTGCAGCTCGATTCAAGCAGGATTTATGCTTTGGCCACAGTTTAGGTGTCAGCTGCAGGCCAAGCCAAATTACGATTGTGACCGCAGCCAAACGAGCAGCATCTGAGTGAAGCACAAAGTATCAGTGTCAGTGCCAAGTTGCTTGCTCAGCCCAAGCCAGCTCAACACTTGGCCAAAATGCCCACAACATGCATACATATATATATATATATATATATATATATATGTATATAGAAGCGCCAACATATGCCACAGCAAAGGAAAGCATAAGATAACAAGTTGAAAAAGTGATAGATATTATAATAGACATGCTTCACGTGCGCCGTGTTGACGCGCAAAACAATAATAAGGCTTCAAAGCCAGAAAAAAGCAAAATATATGCCACAAATATATCTATATATATATATGAGAGCAAAACAAATATAAATATGAATGGGCAGAAAAAAGCAAACTATGGAAAGACGAACTCTAAATGCGCTTTCCTGGCCAGAAGTCCTTCATGTATGTATGAAATAGTAGCTCTTTACTAACTAGACTCCATTTATGCATAAGAAAAACATCGTAAGACTTGTCTAAATCAAGTCTGCCTAACATATCTTCACCAACAATAAAGTTGCTCAAACAAGATCTAATTTCTGTTGGCTTATTGATATGGCAGCTATATGATATAATGAGCCAATCTGTACAAAATTTTATTTTTAACTCGAAAACCAACTTAAATAGTTAAATAACAATTTTGGTAAAGATATTTTAAATAACAAAAAAGTTTTTCATACAAGAACTAAATTTTCGATCAATCCATACCAAGACTGCCTTATGTTAGAGTGGGCCAATTCTTGCGAAATTTGATTTTCTTTTATAAACCTAGTTAAAATAAGAAAATATCAAATTTGAGCGCTAAAGTTTACATAATAAAAAAGTTGTTCATACAAGAACTAAATATTTGAGCTAAAACTGCTGTGACAGCTATATGTTAGCGTAGTCAAATAATCACCAAATTATATTTATAGCTAAGAATCAATACAAAACTCACTTATATCAAGTTTCATCAGCATATCAAAGCAAACAAAAAAGTTGCCCATATAAGAACTAAATTCTTAGCCTATACCAACTATGACTGCTATATGATAGAGTCAAGCCAACTATTAGATGTCAATTTATGTTTATGCTACCATCAAAAGCAGCTAGCACAGCAAGTTCACATTAAAAGACCAAATAACTAGCCCAGCTGTCGCACAATTCATGTGCAAATTATAATACCCTTATTGGCAAGCGCATAAATATGATGTGCAAAAAAGCCACATTGGCACACACAATCGTTTATGGTAGCTCTCCCTATAATAGACAGCGCGTTGTGGGCGTGTAAACGGGAAACGAGCTTAAAAGTTGCAAAAGCAAAATAAAGATTGGCATAGATATGCACGTGATTGGAATGTAAGTTGGAAATTAAGTGGCTCCTGTGGCGCCAGGGAAACCAACAAAAGCATCGACAAGAAGAAGTAGAAGAAGACGAGCAAGAAGATGGCAAAAAGAATGAAATCTTTTTGCTGCAAAAACAATATATGTCATATACACAACACACACGAACACTGGGCTGGGCTGGTCTGGGCTGGCAGGAGACAAGCCCGAAATGGCCAACGAATTGAGTGGCACTGGCAAAACGGAAAATGAAATGCACATTAGCAGGGGGCTAGAGCGGGGCTGGGTACTCGCAGCAAATGCCGTAGGAAGGAAATTGTTACGTAGGCCAGAAACGCAGCCAGTGCGAGGCACAGCAAAGCGCACAAATCGAAATAAATAAATAAAATCAAATGTTCTGTGGAAAAACTTTGGCTTCAGCCGAAAGCTAACTTGGGTGAAAAATCTACACCCGCCCGACCAACCGACCGCTCGTCGCACAAAGCGCTGAAATTACATCTTATGAGCGTCTGGAGGTTACGCTTTAGGGAGCAGCGAGCAGAAGCTCCCCAACCAGCCAGCCAGCCTGGCGTATACGTAACGGCAGCGTAACGGAAACGGAAACAAAGCGATAAACTTTTGTTAGTGTAGCGAACGCCAATCCACACTCGAGGCCCACGAGAGCGTAAAAGTGCGAAAGTGCACGCACCACTGCGACCCACGTAGCAGCAGGCGGCAGGCGGCAGCAGGCACCAGTTACTGTAGCAGCAGCAGCAAGCTCGCCATAGAAGCCATTGCTTTTCAAGTTCTGCGTTGCCTTTGGTTTCGCCTTTTAAGACACAGGCAAAAAAAAAGCAGTTCCTAACGGAAGCAGCACAGTAACAGCAGCAGCAGCAGCAGCACTAGTAACAGTAACTACAACAACAACAACAACAGCAGCAGCAGCAGCAGCGTATAAATGTCGGCTAACACTTGGCTGCGTTTCCTGACTGTAACAAAGAAAACAAGGCGAATGCGCGAAGGTGTGAGGCAGGCACGACTAAGAAATACCCGGTAACCAAAATGAAACCTGAATTCGCTGAAAAACTAAACAAGTTTAGGTGTACAACAAAATGCCTTTAAATAATGTGCCCAATGCCAAGCGTTAAGCTAGAGCACATCCCCCGTCAAGGGCTCAGCATGTGCACAGGGTATACGCAAAGGGGGTAAAGAAAAAATGGAAGAGGAAGCTCAAGAACGAATCCCTTATGTGTTACTGAGACTCAATTGGTCCGCGTGCGAGCGCGCGGGACCTCTTACAGACTCGACTGGCTGCCAATGTGTGAATTACGAGTGTATTTTGTAGCGTCTGAGATTTTCAGCCGGCTTTAAAGCCAAAAGAGCTAACAAAACAGTTGAAAAAGCTTTGATTAACCAAAAAGAAAACATCAATGTGACCTCAAATCAAATTTGCTACGCGAAACAACTGATTGACGACACGAATCACAATCGAAATCCAATAAAACTCGCTTTAAAAAATCAATGGCTAAAAGGGCAAAAGGGAAAAGCCCCAAAAGAAGTTTCTCAAAGAGGGGGCTAAAAATCTTAATTTTCCACAACAGAAACGTGACAAATTTTCGCTGGTCAACGCATTTGCAAAAACTGTTTCAAAACTTTACACACGCTCACATCTTGTTGTTGTTGTTGTTGTTGTTGGTGGTGGTGGTGGTGGTGGTGGTGTTTTAGCACAATTGTTTGTTGCCTGTTTTCCCCCATTTTGTCTTTGGTCTTTTGGGTTAGCACCAGAAACCAATTTTCTTTGTGTCTTTGCTGCTTGATGCTTTCTTTTTTTCTTTTCTTTTTTGCCTTTGTTTTCAGTTAACTTCAAGTGTCTTAAGCAGTCAATATGTTAGTTGTGGGCATGTTAATTCAAGGGACAAGCTACTCCTTTAAGCCAATTAGCAGTTGACTTTTGGGCACGACAATTGATGTGGGAATGCAAAATTTTGTCGATTGCCAGATGATTGAGAGGTGGTCAGAGGGACTCAAGTATTTGGTGGAGTTTGAGAAGGGGTTGGGAACAGATTGATACAAATGAAAAGAAGAATAGAGCAAAGAAACTGAACAGAAGCCATTGAAGACGTACTCTTCGAGGTGTTTTACTCATGTGAGAAGTAAAGTGCAGCAAAGTTGAGCTTTTTTGCTTTAAGCTTGTCAAGCAGTTGTTTAAGCCTTCCCAAGCAGTCTACGTCTTTCTTTGGCCAACAGAGTTAGGAGTTCGAAAAGAGTTCTATCAGAATCTCTATGGTGCACTTAGATTTCATATTCATACGGCCTTCTGTGAACTTCTGCCCATTTAAGTCTCCTACACATTAAATTCCATCTCAGTTTCAATTGATATCTAAAATCTGTATTATTCAAGGCTTTATTATAATGGGCGCCATACCTATGTAATCAACTGTAGAATGGACCTTCGCACGATTAAACATTTCCTCGAGTGCCAAACAAAAACTGTCAGCCACATTGGCCAAAAATGTCATTTCATCTAAATGCACCTTTTTTCCTTTTGTCAGTTTTCTCATTTGATTTATTGTATGCCCAAAAGTATTTGCGGTCTCTGTCCCTGCGACTGTATGTATGTGTAGGGTATATAATATGTAAATGTCTGGCTGATTTGTTTAAACAAACGAATGTGTGTGTGTGTGCGAGGGCCTTGTCTCTACAGCTGTCAGGTTCAATCTTGTGCTCGTTTGTGCCCTTAACCCAAACCTGAACCGCACTTTCTTCTAGTGTTTGCTCTGGTTTTGTTACTGTTGAGGTGCTCTCGCCTGGCTCTCTTCCTACCTCCCCCCTCCCTCTCTCGCTCTCTCTGTGTGTGTTTGCCGTCGTCCACTTGTCATGTCACTCAGCGTCATTGTCATGCAGACAATGCCAAGCAGTTAGACAGTCGGACAGACAGACTTCAGTCTTCAGTCTGCTGCCCAGATAGCTCAGCTCCTACTCTCTCTCTCTCTCTCTTCCTCTAGCTATTTTTCGGCTTCTGCATTTCATTTACATTTTCAATGTCAGTTGGCGTCTGTTAACCAGCCGTTTGCTGACATTTCACGTAATTTACCGTTACAAATCAATTGTCAAGTTATGGTCCAGCCTAGATCACAATAGACACACAGCCTCTCCCAATCCACCCTATCAGCGCGTGCCAATGCGTTGATAGCCCTAAGTAAAAGCAACCACAAAGTGTTCGACCGTCCACAGAAATACTTAAATGCTATGTTCCAATATTTTATGCACAATTTATGTTAATTTGCCCACAGTTTAGCACACACACACACATAGAGAGAGAGACGCAGTCTGAGCAGGCCAACATATTTTTATAGCCTTGCGCGATATTTATGCTCGATTTTTTTCGCATTGAACAGAAATTGTTTGGCTGCTTATAGTATGCCATCGAGATATATGTATATGTATATATATACACATATATGAGCGTACGTGCTTTAGCAAAAGTTTTCGGTTTCATTACACTCGCACACATACTCGACTCATTCACGCACATGTGTTTGTCCTGGCTTTCTGTTAACATTTTGACAGCGAAGGCTTTAAGTTGTCAGCGCGTTCTTTAGCCATATTATTGCCGTTGTCATTGCTGTTGCTGTTGCTGTTGTTGTTGTATCTGAGCATTTTGGCGCTTATTAACATATTGTTGTTTTGCGCCTGTCGCGCCATTGACAATTCATTTTGTTATCACCACACACGCTGAAGCTTAGCGCCAACAAACTCTAAAAACAAAACCCTAAAAACTTTCGCTCTAGCAAAACAACATTTGCAAAATACACGACTAAGCGCTCCTGGCCTGTAGCCCAAAAAGGGTTATCTGACATTAGGGGTATGCCAGATTTTGGTTATCGATTGTTAGAGAGGAAGAAGGAACTTCACTTAAAGCTTTAAAGCCTTTAATCAAGACTGCCAATGTGTGCTACAGTGCAATTCTAATGTATTTTTGATAGATATTGTTTATCGATAAGCTATCGATATGCTCAAAGTTATCGATAATTATTCCTTTTCTCTATTTTTTATGTATAAAGCTAGCAAACCATCAATAACTCTTTTAAGTAGCATTTCCCACAAATTGCTACATTTATCGAATGAGTTATCGATAGTATACTTTAGTGATATATTATACAGATTATATTTTAGGTTTGTTTAGTTATCTAAATATTTATTTTTTATTAATCAATACCCTAAGAAATGCATGAAAGAGAAGTTGCATATGACTAATAAGTGATGTTTATCGAATATAATCGATAACATCATTTATTAACACACACATTTGTCAAGAGATTGCAAACTATATGCTAAACATGATATGTAAGATTTAAGAATATGTCGCTCTAAGATAAGTGAACGATATGTTATCGATAACATAATTTATCATCATTCAATTCAATTTTACAAGAACTAAGAACGGTAAAAAGCCCAAAAATTGTTTGAATACTTAAGACCTGTAACATTGGTGAATGATATAGTATATCAAATGTTATCGATAACATGCCTCATATGCCTTTCTCATTATATTTCATTCAATAACTTGTCTTTATTCAAACCCAATATACCCGCTCATCCTATGGTCCACAGGGCATCGTCAAATACGTTTTGCCAACAAAGTATTTATGTTTTGGCATGTGAAAAACTTTGCTGTCAGTTGGGAGATTTGTGCTAATGATATGCTCTGACAGTTGAACTAAGCTAAATACACCACAAGCTACCGAAATCTAACATAACATATAATAAAATAACACGCCTGCCAGTTCGCCTGTCTGTCTGGCTGTCTCTCTGGCTGTCTCTCTGGCTGTCTCTCTAATATGTTTGGATGATTAAAGAGTAGCTTAAAGGGTGGCAACAGCAGCTAAGGTGCAACAGCTGCTGCATCAAGTTGCAAATAGTTGGCTGCGCGTATGCATATGTGCCAGCATCTTATGACTAAATTGCCATGCACTTTAGTTCAGTTGAGGAGGCTAGAGAGAGAGAGAGAGGGAGAGAGACGGGAGAGTCGTGGCAGCTAAAAGCGTGCTTAGCTGCAAAGACGTTGATGCAGCTGCCTCTAAAGGCATTTTAAGCTGTGCAACACACACACACACACACATCTACACACACACACCGACACACACACTCGTGTGGTTGCTCGTTATTATTAGCATAATTACAGGCGCATTAGCGTGCTGCGGCTTTGGGCTTTGGGCTTTGGGCCTTCCGCCTGGCCAATTGGCTGTGCTACCTGATTATGACAGCCTAAAAGCCAGCCACAAGCGCCACGCCAACGCCCCCACCACCGCCCCCGCCCCCGGACTCTACTTTATGTTAATTTCCAGCATAGATACATATATTTAAATGAATACATTTAGCTTCAATTTCCATTAACTTTGCCTATTTTTCTCCCTCTTTCAGCGGAATTTGTCGATAGCTAAAAACTCGCACAGCAATTGAAAGCCTTAAAGAGCCCCAAATAGCACAGGCAACAAGCAGACAACGAGAGAGAGAGAGAGAGAGAGAGAGAGAGAGAGAGGGAGACATCTGATAGCTGTACCTAGAGCTAGAACTAGGAATTGAATACGATGCGTTTACAGCTGCTCGGGCTGTTGTGCCTGGCATTAGGCTCAGCGGCGGCCGGTGCTGCCTATAACAACGACAACAATGCCAACACACAACAGCAGCCAATCTACACTTATCTGACCACATCGAGCACGTCCAGCCACAGGAATGATGCTCCAGCCATGCAGCCGGCCATTGTATACGAGGCGTCTATGCCAAAGCAGGAGACGCGACCCGTCAGCCCGGCCAGCGCAACCACAGCGGAGGTGGCTTCAAAGAAAGTCATCGGTTCCAGGTGAGTGCACACACACAAACAAACACACGCACACTTACACACACACACACATAGAGAGAGAGAGAGAGAGTCTGAGCGCGTTTTTAATACCCTAAAGCCATTGAAAATTTATGAGCTTGGGGTATATTGACTGTGTGTTGCAGAAGAAGTTGACAGAACTAGAATCCTCATCTAGAGTTGGATAAAGATCAGGTTGCACAGTTAGTTTGTAGGGTGTATATATAAAGAGTATGGATGGCTGGCGAATCTTATGTGCTTTAGTTTCTGTATTAAATAGTTCTTAGATCAAAAGAGTAGAGAAAGAATCTTCAAACTTTAATCATTCAATTGACTTGGCTTACTTTGCCATGTAGTGCAACGATAACTTCTTCATATTCCCCCAAATCGATAAGTATCGATATTAGCCATATTGTACTTTCAGCGTTGTTTATCTTATGCATATCTGAAAGATTTATCATAGATGTCGCTCATAACTATAAAGAGTTAGTTCCAGTTTCATTCTATAATCAGCTAAGTAACTTCTTTAATTTCCATAAAATCGATTAGTATCGATATCAATATTGGATTTTGACCATATCTTCTAGATGTACATTAGTCATATTTCATAGATTTATCGTATTAAAAGATATAATATGGCTTTAATGAGCTTAGTCCAATCAATATTCTAAGTTCGATACACATATCGATAACTCGTATATTTCCCACCATTTCTCACACCTTAAAGAGCCAAACTCTCCACTGCTCATATTCTACCTTTCACATACCATATTCATCGCAATATGATCTCACTTTTTGCATACCCGAGGCAAAACGCTGAAAAAAAAGCTCGCGAATGGGCGTGAATGTTTGTTCGCATGAAGCTCGAGGTATTTGGCTTAGGCTATTTTCTAGTCAGGCACGCCCGACTAGAGCACACTCACTGTGTGTGTGTGTGTGTGTTTTTTTTTTTTTTTTTTTGAGCCGCGCAGGCCGAGCACCAACCGTGCACCACTCCAGATGCTTGGCTTGGCCTTTGTTTGCGTTTGTTTTTTTGTTGCTGTTGTTGCTGTTGTCGCTGGTTGTTAGGCAAAAGTCTTTTGTTTGCGCAGCGTTTTTGCAATTTTTGCCACTAATTGAAATAGAATTTGCCTTTTGTTGTTGCGTGGTGCGGTAGGCGGTAGGCGGTATGGATGCGTGGGGGCGTGCCGGGGGTGCGGGCGTGGTCAGCTAGCCAAATGCCTTAGTATTTTAATTAATTTGCTCAACAGGCGCCACTTGAGGGGACCCCTCAGCGGCCCTCATCCAAAGCCCACTCTCGCCGGGGCAATAAAACACGTGGCATACCTAGAGGCGCAGCATTTAAAAGCAAAACAACAAAGAAAGAAAATGGAAATTGCAAGAGGAAAAGAACAACAAGAGGCAAGAGCAGCTAGGCACAAATTGAGTGCTCATTAAGTTCAAATCAATGCTAATCAGTTTGGCTTTCCTCAAGCACCTGCAGCTGGGCTGGCAACCCCTTCGAGCGGCTGCTTATGAAAATTTATATTTTTCCTTGCCATTTTCTTTTGTCTGCTTCGCCTTTTGCGCGCCCTCTCTCTCTCTCTCTCTCTCTCTCTCTCTCTCGCTGATTTCCCGTTTGCGTATTAACAAATTCACGGTTGCCGCCGCTGGCATATGGTAAACAGTCGCCGCTTAACGCTTGATAATGTTAACGCACAGCTGTCGCTCCAAGCGACTCATAATGCTTATGTTAATGATTATTATCACAATGATCATTATGAGAGAGTTTACGTTTATAACCCTGTTGCTGCAAGGTATATATGTGTATACATACTATATAGCTCGTTATGTTTTCATCATTTTAAATTTGATTTCATTTCGATTCTTTAACTGCTCACAAAAAAACAGCTAAATATTTAAGCTAATTCTTTATAAATAATTCAGCTTTTTTAGCGCTTTTTGGCTACATTTTTCTTTGTTTGTTATATAATTATTTTTTATATTATTATATATTTATCAAACTTTAATTTCATATGCTGAATACATAACTAAATATATTTTTTCTTAGCTTCTTTTTATATATTTTGTATACATAAATAATTAATATATTTACTATATATTATTATTTATCAGTCTTTAATTTTATTTGCTAAATATGCATTAATTATTTGAAATTATTTTATATATGTTTTCCGCCTTTTTTCAAGCCCACAAAAAGTCAGTTTTAATTCAAGCCTATTTTAATCAGGCTGCCATAAACAAATAAATTAATTATGTAAAATGTCAAATACAATCTTTTTTTTTCCAAATTCATATATCCGATATAATAATGGAAATAGCAATGCAATGCATTCGAATGGATATTTGATAAACAAATGGCAAGGGAGTGTTAGAGGCTGAGGCTGGGGTTGGGTCTCTTTTATAATGGGTTTATAATTAAATATATTTTGGTATTTTATTATAATGAATTAGCCATTGTTATCGATCAATAATGCTATTGGCCAGAGGAAAAAGCTGGGAAGTTCTATCCATCATCTTACTCTAACGCCTAAACAGCTGCACGTCAATCAAATCACTCATCTTACCTTCGAAACTTGACCTTTGATATAATATTCTCAATTTTACAATTTTACAAAAAGATTATGAAACCGTGATTTAGCAGCTCACGGCCATAATCCACACACACACCCCAGACAGTTGTATGACATGCAGTTAGACAGCGAACAGCAGCAGCTGCATATGATGTTCTGGCACGCGCGATTCACGTGCTTAAATGTTAATGATGTAGCATGTAGAAATCCCTAACTATCACACGAACACTCACATATATACTCATATACATATATATATATGCGTGTAGCTATGTTAACTAACTGGCAGCTAGGCAAATGCAAATGCATGTGGGGGCTGCGGGCGCTGTCGGCGCTTGGTCTTCGAGCGTGACTGTGTGACTTTTTTTTCGTTCTTGCTCACGCTGCGATTGCACTGCATTCAATTTCCATTAAAATGCCAACGAATGCGCCGCAAAATATGCAGCATGACTTGGCAGTAAAATAATTTGCTCAACTTAATCGCATCCATTTGCCATCAATCTCTGTCAGCTCTGGCACTTGAATTTCGTTTGCTTTCTAATTCACAGCTCGGTCTCCTCGGTCTCTGTGGTCCTCGATGGCAATGAGCCGCAATTTACGGACGCTCTCGGCCAGAAGGTGCCCAAGCCGCAGCCCTCGCTGCAGGTGGCCAGCCCCATTGATCTGCTCAATCCCGATCGCTATGAGTTCTACACGTTCGACGAGCACGGCGAGCTGATAAAACGTCTGATGACCATGCAGGAAATCCAAAGCATTGTGGCCAATGGCGACGGCGAAGGTCCGTCGATAATACACCCAGCACCGCAGCAGGGCGGTGAGCCGGAGAAGAAGGTCCAGGCCATTGTGGACAGCGTGCAGCATGTGCTCAACAAGGAGGTGGCCAGCAGCTCGTCGAAGAACAGCTCGGCGGAGGTGTTGCCCGTCCTGGACACGCCTGATGTCTCGTCCTCCTGGTCTCTCATATTGCCCGCTATATTTGGCAATACGGGTGGTGCCATCTTCCCACAGCAGAAGCCGCAGCAAATCGTTATGACGCCCGAATCGGAACTCGTGGAGACTTCAACGCGTGCGGCAACCACCACAAAGCGCGTGACCAAGAGACCGAAGCCATTGAAGCGCAAGCCAGGCACCAGACGCAAGCCCAGCACCACCACCGAGATGACACCACAGGTGGTGCAGGAGGATTTGGATCCACTGGAGTCGGTCTACACGGGCATTCAACAGTATCAACAGGCGGCTGCCAATATGCACGATTTCGATGTCGCCCACATGCAGCCCATTTATCAGAAGTTGCCCAGCACCACACGCAAGCCGGAGACAACCACACGGCGGGTATTCTACAACAATCAGGAGATTGTGCACACGCCCACCTCGTCAGGCAGTCCGTCTAGCACCACTGAAAAGAACCAGCATCTGGCCAAGAAACCGGGCAATGTGCATCGCAAACCCACCCAACCACATCGTGTAAAGAAACCCAATGGTGGTCATGCCAGCACTAACAGCACCACTCATACCACTGGTGGCAAGCAAAAGTTAAAGAAGAAGACAACAACTCCAGCGCCCACAACTGTCGCACCCACCACAACTACCTCAACCACCGAGGCACCTACTCCAGATCCCGAAACGCCAGCGCCAACAACGACAACAGCTCAACCGCCAGTTTCCACCACGCAGAAGAAGAAGAAGCGCAAGCCCACACGCACACCTGGTCATGCTGGCACCACTACGGGTGGCAACAAGCCAAACAAACCCAAACGCAAGCCAACCACCAAGCCTAAACCACATCAGCCAGCCGCTGAACCAGCAGCTGCCGGATCGGCACCACAGCAACAAGAGGTCAGCACCCAGAAGCCAGCGCGTCCACATCGTCCACACAAGAAACCGAAGCCCAGTAGCACCACTACCACTACTACCACCACCACAACCACTTTGGCGCCAACAACAACCGCCCAAGCGACCACCACTACAACAGAAGCAACGCCTGCACCACAACATGAGCCTATAGTCAGCGTAACACATCATGATGCCATGGATCCCGAGCCAGTTCCTACAACAACCTCAACGACAGCAGCACCGACAACAACCACAGCAGCACCGACCACCACAACTATAACAGCAGCGCCAACAAGCACCACCAGGCGACCCGCTTTGCACCATCAAAAGATACACGGCAAACCAGCACACGCTCACAGCAGCACCACTGCCAGCACCACAACCAGCACCACCACCAAACGACCCACTACGCAACATCATCACAAGATCCATGCCAAGCCTGTGCATAATGCGCCAACCACTGAGCCACACAAGCACCACGAACAACATTTCGAGAGCTATGGCCACATTAATGCTGTGCCCAGCAAAACAACAACAACAGCAGCACCCACTACTACCACCACCACCACCACTACCAGCACCACCCATGCGCCTGTCTATCCCGTGCCCACGTATGATGCTGAGGCCACCGAAAATCTGCCCACAATTGTTGCCCAGGAGGAGGAGGACAAGACGCAGCTGAAGAAAACGCCTTTGCCCTTGCCCTCGCTCGCCTTCTTGCAACAACAGCTGCAAAGCGGTGCCACGCCATCGCCTGCACCACAATTGTCGCCGGATCAAATATTGTCCATGGATCAAATTGTGCAGAGCTTGACGCAAGATCTTCTAGCAGCGGACAAAAACGATGCCAATGCACCACCCGTCAAATACGACAGCGCGGATAGCAAGGAGCAAATGGAAACTTTGGCTAACAAAAAGAAAATACCAATTAGCAGCACCACAACAACGACAACAACCACCAGCTCACCAACGACTACCACCACGTTGGCAACAACAACAACCACCACCACAACAACAACAACAACCACACCTAAGCCCATAATACCATCAATCATTGCTAACACACCGAAACCACTGGCCGCCAACTATGGCGGCAGCACCTTGGCCACCATGCTGGATGAGGAGGATACCAGCACCACTGAAGACCTCAACGACTCCACCGAAACCACTGCCAATAAGGAAACCACCTTGAGCAGCATGGAAGGTGAACAAACGCCCATTGTATTGATCACGGCCAGACCACAGTACTTCACCACCAATCAGGCACCACCACAGTTGCAGCCACTGACCACGGTGAAGACAGAGAAAACGCCGCTGGAGCCAGAGACCACCGAGTTGCCCAGCTATACACAATTCCTGCAAACTACGCCCATGGCAATGGATGACGAACTTGAGACAGAAGCAACCACAATTCGACCCATCGCCGAAGTCAATCATGTGGTTAAATTTGAGCCACTCTACGCAGATGTGCCAGAGGCTGTGGTTACGGAGCTGACGGAGCAACCCACAACGACTGGCTACTATGAGCAGCCGGATGCGGAGACAACCACTGAGGTAGCAGCACGTTTACCTGTTACAGAGCGCGTCACCAGCACCACCAATGCAGATGACGAGGACGGCACTGAGGTGACGCCCATGATAGCCAATCTGGTGGAGCAACTGAACTTGGAGGTGCTCAAGCCAACCGATCAAATTCTGATGTCCAATTTCCAAACCCAAGCGGCCACAGTGGCATCCACCCTGGTGGATGGCAGCAACACGCTCGTCTCCGATATCTACATGAACTCGAACGAGACAAAGGACGAGCTGCAGTTCCTCATGTCCGATGTGATACAGCAGATCACGCAGCACGAGAGCTACAAGCCACACGATGATGATGATGATGATGATGCTCCTGATGACGATTCACATCGTCTGACCAACTTTGCACAGTTGAATACGTCTTTTCTCTTACCACCAAAGCAGGAGACGAGGCCAAAGCTGAAGCCGAATCCAGTGGTGGAGCAAAAGATAACAAGCACAACGGAAGAGCAGCTGCAGGAAATCACAACCATAATGCCGAGCAAAAGCGACGAGGAAAAGGAGGAGCTCATCAAACAGGAAGCTGATTACATCAATACACCCGCACCTGAAGCCGAACCCGAACCCGGACAGCTGGAGAGCAGCACATACAGGGTGCCGGTGTTGTCGCTGTCGCAAATTTATGCACAGCAGCAGCAGGACGAAGATGATGAGCAGCAAATATTTGAACTGGAGCGACTAGAGCAGTTGAAGCCAAGCCAAGCTGCTGACAAACAGGAAGTCATTGAGCAGGCGGCGAAGCTGGAAGAGCAGCAGAAGGAAGAAATGTTGAAGCAGGAAAAGTTGAAGGAGGAACGATTGAAGGAGGAACAGAAGCAGATGGAGGAACAGCTGAAGAAGGAACAGAAGCAGAAGGAGGAACAGCTGAAGGAGGAACAGAAGCAGAAGGAGGAACACCTGAAGGAGGAAAGGTTGAAGGAGGAACGCTTGAAGGAGGAACAGAAACAGAAGGAGGAACAGCTGAAGAAGGAACAGAAGCTGAAGGAGGAACAGCTGAAGGAGGAAAGGTTGAAGGAGGAACGCTTGAAGGAGGAACAGAAACAGAAGGAGGAAAGGTTGAAGGAGGAACGCTTGAAGGAGGAACAGAAACAGAAGGAAGAAATGTTGAAGCAGGAAAAGTTGAAGGAGGAACGATTGAAGGAGGAAAGGTTGAAGGAGGAACAGAAACAGAAGGAAGAAAGGTTGAAGGAGGAGCAGCTGAAAGAGGAGCGGTTGAAGGAGGAAAGGTTGAAAGCAGAACAACTGAAGCTAGAGCAACTGAAGCTGGAGCAACTGAAGCTGGAGCAGCTGAAGGAAGCAGAACGATTGAAGGAAGAGCAGGAGCAGCAGGAGCAGCAGGCACAGTATCAGCTACAGCAGCAGCTAGCAACAACAGCACCAGCAGCTGATAGCTACGAGGCGACAACCACCGAGCAACTGCAGTCGGAGGAGAGCAAGGAGACCAACTCGGCCGAAGAGACGACAACTGCCGGCAGCAGCATGGAGCAGTACGAAAAGCCCGATGCGCCGAAACGCGAGAGCGAGGAGGAGCAGATGCCCGAAATGTTGACAAATGGTTACAACGAGCAAATCCAAACGGAAGCCAACACTGAGCAAATGGCGGCAACCACAGTGCAGGTGCCAGCAGCCGAGCTGGAGGAGGTGGCTGGTGGGTCAACAAATGTTTACCAGGACGCACAAGAGCAAACATCAACCGAAAAGGAAGCTGAAAAAAGCGAAGAGGATGCCAAAACAGAAGAGGAGCTTGAGGACGAGGAGCAGCTGAAGCAAAGTGCCGAGGATAGCGTCACTAATGCGGCACAGCTGCAGCCACAGTACACGGCCCAGTCGGCCGAGGAGCCGCATTATCAAGATAAGGAGCAAGAGCAGACAACTGCGAGCGTTGAGCTGGCCACGGAAATACCGGGTGATATGTCCGTCGTTTCATCTGAATCGGATATGTCGCTCAGCTCTGAGCAGGTCACCGAAAAACTAGAGCTTAGCACTGTGCGCACCATGGAGCTGAACGAGGAGGCACTGGAGGACATATCCGATGAGCTGACAGCAACACTAACCGAGGAGGATACAACAAGTGCGCAAAAATATCAGCTAGACGACGAGGATCCCTACGTCAAGCTGGGCGAGACGACGGCTAGTGTGGTGAAGCCACAGCAGTCGCTCAAGGTGGAGCAAAAGAAACCAGAGGAGCAGCTGTCTGCAGAGAAGGTAGAGGAGACACAGCAACAGGGCTATCAGGTGACATTACCTTTGACATTGCCTTTGAAGCAGCAACAGGAAGAGGTAAAGGACTCCGAGCCAGAAGAGAACTACAAAGTGACCTTGCCGCTAGCTAGCTATGGCAATCAGCCAGCTGATGAGGAGGACGAGGAAGATCAAATCAATTATCAGCTGCCCATACTCCTGCCTAGCAGCAGCAGCAGCAGCAGCAGTTCGACAACAACCACAACCACCACAACAACAACAACAACAACAACCACACCAGCGCCCACAACAACAACCACCAAGCGTCTGCACACACTGAAGCCCGTTTCATACTACGTGCAGCCCTCACTGCTCGGTGGCTACAACCAACTGGAACCACAACCGCCCAAGCTGCTCGCCTACAACGCCAACAGCAACAGCTTTTCACAGCAGCAACAGTTGCTGCCACCAGCGCAGCAACAGCAGCGCCCGATGCATCGACCCGCTTCGCTCACAAACTTAATGGCTGCATCCACGCAAGCAACGCGTCCGCCAGTTAAACTCGAGCCCAGCCCGCAAAGCTCCCAGGGCTTGGAGGCCTCCACGTCTCGCCTAGATGACGATGTTCTGTCCTTCGCACGTCTCTGCAATGAGCTCGCGTTTAGCTACTGGAAGTCCATAACCTCGGAGAAGATAAGCTCTGCCAGGAGTTTGGTCATCTCCCCATTCGCGCTGACCTCGATGTTATCCATGGTGTTCCTGGGTGCTCGTGGCAGCACCTCGGGTGAAATGAACGAAATACTCAAGCTCGACGATATGGTCACCTTTAATCCGCATTTGATTTTCCGTAACATCACCGGCTCCGTAGAACAGTCCTTGGAGCAGGACATTGCAACGGCCGCGTTTGTGCGCGAAATCTTCAGCGATCGCGCGAATGGCAAAATCCTGCCCTTCTTCAAGGAGAAGACGCAGCAGCTGTACGGCGGACATGTGGAGGAGGTCAATTTCCATGTGGTCAACGATATTGTGAGGCGTCGCACGAATCTGCTAGTGAAACGTCATACCATGGGCAAGGTGCTGGAGTATTTGCGCACGAACAGCGTTTGGGTAAATGGCCCGTTGGCCACAGTTTCAGCTAATCTCTTCCAGACAGACTGCTCGAGAGGCTCGACAACGGATCGCGATGGTGAGATGTTCTTCCAGGTGCATCCGACGGTGCGTCAACGTCGCCTCGTGCCCATACCCGCCGTGCTCTATCGCTCCGGCTTCACGGCTGGCTATGAACCCAAGCTGGATGCCACTGTCGTGGCCTTTGGACGCATACAGGATACGGTGAGCACCATCTACGTAATGCCGGGACATCAGAGCTCCGTGGCGCCCACAGATAACTTAGATCGCCTGGAACGTAATCTGGTTGACATGGCCTTTGGTCAGGACAATGCGTGGAGCAACCTGATGACTTCCCTGATGGATCGTCCTGGCATGGAGGTGCAACTGCCACGTTTCTCGCATCGCTCCTTTGTCAACGCCTCGCTGGGACTGCAGAAGATGGGCCTGAAGGGACTCTTCAAATCGGACTTTGCTGACTTGCGCGGACTGACCGGAAATGGCAATCGCGATATTTTCCTATCCGACATGATACAGATCAATACGTTCAGCACCTGTGGCGAGGAGAAGATCTCGGACCATCATCATGTGGAAATGTATCCAGCGCCGCCTCTACGCAAACGCAACAAGGATGTGGACGCAACAGACGACGATGCCTACGACTCGTCGGAGGCAATTGTAGACTTTGGCTCATTGGTCCAGGAATCGGCATTGGGTCGTGGCTTCTACGATGACTTACTGGACCCCAAGTATTTGGAGCTGCCGTTGCCACTACGTCCGCGCCAAGCACGCGTTCCCGACGCGCCGAGACTGCGCTTCGACAAGCCCTTCCTCTACTTTGTGCGCCACAATCCAACGGGCATGATACTCTTCATGGGTCGCTTCAATCCACGCCTGCTGCCATGAACCAATCAAACACAAACACCCAAACCCAGCCAGCCTTAAGTAAGCCAAACAAGTTGTTAAAGCCCGTCTCCTCCAGAAATAATAGAGGCGTCAAAGCAAATTCAATGCTCAATTCAATTTGCATGCAATTAAGTTAATTTTATGATTAATGCCAATTGCTGTGCCTTAATCCCGCGTCCGACCCCATTCACACGATACGAGATTGATGTGCAGCAAAATAATATTAAAATACAAAACAAAAAAAATACTTAAAAAATACCTAAAAAAAGGAGTTACCTTGGCAATTCAAATATAAATAAATAAATATATATATATATATATATATATATAAAATAATATATATTCATGTAATTTTTTTTATAAATATTTGCAAATAATTTTCAATTTCTGTTATTTCCTTTTGTGCTTTTTGGCTTGCATTTATTTTATTTGCATTATAATATTTTCTACGTGCCGCAAACAACAGCAAAATACAGTTAAGCAAATTGGCTGCGAAATGCGAATGCAAATGCAATCATATTTTGGCAACAAACAACAGCAACAACAGCAACAACAACAGTAACAACAGCAACACAAAATGTAATTTTAGTAAAATAAACTTAAACAATACGCAAAACTAAAAGTTATGTATGCTATTCTGTAAGCTTAATAAAAAAAAAAAACAACAACATACTAAATAAATATATAAATGAATAAATAAAAATACGAAATACAAAACAACAATATTTGCAAATATTTCAAATTGATTCGCAAACAAGCGACAAAAATCTGCTCAGCTACCAAGCTGACCACATCTGGCCAGCTCTGGCCAGCTCTCACCAGCTCTGCCCAGCTGCTTGTGGTCTAAGCTCAGAGCTCTTAACCTAAACCGGAAGTGTTCTTGTTTCACAGTTTTTGCTATGCTTTCTCTTTTATTTTTTCGGTTTTTGCCTGCCAGTGTTGTGCAATGCTGTCCAATAAAACATGTGACAGGCGCACGCACATATGTATATATAGATTGGAGTAAAGCCATGATAAAAGACGAAGCTTGTATGTTCTTATAAAAGGTAATAAGGCAAATGGAAAAGCAAACCATACATAGATCAGTATTTAATGAAGAGTGGCCAGTGTTGGACAGTACTCTCGGAAAAAGGAAGCATTTGTAAGTCAAACTTAGGGGCCAAAGAAGAAATGGAATGCATGAAAAATGTTAAGCTGCAACACTACCAGTGTTGTATAATTGACGGCTATGGGAATACCAGTGTTGTGAAACGCTGTCAAACGAAGCTTCACATAACAGATATATATTCATATGAAAAAAAGGTATATAGAAGATAGTAAGTAGTTGAAGCATGAAATCGCTTTAAGAGTAACCAGTATTATGTAACGGCCTAAAAATTTCAGACTTCTTCATAAAAATCATAAAGATATAAAACTATTTCAAACTAAACTAACTTATAACCGTTTTTACGGGTTGTTTTTCATATTAACAAAGATACGTTTGGAACAAAACTACCAGTGTTGCACAACACTATATTATAAAGACATGTTTGGTAAGTAAGCCAAGGCACTAGCACAAATTTGAATGCAGTTTAGAGCTGCCCACAATCGAAGTTGTTATAGAAAAGTAAGTATTTGATATTTAGATTGGCTAAAAAAACTACCAGTGTTGTATAATGCTACACAATAGCAAGCAAAACTTAAATTTTCTCTAGTATAGCATTATTTTCTTACTCCAGGTATAGAATTCCATCAGCCTGCCAGTCAAGAGCATTGCCTCCATTGTCTCTTCGCCATTTCCTGTCTATTTCTCATTAGGTAAAAGCCCGTAAGAAATGCCCTTAGCAATAACTATCTTCAACAATGTTCTAGTTTGACTTTTTGTGCGCCGGATAGAGTACAAGTGAAACGCACACAATTTGCAGCTAGGCAAAAACAGATATGTTGTAAAAACAGCAAATGCAGATATTTTAATTAATATTTAACAAGAATACATATAAACGATGCTTATAATGAAATCTGTATGGCTTTTGTGGGTGCAACGGCGGGAGGGAGGGGGAGAGAGTGTGTTGATGGGCGTTTGTTGATGGGCGTGTGGGTATAAACTGACTGCCTGCAACTTTGTCAAACTTTTGTATACACGATTTTGTTGTTGTTGTTAATAATGTTGCTGTTGTTGCTGTTGTTGCTGCTGTTGTATTGCGGTTGCGTTGGCAACTTCCAACGTCGACAACTGCGGACGGGCTGTTCACTTGCATGTCGTTGTCGTTGTCGTAGTCGTTGCTGTTTTTTGAGCTTTATGCGGTTTTTGCAGCCAACCCATATCCATGTGTGTAGATGTGTATGTGACTCAGTGTGTGGGTGGTCATGTGCTTTTGTGAAATCACAAACAAGTAGCATACTTTTGGGCCAAAACAATTGCCAGGCAGCCAACTGTAGCAAACTTGAAAAAAAAAAAACGCTGCAAAAACGACGCACTAGAAAAAAGCAAATCGACTCACAACTAACGACTGCGGACTGCCGCAAACTGGTTGTGTGCGTGTGTGTGACGCACAACACAACACACACACACACACACACACACACACACACACACACACACACAACACACAACACACACACACACACACCCACAGCGCCACATGCGGTGTCAATGCGCAGCAATTGAGTCTGCCTAGGCAAACAGCAAGAGCAACAGAAATAGAGCTGGATTTCGAAAGCTGCTCACATGCTTGCTAGTTTTGCATAATGATACCCTGTCGACATGGGAAGAGGGTATATCAGAGAGGGATTCAGAATTATCTAGAATTGACCTCATTGGCAACATAGTCTAGAAAAATATATAAAAATTTGTGTAGTCTATGTAATAGGTCTTTATATAGACAGTGCTACTCAAGGATACCCTGTAAAAAAGTCAAGTGCGGTATGCCCTTAATAGATAGAGCTGTTGAAGTGAATTTAAGATGCAGATTGTATAAATTGGGCATTCCATGCTGATTAAGACCCAATTAGGCCCATAAATACCCTGTAAACGTCACAATGGGGTATATAAAGCCACTGTCGACTAACAACGCAAAAGAAAAGCGTTTTAGGTAGCTAAAGTATATTCTAAATCTCTTTTTTTAGTCTATCTAAAATCTGGCTATAAAGGTATATTACAGGGTATGCAACAGCCTATGTAGCATAAGCAAAAACACTTGTCTTCTGTAGGTTAAGAGTGCAAACATTTCTGATTAGCATAATCAGCCCTAAGAGCTTTTTATCTTCATCTGTCTGGAAAGTTATCCAATTGCATACCCTATAAAAACCTGAGAAGGGTATGTAAATTAGGGAAGACCAAGCTTGCCAGTCTAAAATGAATACTCTATACACTAATAGGAGCAAAAATGTGAATGTGCAGCTGTTTACAGGGTATCTGTTAAGCTAGAGCATAGGCAGAGAGATCTGCTGAAATAAGACATTCATAGCAACGGCCCAATTTGGCAATAAATATAGTTTATATTCATTATAAATGATTTATTTGCATTTAATTTCTTTATAGGGTATCCACTAGTCAGGTGTATGCTGTCTTTTTTTCATACTTTATGTTAACAGAAATTGCGCAAAAATAAATCCTGCATATTTTTCTTATAATGCCCGAGAGTGAAGCACTTTATTATGCTGCTAATTTGTCATGCAGCTGCGACTCGCGACATTTTTTTGTTGCCCTTGTCTTTGTTGCTGCTGTTGTTGTCGTTGTTGTTGTTATGCACCAAATAATACTAAAGTGCAACTAATTTGGAAAAAATGTGCATTGCTGTCTGTAGTTGCTGTTGTCGCTGCTGGTTGCTGGTAGATGTTGCTGCTGCTACAGCAACTATTTCCGCTGCGATTTATAGTCGCACGTGTTGCGTCTGAGCGTTTGACAAATCTGTCATTGTGCGACACGCTTGTTACTATTATTATTATCATTGCTATTATTATTATTATTATTATCATCATCACCGTCGTTATTCTTATTGTTGTTATTGTACGCTTTTTGCTGCTGTTGGAGGAACAATGCGACAGCTGGAACAATGTCCGCTTGGGCAAGCCACAAGCTCTCATTGTAATTGTTGTTCAACGAACTTTTTCCTTTTTCCGCTTTTCTTTCGCAACAGGATTTTCGTTGATGTTTTTTCGGCTTTTCCGCTCTTGCCGTTGTCTTTGTTTTCTCTCAGTGCTTTTGTGTAAAGTGTTGTCTTGTGCTTTCTTAGCACCTGTCGAAATTGCGCAAGTGTCACTCGAAACTGGGCAACAACAGCAACAACAGCAACAATAATAATAACTACAACAATAACAAGTGTAAGAACAACAATCAAGTTGTTCAACTCTTTAACCCTTTCAAGCACAAAGGCCTGTTTATTATTTGCATTTCGTTCCGGCCCACGTGTCGTATACATTTTTACCTTTGACCCGCGCTAATGAGTTGTTTTTCTCGTTTTTTTTCTGGTTTTTTTCCTGGTTATTTTTTTTCCGCTGTCCACAAAACTAAATTCAATGTACAAACTTTTTGTTCCCGAACAGCTGCAACTTTTGCCAACACGAAATAAATAAATAAATATAAATACGCAAAAAAAAACAAAGTTTTGACGCTTAATGAACTAGTCACCGCAGCAACCGACTCTGGGGTTACCAGCTGCTAATTAATTTACATTAGCAAATTGCAAGCATGTAATTGACTTTTATTGGCATTTTCACTGCAACCAGCAGCGGCGACAACAACAACAACAACAAACGCAAATATCCTATATGTACACAATATATATATATATGTATATATATACATCGCACAAAGTTATGCGCTAATCACGCTTTGGAGACCTATTTGTCTGACCACTTTTGTCAACGTGGCTTAAATACTTAGAGACCTCAAGCAACAACAACAGCAACAGCAGCTCCACAGGGTAGCCATAGGTATATACGTATCTATATTGTATATAGAAAGCTATGTACTTAATAATGTAAACTAGTGTAGCAAGCGAAATAGGGATATGCTGGCAATTAAATTGGGTCAATTATCAATTTGAAGTGAATTTAGATTTATTTTATGTTTTTGGTTTAAAATTATATTTTTTTATAATATTTAGAATATTTTCAAAGAATTTATAATAATGTAAAATTTGTCATAAAATATTAAACATTTTTTTGAAATATTTAGAAATTTTTAATTAATTTAAATATTTTCTATTTTTTTCGTATTTTTTTAAAAAGGATATATGAATTTATATTAATTATAAATTACTTTGAACAACATTATAGTTTTTTAAATATTTAGAAAGTATATATAAGTATAATATTTTTTTAAATTTTATATGAATTTATATTATTTTTAAATTTGTAGTAAAATATTTAACATTTTAAAATATATTTTTTTTTATTTATTTTAAAATTAATTTGTAGAAACTTTCTTTATAAATTTATATTAATTTTTAATTTTCAATGAAAAACAGTTTCTTATTAAAAAACAAAAAAAAAAAATATAAAAAATTTTACAGTTTAGTTTTAAGTTTACATTTAATTAAAATATTCTTCTTCAAACTCTGCTTAACTCATAGTCATATCATATCATATCAAGCTCATTCCATCTGCGTTTTGCCTTAACTCAATATCAAATACAAAAGTGCAAATTATTCATACTGAGCACCTTTAGCGCTTAACAGCATCTACAACGCAGACAGACTACAAGTTATTAGCAAATAAAGTGCAAATAATGAAAATGCTGCTAGATTTCAATTATCGGCTAAGCAAATCAAATAAATAAGCTCTTAAGTGGCAGCTCAACTTATTGGCCATAATCGGCGCTGGCTACAAAGCAAATTGTATTTATTTATTCACATTCTTTCTTCTCCTCTTAATTATTATTTCTTTATATAATTGCATTTTAGATGGCAAAGCTTGCGGTTAAATTGCGAAATCAATTTGCTGTGGCTTCTTAAGGCTCAATTAGCATTTGCAAAAGGACATCAAAATTATTTGCAATATAATCAATTTTAATAAATCGAAAACGAAGAAGGATTTCACGACTGATGGACTCTCAGATGAGCTGGAAAAAGGGATTGAAAGACATATGTGAAGCAGAGTCTGAAAGGACACTTGAGAGTAGCCTTGGCAAGTCCTTTCACAGCATTGGTAAGGTAACCAAGCTGTGATTTAGCTCAAGGCCATGACTACAGCACTGCCTTTATTACAGGGCATATGCTCGCCCATCATACCCCCCATCAAACATTTCTATGCCATTTTATTAATTACATAAATCCATTTAATAACTAACGATATCTTTTTAGGCCTTGAAGCATTTTAATTAAGTCGCTTTGACTGTGCACTAGATGTGTCAATCAAACAGCTAAAAACCGCATTACTCAAATGTTTGAACATAATATTCATTTTAAATGCATACAATATACATATAATATACATTTTCCATCGACTTTGTTAATGTTTGCGTGGTTTATCAATTTATGGCTGGCATTGTGAATGCAACTGCTGAAAGCCCAACAGGGATTTACAGCTAACGCTCTCACTCTCTCTCTCTCTCTCTCTCTCTCATTCTGGCTTTCTCGGCCACTACACACTGCAGCTTAGAGACTTGGCACACTTGCCTACACAACTGGGGAACGTTAATTTGGCAAGGCGAAAGCGAAAATGCAAAAGCGAAAGCCAGCCAAAACACTCCAAGGATTAATTTGAGCACGAAAAAGTGAAAGCTCAGCTGGAGAGAGACTTTCGCACAGACAAAAGCCACAAAACTTGCTCCAAATTTATGCTATATATACTCGTAACTAGATATATATATTTACTTTTGGCCTAGGGAAATCGGGTTAAATGAGAGCATGCCAAATGCTTTATGGTATATATAAGAGCAATCGGTAAGTAAAGTTTAGACTCAAACTGAAATGATTAGGCAGGCGAGCAGAGTGGAGCAGAGACAGAAGGGGAAGTCAAAGCCAGGAAGAATGTAGGCAGCAGACATAAGACTCGGGCAGCCATAGAGGCTGACCCAGAGACGGACAGAGACCAATGTAGCAGGCAGGAGGCAGCAGGCAAAGAAGTGGCGACGGAAAGACAGCCAAGGTAAGAGGTAGACGACGGAATGTAAAGACCGTAGACTGCAGGCAGGAGACGGGAAGCGACCAGGACACAGGCAAGAGGCAAGCAGACAGGCGATGTAAGACACTGGGCAGCAAGCATTCAGGTTAAGCAGGAGTCAGAGGCAGAAGGCGTCACTCGTACACTGAAGCAAGCAAGCTAGCGGCAGGCGCAAAGCCTAGCAGCAAAGGGGCCAGAGGCAGAGGTAGAAGTCGACAGGCAGCCATGTGGAAGTAGCCAGGAGATAGCCAGGAGACGCATGAAAGGAGCAGCAGGCAGCGCGCTGCTGCTGGAGGCGGACTGGAAAAATGCAGAGCCCAGCCTGGAGGCGAGAAGTCGCAACAGCGGCTGACAGACTGCGTCCAGTTGGTGTGCCATAAATATTGCCACTAGCCAGCGGCCAAATGGCGACAAAAGCTGGCCACAAGAAAACGCCAGACACGGCTCAGCATGCATGCAGCCCATGGGGCACACACACACACACATATACTCCAGTGTATATCGTATGTGTGTATATATGTAAACAGTTTTAGACAGCAGCTCCGCATGGCGCCATTGCCATAGTCCCGAGTCGAGAGAGTCCTGTGTGCGGACAGCCCACAGCGTTGCCAAACGATAAAACAGCAAACGAAACAACACACAAACAAACTCCACCACCACCAACAACAACAACAACAGCAATGGCAACAAGGATCTGCAACATACCAAAAAAAAAAAAAAAAGAAAAACACACTGGTTGGCTAACAAGTTTTTGTTATCTGCGCTCGCCTCGCTTTTTGTATCGAGTGTTTATAAATGTTTATGCCACGCATTTAAGCACCGTTCGAGGGGTATACGATATGAGCGCTTTTTCCACCGCTCAACACACACAAAAGTTATTTATTACTTTAGTTTGTTGTTTAATCGCTTTGATCTTCGGCTAGACTTTATCTATTTACTTTTAGCGTTTTTGGCAGAGCTTTCATGTGCTTTTTTAGTGTTTGTTAGCTTTCAGGACTTTTGTTTCGTGTGAGCTTTATCAAGGCTGTTATGTTAGCTGTATGATATGATAGTATTTTGTATCGAGTGGCCTATTGAAGCCTACAAAGCCAACTTTCCTTCAGTTATAATTGAAATGAGCTTTTTATAAACTTTAATGAGCTTTAAAGAATTTGTTTCTTCTTTGAATGTGCTTTCATTTGCTTTCAACGTTTTTTATTATTATTTAAAGCTTCAGCATTATTTTGTTATATTTTACTATTGAAACTCTCTTCAAGCCGCGCTTTAATTGAAGCTTTAACATTTTCAGCAACTTTGGCAGCTTTCAAGAGCTTTTTGAGTAGTTTTAGCTAATATATTACTTTAATATTTTGCAGTCTTTTAAGTTTTAAGTTTTTAAGTTTTAAGCTAGCTTTAATAACAGATTTTTTTTTCTAAATTTCGAATTTTGAGCCACTCTAACAAAGCTGTGCCTCAGTAAGGACATTTAATATTCGAGTAGGCGCTGCAACTGTTGCTTTCTTACATGAGTTTCAATGTTGTTGCTGTGTATGGGTGTGGGTGTGTGAGGGTGTATGTATGCCTTGCATGTTTTCTGCTGGACCGCAAATTCTGATTTAATTTTTTTTCGTTTTTTTTTTGTTTGTAAATTGTGAACTGTTCCTCTTTGCTTGTGTGTGTGCTTGGATGTTTCAGCGCTTGCATTTAAAATTAGTCGCTTGTAGTCGCTGCGGTTGTCAAACTGTTGTTGTTGTTGTTGCTGCTGCTGTCGCTGCTGCCAAACAGTTTTCATTTGCAACTCTTTGGCAACTTGTTTCATGCGACACATATTTAGTAATTAAATTTAACATGCTCGACGACAGCAGCAGCAGCAGCAGGCACGAAACAGCTCTGTCTCGCTCCCTCTCTCTCTCTCTCTCGCTCTCTGACAAGGCAAAGTCATATGAGCATATAAATTTAATTAGATGCCTATTAAAGCATAATCCTGAATTGGTTTAAACTTCCACTCATTTATGTCATTATATGCAGCTTTATATATGCATTTTATATTATATATTATATATATTTAACTAGCCAGAGGGCTCTAGCATAATTAAAGCAGCTTTTGTATATGCTAAAAAAAAAGTTTTTCATATTATGAAATTATTTGGTCTGAAATTGAAGAGAATTTTTGGCGAGTTTTCCGCCAACACCGGACTCTATAATATCCATAAGCTGATAGGAAACATTAGTTATAATTTACTTTTATAATATATAACTTATATATATATAACTTAGTTATGCACTTTCTGCACCTTCCAGCTTCAGAGAGTCATCTCTTATCTCAAGCCCAATGAAATATGAAACCAAATCGAGAACTTCAGCCACAAATTGGCAATGCAAACATTTTAATCTCTTTTTAAACATATTCAAATTTATATATTCGGAACAATTTAGTATTTACTCAAGCTAGACTATGTCAACATAATATACATATGCCTAATTCAAGTTGAGAATAGAGCGATATCGGTGGGTATGGGCCACCTATATGTGTATAATAAGTGAATGTAGCATAAGCAAAATGGAATTGCTAACCAAAACTGAGCTTTATTTACGTCAAATTGCGGCTCTATAAAATAAATACGAATTTAATCAAACGCAGGCAATGTAAACACACTGCCATGCATAAATATACAACTAGCGAGTGAGTGTAACTAAAGCGAATGTGTGGGTGTGTGTGGGTGTGTGTGTGGGTGCGTGTGTGTGTGAATGTGTTTGGTTTGTGCGGCTGCTTGAATCGTAACAGCTCGCTGTGTTTTCATGCCAAATACGCTTTCATAAATAATGAAAACTGGCGCTAAAACAGCGCACGTTTGTTATGAGCAACAGCAACAATAATAACAAATTGTAGTGCTCTGGCGGGGAGTGACTGACTAACAGATATCCTAACCCAATGCTGAAATCCAGTATATAACAGTTTGGGCTGACTTTATATGAATATATAAAAGCATATGGAGTTACACATACTGTAAGCTGTGTAGCAGCTGTTCGTGTGCTTTCTATATAGAGTTGTGCTAAGAAAAACAGACTGGTTGAACTTGGGTTCCAGCTGTAGGATCTTAATGCGATTTTAGGGGCTAAAGTTGTAGACTTTCTACTATATTCATATCATATCAAATCATATCATATATCATATCATATTCATATGTCATATTTATATAACATTCATATCATATTCATATCATATTCATATCATATTCCTAACATATTCATATCATATTCCTAACATATTCATATCATATTCCTATCATATTTATATCATATTCATATCCATATCATATTCATATGACATTCATACCATATTCATATGTCATGTCATATTCATATTTATATCATATTCATATCATACTCATATCATATTCATATCATATTCATATCATATTCACATCATATTCATATCATATTCATATCATATTCATATCATATTCATATCATATTCATATCATATTCGAATCACATTCATATCTTATTCATATCATATTCATGTCATATTCATATCATATTCATATCATACTCATATCATATTCATATCATATTCATATCATATTCATATCATATTCATATCATATTCGAATCACATTCATATCTTATTCATATCATATTCATGTCATATTCATATCATATTCATATCATATTCATATCATATTCATATCATATTCATATCATATTCATGTCATATTCATATCATATTCATATCATATTTATATCATTTTGATATCATAATCATATCATATTCATATCACATTCATATGTCATATTCATATATTCATATCATATTCATATGTCATATTCATATATTCATATCATATTCATATGTCATATACAAACCATATTCATATCATATCAGCTCTGCTTACATACCTATTCTCAAAACCAATATACCCCATTCACACACTCTCAACAACTACAGCAACAACAACCACAACAACAGTCACAGCAAAGCCAACAGCAACGAAGCGTGCTGAAATTAGTAGCCAAGGATTACCGGCAATTATTTTCATTGTATGCATTTGCCGCCATTATTTTGATTGCTTCGTTTGCTTTTGATGCCCAGCCAGGGAAGCTTAGTCCTGACCCCAAAACCCCAGCTCAGCTACGGCCTGCGAATGGGCATGGGCATGGGCATGGGCATGGGCCTGGGGCCAACCACATGCCATTTTTCACAATGCCCACAACAACTACAGCAGCAACAACTACAACTACGCATGATTGCGTATATGGTATGTAAGGTTTATTTATATTTATGAATTCATCATGTTGACATACATAACATAACATCATATATGCTATGATAGTTTACACTGCACAGTAAAGCATTGGCTATGGCCTGTATATATATATATATATATATCTGCTATATATATAGCATAAAAATCATGCATTTCAAAACATTTGCCGAAAGTGGAGCGAGAGTGCAAGCACATTCAACAATCGTTTCAATTGCATACAAATTTGTGGTAAAAAAATATTTCGAATTGTGAAACTTTGATGCTTTCAACGGTCCGCATAACAAGCATCAAGCATTGTTCTTGATTGAATACTTGATATAATACTTGAAATACTTTAATGTAAGTATTCATTTATAGTCGAATTTTGGTAGAAAGTTTTAAGGACTTGAATGGGTTTACGTGTGGGGAAAAGCTTAAGATTGTGCTCAAGTTCTTAGGGTGTTAACGTACGCAAAATATATGGTCAGATGGTCATACCTCTATGGCATGCTGTCATACATATCTGACAGTCGGAGTAACAGACAAAGAAAGAGAAAGCTGAGAGACAAAAACACACAGCTAGACAGAGAGAAAGGAAAGACGGAGAGACATTCAAGCGAACTAACCAACAGACGCACGGACAGCTAGAGAGCGACACAGGCAGAGCGACAAAAGAGCGGACATATGTAGTGTAAAACTGATGAACTATAAGACAGACGGGCAGCAAGACAAAGAAACAGAGAGGCGGCTCAATGAACGTACGGATGGGCATTCGGACTGCAAAATGAGCAGGCGGACTAGCTAGCGACAACAAAGAGTGAAAGAGAGCCAGAGAGAGACAGAGAGAGAGAGAGAGGGAGAGAGGGAGTGAAAGAGAGAGATAGACTAGCCAACGTACAGAAAGAGAGCAAAACAAGTGTAGATCAAGGTAGTTATAGCTCTTATACTGACTAGCTAGCCTCGCGTTCTTATACTTTCGTCGAGACAGACATAGCTGATATAGCTGTTGAGCTTTATCAAGAATATATAAATGGAATCATGGGTTCCTCCTACAGTCCTTCTACGTTTATACCCAATACGTCCACACACACAGTGCAAACCTTTTCTTCTCACTTTTCCATGAAAAAGTTTATATAAATATGAATAGAGGCTTAAAATAAAACTGACAACAATAGAAGAAATCGTCAATTATCAACTTAGATCTCTAAGCTTTTCTCAAGCAATTTAAACGGCTTTTCCGATGATTTATCACTTAAGAGTTCTCATTTGTTTCGCTGCCCCACACACACCCATACAGAGAGAGATAGAGCGAGGCAACGCAAGCTTATCATAGTTGGAATGCCTAAATATAAAACCCAACAACTAAAACTAATTTGTAACTAGTTTCGGAAAAGTTTTTAACCGGCGCCTTTGACATGTGCGCCACCCCCGACAAAAAAAAAAAACAGAAATCACGTTAACTAAGTCCTTTAGCCCTGCAGCTCAAATGCGAAATGGTTCTATGTTATCTGCCGTCAAGCACACACACTCGCACACACACACGCGCATTAAGCAGACGGCGCAAGCAGATTAAAAAAGTTTGAAATTTAAGCCAGGCGGCGTATTAATTTATTTAAGACCCTTAAATTATATCCTTTGATGTAAAGCATACATTTCTTTGCTTTCGCTTTGCCTTTCGACAACTTTTTTGATGTCCTTGTTATTGTTGTTGCTATTGCTGTCTTCCTTATTGTTGTTGTTGTTGCAGCTCTGCTTAGAGCCAGCCCCAGCGCTAGCCGCGCAACTACTTTTTGGCGTATGTAATTACATTTTTTCCACATAAGAAAATCAAAAAAACCGAAAGAACAAAAAACAAACAAACGAAAAAAAAAACACAAAACGGAAATAACAGAAGTAGACTTGCTGCGGGAGTATCCGACTGCCGAATACTTGCTCATGTAACAAGAGCATGAAGCTCCTCTGCTTATATGATCTATGAATCTCAGGAATATATTGTATTTATAGAGTAAGTCAATAATATATCTGCAAGACTTGTTGATCAAAGCTCTAAAGCTAAAGATCTCCAACAAATTTTGATTCTATCTTTCACAAGTTTAGCTATACACAAGCATATAAAAATATATACTTCTTCAACTCCGTATCTACTAGCAAATATACCCTTTTAACACCAACAAATACTAGATGCCGCCTAGGACATACACGAAAGAGCGTAAAAATTACACATGCAGCAGTTTTCTGGCCTTTTTATGGACAAAATGAGCAAAACACAAAAAATGAGCGACTTAATTGCGAGCACAACGAAGTTGAAATGCGCTAAGGAGATATAAATTATTAATCAAAACTATAAAGAGCACAGAATTACTGAAAAAGTGCAAATGGGCAAAAAAAAAAAACACATGCAATGTGAATGAAAATCTTAAGAAAATCTAAGACAAAATACAAATAATTAAACTTAAATAAATATATGTATATTTTCTTAAATTTATTTATATTTTCTTATCTTGATTTTTTATGTAAAAGTCCATTAATAATATTTTATTATTATATGAGTTTAATTATGAATATATATGTATATATATATTTTATATTTATATATATTTTATATATTTATATATATATATATTTTTTTTGAATTTTTAAAAACAATTTTGGTCTTTTACCTCTCTCTATCTAGACAATATAATCCTAAAAAAAAATTAAAAAAATATTTATATACATATAAACAAAATTTCGTACATTTAAAAAAGTTCACATATAAATCCCAGATAATTATTTTTTTTTTTAATTTAAAATATATTTTTAGACGCTTTTCGCTCCTTTCGAAGTCTTCGGCAAGAAAAATGTTCTACCAAAAATTTAAAAATATATTTTATATATTTTTCTTTAATTTTCATATATATTTTCTTTAATGAGTTTGTTCGACAAATACAATCTTAAGTGACACCTAAACTGCGTTGTTAGAGTACTCGAATCGGGCAGCGTCTGAAGTCGCAAAAAAGCAAAGCCTGCAAGCCGCAGCACACATATGTGCCCACACACACACACATACACACACACACACATATGTCTATGTGTGCGTGTTTAGGGGCGCAGCGTAGCGGAAATAATGAAATTATTAACACTTGAGCAACTTCCGGCTAAAAAACAAAAGCTGCAGCAGCAGCGCAGTCGGCGGCGGTGGCGGCAGCGGCGGCGACGGCCAAACAAAAAAAAAATAAAATAAAACAAAAAAAAAACGCGGCAGCTGCAAGACAAAAAGGCGAAAAATAAAATAAAAACGCTGGCGAAATATACATTAAATGAGCGAAGAAGGCATGTAAACGGCCGCAAAAAGGCGGAGACAGCCAGCGAGGGGGAGTGACGGGCGTGGCAACTAGGAGAAATGGGAATGAGCGAGAGCTCGGTTCATGCAGCAATCATAATTGCAGTGCAAACTTGGCTACGGTTTGCCACAAACTAGAGAAAAAACCAAGTGCAAAATGCACGTGTGTGAGACTGTGTGTGTGTGTGTGCGTGTAAGTGTGTGTAAGTGTGTGTGTGTGTGTGTGCAATATAAAAACGCTTCTTCCATTTTGCGTCAAGCAACAGACTGTAAATTTTGAAGAAGTCATAATAGAGCCGTTGGCATATTTTCTATAAACGAATTGTGGAAGCTCTCTCTCTCTCTCCCCCTCTCTCTCCCCCTCTCTCTCTCTCTCTCTCTCTCTTTCTCTCTCCCTCTGTTCGTTAAGTATACGTCTAGTTGTGCAGACAATGAGTGCTGTATAACAACAAAAAAACAAGTAAGATTGTTATAGTGAAGACAGCACCGACTGCAGCATACTTTCTCATGGTTTCAAAAGCATTTGAAGGCTTTGGTAAGTCTCGAGAAGGAGTCGTAGTATCCTAGCAGTGACATTTGAAAGCTATAGCTTTTAAACTTTGACAGAAATTGATTTTTACGATCTGCCATGCCTCTAAGAGGCTATAAGTATATCATTTTTGGTATATATCGTAGACATCCACAGTACATGCACATAGCAGACAAACAGTCAGAAATTTGTCTTTAAAATTTAAGTTTCCACATAGCTACAGTTTTCCCAGCTACTAGCTTTTGCTATATATTTTTATATATTTTCCGTAGAAATATATATTAATTATAATATTTGTACATATTTTCTATATATAATGTATTTTTGGTCTGCCCTTTGCTTAACAAATAGTGTTGATACAAGTCTCAAGTCTTTAGCACTTTGAGTAAAAGCTTTTCTGTTATGCTAGATATATGATTGGACGATTTGCCACGCCCCTAGTGGACAGTCCCCTAGTAGGCACCATCTTAACACTTTACCATGAGCATATATACCAAAGTACATATCTCTAACTTCAATAAGCTCAAAATGCCATACATTTATGTGCAGCTCTCTAATGACCAAATATACTCTGTTTTTCACTACAGAAACAGGCATAAAATGGAAGCCCTGGACCCACACACACACACACACACACACACACACACACACACACACACACTCAACTGCACATTAGATGCGGCTGCCTGCATTTCAAATAAAGTTGCATAATTAAAAGACAACCAAGAGAGAGAGAGAGAGAGAGAGAGTCTGCCTGGCTAAAAGCAGCCTGAAAAGCAACTGGCCCAAGCTTGGCCAAAAGTCTTCAATTTGCCTCATATAGCAGCCATATATGTTAAGTATATATCTATATACATATATCAAATCCCTTTTTCAACTTACGATTATATCTGCAGGCATACGCGTTATATATTTTTCTGCTGCTGCTTTTGTCTTTCTCTTGCCGCGCGTATTTATTCATTTTTTTTTTCTAGGCGAAGTTTTTTATTATTTGTTTTGGACTCCTTTTTTTGCTGCTGCTCAGAACGAACATGGCTTAAAAGGCGTTCTAAAATGTTAAGCCAAACGTGCAGAGTTTTCTGCTGGGTTAGTCAAAGACAAAATTTGTACTCATTGCTGCGTGCGGGGGCCCTGAGCTGCTTTGGCAGCTGCAGGCTCAGGTGTTTGCACTAAATGTTTGGACTGGAGCTGAAGTCTGTCATGCAATTCGATGGGCAAATTTGTGTAGACTGAAAGAGTTTGGGCTGCACAGCAGCTGAGTAGGCAAGATGTAGGATTATTCTGGGGGCTCTAGGTATACACTGAGTATAGCCTATATACTCTATAAGATTCCACAGCAAAGTTATATAGCATACTCAACAGTCTATAAAACATCCACAGCTGTGCTTGTCCTTCAATATCTTAATCCTGCCTTCAATTGCGGTCAACTTTAATATGACAGCTGGCTTAATCAGTGAAACATATATATCTGTATATACTATATACACTTTATGTATATATTATGCTTATCCTTACCTTATCTTTTATGCTTCATGCTTAACTTATTCTCACTTTGTCCGGCAGCTGCAATTGCTGTTGCTGCTGCCGCCGTTGCTGCGTCCTTTAAAAATAAATGCCATAAATTACTCATACGCCGCGTATGAACTGAAAATGATTCATAAATAACATTAAGTTCGTGGCAAATTCAACGTTGACGCTGCTCGCTGCCTCGCTGCTTGCTGCCTCGACTTCAGCGTTCGCCAATACAAATAGCATAACTTTTTAAATTATTTCTGCACACTCATTTTGTGCGCATTTTCCGAAAATTTTTGCCGCTTTCTTCTCGCTGCTCCGTTGCTCCGTTGCTCCTTGTTGTTGTTGTTGTTGCTTTTTCATTTTTGAGTGCATTTTCCCGTTGCGCCAAAGTTTTGACTTCCCGTTTTGCAAGCGCATAAAAATGTTTTTCTGTCAACATTTCCTCATCCCCACCCGTGCCCGCTCCTCATCGGGCATCTCCATTTCTACTTCGCCCACTTCAGCGTTGCGCTTTAGCATTTGTTTATCTTTTTATAGAGCGACAATTTTGTAATGAATTTATTACTGTGCCATGCTGCAAGGGTTATGCATAAAAGCAACAACAATCACAACAAAATAAAAACCAAAGTTGAAAGTTTCTGAATCGAATGACGAAGATTAAATACCCTTTAAGGCAAATGGGATATATGATAGACATATAGATTAGATTAGATCAGATTATTAAGTATCCTTTCAATTGTTTCATCTCTAGGAATGAGCCCATCTCCAATAGAGACTGCTTACAGAGCTGTAAGCATCGAACCAACTCTAAGAATGAGGTCATCTCTTATAGAGTATGATTCCACATTAGCAATCGATTGTTCCATGAACTAGAATTCCTGTGATATGTAGCTTGAAGTTAGATTTATATGTGTAATATATTCAGATCTCTGCTATCTATATATATATATGTACAAGAAGTATAGTAAGCCTTCTAGATAACTACAGGTATACAAATATTTTCTACATTAATAGAATCTCTATCGTATCACCCTAGTCAACGCCATCTCTCTCCACGGCTATACTACCCTCACCAAATACCCTATAATATACCCAAAAAAACTGTTGAAAATAAACTTAAATTAACTTGCGATGCACTGCCGAAGGACGCGGCTTGCATAAAGTACTTCCATTGGTTGGCTGTTGGTGCTACGGGGCTGTTGGCTCTCATATATGGCCGCCAGGATAGGATATTTCCCCAGAAATTTGTCAAGTAACCAACGACGCACAACTTTTTTGAGTGCTGTTCCCCATTTTATGCTTCTCTAATTTTGTATTTTTTTTTTTTTTTTTGTGTACAATACACTGAGCATAACAAATTTGATTTTTACACTGAGATATTAATACGGGGAAAAGTTAAAAAGTTGAGCTGAAGTGCGTTGACTAGACTTTGATAATGATGTTGATATTGATCTTAAGTTATATCAATAATTTTAAGTTAATTAGACATTAGTTATACAGTTGATAGTAAAATCTATCGATATTTACTTTAATTTCCATAGTCTATTGCTATGATATGTCCATGCTTCTTAGGGTTAACTATAGAAACTATACGACAAACTTTAAGTATCTCGCCAATCGATAGCTATATTCTTAGGCGATCGTTAGTTCATTGATTTATCGATAACACAACATATTGCTTATAGCGCATTAAGCAAGTTATCTATTAAATGTCTATCGACAACTTGATATATAACATCTTTAAATACATTTTGATACCAAAACGTCTTACTAAATGGGAAAACAGTTTTAATCTATGCATAAACATAACAGCCGATCAGAGATTTATAAGTATCTAAGCCACTTAATATGCAAAACTATATGCGCCCTGCGCTGCTCTTAATTATTACAGAGTATCATGATGCGCTTGCCCCACAACTTCGTCCTTTTCCAGCTAATTTTCTTCGTTTCTGCCTGCGGCCGCAATGCTAATTTTTTCGCAGCACAGCCAAAAGCCAATTTAAACTGCATAAATTATTCAAGTGGCTTGCAGATTACATTTTATTTCTATATATATATATTATATATATCCACTTTTTTTTGTAACTCTTGCTCAAAGCATAAAAGTTTTGGAAATTCGTGTCTTTGATCTGGCTGAAGCTCGCTTAATTATCGTTGTTAATTGGATGCGTATACTTAATATTTATGTGCATACGTATGGGGCCGCATAGCTCGTTGAGCTCGCGTCGCTGAGTCACGCTGATTCTTAACAAGACATTGAACAATTTTGATACGCCCCATTTGGAAATTCCAGCTGGCTAGTGTACGAAAGCTTTTACACTTAATTAATTAAACGTAATTGAAAATCAAATAAAATCTACACCAAGCGAGACAATAGAAATGCAAGACAATGGCTTAAAATAGCAATTGATATTGTCATTAAGAGGAAATGAGCAAAATAATGAACTGCATTGACACGCACACAAAGGCACGCCCCCAACCACCCAACCACCCATCCACCCATCCACCCGCACACACACACAGCTCCACACAGTTGCACACTCAATATGAAATGAGTTCATGTTCGCAGCTGCTGACAAAGGCTTTATGAACTGCCAGCCAAGACATCTGCCAAAGTTGCCTCGGACAGCAAACAACGAGAATGCGACAAAGTGCATTCCTTTGCGCAGTCCCAGTAACTGAGCCAATGAAATTCAGTTAATGCTGCACTAAAGCACACCCTGTAAATGCTTAAAGTTGGAATTCTTACTGATAATCTGAAGAAGACTCAGAAAAAAACTAACAATTTCGTATAAATGTTAAATATAATTCAAGTTAAAGATTGACAAGGATGATCCTTCTGTAAATAGCTAAATTTTTTTTTAATAAAAAAAAAATAATGTAAAATTAAATTTAAAAAGAAAACAATTAAAAAAAACAATATTTTTAATATTTTTTTAAATTAAAAAAATAATGTAAAATAAAATTTAAAAAAAAATTTAATTAAATAATTAAAAAAGTATAAAAAAAAATTTAATATTTTTTAATAAAAAAAAATTTAAATAAAATTTTAAGAAAAATTCAAAAACAAACAATAAAAAAAAAACAAAATATTTTTAATATTTTTTAAAATTAAATTAAAAACATTTTTTGATTATTTTATAATATGTATTGACTTTCAAAAAATATTTTTAGGTATATAAAAATTTTATAAAATAATTTTAAATAATTTAAAAATTTTACAAAATAATTTTAAAAAAATATTAAATTTTATAAATATATTCCTCTTTTTTCACTAAATATATAATATAAAAAATAATTCTTTATAAATTTAAAAATAAAAACAAAAGCCAAACATAGAGATAATAAACTTTAGCTGAAACTATCTAAGCTAGACTTTGAAGCAAGCTATATATAATCACACACTTTAGCAACATTCTATAAGAGCTATGTTAACAGTTAACATATGTTAGCAGTTAACATAACAGCTATATCACAGCTCAGCAAATTCTCGGCGCTATTAATACATTATTCAGTGCAAATTATTCAAAGCAATGTTCATATAAATATCTACAAACAGAGCAAGCCCCACTTGGAGCGCATACCAACAGCACATAAACAAGATGTCGAGCACGCAGCCTGGCAACAACTGGCAAGAGGTGGAGCAGAGGCAGAAGCAGAAGCAGTGGCTGTGGCGGTGGCGGTGGCGGTGGCAGTGGCAGCGCGTGGGTGCAAGTTGCGCTGCAACAATTGTCTTTTAGCTGCCATAATAAGGCGCGAGAATCGTACGACACACCAAAAACTGGCGGGGGCTAAAGGCTGTCAGAGTGTGGAGGGGAGGGGATGGGGGCTCCAACTGGGGGCTTGTACTGCAGTCTGCTCATGCATTGTATTTGGCCGTTGCCATTCGCTTTAAACGCTGACAATTTCAATTGCTGTGTGTGCAGCTTGTAAATGACAATGCAAACACACCCCAAAGGGGGAGGGTGGGGGTTGGTAACGTGTCCAAGAGTTGTTAACAGACCAAAAGCTGCACTAAATGTGCGCAGAGAGTGAGCTGCACAATTAATGGCACGCATTGACTGCTGATTGATGCGGCAACAGCAACAGGTAAGCCGTTACCAGGTTGGGGGCGCGGCACTTAGCCAACACACTTGATTGGCTAACTGTGCGGCTGAGGGTGCGGCGGAGCAATGCACTTTTAAAACGCAATCAGCAATTTGCCAAATGACAAGCGAACACACACACAGAGAGAGAGAGTAGAGAAAGCAGAGGAAAGCTGGAGGAAAGCGGAGTTGGAATGGAAAATTAATTACCAGAATGCAAATTAATTGCTGTCCGTTTGCTTGCTAGCAGCTTGGCAAGCGCATAAATCTAAAAAGCAACAAAAAAAGAAAAAATGGTGTCCGTCTATGCTGATATCCGGACGGAGTGTGGATTGGATAAGGATTCGTGGGGCATAGTATAAACTCGGCAGCAGACAGAACGTGGCAGCTAAAAAGAAAATGCCAAGCATATACATACACTCACACACTCACACACACACACTCACACACACCCCCTCCCACTCTCACAATGACAAACAAATTGCCTAGCCGTAGTCGACGGCAACCAAAAATCTAGTTGTGGCTTGCAGCTGCCGTTATGTGGTGCAAATGGGTGGTGCAATAATGCCAAGGCACGCTCTCTAAATGAATTGCCTGCCAAGGCGCTGCGCAGAGTGTCAAGAGTTTTTTGTTGGCCTCCAAGCACACACACTCACACACACACACACCACACACACACACACACACACAGACACCACACACAGACACGCCTTTTGCACAGCCTCCTCTATTTTTTTTATTGTCGTCAGCAGATGAAAATAAGTGAAAAGCATTTAAGCAGACAAGTGTACGGGGTTAGTGTCTAGGGTTAAGCAACTGTACCAATTGACTTTATCAATAATGTTCTATAGTTGAGGGTACTATGGGTGCTATATATGGAAAATTTTGGGTAAAATTTGGATAATTTGGTATGCATTTTACATTTCTATGACTAACAATTAGAAATATTCATAAAATCATACTATTATTATGTATTTAGTATACATTATACGATAAACAACATACGATATTCAATATACGGATATTCAGTATGAGTTATGTGATATACCATACTATATATGATATACGGTAGACGATATACGATATACAACTTACGATATTCAATACACGGTATATGATATCCTATACTATATATGATATACTATATACGGTATACATATGTAACATACGATATTCAATATACGGATATTCAGTATGAGTTATGTGATATACTATACTATATATGATATACTATATACGATATTCAGTATACGTTATATAATATCCTATAATGTACAGATATACGATAAATGATGTACGACATACAATATACGATATACTATTTACGTTATGAGATATACTACGATACGATATAAGATATACAAGATAAGATATACACAATATACGGTATACGATATGTGGCATATGATATAGGATATATGGTATACTATGATACGATATAAGATATACAATATATATACAAAATACGATATGCAATATACGATATAGGCTAAAAGCTATACTATATACGATATACAATATAGAATATATAATATGTGATATAACATATACTATATATGTACAATATACTATATACGATGCTTAATGTATGCTATACTATTTACGATATACGATATGCAATATATATGTATAACAATTTATCATCAGTTAGGTTTTCATATATATACATGATCATCAATAAGTGTAGCATACTTTTGAGCGTTAAATTGTATCTTCAAAATGTATCTGAGATACATTATAGAACTATACTATATAAATGATATTTCCATATAAGCATATAAAGATAATAAAGCCTGATATTTCCCAGGATTTGAAAGGCCTTAAAACTGCATATTTTATACATTATTTATTTCATTAAGTTCTTAACTGACATTAAATTAGCCGCAGGACTTTTGGTATTATTACAACAGATATATGTACATATACATATATCGTATCTGAAGCATGTGAGATTGTGTTGTGTTATTATTATTGCAGCAGCTGATCCAAAATAATAACAACGTTTATCCGAAGGCGACAAATAACATAAGCCGCAGCAAATTTAAATACACATGTCGCTGGCTATTGCAGCTGCGCCTTGCGTTGTTGTTGTTGTAGTTGTTGTAGTTGTTGCTGTTGGCTATTTATGTGGCTTTATGCGGCAGTTGTTGTTGTAGCTGTTGCTGTAGCTGCTGCTGAGCGGAAATTGTATTGCGGCCAATATGGTAAATTGCCTTGAATCTACCTTAAAACCATATTTCAACACTAGATTACACAAACAGGCAATGCCGTGGTTGTAGCTACGGCAGCAGCAGTCGCTTTCGCTGTTTTTGTTGTTGTTGTTGTTGTTGTTGTTGCTGCTGCTGTTGCTGGTTGCTGCTGCTGCTACACTGCGGTACGCCATTACACCAAAATACTATCATAAAATTTCGCGCAAGCGTGTGTCTCGGCATTTTAACCAACGGGGTTTTGGGCCAAAAGCAACAACACACGACAGCAGCAACGGCACTCACACACACATGCAAGGCAGCGCATATAAAATGCACACACACACACACACACATGCAAGCGCTACCCACACGCTCACTTACACTCGCTGAGCTATGCTTGCGGTTGCGCTTAAATGTGTCATTAAAGTAGCAGTAAAAAAATAAGAAACAACAATAACAAGAGCAACGCCAAAGCTTAGATTTGCGCATGAAAAAAAAAACGTTTTTTGGGCAGTATGCGGCTTTATAAATCAAATGAAATGCTGACAACACGCTCTCTCACACTCTCACGCTCCCTCTCTTTCTCTCTCTGGCAGTGGTCGCTGCTCACAGTGCAAATCATTCATAGCAGCAAAAAAGTAAAGAGAAGAAGAAGTAGAAGAAGTAGAAATGCAAACCCCAAGCGCTGTGCAAATATGCAGCATAACAAATGCCTCATTAGCATGTGCTCTTCCAGTTTACAGTTAACAGTGCTCAGTGCCCATGCCCTGTCTCCCTCACACACACACACACACATGCCTGCACATGCAAAACGTTTTGAACTGCAAAGTCACAAAGCAAAATTGTCTTTTGTTACTGCTGCTGCTGCTGCTGGGCTGCTTCTTCTACTTGTTTTCTCGTTTTTCTTGATTTACAGTTACTTTTCGTTTCTTTCTTTTTCGGTGCATTGTAATTCGTTCACTTTTTGTCATCAGTGTTGCATTTTTGCATAGAAAATTGAGCTTTTGCCAAACTAACGATGAACTAAAATATGCAAATTTATTTAACATGCGAGCATGAGAGAGCGAGCGGTCGAGAGAGGGAGAGGCATAGAGGTGGCTCGCATAGATTAAGCGAGATGGCAACGGGAACTCAACTACAATAAACAATCAAGCGAAGCAAAATGAACGCTGAAAAAAAAAAACATACCACTAACAAGGGAATTTATATATGTATATGCTATATATAGAGATATAATCAAATTGGTACATTGTATATGTAAATTTTTCAATCGAACTTTAAATCTATATAATCTATATATCTAAGCTTTAACTTTTCATCAATATAAATTATAAACTATTGCAATGCACATAAATTATGCTAAGAACTATTTGAAACGTGAACTGAGCAAGTGCTTAACAGAGTTACCGTTTTCTTTTTTTTCGCTTTGCTACAATTTGCTGTGCGCATACTTATCCAGCTCACTGTCGCTAGCATTTGGCATATGTTTCGCACTAAAGCCAGCAAGAAATCTGCTACAGCTACAGTCCTATTTCATATTGTCGGCACCTAGAAGGCACACACGCACACAGACATGACCAGAGAAGCCGCTTAACGACGCTGCGGCATGCAGCTGCACACTCACTCACACACTCACTCGCTCTCTGCCTGCACGTGTGCGACTTGTGTTTGTATTAGTGTGCGCGCACATGCATATGAAAACCGCTTTCGTTTCCGTTTCAAGAAACAACTTAAAAATGGCGCACGACAGGGCGTCTGCTGCCTGGTTGCTGTTATTGTTGTTGTTGTTGCAGCCATCAGACAGAGATAGGTGCAAGAAAAAAAGGAAAGAGTAAAAACGGCAACAACGTACAACACGGCAACGAGATGACAATCAGGCAGACACAGTGAGCCAGCATTGCCGAGAAGTGAAAAATATGCAAAATAATTGCTAACAGTGCACTGACGAAGTTTAAATACACTAACAGGCATATATACATATATTGAAAAATAATCTGATAAAGTGAATATATAGTAGATATACATATTTTTATATTTATAAAAATTCTTTATAATAATAATTACTTTATATATTTTTGTTCATTTTCTTTAAAAATTGCATATTTTTAGTCACGGAATCTAAATACTCTCTGTTAGAGTATTAAATGTATAAGAAAAGACCAAATGGTATTTTAAAGTACAATGCACGCTCACCATTTTAAGCAAGGCTCTCTTTGGTCGTTCTCTCATTCTCTTCCATTCTTTTCACACTGCATGAGTGAAAAAACTCAACGGCTATAAAACATCAATTCAATAATAGATACATATCTAAATATTAGCTATATAGTTATATAATTACTATTTTTAGATTTAGCACTTCACTAAACACAAACAATTCAATTTAATTAATTACTTTTCACGCTTGAAAAAAAGACAAAAAAGACTTTAACACCCACGCACGCAGAGACACCAAACGATCCGATCACAGATGCGCACTGACTAAATCGCCTGCCTCTCTCCAACTCAGTCCCCAGCTAGCCAGCGGCCTCAGCGCGCTCAGCGCTCGGCTGGCTAGACAGCTAAGACAACGGGATCAAAAGCATGAGGACCAATAGCGTGCACACAGCAGATTAGCCTTCACGCTCACACCAAGGCGGGCAGCTATGACTGCAGTTTGCTGAGTAAACATATAACGGGATCAAAAGCAACAATGCAATTGCAGTGAGAGAGGAAAAAGAGTGGAAGTGTGAATACTCTATGCTTAAACGATTTCAGCTGCTATATTCAGATGCAAACTAAAAATAATGGGAATTGTTATTTAAAAGGGTTAAAAGAATCGAAGCTAGATGTAGTGCCAAGATAGATGCTAGCATATAGTAGGTTAACGTAAGCACGTAACATATGTAGCGCATCAAGAGGCATGCTCTAGCTGTTAAGTGTATGGCAGCAATGCCCGTATGGAGCAGAGGATTTCATTTGCTTTGCTTTGCTCGGTTGGCGTTGCAACGGCACTTTGCTATTGTTGTAGTTGTTGCTGGTCTTCTGCTTCTTCTTGTTGTTGTTCTTGTTGTAGTCAATTTTTTTTTTTGTCATGCTGTCAGGCAGGCAAAGTAAATTATGCGACGTGCAAAATCAATAAATCAACACGTTTATTGCTGTAAACGTATTTTCGGGCATGAGCGAAAAACTTTGCAACGTGTGTGGGTGTGTGAGTGTGTGTGTGTGTATAGATATACATAGACACGCATAAGTTATTCGATCAGCTGAAATTGTGGGCTTTAAATGCGTGCAAATTGAAAGCAGGCGAACTCCAGCTGCCAAATGAATTGCAAATCAGTTGCATGCAACAGCTGCCGCTGCCGGCGTCGCTGCTGCTGCTGCTATAGTTGCTGCCCCAGCTGCGATTCATTACAAAAATGTGATTTTCCTTTGGCGCGGATAAAAAACTTTACTCAGCGCGAGCAATTTTCAAGCTCGTTGAGCAAAACTTGGCTAAAGCTAAAATCAACACGCTTCAGATACAACTCTCTCTCTCTCTGTGTGTGTGTGTGTGTGTGTATGTGTGTTGCTGCTGCTGCTACCTTTGGCTTCGTTTGGCACATGGCAAATGTTGAGTGCTTTATTGTTATGTTTTAAAATTCAATGAATTCTAAAAATTCTTTTGCTCTCAGCACTGCCGCCATTTGGCATCGCATTTTGTTGGCTTGCACTTTGCAGCAATTCCTTTTTGCTGTATACTCTATCGGGTTGAAGGAGGGGTATATTCGTTTGTTGTTAGCTAAGATGTTTATATTCTACTGATGCTAAGAACTTAATATTTGGCTCATGTGTATGATTGTCTGCTAGAGCTATTCACTTTTTAGTGCCATGCCTATTGGGGGCGTGGCAACTAAGCGAATTACTATAATTTTGACTACATCAAAACTCTTATTTCGGGCAATCTAAGAGCTAGAGCCTTGACATTTGGTATGTAGGTACGTGAGTGTCCTCGCCTAATAGAGTCTCAAGATTTTTTGCATGCGCCCCCCACTGGGAGCATGGAAAGTCGAGAATTATGAGAGCTAGAGACTTCAAATTTGGTATGTATACTCGTATGAGACCTAGTTTATGGGGGCCAAAAGGTTTTTCATGTGGGGGCGTGGCCAGTCTAAGGTTATCAAGGCTGGTTAAAGCTAGAGCCTTGAAATTGTGGTATATATACTTCTATGGGCTCTCCGTTAATGAGTACTTGAGGTTTTTGGCATACACGTATTAGAGGCGTGGCAAGTCGTAGCAAATTTAACAGATGATCATGTTTCTGGGTGTATAATGGAATACATATATTGGAAAGCTTTACGTTATTCTTATGCATTATATGAAACATTTTTAGCAATTCTCTTGAATCCTGCTGAATAAGTATCTTGCAGTCGTGTATGCTCGACTGCTGCATTGCTATTTGTTTTTTATGGCGCTCGCTAGGTTTTTGCTTTGGCAAACGACAAGTCGACAGAATTTTGTAGTCATCGCATTAACAATATAATGTGGCGCCACAGTGTTGCAATTGTTGTTTGTTGCTGTTTGTTGCTGTTTGTTGTTGTTGTTGTTGTTGCTGTTGCATGTTGCCCTGATCTGCACTTCATTTATTTAAAATGTGTGTGGCAGGTGCCACAAGGCGCCCTCTCTCTCTCTCTTTCTCTGCCGGCTCTTAACAAGGTCAAACCTGTCAAGATACAGATAGAGACAGAGGGAGAGAGAGAGAGAGAGAGAGAGAGAGGGAGAGGGAGGAAGGGAGAGACTGCAAAGAAAATGAAAATGCAAATGGAAATGCAAATGCAAATGAAATTGTGGCACGGGGCAGCATTGATTAAAAAAAAATCGACCAACTGCAAAAAAATCACGAAAAAAAATAAGGAAAAAAACTTAAAAAATAAAATAAAAACAAAGCATTTAAAAAATCTTTCTTTTAGTTAAAGTTAGAGGAAAAAGTTATTAAAAAAATATTGATTTACCCAAGGAAAAGAAAATGAAATCGAGTATGAGGGAAGGAAAATGAAAAGTGAAGCGCGAAAACTGGGAAAGTGCGCAGGATGAAGAGAGAGACAGAGAGAGACAGAGAGGGAGAGAGAGAGAGAGGGAGAGAGAGAAATAATTTTTATATAATTAAAATAAATATGGGGAAAACTAAAAGTCGAAACTTTGCTAATGGTTAGCAGTAGAAAAGGTATTTAATTACAGTTTTTTCTATAGTTTGCTGGAATGTTCGACTTCTACTACTATTTCTACCTTTTTAGACCTACTACTACTACCTTTTTGGTGCTTCTACTACTATTAGACCTACTACTACTACTACCTTTTCAGTGCTTCTACTCCCACTACTACTACCTTTTGGGTACTTCTACTACTACTACTACTACTACTACTACCTTTTCAGTTCTTCTACTCCCACTACTACTACCTTTTTGGTGCTTCCACTACTACTACTACTAATACTACATTTTTGGTGCTTCTTATACTATTACTACCTCTTTTGACCTACTACAAATACTACCTTTTCAGTTCTTGTACTCCTACTACTACTACCTTTTTGGTACTTCTACTACTACTACTACTAATACTACCTTTTTGGTGCTTCCACTACTACTACTACCTTTTCAGTGCTTCTACTCCTTCTACTACCTTTTTGGACCTAATACAACTAATACTTTATTTTCTGCTACTACTACTACTATATCTTCTGCAACAACGAATCCATACTTATATAAACTATACTCCTACTACTTTTTATACTATGAATCCGTACACGTTCTTCTATAATCTATACTTCCACTACTATTTCGACTATATTTTCTGCTCCTCTCTGTACTCCTACTACGACTCAGTAGGTAAACTTTTTCTGCTCCAATCTATACTTCTACTACTATTTATACTATGAATCCGTATATACTCCTACTACTATTTATACTACGAATCCGTACATATACTTTTTCTGCTCCCATCTATACTTCTACTACTACTAGTACCTTTACCTTACCTTTCCTACCTTTACTACAAAGACAAGCTCTATTACTAATACTACTATGACTTCTACTACTGCTAGTAGTACTTAGAAAACCTTTTAGTAGTACTCTAGTAACATATTAGTACTTTTAGGCAGAAAATGCACTTTTTAGCAGTACAAACTCTCCTTTTCCATAGACTCCATACCCTCTCCCAAACCCTCTCCCATGCCCACTCCCCTTCCCAACTCCCAGCTACTCGCCACACACATATAACTTAGTCTAACCAGCGCAGGTCCGTAAGCTCCAACCGCACATAGGATACGGCATTAAGCCACTTGCAAGCAGTGGAGACAATGGCAGCGCAATTTGCTCTCGGCGACCCGATTGCTATTTGCATAAAAATGCGCCGATTGCTCTGAAGTGCAAAAGTGGACATCAATCATGGGCGCGTCATAAATATTGAAGAACAACAGAGGGAGAGAGAGAGAGAGGGAGAGCTGCATACAGATGTAAAATGCAACGCATAAATTCACGCTCATGGATGCGCCGCATGCTCATAAAGGACAACAGCAGCTGGCGCCATGTCCTGCCGTCCTGCTGCCGCTGCGCTTATGCAATATTAATTAAGCGACCGAAAACCCAGAAAGAATGAAGAGGCGCCAGCACACTTATGGACAAAGCATTGACTGGAGAGTGAGAGAGAGAGAGTGAGAGAGAGAGAGAGAGAGAGAGAGAGACTGTGGACTGTGGCCTGCGGCGGGTACGTCTCCAGCTAGGCCGCACCGCAAGAGCCAAGAGATCAGATGCGAGCTCCAAGGCCTTTGTGCCCTGTTAATTTCCAGCTATTGTTGCTCGACGGGCCGTGCTTCAATTGAAAGCGCCGGGCATAAATTAAATTTTCAGCAATTCCTGTACTTGACGCACCACTTGCAATGAATATGTGTGTGTGTGTGTGAGTGTGTGTGTGGGTGTGTGTGTGTGTGTGTGTGAAGAGTGTGTGTGGACGTGTGAGTGTGTCTATAGATGTCCTGCCTAGCCTATGCGTATGCTAGCTGCAGTCTTTGGTCATATGTGTGTGTGTGAGTTAGTGTGTGTGTGTGTGAGTGTGTGTGTGTGCGTGTGTATGTGTGTCTCTGTGTCCCTGCTGCTCCCATATATGTATGCATGCATGCGTCTGCCCCTGTGGCTGCTCAAGCAGTTTCAACACAAATTTTGACTCTGATCTGATGCGCAATTAGAACTGAGCTGAGCTGAGACTCGTGACACGTTGAAGAGTCACGCTTGAGTCCATGAACTATCGTATGGAACTATGAACAGAGCTGACAAAATTTAGGATCATATATTAATATAATTAATATAATAATATACTTAATATACTTATACTTAAAAGAAGTGAGTGACTTTAATAGATTTTCGCTGAGTGTATATATATGGGAAAATATCAGAAGATCAGACTTATTTTCAGAGCATTAAGCTGAGAGTTAAAGTTGAACAGAAAATATTTAAAAAATTGTCTGTAAATATATTTGGATGATAATTTGATGATATGAGAATATCATATGTATGTCTGTATGTATGTATGTATGTATATAATACTAATTATGATGATAATTTTATGATATATGATATTATATGATGATATAAAGTGATAATTTCATGATAGCTCTAATTTTATCTGGTGATATCTGATGATATCTGATGATATTTGTTGATATATGATGATATCTGATGATATCTGATGATATCTGAAGATATCTGAGGATATCTGATGATATCAGGGGATATTTGTTCATATCTGATTATATCTGATGATATCTGTTGATATCTGATGATAACTGTTGATATATGATGATATCTGTTGATATATGATGATATATGACTATAAATATGATGGTTGATGATATATTATATTATATGATGATATATGGGGATAAATTTCTATGACATATGGTTATATATGACACTATATGATGGTGTTTTATAATATATGTTTAAATATTCTGATGATATGTGATCATTATTTGATTATATATGATGATATATTATGATATATGATAATGGAAATAACTGATTATATGATATCTGAAGGCATATGGTGATATATGGGAATATATGTTGGGAATCTGAGGATAATATTATGATATATGATGCTAATATGATAGTTTGATGTTATTCTGATGATATATGAGGAAACTTATTGACATATAATGGTAATATGATGATATTTTGATGACATATGATGATTATATGATGATATATGAGGAAACTTATTGACATATAATGGTAATATGATGATATTTTGATGACATATGATGATAATATGATGATATATGAGGAAACTTATTGACATATAATGGTAATATGATGATATTTTGATGACATATGATGATAATATGATGATATATGGTAATAATTTACATATCAATGTTTTTAATATTCTAAGAACTTCACAATATATCAGACCAACTTCTTATACAACTAGCTGTGCTTAGGCCTAAGTCTTCATTTCTTGAGCTACTTTTTTGGGCAGAGTTTCTCACGATAGCAAAAGAGTCAACTGAACATCATTGCCATACAGCATAAAGTTACATATACATATATATAGCTTAAGTATAGATATCCCCCTGCCCGTCCCACCTCCTCTCACGCGCTCATCTCTATGCACACACTCTGACAGATTCTCTGCCATTCACTCTGACCCTTGGGCCAGACAATAAAAGCATCTTTCGAGCTGTTGTCGTTGATTGTTGTTGCTGCTGATGTGGCTGCTGCTATTGCTGCAGCAGCTGCTGATGTTGCCTCAATTATAATTTGCAAATTGACGCCCAGCCCAAATGCATATCTCACTTTCTAATATTAACTTAAATGCGAGCTAAGTGCGAACACTCGCCAAACTGTTACGACTATATCGAATTACTATAGAAACCAAAGAGAAATGGCCTATATATCCATGTGTGCGTGTGTGTGTGTATATAATTATGATGCTAAGCAACTGACAATTTGTTGGCCACAGTCCATTGGAATTGCAGCTCTTGCGGTCATCTCATTATGGCGCATCGCAACTCATTTTGATTATCAATCGATTTGAATGCATTCGATAGCCAAACATGAAACATATTCACAATCCCATTTGCCTGGAACTATTTACCCAAATACGTCCATAGATATCCATTCTCGACTGTGGCACGCTGCGGCTAGCCAAAGTCAATGCGACTCGGATGCCCATTGAGTCAAAGTATTGTGGATTTAATTAAGATACTCGATAATAGCTGTAATTATTGCTTTTTCGGTATTTTTGGTATTTTATTATGATTTTTAAGTATTTAAGAGAATTTTTATTGGGATAGTAAATGGAATGTGGGAAATGGAATAGAATGGATTATGGAAAACAAAATGTAGATTGAAATATAAAATATGAAATATTTGTTAGGGAATATGGAAAAATATATATGGTACATGGAATATGAAACATGAAAGATTGAACATGAAATATGGAACAGAAAATCTAAAAAAAAATGGATTATCACATGGAATATGGAAAATGGAATACGGAAACATGAAAATGATATACGCAGTATAGAATATCGCGCATATGGAATGTGGAATATGGAATATGGTATGGTGGAATATTGGAATATAACATATGAAATATGAAATATGGAATATGGAATAGAAAATAAGGGAATATGAAAAATGGAATATGGAATATGGCATAGGGAATATGGAATAGGGGAATATGGAATTTGGAAAATATAAAAAATTGGAACATGGAATATGTAATGTGGAATATGGAATATGGTATATTGGAATATGGAATATGGAATATGGAACATTAGAATATGGAATATTTGAAATATGGAACATGGAAAATGGAATATGGAATATGGAATATAGGATGTGGAATATGGCATATGGCATATGGCATATGGAATATGGAATATGGAATATGGAATATGGAATATGGAATATGGAATATGGAATATGGAATATGGCATATGGAATATGGCATATGGCATATGGAATATGGAATATGAAATATGGAATATGAAATATTAGAATATGGAATATTGGAATATGGAACAAGGAATATGGAACATGGAATATGGAATATGGAATATTGAATATGGCATATGGAATATGGCATATGGAATATGGAATGTGAAATATGGAATATGAAATAGGCAATATGGGAGTATGAAATTTGGAATATTGGCATATGGAATATGAAAAAAGGAATGAAGAATATGTATTAAGGAAAGAATAAGGAAATGGGTATGAACAATGGAATATTGGAATATATATACAAATGGAATAAATAATATATAATTTTGAAATTTTGTATGTTTGGGAATATAAAATATGAAACAAGAGTTGTATGGAAATGGAATATGGAATATTGAATTACGGAACATTACAAAATATAGTAAAGAAAATATGGAAGCTGGAACAAGGAACAAAAAAGAATGAAATAAGTGATATGGAAGGTGGAACATGGAATATGAAATGTAGAAACTGCAGAATGGAATATAGAATGGCATAGATATCGGAGATAAGGTATACAAAGTCTCTGATTAAGCTACCCATTCTCAAATTATGAGAATAAAAAATCATATAAAGCTGTCAAAGCGGCAATTAGAAAGCCTGAAACCATTTGAATTGATTCGAATTGGCAAAATTCAAATATTTTTGATGCCATAACTAAAAAAATTTATAGCACTGTCTAAATCAAGGAATGGCAGCTCTCTCTCGCTCTCTCTCTCTCTCTCTCGCTCTCTACCTCTGCAAGCGACAGCTGATCAGCCTTATCCAGCTAGTGCGTGTCTCTATATGTGTGTGTGTGTGTGTGTGTGAAAGTGGTCATTTATGACTTGTCTTTGGCCGCTATCCGCTGTGGGCAATTCAAATGAATTTTTGCGCGCTGCTCAACGATTTTAATTGAAAAACATGTTCGTTTTGGTTTCGTTTCGGTTTTCGGTTTTTGGGGCGCGGCTCGCAGGGAGGCTGCGGGCCGCGACTGGCTAAAAAAGAAGTAGCAGCAGAAGGAGCAAAAAAAAAAAAATAATGCCACATGCCACTTGCCATACTTGCCGCTGGGATCTGACTGTGACTGTGGCTATGGCTATGGCTATGGCTATGGCTGTTGGCCTTGCTGGGCGACTGCTGCTGCTGGTGCCTGTTGGCTATGTCCACTGGCTGCCCGTTGGCAAACAATTCCCGGACGAGAGCGTACTGTGCGCACGCGTTCGTGCATAAATTCCGCCAAGTGTCCATTTTTCTGATTTGTGTGCAAAGTTTCGTTTTGCTTGCCTTTTTTCCTTTTTTTTTTGGAGAATTTCTTGCATTTTTTGTTTGTTGATTATTTTTGGCATTGAGTGACTGAAAGTCGTCTACGGCCTCGGCCGCTGGCCATGCAAATGCGTGGCCCAAAAATACCAAAAATAGAAAATGAATTCATTTCAAAGCGGAAATAGTAACAAGAATTTTCTATTAGATTTTGCGGCGGCTCAAGCAGCGCAAGATGCGCGAGGCAAACAAGAAATTAAAATACGCGCAAAAACGTTTTAAGAATTTTTAATTAAAAATCAACGCAGTTGTCCGGCTCAGAGCTCCGAGCTCCGAGCCGAGAGCTCAACACAATCAATGCTTAACCGCATTTTTCTGTCTTGGCCAGCTCAAGACTGAATCAGGCTGGTTGTCCGCACGGCGTATACGTTATGTTTGTGCATTGCGTATACGCCGCGTGCCACGGCGCATATTAATTTAATTTGTTGGCTTAATTTCTACTTATTTTACAGTTCACAGCTAATCTGGCCTTACGTCTATTTAGCTTAGATTTCCTTTTCGCTTTTCACTTTGGCTTTACGCGGCTCGAGCTGCTGCTGATGCGGCTGCTGCTGCTCGGCATCGCGCGGCTGGAGATAGTCAGGCGCATCCCACGGCTGCTGGTCGGTCGTGCCCCAAATTAGGTACACCAGGTTCCCGATGAAGAACACAATGGCCGTTAATGCGAACACAATTTGCCATTGACTGCGCGAGCTCTGCGAAATAGATAAGGCCACGACGAGTTATTATCGAAAACAATTGCCAGTGCATAAAAGGGGGCGAGGTAATCGACTAGAAAATACCCTGAAATCTGTTGCGAACGACATCTTTGCTTACAGAAGATGCTAAAGCTAGTCTAAGTGTGACTTAGTTGGGAGTATACGACCTGTAGATACTGTGTAAAGTGAGCTGATCTCCAGGAGAAATAGACGAATATCCACAGAAAGAGACAGACGGATAAGCAGGCGGATGAAACACACGGATAAATAAATATTCAATAGTGGAGCGAATAAAGTAAAGCGACAGGCGGATAAACGGAGGATAACCCACTTTCATTTTTATGATAAAACAGATAGAAAGGAAGACAAATGATCAGATGGATAGATAACGGATAAATAGGTAAGGGATAAAGAGGTTGGACGGATATGCAAATGTTTAAGTGTCGAACGGACATTATAACTATTTCTATAATATAACACTGTCTGCATAAGAATTCAAATGTTCAGAAGAAACATGCGGATAAACAGGTTACGGATAATAGAGGTTAGATAGATATGCAGACGGATAAACAAATGCTTAAGAGGCGCACGGATAAACCATATAATTATCTGTATAAATAACTGTCTGCATATATATGATAAGGCAGTCAAATTGAAAGATACATGATCAGCTGGATAAACAAGCGGATAAATAGACGGATACATAACCATATAGAGGGGTGAATATACAAATGGAAAGGTCGAGCAGCTATGCAGACGGGTAGAAGGCTATATATAGCAAAATGGACACAATAGACAGTTCGAAAGAGAGAGAGACAGATGGATAACCGGATAGACAGTCGGATAAACAGATAAACGGACAGGTGTATATACAAAAAGTAGAGCGGATATGGATAGACAGATAAGAAGATAGCGAAACAGATAGGCAGAGATGGATATACAGATGTCCGGGCAGCGGAAGAAGGAATATAACAAACGACAAATAGCCGGATAAACATTTATCAGCCTAGTTAAAAGGGTGCCATGAAGGATAGCTATCAGACAGGCGGACAAAGGGAAAGAACAATTGACGTACGTACTAACAGCTCAGTGGATAGCCGGACAGGCAATCGGACTGACAGCAAGGCAGCTCAGAACTCACTCAAAAATCTATAGCTGCTGTCTCTCGGCCTACGCAATGTACCCTTTTGCAGGCAATCCCCAGCTAGCTGTCAGGTATTTATAATATGCTTGGGCAGCGTGTAAGCCACGACTGAAACTTACCGGCTCGGTAACAATGACGCCCACCAGCAGCGGCGTCAGCAGCGGAAAGATGTTGCCGACGCCGTTCACGATGGCCATTAGCATGCCCGAGTGATTGGGCGACATGTCGATAATGGTTAAAATGCTGCCGATGCCGGAGCCCGCATTGAGGCCGGCATTAATTGTCATTAGGGCAATGGCCAGGCCCGTTTGGCTCTTGTCCAGGAAGCCGATGCCAATCAACGCCGCCGCCGGACCCCAGTACGATATCGTATTGATGGACTTGCGTAGCGTTGTCAGCGAGAGCCACTGCCGGCCCATGATCAAATCGGCGATGGCCAAATACACATACGACATGCACCACATGGCCAGGAAGGGCAGGGCCGAGTAGAGGGCGTTGCTCTTGATATCCATCTCGAGTACGCCGTGCATGTAGGCCGGCGTTTGCAGTTGCATCGTTGAGTTCGCCCAGCCCTGGGCGCTGCGCACCACGAGGAGCGCATAGAACGGCGCCGAGGTCCAAATCGCACGCCACGGAATCGCTATCTTCTGGTCATGGAAGCCGTCGTTGCGTCGCATCGAACGCTCAATGTAATCACGCTCATCGGCGCCAATCAAACGTGAGTTCGGCGCATTATTGGCAGCCAGCAGCAGCCAGAGGACACACCAAACGAAACACAGTCCGGCCGAAACGTACGAGATGCCCGGCCAGCCCATCGAGCTATCGGCTATCAGGCCACTTATAGCCATGGCCATAACGGAGCCACAATCGGAGCCGGAGTAAGCAAAGACGCCCAGTCGATTGCGATCCTTGGGCGGCGACCATTTGGCCAGATGCTCGTGAATGCACGGGAAGATTAGGCCCTGGAACAATCCGATTACCAAACGCAGCACACTGAACGCCACCCAGCCGCCCCAGCTAATAAAGTTGGGCGTCAGGCAGGTCAGCAGCGCCGTCGCGAAGGTGGGTATGAAGAGCACCAGCTTCACGCCGTAGCGACGCACCAGAAATCCAGCGGGAAATTGCGTTAATATATAGCCCCAATAGAAACTGGACAGGATATACGATTTCTGTGCCTCCGTCCAGTCATATTCCTGTAAATGGAGGAGAATAGTGAGAAGAGTTGTTATAGAGAGAGGTCTAGGGGGGGGGCTTACCGGAAAATCTGGATTGGAGGTGGCTGCATTTGTCATAGCGACAACGGCTACGCTGACATTGAGTCGTGCTATATAGTTGACGGCAATGGCCAGGAAGAGCAGCAGCGCCTGCACATGTCGTATGCCAAGACAGGGGCCTGGGAGCGGGAGATGAAGAAGAAGAGAGTTGAGAAGCGTAAAAGAAAGAAAAATCATATATATGATGCATATATATGGTATATGAATCATATAATATGCCCTATATAGTTATAGATCAACTAGTTCAGTAGAGCAAAAGTGAGATAATGCATAAGGCTGAAGCTGATATTCATATTAGATACCCTGTAAACAAAATATTATTATAGATTAACATACTAATTTCTAGAGATACCCTGTAAAATGTGTAAATATTTAGATAAACGAACTAGTACTTGGAGATAAATGCCTGGTAGCTTATTATATAATAGATCTTATACTTATAAAAAATCTCTAAATTTACAGGGTATATATGCTTTTATCATATACAAAAACTATGAAATTCACTTTATGGATCAGAGCTAAAGTAGTTTATGCTGTTGAGTATTCTCAACTTCAAGCCATACAACTGTTATTATAGGAACATACATATATACCCTGTAAAATTCAAAAAAATTATAAACTGTCTATAAGACCAATATAAATACGAGTAAGTCACTAATCATATATAAAGCACTCAAAAATTGATTTGAGTCAACATTTTCTAATATTACAGGGTATATATTGCATGCATAACTTATACTAGGAAAACTAACTTTTCAGAATTTCCAATAATTTTCGTTTAAATACCCTTTTTGGCCTGACTTAACAACCTTCAACCACCCTGTACAGGGTATCTCACAGTTCAGCTCATCCCGGCACGAATTTTTTAGCTATATACGTTATTGTATGCACCAAGTGTCGCCAACTTTGGCATATATTAAAATCGGCTAAATAAATAACAAACATTTGATATGTGTTATGAAGCCAAAAAGTTTTTCGAGGCCAGTTCGACCAGTTTATCGGGCACTCATGGAATCTTCATTCGGGCGGATCGCAAATCAAATTCGAAATCGATTTCGATAAGTTCAATGGCACTCGAATAAACAATAAGTTATATGGCAGCAATATACAACTAAAAATTGTGTGTTTTCCGCAGATTAAAAACTTGTTTTCAATCTAATCGTGAGAACTAAAATTCTTTATAGTGACGTCTGCTGATATAGTAAACGGATGTGGGTTAGGGTAATTGCATTAGGCTAAGGGTATTAGGGAGAATGTTAGAGTAGCTTGGGGAGCTTTGGAAATCTTCTATTTCTATTCTATATAACATTATATCGATCTTCTCTCTCTTTTGCTTAGTAGTCCTCATTTTCGCTCAGTCAGTCAGTCTTTATCTCTCGCTCTCTCTCTCGCTCTCTCTCAATCTGTCTCCATCTCATTCTTTCCCTCTCTCACAGCTTCTCTTAGCCTCGTTCTCTTTCCTTTTTTTCTCGCTCCTTCTACCCTGAGTAAGGGTATTCCCTAGTCTCACTTGTTTCCCAATGCCAATATCAATCGCAAGCATCATTTCATTTCGTTTAACAGTTCAAACGTGTAAACATTATTCGAATGTGTTTCTCTTAATTAATTAATAGATTAGCGGAACATTGGACCTCTAATGTGTTAAGTCACAGTTACGGTTACAGTCGTTACTCGTTTACAGTTGCAAAATATCGAATGGATCAGCTGAGGCCGATCAACTGTATCGCAGCTGCCAAACTTTATAATCCTAACTTTAGAGCTGGAAATTTTCGAGTTCTCACGAGATTTTCGAGATTTCTGTGAAAGAAAATAACATTGTAAGTCACTTGTCATATTTTTATGATCCACTTATAAAACTCTAATCGACTAATCAAGATCCCAATCAACATATCTCTATAGCCTTGCCACACTTTGCCAGTCACTGGGCCCCCATAAATGAAAGCGCCATAAGCGAGAGCTCTTATGTCATAAACGATATAGAAATGCCCGATTTTGCCACGCGCACCTTGAACGTGCTAATAGAAAAGTTATAATGCCTAGTCGAAGAAAGTTGTACGTGAATATTGTGGATGAACTGCGAACGATGTGGGCGAAGGGCTTGAAGTTTTATGTATATTAACGTTATGTAATATATAAATATATAAAATAACAATAAAGATAATAATATACTATATACTATATAAATTTATATTCTATTATAATAAGTTAAAATAAATATTATATAAATTAATATTATTTTTTTTTTTTTTTTTATATATATATTTTTTTATTCATAATTATTATATATATTTTTTTTAATATTCTAGAATTTTGTAATAATTCTTTTTATTCATAAATTTTACAAAATTCTAGTACATAATTATAAAAATATATATATAAATTATAAATATAACAAAAAATATAATAAAAATAAAAAATATTCAAGTCTCTTATAGGGCAGGGCTTTATCAACTCGACTTGTCTCCCTGATCAAGAATATATATACCTTATGGGGTCTGCCACGCCTCATTCTGCCTGTTACATACATTTTCACAACACCATTATACCCTGATTACCCATTTTCAATGGTATAAAGGGTATAAAAATAATATAATATAAATTTTTAATGTATATAGAATACATATATATATATATATATATATATATATATATATATATATATAAAAATATATATATATATATATATGTTTATATCATAAATTGCCTCAAAAAGCCTTAGGATGATTGCTTTTGCCTTAACCTGTATATAGTCCCAATCTTAAGTCTTTATCTTGGCACTTAAACAAACTTGAATAAACTCTTCCCCACACTTTCTATAATTTTGTAGCTTAGTGTAAGTTTATATATATATATATATATATATATATATATATTTTTTTTTTTTTTTTGGCAACTTTTTAGCTTTCTCTTTCACACAAATAAAATATTTTCTTGCTTCACAATATTTTCCAAAATTTTTTATATTTCTCATAACAATTTTCTCATTATATATCATTATATATCATCATATATATATATCATATATACTCCATATAGTCCCAGCATCATTTCGTTTGCCACTTCAGCTCGTTAATCCTTTTCGCACTTCATAATATTCACCTGTATTTTCCAGATCAGCGCCCATTTTTGAAAGTCACTTATCGCCTATGTTTCCGTATTGTAATATTTAATAGTTTTCTAATTGGGCACATAAAAGCGAACTACCCGGGTTCGTGTACAGGCAGCCGCAGTCGCGGCGTCTACGCGTGTCAATAACTGAAATACGTCTGAGCATTATTTGGAGAGCGACGACTTGAATATAATACTATTGACACAGACCCGAGCAGAGCAGACCAGACCGACCCAGACAGCAACTGAACGACAAGCACACTATGCATTTATTACCGCAATTAGACGTGCTTAACTCTCGGCTCTACTGTTCCTATACAACACACATATATACTACACACTATACTATACTATACTATATATATACATTCATGTTTTATCATCTCTCTGATTAAGCGTACGATAACCGCGCGTTATTTAATTGTAAATTCCATTGGCTCATTGCAGCGCTATAGAGCTGACGATTTCTGGAGTTATAGCAGTGCATTGTACATTGTGATATAATGTTGCATGATATTAATTATATATATAATTATATATTAATGCATTATAAATGATTATTTGGCTAGCATCGTTTTTTTTTTTTTTTTGCTTATTTCCGTTTGTTGTTAGATTTTTTACATAAGATCGAAAGTGAATCTATAAAAAGTTTGGCGTAAAGCGGAACTTCAATAATATTTGCTATATGGGGAAATTCCCTTACAGACATGCCATAAATATTTCCCTAAAAAGCAATATTAAAGCTAATATAATATATGAAGTATGACTTGTGCCTTTAAGCTTGGTATATTTTGACTAAAAAATATGGGTAAATACTTTAAATAAAGGGAAAATTTACCTATTTGTCAAGTACTTTATTAGACATGCCATAAAAATTTCCTTTTAAAGTAAAAAAATGCTAAAAAAAAAAAAGTTTATAAAATCAGCAATTAAACTGTTTGCCCATTACACACATAGTTTAATGATATAATTAGTCATATTTTAGAAACTTTTCTAATGCAAAAAAAAAAAATGGATATATTTATTTATTATATGACACATGATATTGATGATTGCCTCTTCCATAACAGTTGGCATAAAAACGTTGAGCTAAAACATGTAAAAAACTTTAAAATTAGCTACAGCTAAAAAATTAAAAAAAGACTATAAACAAAAGCTATATATCTAATACACTTGAACAATAAGTAATCAATTTCAGTAGCTAATTAAAAGTGCAATAATAATATAATATAAGGTGCAAAAATATATGAATGTATGCATGAGACAATGTTTAATATGTTTAATGTTTATTATTAATCTAATTTATGTATTTAATATTATTATATACATATATATTTAATTATATATTAAATATATATTTATTTTATAATATTATATATGTTTATTACAGATAATTTTTTTTTTAATTTAAAACATTTTTTATATTTTTAAATTTATACATAATTTATATTTTATAATATTATATATGTTTATATATATTTATTTTTTATTAAAAATATTTTTTTTAATTTTAAACATTTTAAATATTTTTAAGTTTATAAATAATTTATAAATATATTTTTTAATATATCTTAAACGCATTTTTTATTATTATTATTTTCTTTCATATATACATATTTTTTTTTATTATAAATAATTTTTTTTTATTTAATTTTAATCATTTTTAATTTTTTTTTTTTATATTATACATAATAATTTATAAATATATACATTTTTATATACCTATATTTAACGCATTTTTTATTATTATTATTATTATTATTATTTTATTTTATTTATTTATTTTATTTTATTTATATTTTGTTTTGTTTTACGAATGAAGGTTTTTATATATATTATTTATTTTATTAATTTTTTATCATTTTCTTTCATATCCTATTTAATTTTACAATTTCCATAAGAATCACTTGGAGCAGTATTTTCTAGTATTTTTAATTACATATTTAAAACTCAAGCTCGCCTTATAGCAACAGCAGCAAATGCTCATATTTGTCGCTAACTGATCGAGCATAAAAACCAACTCAACTCAACTTTGACTCGAGGAGAGTCGAGCTCTACGTTGAGTGGGAGAGTTGTGCCCTATATAAGGGCGAGCCTGCCGCGCGCCTCTTCAGTCGCTTCGCTGAGCTCCCCTCGGTCAGACGTTCAGTGCAGTTGCCCTCTTCTTCTTCTTCTTCTGGTAAGTATTGGCAAATATTTAAGTAGTTCATAAGTATTTTAAGTGGATTTGTAATTGTTGTTAATGATTGTCAAAATGTTAATAATTTTTAAGAAATAATGGTACCTTTTATTTATTTTTTATGTTGAGTATTGTTATATATATATTTTTTTATATATATTTCTTTATATATATTTCTTTATATATATTTCTTTATATATATATATTTTTAATATATATTTCTTAATATATGTTTCTTTATATATTTTTTATGTATATTTTTTATATATATATTTTTATATATATATTTTTATATATATATATTTTTTTTTAATATTTTTTAATATACATATTTTATTATATATTTATATTTTTTATATATGTATATATATTTTTCTATATTTTTTTTATATAGTTTTTTATATTTTTTTTTACATATTTTTTTATATATTTCTTTACATATGTATATATATTTTTTTATTTATATAAATTATACATTTTTAAAATATATTTTTCTTTACATATTTTTCTTTGTATATTTTTTTTTATATATTTATTTTTATATATGTATCTCCTCATTTTTTATATATGTATTTTAAATTTTCTAAAATCCCTCAACTTTTCATATATATTTTAGATGTATATGAATATAACGTATACGCACATATTCATTTCTATTCAGCTTCTATTTAATCCTTTGCTTTTTCTAATCTCTTCGTATTTTACTTTTTGCCAAATCCATATAACAAAACATTGAGCTGGCTGAAAATACATATGGCCAATATTTCTATATATTTTTTTTTGTTATTCCTTTTCCTGGTATTGTTGTTGGCCAAAAGGACGCGCGCTTTTTTGGAGCAGAGCAGCTGCAAAATAAATGTGAATTTCATGAAATAATGGCACAAAAATACTTGATGATGCAAAATGCATGATGGCGAGCTATACAGGCATACAAAAATATATATATATATATATATACAGACAGTTATTTATATATAGTATGAGAGCCGGCCAACTCGCTTCGTTATCCTTGAGGGTTTTGCTGCTAAGCTGTGCAGCAACTGTAAATGGTTATGGAAGCTGTGCATGTGGTCCAAACAGCAGCTAAGCGGCAAGCAGCTGCCACAATCAAGTCAACAGGAGCCCCAAAAATGCGCACATACATGCATGGCTATAGATATATGTACATGTGTATGTGTGTACAACATGCATGACATGGTAAATGGACAGTGTTCATGCCAGCTTGTCTGTGTGTGTGTGTGTGTCAGGGTCTAAGGTCATTTTCAATTTGCATAAATCATGTATGTCCATGTGAGACCCAAGCTGCATTGGTCTATGTGTGTGTGTGTGTGTGTATGGCCTCTCGAATAAAACCACAACAATTGCTTGGTAAATAAAACTCCTGGGCGGACTAGAAGCAGTAGCAGCAGCAGCATCAGCTGCTTTAAATTTGCCCAAAAAAAATAAAATATTTATACACACACACACACATATATAAACTAAATTCTTATGGCATATTTTATCGGTTTATCCTATTAACAGAGCTGCTAAGCTAAAAGAAAAGCAAAACTTAGTTAGCAGCCCTGGCAAGCAGCAAGTAGATCAAGTGCAGCCAGCTGCTGTTAAGCATAAGAAATGCAGAATGTTAAAGTTATGTTAATGTTAAAGGCAGCAGCAGAGCTGCCAATTAGCTATATGTATGTATGTATGTATGTATGTATACACACGTAAAATGTAGATCAAATGCAGTTTATAGCTAATTGACAGCCACTGGTACTTATGCCTATCAATGCTTGATCATTGCTTATACAATTGCGAAACGTCAACAGCAGCGAAACGGTTAAGCTTGCAGCCCTGGTAGCTATGCACAATTACATGCAATGCAGATCAACTGCAGCTACGAACTGGTTCACTTGAAAATCCAACAGAAACCAGTTCAGGTCAGTCCGTTGTCAAATCCAACAAACATACAACATAAGTTGTATATTTCCAATCAAGCAACGTATTTTTTGTGTGTTTGGCTAATCAAAATTTTTGACAAACTGCGAATGCGAGGGGTTACACACACCCACACACACACAGACACACACACACAGACTGACATTTGTGCTAACTTAGCAGCTTGCAGTCAAAAACAGTCAACCGCATGCAATGGTTCCGGCCAGGGCCAGGGCTAACAGCAGCAGAGGCAGCAGCCGCCGACGCCGTGCAAACACAGACATACGCACAGCAGTTGATTTATAAGACTTTCATATGGCAATGCCAAGGCAGGGAGCAGGAGCAACGGGCAGCGAGCGTTGGCTCGTCTGTTTTGATCATTTGTGAATCATGTCTCTGGCTGTTTTGACTTTGATTTATATGCTGTGCATATGCACGCACACGAGACCGCAGGGCCAATTGCGATGACATTGCCGGAAACGTTATCTGCCAAATGTACGTATGAGCGTGTATGTGTGTGTATGTATGTATGACAACGACAAAATGCCTGTAAAATGCAAATGGCGCCACATTCACAAAATACCAAATGCTATAACCCAAATTATTTGATTCAACCAAAAATTGCATTGCACTCGAATTGAGTAGATGGTCAGATGCCCGCAAAAAGGGGGCGTGGCGTGGCTGGTAGTCGAGTGTTATTGCTGCGCTTCAGTTAATGCTCGCCGCCGCATTGTAAAATGTACGTAAAACCGCTTAATTGGGTCGAAATTATTTTGTTTATACGCGCCAAAATTGTAAAAAGCAACCGCGATTCTAACGGGCACAAAAGCGTTCAATTGCGGTTCTTTAAAAGGATCATGTAATTGTTGCTAAAAATCAGATAAACATGCATATTAAATATTTCAACTTAGATACTAGCTTGCCGGTATTAAAACTAAACACAACTTAATACTTTAAAATACCTTTAATTTTGCACACACAAAAATACCACAAATTAGGAGTTTGCTAACAAGGTGGCAACGCTGTCAGGCTTAGTTTTGAAAGTTAACGGCTGAACAACGTTGAGTTTGAGTAGATAAATTAAGTCAATTTTAATAACTAAATTTTATTTAATATATGTATGTATATATAATTGCTAGGATAAGTTTTAATTCTATTTCGGCCTTTGCATGATCAAATTGAACCTGGTTATGGCCGCCTCGACGAACTTCTCCTTTTCGGCCAGCTCGGACTTGAGCATGGTACGCAGCTCCTGCAGGTTGGGCATGCTGCGGCAGTCGCGCACATTGAGCAGCGTACGGAATATGGACTCCCAGGTCTGGCGATTGAAGTAGCGCGGCAGCGTGGTCTTTGGCATCCAAATGCCACCCGGCTGGCGCTGGGATACCTCCATGTACCGGCCAAAGAGCAGCACATGCATCACGCCCACCAGCCCGAATAAATCCAATTGATATGTCCACGGGCGCTGCGTTCGCATCTCGATGCACTTGAAGGCCTCCTCGTTGTGCACGTAGTCGAACGTCTGGTTCGGCGCGAACAGTTTCGTGTCAATCGCCACGCCAAAGTCAATCAGCTGCACACTCAGCTCATTTCCCGCTGCGCTCAAGCTAAGGAAGGCAGCAAGTGGACAAAGGGAATATTTAAATGATATGCATGCAGGCAGCCACAGCTATTTACAGGGTATATGGGCTGAAGGACTATGCGAGAATGTACTTGAATATGTCTAAAAATTATTATTAAATATAAATTTTATTTTAAAAATTTAGATGTGCTTGTAAATAAATAAAATGGAACTAAGCAAATGTGACTGACTAGAAGATACCCTGTAATAATTTAAAATAATCTTTTAGCCTTTAAGTAGTATACTTGAAAGGAAATAAAAACATATGCTATGGCCAAATATAAGACTTTTCCACATTAGTCGCCTATGACTGACTAGTAGATACCCTGTACAGATTTAAAATAATTCTGTTAACCTTAAATTTCTACTTGAAAGCAAATAAAAACATATTTTAAAATGGAATCTAACATTTTTATGCTATAGTCGCATGTGACTGACTGGAAGATACCCTGTAATATTTTTTAAACATTGACTAAGCCTTAAATTGACACTTGGAGCAACACGTAAACTATAATTAAATGGCTTAACTAAAAGGTACAAATTATCAAAGCATTATGCGTGACTAGTAGATACCCTGTAATATTATATACAAACTTGCCATAAACTACATGACAGCCTGTTGTCTAAAACTTAACTCTTTAAATAATTATGTAGAAGTTAAACTGTTTTAATACAGTTGGCCTGACTACTAGATACCCTGTAGTTAATTAAAATGAATTGACATAGCTGATACTTTTATTACTATTCACAATATTGCATTTTTAAAGATTTTATAGCAAAATCAAATGCTTTAACGATGTTTGCTCGACTAGAAGATACCCTATAACTAATAAAAAAGCACAGCAATAGCATAAATTACTATTAAAATGAAAGAAACAATAAATATAAATATAAGCAAATGCAAAAATATACTTTAAAATATACTGACTGACTACCAGATACCCTGTCATTGCTTATATTATCTTGAATATACTTACGGACGCATGAGCAGAAAGTTATCAGCCTTGATGTCGGCATGGATAATGCCTATAGCATGCAGATGATCGACTATATCCAGCAGCTGACAGCACAGGTGCATGACAACGTATTCGTCCATATTCTTATTGGCATGCTTCTTGAACTTGTTGCAGACGCAGATCAGAGAGCCGTACTCGGAGAGCTCCGAGATGTAGACGCTGCTGTTGTTGCCCACCAGAGCGTAGTCGATGGTCATATAGGCGGCCAGCTGAAAGACTTTAGTTATATATGGGATAGGATATAGGATCTATGGAGCATATATACCATTTTCTCATTCTCCAGTCTCGAGTGCACCTCGAGGCATATGTAGTACTCCCAGTAGTTGGTGGGGCGCTCCTGCTTGAACGCCAGCTTCTTGCCGGACTTGCTGTGAATGCCGCTGAAGATGCAGCCGTAGGCGCCTTTGCCTATAATCTTCTGCACCTCGAACTGTTCGCCGTGCACCTCCAGCGTCGACTGGGGCATGAGGCGCTTCACATGGCCCTGCAGCTGGCAGTTGGGCAGCTTCTCGATGTACAGCGAGAACTCAATGGAGTCCAGCAGCGAGTTGATGATGTCCACACTGAAGGGATTCACATTTTTGCTCGAGAGCGTGCTGTTCAGCATCGACTCATCCATGCCGGGCTTGCGGTGGGTGTACGTCGCCGTGGAGCAGCTGCTTGCCGGCGACTCCTGCCAGGCATTGTGCGAGAGCTTGGGCGTCAGCGGCGTCGTCTTGTAGTAAATGCTGCGCTCATCATCCGGAGCAGCCTCCTGAACAGCCAAAGAGCAGCTGGAGGCGGCGGCAGCTGTCGCCTTGCTGGGCAGCAGCGTGGAGTTCTTGATCATGCTGAGGTTGCTGGCGAACATCTCGGTCGCCGCATTCAGCTCAAAGTAGTCATTGGAGTCCTTGCTGCTCGAAGCTGCTGCCGCCGGCTGGGATGAGCTGGACTTTTCCAAATCCTGCAGAAACTTCAACTTCCTCGAGCCACTTGCGGCCGAGGTGTTGCCCAGCGCTGTGCAATCCTTCATAAAGGATGCGGTCAGATGAGCTGGACCAATGGTCTCCTGCTTGTCCGCCGCTTCGGCGCCTTGGGGCGCTCGGGCTGGCAAGGATTCATCCAGGAATATATCAAAATTGGGCGGCGCTGGAATAGGCATCGGACAGCTGCTCAAATCCTTCATGAAGGACGCCGTCAAGTGGGCGGGGCCAATCGTATCCGAGGGCGTCTCAGCCAGCGTGCAGTTCACAGCTGCCGGCGGCGGCGGCGGTGGCGGCGGCATCGTCTCATCCAGGAAAATCTCAAATTTCTTCTGACTTTTGCTCTCCGCCGGCAGCTGCGGCGGCTGCTGTGTCTCCGGCACAAAGGACAGGTCCGCCATAAAGGACTCGGCGAGCTTGTCCACATTCGGCTGGGCTGCAGGCAGAGCGCAGCCATCGTCCTCGAAGATCTCAAAGGAATTCTTCTTCTTGGCCAGCTCCAATTGCTTTGCGGATTTGCTGAATATTTCCGGCGTATCCTGAGTGCACATACGCTTCGAGTTGCCCGCATAGAGAGGCGTGCCGAAGGACTTGGGCGGCGTCTTGGAGAAGAGGCCGCACATGTCGTCCTCGTCACAGGACGTGGGCAGCTCCGGCACTGGTGGCGGCAGCTTCGATGCGTTCGCCACGTCCGGCGGAGCCAGCGGAAACTTGGGCAAGGTTTCAGTCTTATCCTCCTGGTAGCAGGCCAAGGGCCTGGGCACCGTTTCCGTCTTATCCTCCTGGAAGCGCAGGGACTTCAGCAGCGGCACACTGGGCGCATTTGGCTCCCAGAGCTCGAGACGCTCGAAATTGCCAGTGCCCAAAGTGGGCTCCTCGCCCACGACGGACAGCCGCTGGAAACGCGACGGTCCCGGCGTGCTTTCCATGCCCGCCTCCGACTTTTGGCTGAGCATAAAGGCTGTGGTGGCCTGCAGGCTGGGCGACGTGGAGGCTGTGGTCGAGGCAGTGGTGCTGGTCAGTGTGGACTTTGTGGTGGCGCCCATGCCATGCTCGGAAGTCTCCAATATGGTGGACAGTTGCTTGCGCAGCATGGGCGAGGCGGTCTGAGCAGCTGCCTCATCGCTGAGGGGCAACAGTGGTGGTGGTGGAGCAGCAGCTGCAGGTGGTGCTGCAGCTGTTGCAGCTGCCTCGGGCGACGTCTCCTTGAGCACAGTGCCAAATTGACGAGCTGGCGCCTGTTTCTGGGCCGCCTTGGGCGTGCTCACCGCCTGCGACTTAATGAATATGTTAAACATCTGCGTCGAGCATGTTTCGTCTGCGTCGAAGAATGCGCTGCCTGTTGGCTTAAGTGCCGCTGCGGGCGCTGACGTTGACGGTGGCGGTGGCGGTGGTTGCATGCTGGCCTCATCCTCGTATATCTCGATTTTGCTGCGGGTGGGCGGCGGTGGCATTGCCAACTTGTCGGAGACAGAGACAGATGCAGCGGCAGCGAGGGAGGTGCTAGGAGCAGCTGCAGCTGCTGCGCCTTCATCTTCCCATATTTGAATGGCAGGCGTCTGCTGCTGCTGCTGCTGCTGCTGCTGCTGCTGCTGCTGCTGCTGGTCCTCCTCCTTCTTTTCCTCCTCTTCCTCCTCCTGCTCCTCCGGCACACAGGATATGCGCACAAGAGTCTTGCGACTCGTGCCTGGCTGTGTGCTGGGAAAGAAACTCTTGCGTCGCGGCATCTGCTCGCCTGGCAAGCACACCGTCTCCTCCATATCCATAACGCCCAGTTTTTGGGTACGCCGCATGCGCCACTGCGCCATGAGCTGCTCCTCAATCTGATACTCCTGCTGCTCCGACTCATTGTAGATTTTCTCCATCAGCGGCTCCAGCGAGCTCAGCACTGGCGGCCTAAGATATCCCTCCCACTCCTCGTGCGTCTGGCACTGCGAAGTGCTCGCAAAATTGGGATAGCGACGCACGCCCAAAGCACAGTCGTTGCTCCACCAGGCGGCGTTGCGCAGCACGTAGGGATGCTGCTCGTCGCGCTTCTTGAAATAGCAATAGGCGCGATACTCCTCGGGCGAGAATTCCATGTTGGGACGCGGATAGAACATGCACTTGTTGTAGTAGGGCAGAGTATTACTATCCGGTTTGTCCTCAATGGTTACGGGCGTAATCCATGGCTCCTGCTTGCTATTCCGCGGCTTGAAGTCGGGCGGCGGCTTGAAGGTCTTCAGTTCATTGCCCTCGGGATCAACGATGGGCGGCAGCACCTTCTCATCCACGTGAATGGGAAAGGCGAGATCATGTTGAGCCGTCGAGCCGAAGATCTTGCCATGCTTGTGCGGCTTGGTCCAGGCAATCGGCTCCTTCAGGTTCTCCTGATGGCGTGCGGCATCGATGATGGAACGCAGACTCGACTTGCCCTCGTCCTCGGCAGCTGCTGCAGCTCCCTCTGGAACTGCAGGCGGCGGCATATTGGCATCGGCGTTCTCATCGTTGTACACTTCCAGCCGACGATTGGCGTTGCGGCTGGCGCGACTGGTGCTGGGCGCACAGCTCTGCAAAGGCAGGAAGCAAGGAAGTGTGAGGGAGAGGAGTAGGTGGAGGTGGAGGAGTCGGACTCACCTGGACAACACCCGGCATATTGCTCTTGACCGCCGCTCCTGTGCGCACACTGCCCACCGTCACGGTGTCCTTGCGCTTCTGGCCGTGCAGCGAACGCAGCGCGAGACGTCGATCGTTCAGCTCCTGCGTCACGGCCGTCGTCTCCTCGCCCTCGCTGTAGAGCATGCGCTGGGCCACGGTGTAGCCGAAGTGCTGCTGTGCCTCCTTCAGCTCCTCGAGCGGCTCGGCGCGGCACTCAACGCCCAGGCGAAAGATGTCATTGGCCTTGCGCATGTTGCCACTCAGATCGTAGCTATAGGCCCAGGCTATATAGAAGTCGGCCAACATGGTGCCAATGCCGCTGTTATACATCTGCTGATAGCACTCGATCTGATCGCCCTGATTGCCCATCTATATATAGATATATAAATCTATTATATATATTCATCATATATATTTCCGCCCCACTCACATATTTGATGAACAGCTTGATCAGCCGCGGGTCCTGCTTGTAGCGCTCGTCGTCCTCGAAGTGCGTCAGGCATCTGTGCATCACCTTCTGCAGTCCGGAGTTGCTGCCGCCGGCTGGGTAGCTTTGCTCGATCCAGCATATGTACGCATACCAGGGCGCCAGCGGATCGTCGCCAGTGTAGTTCTTGATGTCCAGCTCCAGCTGCTTGCGCTGCGCACTCAGCTCCTGCGAGGCATCCTGGCAGAGCGAGGCCTGCAGCAGGCTCACATTGCGACCACTTGCCAAGGGCTGTATGTTCTCTTTGGCATTGTCGAAATCCATAATACTTCACTTTAACATACAGTAAATACAACAACAAAAATAGTCTATAAAATGCGGGAATTATTTGCAAATGACGCTTATTTTAATTGAATGGCGGCGCTAGTTTTGACAGCAATCGATAGCAATAGCGATAACAGCCTGGTACGCTGCTCCATTTGCTTAACAGAGCTATCAAGCTGTGCAAATGGCTGTTAAATTTGAATATTGTTTACTTTTACTTAAATTAAAGAGTGTTAAATATACATAAAGTATATAAAAATAGCCTATCAACTGTTTAATATATTAACATTGCAAATTTGCATAGCCCGTGCACGAACAGCTAAATACATCACTGCAGCCCTGGTTTCACATATTGTTAGCCCTTGTTTAAATTTAACGGCAAAGTGTGCGCAACTCAAATGTCAGCAGAGTTAATTAAAATACCAATATTAACTTTGTTATATATTAGATTAGCCACGCAGAAAACTCTGATCTCTGTTACCTGAAAACTGTAGTTATTGCAAAAATAACATTAACAGCAACAACATTTATTTAAAATTCTAACAGTTCGATATACAGCGCAACTCAGGCTGCTCTCAAGTCATTATCGATAATCTTCTAGCATTTCTTTGCAATCGATAAACTTAAAATTTGAGCGGTTTTTCATTTTTCTCTTTATTTGCTCGATTCGAAGCTATTTTTATTGATTTTAAATGTTATCAGACAAAGTTTTAATTATAATACGTAGATTAAGTTGTTTTTAAACGTTAAACTTCATTTTAAAAACGACGATTGGAGAAACTGCTCCAGTTGCCGCCTTCGCCGCTTTGGAAATTGTTGAAGCCGCCGCCGTTTGATCTATTATTAAAGTTGCCTCCAGCGCGCTGGTTGAAGCCACCGTTGCGTCCTCCTTGGGTGTAGCCTCCTCCGCCTCCTCCATTGTTGAAGTTATTATTTCCGCCGCTGTAGCCACCGCCACCGTATCCTCCATTGCCTCCATCATTGTTAAAGAAACCTCCACCACCTCCTCCATTATCTGCACCAATATTGAAGACGCCCTCTCCGCCGTCATTATGGAAGCCTCCACCGCCACCTCCTCCTCCGCCATTATTGAAATTTCCATTTCCTCCTCCATTAAAGTAACGGGAATTGCCAAAGCGACCTCCTCCTCCTCCTCCTCCTCCGCCGCCGCCGCCTCCTCCACCATTATTGTAGCCACCCGAACGATTACCAAAGCCGCCGCCTCCGCCTCCACCTCCAAATCTGCCCGAGCTATTGCCATAATTCGATCCACCATCATAACGTCCACGTTTAGCTGGTCCACCGCCACCTCCTCCTCCGCCTCCGCCACTGGCCATGCCACCACGTGACATATAGGGCAACACGGACGACTCACGATTCAGCTGATAGTCGCCAGCATTCTGTACACAAAGATCGCGGATGCAGCGCACCAGGCGGGCATACGGCTCATCCAGCTTGAGCACACTGCTGGGATTGTCGCAGGCAATGGTGATCAGTTCCTCCAGCGCCGGCTTCAAGGCACCAATTTTGGCCGCATGTTCCGGATCCATATCAAAGTTCAGCCAATTGTCGACACGGACCACGCCATTGGAGGCCAGGTCGATCTTGCGGCAGCCAAAGATCATCACCTGCAGCGGCGACACCATCGACAACTGTTTGCAGGAGACGGCGCGCGTGCGTATCTTCTCGCCGAAGACGAAGAACGGATAGGGGAAGGTCACGGCCAGATTGCTGCAGTTCACCGAGGTCTTGTGGAGCAGAGCAGCCTTCGACTCGGTGGTCAGCACCTTGCGCTTCTCCTTGTGCACACAAATGTTCGGATAGAGACCCAGGCAGAGCAGAGCCAACGATATATCCAGCTCGGGATCATCCTCATTGGCATCGACGCGATGGGGCAGCATGCACTCCTCCGGGAAGCCCGCCTGCACCAGCAGGTCGAGCAGCTGCATCTTGGCATCGTACATCACGTTCATCGTAGACAACTGTAGGCCCTTCCAGTCGCAGAAGCGTGCCTCCTCCTGCTCACCACGGCTCTTGGCGCTCTGCCACATCTGGGCGGCGACGATCATGGCCACGTGATCGGAGCACTTGCGTCCACTCAGCGCCTTCTGATGGGCAGCCAGACGTCGCTGGCCAATGTCCAGGGAGAACACCTCGGAGAAGGTGCTCGAGTAGGAGGCCATGCTGGCCACCAGATCGGCGCAGCCAAAGACGGCGCCCAGCACCAGCATCTTGCCCAGCCGCGGCTCGATGGGCAGGCGGGCGAGCAGACGGCCCAGCGGCGTCAGCTGATCATTGGCGTCCAGGCAACGCATCTCGCGCAGCAACACCTCCGCCTCGATGACAGCATCCACGGGCGGCGGCTCCAGTGCCTTAGACAGAAAATGATGAATTGCGCCCAGACGCAAGAGCTTCACAGTCAGGGCGATTTCATGGAGTGGCGTGCGGAACATCTCCGGCGTCAGGTTCTCCTCCAGCAGAGCGAAGCGAGCACGCGAGCACAGGGTGAAGCAAAAGCCCGGACGTACACGTCCGGCGCGTCCCTTGCGCTGCTCCAGATTCGTTTTGCTGGCCCACACGGTGGCATAGCTGGTCAGATTGTTGTGCGACGTGAAGAGCTTCATGCGCGCCTTGCAGATGTCCACGACAAAGACGATGTCATCGATGGTAATCGAAGTCTCAGCGATGTTCGTGGAAAGTATAATCTTCGTAACGCCATCCGGCACGGGCTCGAAGACCTTGCGCTGATCATCCCGCGGTATCTGCGAGTGGCACGGCAAAATGCGATATTGCGAGTTGCCGAAATTCGTGGAGCTCTGAAGGAACTTCATCAGAGCGAAGATCAGATTCCAGCCGGGCAGAAAGACAAGGATGGCGCCGGGTATATTCTTCGACTTGATGTGCAGGAGAAGAGATTCGAGCAGCTCGAAGCTGACATCCGACTCGGATAACATGGCCATGGCGTTGCGGGTCTGCACCGAATACTTCTCCTCGCACACCTTGTTCATATTCTGTTCGCCCTCCTCCTGGTTGTCCTTGAGCAGCAGCTGCTCCTCATCGTCGGCCTCCTTGCGCTTGCGACGCGACTCAGCCGATGGCACAAAGCCGGTCATTTGTATAATGTCCTCCAGGAAGAACTGCTGCACGGGAAAAGCACGTCCGGGCACCTCCAGCACGGGACAATCACCAAAGTACTTCGAGAAGAGTGTGGTATCAATGGTGGCAGACATCAGAATGACTAGAATTAAAATGAGTATATATCCAAGACAAAGAGGATTCATATTCCGTATAGCATACTGTGCAAATCCGGATAGGTGGCCACCATGTCTCTCAGTATGACCAGCAGGAAGTCGCTATTCACATCGCGTTCGTGTATCTCGTCCACAATGATGTGCGAGATGCCGCGCAGACCTGCCTCCAGCTTGCGCAGCAGCACGCCCACCGTACAGAAGAGTATGGCGCCGTACGGACGTGGAAAGACGGACTCGAAGCGTACGGAATAGCCCACAGTTTCGCCCAACGGCTCGCAGCGCTCACGCGACACACGCTCCGCCACGGATATGGCCGAAATGCGCCGCGGCTGGGTCACATAGATGTTGGCGTAGCCACCCTGACCCGTGCTGATGTAGTCGTCCAGTATATATTGGGCAATCTGGGTGGTCTTGCCACAGCCCGTATTGCCGCGTATGATCACCACTGGGTTCTCGTTGATGGCCATCATGATCTCCGAACGCATTGCTGCTATGGGCAGCTTCTCACGGAACTCCAGGAATTGTCTGTACTCGGTGTTGGTTTGGCGGCGCTCCCGCAGCTGTCGCTCATACTCCAGGGACAGATGATCGACGGTTACATTGGCCAGTTCACCCTCGTCAATGTTGCACGCATGCCAGGCATTCCAGTTGGACTGCGGCGGCGTCCAGGGTATGACAGCAACCTGTTCCTGGCGTGCATCCGGCTCCTGGTTCATATCCAGACGATTCTGCGAGACCTACAAGGATAAGAGATTAGTAGAGATCTAGATCTAGAGCATAGCTTCGCCAACACCCACTATTAACGGCATGGGCGCTCCGTCGGGATCCACTTTGATGTTGCGGGGACTAACCACCGGCAAATCCAGATCTCTGATGACCTCATCCATCTCATTGACCAGCTCCAGCCTGAGCTTCACCGGATACGGCTTGAGCTGCTCATCCTTCTTCTTCTTGAGCGTGCCGCTAAAGGCCTCGATTACCTTCAGATGGAAGAGCTGACGCACCAGCGACAGTGCGCACGATTTGCTGGCCGATTTCTTGTTGGAGCCCGTCTCGCGGGCGGTTACCTTGCGCTTGAGAGCCGGCACAAATATGGACAGCTCCGCCATGAAGCTCCTAACGTTTTGAATGCATTAAACAATTTAATTTCAGAATTTTCTTAAAGCTCCACATTCCTGCTTCCTTCTCACACTTACCATCAAAATTTTGAGCCCTGCTGTGCGCAATTGATAAGAACTCTCTCACTCGCCCTCTCTCTCTTTTTCTCTTTCTCTCGTTTGCCTGTAGCTTTCAGAGCGATAGTGCGCACATATATATTACATTTAGCTCAATCGCGAGCTTGATCAATCAATCAATCAATATATATTTGATATATCTGTGTATATTGTCTGATGTTTGTTTGGACTCGGTGTCTTTTGTATTTGTTGTGCCAGCTCGCTCTGAAAGCCCAGCCGCGTTGCGGTTATAATATGTAAGTACAGTACACGCTCGATAGATGCTACACTCAAACAACTACTCTATATACATAGTATAGACATATATATATATAGAAGCATAGAAAATTAAGCGAAAAGAAAAAGATTAATAAATAAATTTTGTTAAAGCATATATATGTATTATTTATACCCCTACATAGAAACCGTCTCAAGGAACTTGAGTTCCCCTTAAGTTATTTAACCAAAAATACGTATGCAAGCTTTATATAGCTGTAGCTTAGCCATATGTCAAAATCAGCCAAATCGGAACAATAGTTCTCAAGAAAATCTATGATATACTATTTATTATTTTTTTCTGTAAGGGTATTCAAGCTTCAATCTAGCAATTAAGGCATCAATAAATTACCTTATATGAAAGAGTTCTTCATACACTCTCATAAAAACAGCCTCTAGGAACTTGAGTTCCTGTAGAGCTTTTTACCCAAAAATTGGTATACAAGCTTCTTATAACTGTAGCTTAGACATATGTTAGAATCAGTCGAATCTGAACAATAGTTCTTAGGGAAATTAAAGATCTTAGTTTTTTCTCTACCTTATAGGCAAGAGTTTTGCATACTTAGATTTTGTGGTTCACCTTATCGAGCGTGTACTATAGTCGTATGCTTGAGCACATCATATTTATGTTCAAATTTTAATGCTTCTTCACGAATTGCGCACAGCAAGCCGATAATTATCGATAACTGCGAGCTGCGCTCCAGATTTAGAACGAAACAAACGCTAAATCCAGTGCGCAGCTTGCCATAAAAAAAAAAAAACGAACAAAAGGACAAATCATAATGGATGATGGGTTAAACCAAGATGATGTTGCCTGGCCGCTACATACCTCGCATGATCCGGTCCCACGGGCGTGTACTTATAATCATCCCTTATATTATTCGATTGCTTATATATGTTCAGACGATCTTTGGCATTTTCGATAGTCCAATTGCCGTGAATGGCTGCGTTTACATCTATGGACTCGGCCTCGTTCATGTCCTTTTGCTCCTGGACATGATCGATGATGTTGAAGCGATCGCGTCCTCCGTCATGGTTGAGCGGTCGATAGGCTTCGCCCAAATCTTGTGGACCCGACGAATCGCCGAAGAAGCGACGCTGTGGCCCACCTCCCCCGCGTGCGCCTTGGCTATCGCCGCCATCCACGGCCGGAGCAGTCGGATCGACAGGAATATCCTTCGCATTCAGCTTGCCCACGCGCACCAAATAGTTGACGAAGTCCCGCGAGGCGTTCTTCTCGGCATCCTTTTTGTTGGTGGAATTGCCAACGGCCACATAGGGACACTGATCGACGCGCACTTCGCACAGAAAACGCTGGCGGTGTTTTGGTCCTAAACAAACAAAAAAATCAATAATTCTTGAAAATTGTGGCCGGTTCGTGGAACTTTTGATGCACTCACCGATGGGTCGCACTTCGAACTTGGGTTCTGTTTGGTTCTTGGCACAATATGAAAACAGAAATGATTTAATATCCATTTTGTGCAAATATTTATTTCTGGGAAAAATTAAATTAATACTTTTGACGAGCTTCGATTTCAACCCGAACGCTTGCCATATGAAGAATAAAACTTCTCGAGCATAACTGGTTCTGGTTAGTAGTTCGCAATGAATCATTTGAACGCTCGATAATCTTAGTATGTTAATAACATCAAAACACAATAATTACATTTTTAATAATGAATAAAAACCTTCACAATATATTGCAAATTTTCTTTAAATAATATTTAAAATAATTGTATGGCTCAATAAAGCTGAAATTAGCGCATATAAGCGAAATAAATATATTTTTAAGTTTAACAGCTGTTATATATCGCAACTTAACAGTTTTCGAGTTAACATTATTCGATTATTCATTTTGGCATTGCTTTCCGACACATTTCGCTTTGCAAGTCTGCTGAGAGCACACACGTATCGAGGCTATCGCTTTAGTAGTGCTATCGACTGTCGCGCAGGTTTTCATCGGGGAGCCATTTTCGCTGCAGCTGAAACTCGTAAATTAAATAACTTAAAAATGTAAAAGAAACGCAATAAGTGATCGAAAAATATTAGTATAATAATGTGTGCATGTGCTTCAATAGTTTATCAGTGTTTTTGAATTGTTTTTTTAATGGTCGCGTTCGTCTTGTTGTTTGGCCATCAGCATCACACATATACACACGCATACATGCAAAAATACAGAAAAATACATACGCCGTCCGTGTGAGTGTGTGTGTGAATGTTTAAGCATTTAATTTAGTTAGAGAGTGCTGCAATAAATTATAATAGCTATAAACAGTGGCAGTGCGTGTAATAATAAATCGCAACAACAACAGCACACACAATAAGCCAGCATATTAATAAATTAATTAACTGACGACGCGCTAGGCTCAACGCGCAGCAAACATAGGCAAAAGAGCGAGAGCGAGAGAGAGAGAGAGAGAAGTGCCAACACCCCAGTTGATCGCGAGTGAGCAAATAAGCAACAACAACAACCAATTGTGTGTGCACACACACATACATATATTGAAGACTGTGCGTGTGTATGTGTCGTCCTCAGTATCAACAAACGAGTGCAATTGAATTGTAATTGGCGTGCATTCAGCTGTATGTGTGAGTGAAAGTAACTGTTACTCCACAACAACTCGGCTTCCATTCATCGCATTTACTACGTCACAAACTCCAACTTGAACTTCTAAACACACACACACACACCTACAATGGGCAACTGTCTACGCACACAGAAACCGGACAACGACAAACCGCACGCTGGCGATGTACGCAATCCGCTCGACGATCCCGGCGCCAGCATTGGCGTGGTCGGTGTCGGTGTGGGCGTGCCGCAAATAGCAATGCCCATGCCCGGACAGCCGGCTGAGCAAATACGTCCCGTACCCCAAATACCGGAGAGCGATGCGGCCAATGCGAACGCCAAAATATTTGTGGCCCTCTACGATTATGATGCCCGCACCGATGAGGACTTGAGCTTCCGCAAGGGTGAACATTTGGAGATACTGAATGACACACAGGTGAGTGAATCACAATCAAACTGTTTGACAGAGAGAGAGAGAGAGAGATAGAGAATGGTAGAGACTGTTCACTGATAAGACTTATTGAGTCGAATATCTTATCAAATATATTGTAAATACATTAATTCCATTGAAAAAACATTCATCCAATTGGATTCGCTCGGACTTGTTGTTGCTTTTGTTGTGGCTATGCATAAATTTCAAGTTAATTTCAAAGTTTTGTGAAAGCTTTAATTATTCGATTTGCTGAAGCCAATGCGCGCTGCGCGCGCCCACCGCTCTGCATGCAATTTTTCGTGTTTAATCATGAACAGTTATTTTTGCTTTTAGTCATGCAAATGCCATGTTAAAAGGTTTTTTTTGTTTTTTAGTATATACGGACGTCACGAATGCTTATCGCTGTGACTTATCGATAGTTTTTGAATTGTTTGTTCGATAAATTTTGGTTTGAGAATTTTATGCGAAAAACCTTGAAAATAATATATGTATAATTATTAAAAAATAATATATAAAATAAAAATTAAATAAAAAAAATATAAAGTATTACAAAATAAATTCTAAAAATTAGGAAATAATAAAAAATAAATGTATAAAAAAGAAATAATATAAATATAATAAAAAATAAATATATGAAAAATAAATATATAAAAAATAAGAAATGAAGAAAATAACATAAAAATAAATATATGAAAAATAAATATATAAAAAAATAAAAAATTAAGAAAATAACATAAAAAATAAATAAAAAATAAATAAATAAAAAATAAATAAATAAAAAATAAATAAATAAATACAAAATAAAATTTAAAAAATATGAAAAAGAATACTAGCTCAATACAAAAAATGAATAAAAAATATTTTAAAAATTTATATAATATAATATAAAATACTAAAATTAGGCAAAATTGATTGTAAAATAAATAATTTGGATAACATGTTTTATGATCTTTTTTAAGTAATTAAAATAAATAAAAGATATAAATTTGATATATATTCCTGCTCTATAGCTATTTAAAATAATTTTTAAGCTATGCTTACAATCCATATCCAGCAACTTCCTTTTGTTTACACTTTCTTCACTCGCATATCAGTACTCATTTTGCTTAGCATTCCCATCTTTCAAATACTTCCTCAAATATTTTACATTATTTATTTACTTATCACAGTTTGTAGTCTCGTTTTACTGCGAGCTCTATTCCGCTTTAAATTACTGTAATTTCTCTCGATAGTCTACACTTTTGAGTAATGCGTCATGCGAGGCAGCTAGCCAAAATGCAAAATGCAAAAAAAAATCCAATCTCAGCTATAATTTGCAACTTTTTACTCGATTTTTGTCTTGGTTAGTTTTGGATTTTCCTACGCTTTTTGTTTCAATGTCATTCAGTTTTTTTTCTGTCTTTACTCTTGCTGTTTTGAAGGGGGGAAGTTTGGCAGAGAAAACCAGACGCTGTAATTGCGGCCGCCACTTGCCACATGCCACTCGCCACTTGAACCAACTCATAAAACCAGCCGCCAACAAAAACCCAAACTCTTAAATTCCATTCATGTAATACGAAATGCAACGAGGCCTGTCTGGTTTCTGTTATACATATATATATATTTAGTATGCATATACCCTAGCCGAGAGAGTCTAACTAGTTAAGCAGTGAGTGTGTGACTAGGCATAATACTGACTATATATTTAGTTATTTATAGACTGAATAACTTAGAATGGAGTAGAATCCCACTTGAAGACTCAGAATTTAGTCATACAAATACTAGTCAAAACGGCTAAGAATTTTTGCTCTACTCTTATGTAACTATATATATAGAAGCAGCACAGCTGTTAAATTTATAGGCTGTGTTAGCTTAGCTCAAATTACTTTCTGTAGTACTCGATATACACATTATATAAGATATAATATTAACTAACATAGAAATGAGCATGTTCAAGTGGGGTGCAAGCTGTTTGAGATTGTATAATACTCTTAGAAATAGTTGAGCTGATAGGAGAATGGATAGGGTTTTGCCTATAGACGAACGAGCTTATGGATATATCGGTAGCTCTAGTTAGATTTGATAGTTCGATAGATATATTTATGTGTAAAGAATTTTCAACTAGTTTTTAGCTTAGGTATAGAGCCTAATCCATATCGATAACTGGAGAAATTGGTTTGAATATAAATACTAGAGCTTTACAACTAAATGTCTGAGATATCTTAGAAGTTACTTATTCCATAGCTATAGCAGCTATATTTTTTATTTTATAGATTAATTTGATATATAATCCAAAACTTTGTATAATATATTCTTCATTTGAAGGGACAAAATGCTGTCCATTCATACAGACAGAGCAAGAGAGACTCTAAGTCGAACCAATATACTCTTCTCCCTGTTCACTTCCGTAAACCAGCATAAATAGCGGACTTACAATGCAACAATTTCGTTCGCAATTAAAGCAACAATTGCAGCAGCGGCTACACTTGAAAAAATGCGGCACAGCTAAGCAGACACTTGCCAACAGCTGCCAGACAGCAAAAGGCTACAGAAATATATGCTCTAATGGCTGACATATTTTTGGGGTACACTGAAAAGTGCTATGATTAGCCACTTGGAGGTCGTCGCAGCATACAGCACTCCCACCCACCAACAGACCCACCCACCCCACCTTTGGGTGGCTATTGTGACATGCGGCGCATTCAACTCTTTGGTCGAAGACTCGCACTGAAGATAAATATTGTGGCATGCATATTTAAAGCGTTTACGTCAGCAGCCATGACCACCTTACGGGCGGATCTGTTGACCAGGTTTCGACAAAGAAGGGGGTCCAAAGGGGGCGTGGCGGTTGGCCAATTGCGGCCGCCTCGCTGACTGCTCAGACAAGTGGCGGCGCCTAAAGGCATGACGTCGTCGTCGCAACACATTTTGGCAGCTGGCCAAGAGTTGCGCATTCTCGCCGCGGAATGGCCATCAGCTCGAGCTGATATAATATGCTGCAATTTCGAAGCAGAAGCCCTCATAATTGAACCCATCAACAACTCTCTAGAGAGAAATGGAGGGAGAGCGTTCGAGCGCGCGCTCTCTCTCTCTCTCTCGCTCTCTCTCTCTCTCTCTCTCTCTCTCTCTGACAGCTGTCAAGCAGCGAGTAAAGTCATCAACTGCTGCTGCTGCTGCTATTTCCGGTTGCTGTGCGGCATGCAGCGGCGTTTAATTAACGTACAACTGCAACAACAACAACTATTACTACTACTACTCCGACTACTTATGCTACAACAACAACAGCAGCAGCAGCAATTGTTGTTAGCCCAACAACGGCATTAAACTTAGCAAACAGCAAACACAAAAAAAGCTAAAGGAATGCGCTCGCTTCTGTTGTGTTTGGTTAGCAGATACCCTGTACTTAGCCGTGAGCAGCTTTAATCTATATTCATATTTGTTTTCTTATCTAAATGGCATTTAATGTACATATTGATACTTGCTTCAGGGTCACAAGTACGAAAGGCAAAACAAAAACAATCAGCAAACAGCAAAAAATTCCTGCTGGAATGTGTTTGGCTTGGAGATACCCTGTAGGTAGTTGAGAGTTAACAAAAGCTGCAATCAGCACAGTTAATTTCCTGTCTTACCAAGCATTACTACCTCTCTTTGTTTTTCATTCTATAGATACCCTGTATATAGCTCGGAGTAGCCCTTATGGTTATGCCTATGATATCTATTGAAGTCTTGCCAAGATGTTCTACAGAATCCTATAAGTTATTTATTCTGTTGGCAATATATATACAAATCGATATTTATCGAACTATCGATATAGAATAAACAAATGTTTAGCCTATGCCTACTGCTCGTTACATTTGCAAATCGTCATTTATCGATATGTTATCGATATAGAGTATTAACTTGTTTCACCTATGGTACACTTATCGAATTGTTATCGCTATCGAGTATAAACTTGTTCCACTTATGGTACATAAGCTATTGTTTTAACAGTTGCTATAAGCCCTTTCTCATCAATCTTAATGGGTATGCAAAAAGCAGCACGGCTTCCTTTTGTAAATAGTTTTTTTTTTTTTTTTGGTTTTTCTCCTCGGCTCAACGTCATGCATAGAAATCAAAATTGTATGTTAAAATATTTTATGGGTGTGCCTCACTGGCAGCAGTCAGCAACGTCGGCGTCGTCTTCTGTTCGTTCATTGTCATTTGGCCGAGAAGCAAAGCATAAACACCCAGCACAACATACACACACACACACACACGCAGCACACTCATCGCACACACTCACTCCAGAGACTTGCACTCACCCATTTCTGCAGCTTTTGTCGCTTGCATATTGCAAATTCTCTACATGTACAAGAAGAAGAAGAAGAAGAAGAAGTAGGGGAAGAGGCAGAAAATATAATAAAAAGTGAGTTGCTTTCATATGTTGGGAGCACAGCAATCGCTTTTGGGCTCAACAGGAAGCTAAGTGAAGCCCTTCAAGGATAACCAACTTTACAGAGCCAGAGGCAGAGAGGCAGACAGAGACAGAGAGTTGGGAGATAAAGAGAGAGAGAGAGAGTGAGTGAGAACGTTTAGACGCCTTTACAGCCGGCCTTTGTTTGCCGCTGTTGCAGTCTCTTAGTCAGAGAGTTTATGTATAGACTTTTAGTTCTATAAATAAAAAATGCGAGTTAGGGCTTATGATGCATGCGAATTTGTATGTAAAGCAGATATGATGTATAAAAACTTGAGCTTCTTGTTAAAATTCCTATAAAAAATAGTTTTGCAACTAAGTTAGAAAGTGATAAACATAACTATGTAGGTTAAGCAAAATATCTCAAAGAATTATTTAGCAATACAAAAATAAAGAGCTTTTAAAATTCTTTCACAAATATTATATAATAGTTATAAAATTTTTTATTATATAATATAAATCAAAATTTTTTTTTATTATATAATAACAAAGAAAAATATATTTAATTAATAATAAATATTTTAATTTTTGTATTATTAAAAATATATTATTTTTTAATTCTAAAAAATATAATTTATTTTTTATTATTAAAACTATAATTAAATTTTTATTTTATTATTATATAAAATATTATGAAACAAATTCTTTCTTTTGCACTTTATAATCCTAAAAAAAAAAAAAAAATAAAAAAAATTATGTTCAAATTTAAATTTTTCGAGAATTTTGGCAATACATAAAATAATAAGAAAAATTTGTATAAGAACAAGATCTTAGAACTCTTTCGAACTGAATATAAATGGAGTGAATGTCGCAGGTTTTGGGTCAACGTCTTATCTGTGGCTATGGCCATAGCTGAAAAAATTCTCGACTTAAACTAAGTAGAACAGCAATCATTAATATAAATCTCGAAAAAGTCGCTGAAATGCTTTCTTGAGCTGACAACAAAAGAGAAGCCGAATGCTATTTCACTTTCAAAGCGTATCTAAGAATAAAAATCACTTAAATTTTCAATGGAAGCGAGGCGCACATAAACACAGACCTGTCTGTGTACATAAACTATATATATGTATATATATATATATATAGATTGTATATACTTTACAACAGTTGCTACCAAAAGGCAACAAACACGCGATTATGAAATGCACTTGTAAAGCCACAAGGCGAGACAGAGATAACCAAGTAGCCAGAGAGAGAGAGAGAGAGAGAGAGGGAGCAGAAATAAAATCAAAGCAAACACAACAAATAAACAATGAACCCTAACACAAAAAAATAAAATCTGTGCGTTGTGTTCATTGACCTTTCCACAGAGTTTATCGTGCGCCCAGGCTAATGATAGCAAAAGCCACTTGACTTCCAGTTAGGGTCAGCTGGTGTGTAGGGGGCGGGGTTCATAGCAGGCCATGCGGTGCTAGACAAACTCATCCGAAATTCAATTGCAATTTATTATTAATCATTTTTGTTGGCTGAGTTCTAAACACGTTTGCCTATCTGTCTAGATTCCTATGAATAGCCTAACGGTTTTCTTTATTTTTTTGTTTTTTTTTTTTGCTTTTTCTTCATTAAGCCAAGCCGAAGCGCTGCACAAATTTGGCCAAAGCCAGTTTTGGCTTAAATGTTGTTGAGCTTTATGGAAAGCGCGTAAGCAAAAGCAACAAACGAAACAGCAAACAACAAACAACAACAAAACCAACAATGCGATTGTATAAAGTTTTAATTTAATTTTCGTTAGTTTTGAACAACTTTTTTCCCGTCTGTAACGAAGCAGAGCGAATGCGTGAATGGTAAATTGCACGAATATAAAACACAATATGTAATAAAAAATGGCAAAGTGAAAAACAAAATAAACAACTGAAAAGCAAATAAATAAAGGCAAAAAATTCGGGAAGAGTTATCGACTTGATGTTACCCTGTATAGGGTAGCTTAAAGTATAGAAAAATGTATATAAATAATAAAATATAAAAATAGAATATATGTTAAATAAACTATTAAATAAAAAATTATTAAAAAAGAATATAAAAAAAATACAAAAACAATAATATAAAAATATTTCAAAAAATAATCTAAAAAAAATAATATAAAAAAAAATAATATAAAAAAATAATATAAAACATTAAAAAAGAAATACTCTAAAAAAAAATTTTTTTTTTAATATCGAAAAAAATCTTTAAAAAAATAATGTAGAAGAAATTAAATAAAAAAAATATATAAAAGAAATAATATAAAAAAATAATATATAAAAATAATATAAAAATATATTTAAAAAAAATAATATTTTTTATATTAATATACAAAAAAAATATAAAAAATATAATAAGAAAATATTAATAAAATACTCTTAAATACAAAATGTATAAAGCATATAAAACAAATTTATATATAAAACAATATAAATTGCAATAAATCTTAACTCGTTTAATTCTGATTGAAAAATAGATTTTAATCATCAATATTATTTATGCTAACACTTCAAACTGGTTTACCTTTCCCGAAAGGTGAAGTAGCAAGATTAATCAGAATCCATAAAAAATGTCTGGGGCTTCAGTCATTTCTCTAAATTCAGCCATAAATAGATTTTAGTATTTCATTTCTTTGTTTATATCAAAACGTCTTAAATGAAATTTGTTTTCTTATCACAAACAGCGACAAGCAGTTAACAATATTTATCGTAATATGTTTGTGAGAAGTTATACTCGACTGCAGAATACTCTGCATTTTACTTAACTTAGGGAATAAATGACAGTAGCTATTCCTTGGCTTAAGTACCTTAAAACAGACTTAAGTTTGTTGACTTATAAATAGAAAATAGACAAAACTTATATGCCCGTTTTTAATAAGCAAACAGAGTATATTGAGCTAGGGTCATCTATAATATCAAACCTGCTTTCTATACAAAATATAAAATATTAAGCAGCATAAACATATATATATATATATAGACTATATACCCACTTGACTCACTGCTTTACAGGGTATTGCAAAAGCAAATATAAACTATGGTTTGGCGTGTCTGCCACCTCATGGCTGCCGCTGACTGTTATTGCCGTCTAGTTGCGTGAGTGTGCGATTTTCGCCTCGTTTTTTTTTCTCTTTTTGTTAGCCAAAGAGCTTGTGGCCCCCTCATCGCCCACTGTTAATTGATAATCGAACAATAGCAACAACAACATGAGCAGCAATTGAATAAAAATTGTTATTACCCACCCAGACAAATATGAAAACTATGTCCAACTACTCAGCGCTCCAAATGGACAAGTGGCCCAAGTTGATAGGCGTCTGTAGCGACATAACTCTGTCACTCTCTGGCTGCTTTGTTGTTGGCTCGATCGAAAATTGAAAGACTGCGAAACACGTTTCGCATTAGCAAGATTTGCAACACACTAAAACGAAATGAAATTGTACGAATCTTAATTCATTTGGATTTCGCTTTTATTTCACTCTTGACGACAGCTAAATTAATTATAGTTTAAGCCGTTTCATGTGGCGACTGTGTGTGAAATGTTGAGTTGTTCAATGCAGCAACGAACAGGCAATCAAAACAACCCGGCAGCTAGAGGAGTTGCTTTGTTAATTAATCACAAAATTGTTTAACCTCTTGCGAAATATTTTGATTGACTTTTACTATAAAAACTTGGAATATAATTATGACAAATTATGCTATAAATTTAACAATTTTCAAGCTTAATCTAAGTGATTTCATGCGTCAAGTACTTGCCATATCTCTTCTTAGTTCAGCTCAAGCTTTTTTTCTTTTATGGGTGAGTCAGCTTTGATGCCGCACTCGTATCGCATATAGTATATATATAAATATATATATGGTATATAGTATAGTAATCATGTTTGACGTTAATCTCACAATTATATAAAATGCAATTCCCTTGATAACTAGCCACTTAGCTGGTAGCTTTATCTCTATCATTCTTTTATTATTTTTTTTTTCACATTACAATTAGGTTTATCAATATATCTGTCTACTGTTCTATTCTATTCAATTTGTATTGATATATTGTTTGCTTACATTTACAGGGTGACTGGTGGCTGGCGCGCAGCAAGAAAACCCGGCAAGAGGGCTATATACCTTCCAATTATGTGGCCAAATTGAAGTCTATCGAAGCAGAACCGTAAGTGCACATAGCAAATATAGTTATAATATATATTATATATAGACATATAGATACTTATGAGTTTTAGCTAAAGATATATATATATTTTTTTAAATATTTATTTTTTTTATAAAAAGATTTCAATTATTCGCTTTATTTTATTTAAAAATTCCTTACTTCACTTTAGCTTGTGCACCAACCAAACCAACAACCAATGGCTTGTCAGCGGTTGTTGGCATTGCTAAAATCTCACCCTGCCTGAAAGTATGCAGCGATTTTTTTACCACGTCAACTGAAAATTGCTTTAATTTGCATATAAAATTTTGTTGTATTTTTTATACGATTTGCATTCATTCATGTTGTTTGTTATTTATGCTGCTGCTGCCGGGCAATTGGCAAATGTTTGTATATTTTGTTTTATTTGTTGCTATAACAACAACAACTGCTGTGCGTGTGCCTGGCGTTTATGTATGCTAGTTTTCATATATACATATATAAAATTTTTGTGTTTATGGCATGCATATTCATATCGAAAAAACAAAAAAAATCATAAAAAATAACTGACACAACAGCAGCTGCTGATATTTGGCGGAATTTGAATGCTGAGATTTGCTTTTCAAAAACTAAATTTTTATAACTATGTCAATTGGTTCGTAAACAAAAGACAACAAGGGTTGTTGTCTAATAAGATATCAAAAAATTATATATATTTATATATTTTACACATATTTCATAGCAGTTCAAGCTGCTTAACAAATTTACCCAAGCCTTTTCATTTCCCCTTCGGGCCAATACTTGTCAAACGCCCCTCGCCCCTTTGCGTGTGGCATTAGTATGCCGGCCGAAGCAATTAAGATTTGATAGTCAACCTTTATGGTCAGACAGCTGGTTACATATCAATTGTTTATTTGCTGTAACTTTAGCCAAATTGTAAACACGCTCTTCGACCACAGCCAAGCAAAGAATTGAATTTATTATTTTAAGCACTTTTATTTGGTGTTTTGTTTCCTCGACTCCGACTGGCTCAAACGTTCTGCTGAGCAATTAAATCGAACGCGTGTCAGTGTCAAGTGTAAATGGCCATAAAAAATCAAAATTCAAATGAAAATAAAGTATAGACTTGACCCAGTTACAAAGCTCTTGGTGCGAAAGCCCTTAAATGATGTGCAAATGATTTTAAGGATTAATTGAGGAGCCTTTTTGACACACATTCCTTGATGGCCTGATGAGGAGGCGCAGCTGGCTAAGAGAAATGCAAATGCAAGAGACTTAAGAGCGCGTAAGTTGGGTAGTAACTGACTGGAAGATACCCTAACTATGGAGTTGAGGTGTGAGTTAAGCAGTAACTGACTGACAGATACCCTAACTGTGGGATTGAGTTACTGTAGGAATGAATTTAGCTTATATCGAGATATGTATAAGCCCAATAACTGCAGGAATCTATATTTATGTTTACTTTATGAGCATCAACGGAAACTTAAACTTGTTATCGACTTTACGCGAATATAAGAAGAGTTATCGATTGATTGCTGGTGCTACTTATAGTCCTATATTTAGCCTGATATACTTGCCGACCAAATTCAATCTACCCTGTTGTAGCTTCAGGGTATATAAAAAACTGTAAACCGAAAACGAAATGAAACGATGAAAACAACAAAGAGAGCTGCATAAATTAATCGAAAAAGAGATCGATATATATTATATAGAAAAAGACAGCAGTAAATACATATATATATACAAATACATATTTATCTTAATAAGTGGCTGTCATGGGCGTGAGTCCGTAGGGAAAAGTTCAGAAAACCGGTAAATCGAACAAAAATACACAAAAAAAAGCACAAAAAAACGAAAAAATCGTCTCATTAATTAAATTTATCTCGTGTTTGTGCATAACGGTAAATCTACTCGAGAGACAAGAGACCTGCCCTCTCAGCGGCGCACTCGCGCTTCTTCTTCTTCTCTTTCCATCTCTTTCTCTTTCGCCGCGAGCCACTTGCAGCTCTGACAGACAACAAATACTCGAAAATGTTTATTTTTAATTGTTTTCTGAAATCAAGGAATACCCCTAATCCCAGCAGGCATTTGTTGTTTATCTCGAGCCCGCCATGAGCAGTGCATTAGTTTTATGCATTTCATGTAGCCTTTCTCAAGCCACATTTTCAAGGCCAAACCTAACAAGCACTCGAACAACTCGTTGCCAATATTATTTTGGCCTAATTTGCGGCCAATTGTTGTTGACTTTGCCTGCTCGCCGCCTTGTTGTCAGCCTTTAATTGTATGCATAACTCAGCATTACGACTGCGAAATTTCATGCAATAAATTGCATTTAACCGCAAGCGGGCAGGCAGGCAGCAGTCGGCAGCAGTTGGCAGCATCCAGAGATTTCTTCGCGCCAGCGCAATTTCTTTTTCCTGTTCACTTTTTAGCAAATTTACCTTAAGAGCAACTTCTTCTGAGAAGTGTGCCTCTTATTTCTTATTGTCGAATCGATTGTCATTGCATAATTTAAGCTCTCGTTGACACTAATTTCGTTGATCGTGGTGCAAGCTTGGACTCTACTTCCGTCAAGTCACGAGACTGATACAACTGATAACTGGCTCTATGCATATTGATTGGCTGCATTTGGAAATCTATTGCAAGAGCAGCGCATGAAAATGCGGGGAAAACCCGAAACTCTTTTTTAATTATGCATACATTTTCTTATTTGTAACTGTCATAAAAGAAAGTCGTAAAGATTTTGAGTTGAAACAGAGCTGAAATTGGGAATTTTCGTCACTTTTATATGGAATAAATAATGAAGATTGAGAAAAATTAAGAGAATATCAAGAGAAATACAAAATTATAATATTTAAGATTAAGAACTTAATTTAAAAGTAGGTTTCTAAGAAAAAATTGAAAAGAAATTTATTCAATAAAAGAGAATTGACGAAACGAGTTCTTGGGGCAGAAGAACAGAAAAGAAAGAGCAAAAGTGATTGAGACGGGTATGTGGGTAAACAAAGAAGCCAAGGAATGCGTGTGGATGAGAAATATTTTGTAATATTTGCAAATTGCGGAAAGCTGGAGTGTAGGAATCAAGGGTGAGAAGCTAAATGTAAAACTGAAGTGAGAGAATGAAGTCATCAGAGAGAAGCTGCAGAATGTGCTAGCGAGTGAGCTGCACAGAGAGATGATGTTTGAGCAATGCAGAGAGAAGTTAGTAAATGAGAATTGCATAGAGAGGCTAAAGAAATAAAATAGCATAGGTAAATGTAAAGGAGATTCAGAGAAAGCAGCGCAAAGAAGAATGAGTGAGTGAGTGAGTGAGTGAGTGAGTGAGTGAGAGAATGAGTGACAGAGAGAGAGAGAGCAGCCCAAAGAAGAATTCCAGAGAGAAAGACAAAGAGATATGACAAAGCTGGCAAAGATAACCGCCTCAATGCTACAGAGAATTCTGAATGATATCAAGCTATACAAAACTTGGACATTTGATTGACAATGGGCATCATTAATCACTCATCTTAAACACTGAGCTCCCCAAGCGAACATTCGCTTCAGCCATGAATGTATTCCCTAGAGCCACCTTTAGCCTCTCCCTCAATAGATTATGTGACTAGCCCATGGGTTGCGGGCGTGGTCTTGGGAACAGGTTGATGTCAACAGCCAATTGGCAGCAATAGTTCGTATGCAGTCGTCGGATGTGGCGATAGATTGGGAGCTTTTGTGACCTGCTGCCGAGCCGACACAAAGCCAAAAGCACAGCAAGTGTTGCCTATGTAGGTCAGCAGAGATGGAGCTGGAGGGGGGGAGACATTGAACTGCCTGTGATGACGTCAGCAATATTGAATTGAAGACTTTAAACGGCTCATTTGGACCAGTCGAGGCTAAAAACTTGAATATATATATATAATTCCAATGAATTTTCATTGCCTCTCGTCAGTTAAATTATTTTCTGGGGAAATACCTGGTACTACGTTAATTGAATGCGCTTTCATTTCATTTGTTTACGACTTGACTTCCGTTGATAAGGAAAAAACTGCGAAAACAAAAACTACTATTTGGCAATTGGCTAAGCGTTGTGGCCGTAAATCCACAAATTGCCATTATCTGGCCACATAAATCGCTAATAATGAGCCGTTCCCACTGACTGTCAATGAGCCGATGTGCAGGAGGCGCAACCAAACGTAAATCGGAAGTTCTACGGGCGCATTGAACTCGCAAAATTTCGTTTCATAAAAAAAACACCCACAAACCTATAAAAAACATATGGATATATAACTATATGATAAACACGCAACAGCCCATAAATCACTATAGAACAGAACACACTAGATGGAATATATATATAGATCGATATATATATATATATATATTCAAGCTATGCCAATTTAGTAAGCTGCGAGCGTTTCAAATTGAAATGCGAAACTTACGCAAGTGCAAGTCTAAAATTCACAAATACAATTAGCATTTGTTGTTGTTGTTTTGATACACGTTCAGGAAGTGTTAAAGAGAGTATATTGGCTCTTATTTGTATGTATATATTCTTCTTTATTTTGTTTTCATTCTTTTATGTGTTGTTATCTACTCTGCTGATACTGATCCAATGAATGACACATATATATATATATTTATTTTTTTTATGCTTGTTAACGAACCTCATCATCTTCCGACACGGAAGGCGACGCCAGACGCAACTGCTGTGGTGTTTTTTTTTCCACACACTTTTCCCCCCCATTTTTTGTCGTAGCGAAATTGTGTTGTTAGCCAAATTTCAATGTCAGTGGCACTCGGATCTCGTGTGCATATTAATGGCCTGATTTAATTGCTTCAATCCATTTAAATTGCATTTAAGTAAGTCTTTGTGACAAATATAATCGCTTTTAATATAGGTAATCTTATAGCTGAGCTTACGTATGCTCTAGCTAGCCTACTCCACATTCGCTATATCACTTTTCGCACATTGTATATATATATATATATATATATATATATATATATATATATATATATATATATATATATATATATATATATATATATATATATATATATATATATATATATATATATATATATATCTGCTAATTGGTTGCTTAATTGAAGGTGAATATGCAAATAGATATTAGTCATAGTTGAGACGATTTAGATGAGGGAAATTGGAAGTAAACCCCTTTGAATGTTTAGATATGGAAATCAATATTATTAGAGATCAAGTCTAGGGAACTTCTAAACATAAATCCGGAAAATGATCGAAGATGGGGAAATACGATAGCAAAGTAAAGGGAAACATGTGACAAAAAGGCTCTTTAAATACCTTTGAAAGTAAAATGTTAGTCAAATGAAGCAGAAATTCTTGAGGATGCTCAAAGCAAAGAAAGTTGTAGATGAGGAAAAGGGAAAACATAATTGCAATAAAAGTTTTCAGATTCATTTAGAGAAAATTTCTAAAGGCTGCGCCTAAGAAGGCAATTTGTCAAGCTGGGAAATGAATCCTTTAGATACTCATTTATAATCTACTTTTGTACATCAAACACTTAATAATTGCCTATTTTAATTGCTCGCTATTGCTATAACTTTTCATTAATAAGTCTCATAGATATAAATCGTATTTATTGCTATATGTTCATTTTGGTTTGCTTACAATTTTGAATGTGTCCATTGCAATTGTTGTTATTGAACATGAAACAAAATGTCATCGAACTGTTGAGCGATTGTTGCTGTTGTTGTTGTTGTTATTTGGCTTCAATATGGATTGCGTGTCTGCCTTTCATATTTTCAATCAAACCAACGAACTACGAGCATATGCTATATATATATATATATAAAGATATTTATATATAGTATAATAAATACGTTTTAATACAATTTTCTGTTTCTTTCCATTCATGTTGCGCTGCTTTGTATTCGAAAACGTTGATGACGTTTCCAAGTGTTCATGTTAACAGCAATTCAATAGAATAAGAAAAAAAAACACAGAAATAATCAGAAAATTCGTAAAAGATAAAGAGAGAAAAAAAGAGTCAACAATCAATTGTTTAAATAATTTTTGTCAGCCGTAGCAGAAGATACCCAATTCAGCGTTCAATGCTCGGCAAGGAGGTCAAATATAATATTTTAGGTATATATCAAATATGTATGCATATTTTTTTATACGAAAATCCAAATTCAATTTGAATCGGGGAATTTTCGCGCTTAATAATAAATTAAGTGGAAATAGCACAGGAAGCGAGGAAAAAGTGAAATAACCAAAAAAATAAATAAACAAGTTAGAATGATGGGAGAAGGAAGTGCCCGACTATGAAATACCTCGAGTTGCTGTAGACAGTAGACTAGATACGCTGGCTCATAGCTATGTGTACAGAGTAATATAGACTTTATCATATGATTGATTGATATTATATATGTCGGAGATTTAGAGCGATAATCGATACGTTTTGGAGAAGAACTCAATAGTGTTGAGAAGAGTCTGTGTTGCTGCTAATTGTCAATGTGAGAGAGACAACCATAGATGTTGCTGAACGTAGTCACGTGAGTTGCAATGACTAGAAATAGAGTCTCTGGCAGAAGAAGATTAAAAAGAGGCAATCGTGGCCTGAGTGTGAACAAGAAACAAGACAAACCCAACGACGTCCCGACATAGATATTCAATCCTCTCCACAATCAGCATACCCAATCTAGCCATATCTTCCATGTGCGCCGGCTAATTGAAAATAAAATCAAGCTTGTCACATTAGACGAGAGTTAAGCTAATTAAAAAATCAACTCGTCGATTTCATGAGCTTCTCTAAATTGAATTGAGCTGTCTAATTTGTCGATTGTGTGTATGTTACAGTTACGAATGCAGTTTTCGTTGTTTTTTATTTCGAGGTTTTGGATTTTTGTTATATATATATATATATACACACATATTCGCTGAGCAGAATTTGCATTATGTTTTGGCATTTAATTCGCATTTTTATTGCTTTCCTGATGGCCTTTACACGATTTCCGATAATATTGTAAGGTAATAGGTATATATGTTAACTAACTGTATATTTTAAAAAATCAGTTTAGCTATAGCCAAATGAGTCATCGAACTCTTTATAAATATTGTAGCAGTGAGTAATGCACTATAACTGTAATATCGAGTTGTTATGCAATTTATTCTAGGGATATTGAAAGATTGCGATAATTTGTTGTACAACTTATTACGTTTAACATTTGTTTTACAAATTGTAATTAGCCATATTGAATAATTATAAGAACAGCTGCGTAGTCAGAGCTACTGTTCTTAGGCGATAGTTGATAGCGTGGAATAATATATAACGGTAGATATTTAAAGGGAGTTTAGGGAGGCTGCAATGGGAGGGGACTACAATGTGGCGCTAAAATACCATATATTTATATCGATAAACACGCCAAAAACTATCGATATTATTTTAAAATTAAAAATTAACTTTTTCACAATTTTATATAAATTAAAAATTAAAAAAAAAACTAAAAATTAAATAAAAATTTTAATTTTTATTGATTTATAAATACATTATTTATGAATAAGATTTGAGTTATCGATAGTTGCCTATCGATATGAATTTTTGTGAAATTCTAAACTAACAACTTATTAAGATCTATAGATAAAATATATATAACTAAGACTTAAAGACCTTTAAATATTGATAACTATCTGAAGCTTGATGCTCTCAACTAATCTTATCTTAACTTTTTCTTCTTTCTAGGTAAGTAAAGCAAACATTTAAAATGCAATTAGTAAATTGAGATCTGGAGCACTTTTGATGACGCATCTTACTAAATGGGTAACTAAAGCAATCTGATACGTATGTAATACAGAACTGATTGCAATTAAACTATTAAAAAGTATATATAATTACACATACATATATATACATATATATGTAGTCGTATTCATGCAGTTTGGGTCTGAAGCTGTGTTACCATAAATTTTCAGGCAAACGTGTATCAATTTAATATGCTCGAGCCGGACTAAACACGAGCATGATTTGTTTTTGTTTTTATATATACAAATATATACATATTTATTTTTGTTTTTGTTTTTAGCATTCTTTAACAATTACGAGTTCAATAGCGTTCACAAGAACTCAACAGTTGGCATTTAAAGCGCATAATTTGAATTTCAACGTATTGTTTTATTTATTATTTTGTTTTTCCTTTTGTTTCGTCAGTCAGTCTGACAAAATGTCAAGCAACAAATGAGCGCAACAAGTTAATTATATTAAGCTGATCTTTACAATCAAACGCACTTTATGACTAATTACAGACGTAAATGAAGCTCGTTTATCTTGTCAGCACCTGTGTTAAGAGACAGAGAGAGTGAGAGAGAGAGAGAGTGAGAGAGAGCAGAACAAAGCTTAAAGACAAAGAGAGTTTCTTGCCTCTGACTCTGCCGTCTCTCTCTCTCTCTCTCTCTCTGTTTTAGAAGAGCATGTTGTCCCATCAGCTGTTGCAGCTGGCGCAGATCTGACCATTGCGGAGTCAGCGTATAAGAGAAGAAAAGAGCGCGCGCTGAGACACACAAGTCAAAGCTGGGCTCAAATGGCGCTCACATAGACATATACACTGACACTTCCACTGCTCACACATGCATGCATGTGTGCGTGCGTGTGTGTGTGTGTGTAAGACGTACCGCTGCGTCGCTCTGTCGTGCGGTTTAAAACCTTTCTATAAAAATTTCATAAACGTATCAGTTGTCTGCGAAGCGGTGCACAAAACAGACGTCGAACGGAAGGTGGCAAAACGATATTTAAACAAAATAATATTAAATCACATCTATAAATATTTATAGCCGAGTCCAAATACAAAATATCGTGTGTTTATCAAGCATAAAATTTATATAAATATATATTTACGCGTATATATATATATATATATAGGAAATTCAATTCAAGTTGAAATATCGCAAATTTTGTTGCACGCGTGCGCGGCATGTTGGCATACTTTTAGCAGCAACTGTTTTTCTTTGTTCAACAGTGGCTCTAAACAGCGTTCGTCTCTATATCTAGTCGCGTGTGTGCGTGTGTGTGTATCTGTGTGTGTCTGTGTATCTTGTGTTTAAGTGCACTTACAATGTGATATGGAGCAGCCGCAGCAGGCGTCTTGGCAACATTTCTTAGCTTAGCTACATGTTGCTGCAACATACGACCAAAAGGTAGAGATGTAATTTAGCTGCAAGCAGCAACAACAGCCAGCAGCAGCAGCAGCCACAATGTTTGTTGTTGTTTGTTGATTGTTGTTGTTGCTTGTTTGTTTGTTGTTGCTATTGTTGTTGTTGTTGTTGTTGATATCTGTTGCGCAGAACTTTCTATTTTCTTTGCTGTTTCGTGCTGTGCTTTTTACTTGCTCAGATACAAACTATACATACAGGTATATATACATATATATACAGCTATCTTTGTCTCGTTAGAATTTCAATGAATGAATTTCATAAGAATTTGTGCTCAACGTCAACCGTTGCCCGTCGAGCATAATTTGTAGCTGTTTAAGCTGACTTTTTTTTTGTTGCCAGCCACATTTACGTAATTCCTAAAAATATTGGCTAAATAGGTCTATGGAACGCACTGCATTTTACATCCTCTACACTTATCTGGGACTATGTGCTTAAATGTGCATATTTTGTGGTCAGTTTTTTTTTTTTTTTTTTGTTTTCGCCCGTTTTCGCAGCAGCAAAAGTTGCCTGCAAAAAGTGTGGAGAGGAAAAAAGCTCTTAACGGGCGATATAAATGCTTAGTTAATGACACTTGGCCACATGTCGATTACATATATTATATATATACATATGTATGTACATATATAGTGTTTATATAGTACTAAGCTTTACTCGACTTTTCGAATTGGTTTAGTTTATTATTTTATTATATTTTTTTTTTTTGCTTTGCTGCTGAGCTATTATCAATTTTGAACTTACGTGACTTGAACAAATTGCATTATTTTGCACACATGCCTATATGCATATATATATATATATATGTGTGTATATATAAGAGTCATATATATATAATGGCATCTTGGTATAGTTTGCAGCGGGTACCACAACTCGGTTTCCATGTCTTGCTGCCGTTTTTGCTACTTTTATAATTCTTGGACGTCATTTAAGCGCGTTTTCTCTTATCGCTATTCCAGCGACATGTGACGACGGTTTTTTTTTTTTTTTTTTTGACTATGATTTCTAGACGCTTTATGGCAGTTGAAGAGTTTTTTTTATGCAGAAACAAAATAGGAAACTTTTCACTAGCATATGCGAAGTGTGAAGTTTTAGAGAGGCAGGAAATTTAATTTAATATAAAATATATTTGAATATAATATATATTTATATTAAAATAACACAATCATATAATACATACATATATATTTAATTTTATAGTTAATATTATTTATATATGATTTTATTTTAATATATATAATATAATATATTTTTGAATTGTCTTAAGATTTATAATCAATATATATATAGTATATATCGGTTATACAAATAAATTACGCTTGAAGCCTACAGTTTATACAGATGTTACCAGATATATTAAAAAGTAACGATGTATTCCTTTATAGCATCATAAAACAATTGTTTTGCTTATGTTTATGTTTCTGTTTTCTAAAATACATAGTCTCAAGTCAAATGGTAATTTACTTGTCACTTTATATATTACTATAGGTGATAAATCTGACGGTATTTTAGTGGTTTCTCTGTTATTTTCATTTTTTTATGAATTAAATTATCTTTAATCTTCTCTGTCAGTCTCCAGTAGATATACCTTTCGTTTTCTTCTATCTTTGTCTTTCGCTATCTTGCTCTGTCTCTCTCTCTCTCTCTCTCTCTCTCTCTCTGTCTCTCTCTCTCCCTCTCTCTCTCTCTCTCTCTATCTGCATTTATTTATTGCTCTCTTTCTCCCTATCTATATATCTCTACGTCTATCTCTCTCCAGTATCTCTGTGCCTTTATCTCTGCTCCTTCCCCTATCTCTGATCCTATCTCTCCCCTCTCACTCCTCTCTCCCCTCTTTCTCCTCTCCCCTCTTTCTCCTCTCCCCTCTTTCTCCTCTCCCCTCTTTCTCCTCTCTCACTCCCATCTCTCTCTCTCTCTCTCTCTCTCTCTCTCTCTCTCTCTCACTCTTCTCTCTCCTCTCTCACTTCTCTCTCTCTCTGTCTCATTCTCTCTCCTCCTCTCTCTCTCTCTCTCTCTCCTCTCTCTCTCCTCTCTCTCTCTCCTCTCTCTCTCATTCTCTCTCTCCTCTCTCTCTCTCTCCTCTCTCTCTCTCTCCTCTCTCTCTCGCTCTCTCTCCTCTCTCTCAGTCTCTCCTCTCTCTCAGTCTCTCCTCTCTCTCAGACTCTCCTCTCTCTCAGTCTCTCCTCTCTCCCTCACTGTATAACTCTCACTTCTCAGCCACTTCTCTAAGACTACTCTTTAGATCAACATGCACCACTTCGCCTTTACTTTTCCCAGAGTATAGCTTAGTTGAGCTTTTTATCTGCTGCCAACACTTTTGATGTGTTTGATTTTGTGGCGTGTGCTGTATGTTGTATGTACAATATTCCCACACACTCTTGGCACTATCTTTATTTTGTGGCTGTTTTCTGTAGACTCTTTGCGTCACAGTTGGCGTGTGGCTGCTGCTGCTGCTGCTGCTGCTGCTGTAGCTGTTGCTGCTGTTGTCTCTTCTCTTTGAGCCATAAATTTCCTGTCCATGACTCATGCGGTCGTCACTCAGTCGACGGTCGTCAGCAGCAAAACGATAAAGATACACACACACACACACACACACAGACACCCATACATGTATTTTACTTGAAAATACATGAAAATTGCTTACAAAAGGGCGCAAAGGGTAACAAAAAATATAAAAACCGAGTTGTTCCGAGCAAAACAAAGGCAGCGAAAAAGCAGTTCAATTGTTTATTTTGTTTACATGTCTGTCGAGCTGTCATGTTTTATCTGTGAGCAGTAAATGCTATACAGCTTTTTACAGCTGAAGCAAGAGAAGAACTCGACTCGAATTGAAACAGAACTCCTCGTTGTGATAAGCTAAATAGAGTTTTGGCAATATAAGTTGTCGCAGAAAGCTATTTAGGTAATTGTTAAGCAAAATCAATAAATTCTACAAAAAAACAGAGTTTGAGGTAATAAAGGAATAAGTGCTTAAATTTGTAATCAGTTTTCTGTCTGCAGTTAAGATTTGTTTAAAGTTTAAAGTTTTTGGCTTCAGGAAAGGCAACTTTGTATGGAAGGCTTCAAGTTGGTATATTATAACAGTTCGATATATAGTATATATATCTGTTAACAGCAAGATACATATATAGTATAAAATATCTAAAACTAATAAGAATATTCTTTAAATGTAAGCTATTGTCAGATATATATGTACATACATATACATAAGGCATAAATCTAATAGTCTATCAACTTCCTGTCTTGGGCTATACTTCGTGCCACATTTGTTCACTCTCTTCAATGTTTTTACTTGCTTCTATATACTATATTTTTTGCTTCAACTCAAACTGAATTATAAATGTATTTACTGTTACTTCTACCCAATAATTGCATTGATATTAAATCAGCTCCGTCTGGCCAATAAAAAGTTGTCTTTGGCTCTCTTTAAGGTTCGTGTCAACTTCCTGCCTTAGAAGTGGTTTGACACTTGTCAGTTTCTGATACAAGCCTAGCTGCAATTCAATTTAGTTCAATATATAGTTGTATATATAGTATATATGCATTTGATATGAGAACTCTAAAGTTGTCTGTGGTTCAATTTGATAGTCAAATACACTTTTTTTTTCTATGAAAACAGAAATTTATATAAAAAAAAAAATATTATAAATAGTCAAATATATGAAAATTGAAAACTACTTAAATTTTTTTTATTTCCAAGAAACAATTAAATATTGTATATGTATATCTGCAACTATTGCCAGCAGCTTCCACAGATTAATCACACACATTATAGATGCGTAGCCTTAGCGCTTTGTGCATTCACCTATCGATAAATACGCTTAATTGAGTGTTATATGAAAACAATTTGTGCGAATTTTGAACGCTGGAAATTTCCCACAATGACGTCGACTTCTTGGAATTTAATAACAAGAAACATAAAGTTGTGTTTTTTTTTCGTCGTTTTTTCTTTGGGGTATTTTCTGCTTAAAGTCCACAAATCGAAACTGGTTGTCGAAGGAGCTTCACTTTTATTTTTTATACACGCTTCAGGCTAAACACACAGCTTTCGATCTTCTTTTTGTGCCCCAAAAGTTGCGGGGTATGATGGGTATGATGGAGAACAAAGAAAGATAGAGTATATTATAGATAGAGTATATTATAGTCGAGCACTTCCCACTAAAGCTGTCTAGCTTGTTTTAGATAGAGTATATTATAGTCGAGCACTTCCCACTAGAGCTGTCTAGCTTGTTTTCTGCAGACAGTTTAGAGTATCTTCTGGTGTAGCCCTTCGGGCTAGAGCTTATACAGATAAGGAGCTTTCCTTCCCCATTTCATAATAATAAGCTTGCTCCACCTGTGGGTTACCGTATCTGCTAGTCTAGCACTCCCCACTAGAGCACTCTTGTTTTCCGCTTCGTTTCGTTTTGGCATTTTTGGGAAGTTATTTAAGCTCTAGCCCGAGCACCACTTTCCAGCCCATTTGCAGTAATTACATCCGAGGCTGCTCAAAAATTGAGTCTTTTTTTGTGCTTTTTCGGGGGCTGCTGAACTCTTCGTGTCCAAAGTTATTTGGCGCTACTAAATTTAGTCGACGCTCTCGTTACCATTGTGCAATGACCCAAATCAAAGCCGAGCTTATTTTATGTTGGTTTTTGCCTACGTTTGGCTTTTTTTTTTGCTACTCGTGTCCAACCAATTTTGCCTTTTTGTTTTGGCCATTTTTAAACTTGGTTTTAATTTGCGCATAAAATGGAAGCTGCGCTCTGGGCTGTATTTTTTTTTTGTTTTCGCTGGGAGAAAGTATGTGTGTGTTCGTATATTATAGTTTTAGTTCGAATTGCCGTGCCTGTCTCGCTTCAAATTAGTTGATTATTAATAATTTCGGGTGGGGCGTGGCAGCGGTGGCCGCAAATTTCATAATTTGCCTAGCAACAAATGCTTGGCAACAATGTTGCGGCCGAAAGCAAAACGTTTGACAGCAATGTTGCCAACGAGCAACAGCCAAACGCTTGACTAATCTACACACACGCCGAGACAGAGACAAAGACAGAGACAGAGAGAGGCAAAGACAATGAGCAAAAATGGAAAATACAAACCGGTTCAAATTGGGTCGTAGTACTTTTGAGTGCAATTGTTACCTTTGAGCGGCAGTAGCTTTAACAATGGTTAACACTTCACTCATTATGGCTGGGTTATTATGTTGGTCTTGTTTCAGTTTGTTTTCTTGGCACGCGCTGCACAGCCAAGCCACAGCCACAGTCAGAGCCAGAGCCAGAGCCAACAGAAACTTTTTGCAGCGCCTACACCTTGATTTTGTAACGTATTTCGAATTCGGTTAGCATAGGTCAGTCTTGCAGATGTCTTGAGGGCGTGGCAGGGCTATTGCCTTCCGCTGCCTAACCTTGCTAGTTCTAATGCCAATAGCTTTGGCATTCCATTGACAAATCGTTTATTAAACATCTATTAGCGAACATTTCAATTGTGCATACTCACAGACTTACTACCAGTCGCCTTGCCTTCCGATTCGTCACTTTTTTGCATTTGAAAATCATTCTTTATTTCATTTATTCATTATAGCGTCGACTTTGGGCTTTGTGTTTGTTTCACTTAAAGCAAAGCTCGACTATTTCTTGTGACTAAATCCAGCTAATTAATATATTTGATATTTATATTCAAATACATATATCTCTTCTTATCTACAACCACTTTCGTCTGCGGTTCTGGTCGGACAGGTTTTGTGCGTGCATTATATAGACATTTTTTTTTTTAAAGGTATTTGTTTTTGTTTTTAAGCACAGCTGTTTTTTTTCACTCTAAAAGAAACAATCTGCTCATGTGACTACAATATATAATACACTGAAAAAAGTATTTGAATAGAAATTTATAAAGATTTCACGATAAATTAAGAAATTTATCGATCAATTTAACCAAGCAACTACTTATCGATATATGTGTACACCTATCGTTATTAATAGAAAAACAACAAAAGAAAAATAGTCTAAAAATAAATTGGAAAACAACAGTTAAGCAAATTGCCAATTTCAAAGATTTATCGATATTTGCAACTTTGATTTATATTTTAAGTGTTTTATGAGTCTTATAAGTTACAGCATTTAGACTGTTAACATGTTGTATAAGATGGCGAAGGAAGATGGAAATTGACTAGAAATATAATTAAGAAGCGCTTATCTAACTCGGTCATCCTAAGCTGCTGTCTCGGCATCTCGTAATAGAAATTCTTCTTATTAGCTTAGTTAAGATCTAGATAAGATTGGCAAAGGGGATTGCCAGTTGGATGGAATGTAAGCTGGGATTGTCTAAAGAGCTAGATATTCTATAGTTCTTTTATAGGAGAAGTGAAAGAGGGAGAAAGGTGAGAGTCTACATATCAAATATAAGCTAGGAAAACAATATTATGAAATTAATACTGTATATGTATATTAAGCTCAGTATATATTACCTCTGTATATAAAGAGGCATGTATGGGGAATGTTATATAAATACTCCATAAATAATATATAAGCTAAGCAACTTATACCATTATAATGTTATCCTTGCCCTATAGAAATTTCTTGCTTAGATCTTTATCACAAAAAGTAATTATTCGTACATGTGTTAATCGTAAAATTTAGTTAGCTTTTAGCCATGTTCAATTTTTGTATATCAGATATTGAATTTAAAACCGTTGCTCAATTTATGACTGTATAAAAAAAAATTGTATATATATATATATATATTTATATATGTCTATATAAAATTCGAAACGCCTTGATGCAGTTTTTGTCTCTTTGTTTTTTGTTTTTGTATTGTTTGCTGTTTTCGATTTCTTTGTGGGCTGACATTGACATTTGCTGATGCTGTTGTAGGTGATATTGCTGGCTGTTGCTGCTGCTGCTACTGTTGTAGTTAAGATTGCTGCTGCTGCTGTTGTGACTGAGGTTGCTGCTGCAAAAGTAGCTGATGTTGCTGCTGCTGCTGTAACTGCAACTGCAACTGTTGCTGTGGTTATAGTTCGTATTGCTGCTGCTATGGCTGCTGCTGTTGTGGCTGTGATTGCTGCGGCGGCTTGTAGCTGGTGTTGCTGATGCTGGTGATGTTGCTGCTGGTGTTGCTGCTGTAGTAGCTGCAACTGCCACTGTTGCTGGGGCTATAGTTCGTATTGCTGCTGCAACTGCAACTGTTGCTGTTGTTGCTGCTGTTATAGTTGTCATTGCTGCTGCTGCTGTTGCTTCTGCTATTGCTGCTGTACTTCATATTTCTCCTATTGCTGTTGTCGGTGATATTGCTGCCATTGTAGCAGCTGTTGCTGTTGTAGCTTCTTCTGCTGCTGCTGTTGTGGCTGAGATTGCTGCTGGTGGTAGCTGATGTTGCTGCTGTAGCTACTGGTGATGCTGCTGCTGCAACTGCAACTGTTGCTGCTGCTGTTGTAGCTGATATTGCTGCTGTAGTTGATATTTCAGCAGCTGTTGCTGTCGTTGTAGCTTCTGCTGCTGTTTCAGCTGTTGCAGTCTGCAGTTGATATTGCTGCTGCTGTAGTAAATATTGATGCTGCTCGAGCCACTGTTGTTCTTCTTGTCGTTTTTTATGATCATCAGCTCGTTCGTTTATTGTCTTTTGTGTGTAACTAAAGTCATTTGTCTCCAGTCTGTCTCCCAGGATGTTCACTTCAGTGGTTGCCTAGCCTGTGCGCTTCTGAGCATCTCTAAATCGCTTTTCGTCTCAAGTGCCCGCCTCTCTCTGCCCCTGCACCGGCCCGTTTCGGATCTTGCGCTGTTTGCTTTGTCGGCATGTTGTTGTCAGCTAGTCAGTCACCGTAAACTTGAACTGCTCTGCGACTGCTGCTGTCCAAGTTGTTTCCATTTCCATTTGCGGCAATCCAGCCTTGAAGTCACACTTATTTACATACATACACACACTCGCACACACACATGCGACATGCACTTACATGGCATGAGTGACGAAAAAAAAGTTCATTGGTCAGCTAATGAAGCCCACCTTCAGTTGCTGTGGTTATTGGCCGCATTAAGCTGCGTCCCAGTCATAATTGTTACCAATTATTTCAAGCTCAAACAGCCCACAGTCAGAAAATAAAAAAAAATAAAAAAAAAATAAAAAAAATCTTCATAAATTTTCCATAATTTGTCACTTGACTCGGCGCGTTCATAAATCTTTGAACCACAAAATCTTAGCATTATATTTGCTTAGTTATAAATTTTGGCCAGCATTTAAGAACTTTCAGACATAATAATCATAAATAAGCGTATAAAACTTGTTTACACAGCTGTCCGCATTGCAGGAATCAAACACTCGAGCCATCTTTCAACTGGCACCAGATTCGGAATATATATATATATATATATGATTTGTGTCTTTAGCTAATTGCCATAACTAAAATGTGTTCAATTATACGCAATTCCACTGAATTCCGCAAGTTAATATAAATAACATTCTTCTTTTTTTTTGTTTAGCTCAATTCACTGCAAAACATATTTTTCTGTCTTTGGTTCCGCCAAATTGTTTTCATTGCAGCTTGGTTGACAAAAAAACATTCCTGACCAGTTGAAATTTGCTGAGAAACTTAGCTTTAACGGGCTGTGTGGGGAGAAGCACTGAGTGCTCAAGTTATTGTAGAATAGCCTGGAAAGGCGTAGCTGCAGTTGTTAGTATTGCTGTAAAGTGTTCTACTTGCTGGTTTCTATTGCAAATATTTATCAGCTGTTGGCAATATTCCTGATATTTGACTCAATTTCAGTTATGTAACTTGGACGTATTGCCATAACATATCCTTTGCATGATCTGCTTAACATGTGTCGCTCTTCTGTTATGGCTTTAACAGTGGTGAGAGACTTGAAGTATGTTAAGTTATATTAACATACTCAAAATTATGTTAGCTGTTAACAGAGTTTTAGTTGCTCATATAGAAGACTTTTCTCTGTTATATTACATATTATGTTACTGTTAATATAGCAAATGCTGACCATGTTATGTTAATGTTAACATAGCAAATGCTCTTTAACATTTTCTGTTAAAAATTCACTTTCTATAATGATACGTGCTTAACTAGCAGTAGAGCTTCTAGTATAATATATAAGAGTAGAGCTTATGGCAACTCTACTATAAAACATTATTTCTACATTATTTCTTTAGCATTTTCTGTTATGTAATACAATTGTTTTCATACAAATATATGCTCATAATACTGTAGTTTTCACAATTTTTCTTATCTGCCCATATTTTTTCTGTTACGCCAGGCACTCGTTTCGTAATTAGCTTATGTTTAAGTGCAGAAATTCCATATTTTGCTTATCGCCTAACATTTTCTGCTATGTTATAGGCACAGCTTAACAGTGTACTCTTTTGCCTTTTTTCTTGGGTTTGTTTTTGAATGAATTTAGCTTTTGCGATTGACCAAATCAAATCGTTCAATACACATATCTAAATTCACTCTGAATTGATACATTTTTATGGCAGCGTCCAATTCCATCACATGCAAATCGCATAAAGCATTCCAAAACTGGCAAGAGCGCCATCATTTTGAATGGCAGCCACACGACACCAAAAACAAAAATTTGTTATTGTTTTTTTTTTATCTGTGTTTTTTTTTATCTGTGTTTTTTTATGTGTGCCAAAGCGTATTCAATACAAAATAGATGCAAACAAGCGACAAATTTGTCGTTAACTGTGCAATGTACTCGTCTATCTTGTGCATTCACTGCAATTGCTTTTGTTTCTTCTATTTCAAGGTTGTCTCTCTGTCTCTCTCTCTCTATGGGAATTTTACTAAGTAAAAACTTTTTGATTGCAAATTAAAGTTAAGGAAATTGGAGCAAAAATTGAAAGAATGTGGAGTATTCAGTACTTCCATTATATCAGCTGATGAGCTAAGCCATTTGCATACCCTGTGGGGGAATATAGTGATAACTGAGGAAGAGTATATAGAATATGAAAACTATGTGACTTAAATGCTGAAACAAATGTCAAAAGTCTTTAAAGCATCTGGAAGCTTGAAGAAAGGATACATTTTTTAAAAAAAGTTTGCATTTGTGGAAAATGTTAATGAAATGTTATGAAAATGTTAAGCAAAATGTTAAAGTTTTGATTGAATTGAGGCGGTTTAAAAACCAGAAAAAATAATTTTTAAGAAAACTTATTTGTATTTTCTCGTATTTAAAGGGTATCTTACAGCACAGTCAATGGCTATACTCAATAGTTCAGTGGAGTAATTAAGATTCTATTTATGAATATGCAAAAACAGAAACTGAAAATCGTAAATAGGAAATTGAAAATTGAAAACAGAAAACAGAAAACTGGAAAGAGTGTGAACAAGTAAAAGCACTTGAGCGCAGTGCGAAACAAATGCAGGAAAAACACAGTAGTGAAGTTCAAAGAAAGTTAAACAACAAAAGCAACAACAAAAGCAACAACAAAAGCAACAACAGCAACAAGAAAAAGAAGAAAAGAAAATGAAAATAGGTTTTTCAGCTTTTCTTACAATATTGAAGTGTTTTATTTTCTTTTTCTAACAGTTTGTTGCCCGCTCGCTCGCACAGTCTCCAGCAAATAGAGGGAGATTGACCAAAACAAAACACCTTGTGCCGAGCGTACATTGAACTATTATTGTTGGTGTTAGTGTTGGTGTTAGTGTTAGTGTTGGTGTTGGTGTTGTGCAATCCAACAAGATGACCACCATGCCCGTGGTCTGGTGCACCGATCCCAATTCGGTGAACAACAAGCCAACAGCGTTTGCGCTGCACGGCATACAGCTGCAGGGCAACGTGACCGAGAAGCAGGTGAATGCATTGCGCGAGCTGGTGAATGCAGCGGCCGAGGGACGGCTCATACTGCCCTCGGACGGCACCTTTATGCTGCTCGACAGCGGGCTGAGCATCGAGAGCTCTATACTGGCTGGCAGCAAGCAGGCGACGGCCAACGAGAGCAGCCAGCCGGAGGCGCCAAAAAATGCAAAGAATACGTATATATTGATGCCGGTGAGCAGCAATAAGGCGGCGGAGGGTGTGGCCGGAGAGGGTGGAGCAGCAGGAACAGCAACAGTTGCTGCCAGTGGACAATGCACGCCAGCAGCAATTGCCGCTGCAGCGGCCCAATTGGAATTTCTGCTCGAGCCGAAATATTCGACGGCGCCCAGCTCACAGACGGCGGACACTGAGAGCTCCGATGAGATATTGTACGAGTTCCTGTGCTGTGCCAAGTGCATGAACGAGCAGCGGACGACGATCGGGCACAACGGTACGTGTGGCAATCGGCGATTGCAGCGCTTCCTAAGGCACTGCAACAGCAACAGCAGCAGCACTGAGCTGCAGCAGTTCAATGAACCCGCGCTGATTGATCTAGATCCTGTGTGCAGCATTGCCAGCAAGTACGCGCGCCGCCAGCAGCAGCTGCGTCACAAGCAGCTGTCGACCATCTCGATGGGCATTGCACGTAATCATCGGTCCAATGGTCGTCATCACGGCAAATTACCCATGCACAGTGTGAAAATCTTTCATAATCGCAGCAGTTACACTACGCTCAACGGCGCGTGTACCATGAGCGTGGGCGTGGCAACGGCAACGGCAACGACGACGTCGACAATTCCCAGTGACAGTCGGCTAACAGCGACGGCGACGGCGAGAGCAATGCCAGCTAGCGCTGAGTCGGGCAGTTTAACGGTGACAGCGGCGCTGTCAACAACACAGCTGCCCAGCGTAACGCCGCTCTATGCGATTGTGAGCAAAAAGCGTGACGCCAACTATGAAAAGAACAACAGCAGCAGCAGCAGCAACAGTAACAACAACAACAACAGCAACAATTTGAGCAACATTATGTTAGCTGCCGTGCCAGAGGAGCCGAGCGTCAGTGCTACGGTTAAAGATCTAATCAGTTTCGAGGATGACGATGTTGTTGAGCAGCAAACAAATGGCAGCTTAGCCAATAGAGCAACAACAACAACATCAGCTAGCAACAACTGTGATAATCAAGTGGATTTGCTGTGCGCGCCCAACGATGCGGCCGAGGATGGCAACTTGTTGTCGCTTACGCCGCCGCCCACGCCGCCGAAGCCCAGCTCGCCGGGCTCCAACAATTCGAGCCGCAAGACGAGCTTTGATTCAACGTGCACGATTAGCTCGCTGGACTCGGGCTTTATGGAGATGCAAAACAAATTGGATGCGCTGGCCGCAGCAGCGGCGGCCGCCACAGGCGAGAAGATCGCCAGACGCAACTACAAGGAATGCCTGACGCAGTCGCGCAATCGCCGCAAATCCTATGAAGAGTTTAAGGCCATGTTTGCCGAGGCGGCGCAGCCGGAAGCGTTGGCGCGACTGACGCGCCGACGCCAGGAGCAAGTGGCTGTTGAGGCTGCCGAGCTGCGCGTGGCGACAGATGACGCAACGACAACAGCAGCAGGAACAACAGCGACAGCAGCAACAACAGCAACTACAAACAGCAGCAACACTGTGATGACAACGCTCGCCTCAATATCAGAACAAGAAACCACAAACAACAACAACAACAAGAGCAAACCGGATTGTGAAAACGAGTTTGCGGATGAAATGGATACCGGCGACGATCTAACAACAACAGCAACAACAACAACAGTTGCCGCCGCCACCACAGAAGCAATGCGCAAGAATTCCGATTTTCTATCGCAAATACTTGATCAGCAATTGGCGGCCAAGGAGGAGCAGCGCGCCAAGGCGCACAAGCGACGCACATCGTACGAGGAGTTCAAGCGGCTTGTGCGCGAAATCGATGCCAGCAGCGAGCTGGAGCAGCCAGCGCACGAATGCCAGCAGCTGGACACACCCACACCCACAACAACAACAACAACAGCAGCAGCAGCAACTTCGCCTTTTAAGCGTCAGAATTCGCGTCAGCGTAAAAGTTTTGCCTCCTACTTTTTGCCGCGACGCAACTCGGCCACCAAAGAGCCAAAGACTGAGCAAATCGAGCTGCAGGAGACAGAGCAACAGCAGCAACAGTTGCTGGCATATGCCAAAATGGGCAGCAGAAACAATAGTTGCTCCAGCTCCAGCGTCAGCTCGAGTGCCACCTATAAGCGTAACTTTAAGATCTACGATAAGCTGGTCTACGGCACCATCTACGATATAATACAGCGCAAGAATGATATCTATCAGCTGACCTATCAGAAGTACGACAAGTACATGACCTACGGCACCATCTACGAGATACTGCATCGCAAGGCGACGCCCATGCAGGGCAGCAGCTCGCTGACCACGGGCAGCGCCGACAAATGGCAGCGGAAAAGTCTGAGCGCAATATTAGAGCGCGACACGACAGCAACAACAGCAACAGCAGCAGCAACAAAACATAAATCAAATGATGTGATTTATGATATAATACAAAAGCAGCAGCAAAAGCGCGAAAAGGAACGCCAGCAGCAGCAGCAGCAGCAACAGGATGCAGCAGCAGCAGCAGCTGAGGCGACAGCAACGGACAACAGCACAAATTTGGGCACGCACAAATATGGCACAATTTATGACATCCTACAAGGAGAGAAATTGGAAACCAGCGAGGAGGCAACCACCAGCAGCAGCAGGAGCAGCAGCAGCAACACAAAACCAGTTGCTGCTGCCACAACGCGTTTTGTGGTCAGCCATGTGGATGAACAGCAGCACGACAACAGCAACAGAAATGCGACTGCCGACACGAAATGCAGTAAAATGCGACGCTTGTCCAATATTCTAAGCTACAACAAATCAGGCAGCAACAATGCTGCGCCACAGGAGGCCGACAGCAACAACGAACAGCAGCAGCAGCAGCAGCCGACGTCGCAGCAGCAGCAGCAGCAACAGTTGCTGCCAACCAAACGCAGTCAGGCCAAACGGCGCGTTGGTGTCAGCAATTTGCTGCTGCCGCTTGACTCCGAGGAGCTCTATACGCGCATCATAGCGCAGCAGCGACGCAACGCCAACAGCAGCAGCAGCAACAATTGCAACAACAACAACAACAACAACAGCTCTGGCAGCGATGCTGATTGTCACATGTCGCTTATCAAATCTAATTCTTTGGATGCCATTTCCATGTCGGTGGCCATCTCGCCACCTGCTACGCCCTCGCCGCCACGCCCACGGCGCAGTCTGAAGCAGCACAAATGCCTGCAGCAGCAGCAGCAGCCGCAGCAGCAACTGTTGCTGCTGCCGCCGCTCATGAAGAAGCATTCGCTAGATAATTGCCCCACTGCGCCCAAGCTGATGCAGACGCAGACGCGTCGCTGGTCGAATCAAACGCTGCTCAAATGCACCTGCCACACGCTCGAGGAGCCCCCCAGGCATAGCCACTGCACTTGCCCAACGCCCTCGCCGTCGCCGCCAGCGCCGCCAACAGCGTCCGCCTTCAATGCATTGTCTGTCATTGAGAAGTGCCGCTCGCTGCCCGCCGCCTGTTCGCATACGTGTGTTAATTTAATGGCCGCCGTTGCCGGTTGCGCCGATGCGGCGGCCAAGTCTAACAGCAAATCAACAGCAGCAGCAGCAACAACAACAGCCACAACAACAACAACACAAGCAACAACAGCAGCAACAACACAGCTAACAACGTTGACAGTCAAGAAAGGCAAATCGCGTCGACTTTCGGAATTTACGCGTGGTGAATTTTTAAATGAAAAATCGTAAGTTGCGCCCTCCCTCCTTGCACCGCCCCCCTGCCCCTGCCCCAGCCCCTGCCCCTGTCCCTGTCCCTATGCCCCCCACTACATTTGTATCCATTAACTTATGATTAGACCTATTGACAATAGCATTTTGATACGATTTGCGGCTTTATTATAGACTTTGCCTTGTGATTTGATTTCATTCAGCAAATCGATTTTTTAAATGGAAAGGCAAATATATATATGAAATAGGAAAGAAAATGCATAAAGGAATATGGGGGGAAAAATTATAGAATATAGACTATATATAACATGCATACATGATATATCCCATATTCAGAAACTTGCAAGTTGAGTACTCTGAGCCAAGTTATAAATACTATAGAAATTGGCCAGATCTATTTGATATATAAGACGACTCGATCTTTATGATTCATATTTGTATTATGTTCATAGGGCAATATGATATGGAAGCACGCTTTTATTGATAGCTCAATATGATATGAAGGTTTGATACCTTTTGTAGAGCACGCTATAATGGGAAACGAGAAATAGAAAATGGAAAATCATGTGATGTTTATAAGTCTATGAATGAAAGAGAAATAGAAAGAGAGAGAGAGAGAGGAGGAGATAGGAATGTACCATAAGGGATCTCAAAAAGCAGAGGGAGAGAAGTTGAAGGAGATGGATGAAGAGAAGAGATTAGTATATGACAGAGAGAAGGAAAAGGAGACCAGAAAAGACCATGAGGGGTCTGAGAGAGAGAGAGAGAGAGAGAGAGAGAGAAGTTGAAGGAGATGAAACTGGAAGAGATTAGTATATGACAGACCGATGGAAAAGGAGATAGGAAAATATAATGAGGGGTCTGAGAGAGAGAGAGAGAAGTTGAAGGAGATGGAGACTGGAAGAGATAAGTATATGACAGAGAGACGGAAAAGAAGACAGGAAAATATCATAAGGGGAAGGAGACAGAGACACGAGGAGACGGTATATGTCAGAGATTAGTAGGTGACAGGAAAATATGATAAGAGTTCTCAAAGAGAGAGTGAGAGAGAGAGAAGTTGAAGGAGAAGGAGACAGGAAAATATCATAAGTGGGGCTTAGAGAAACAGAGAGAAGCTGAAGAAAAGGAAGTCCGTATATGAGAGAGAGAGAGAGAGGGAGAAAAGCAGAGCAATAGATCATAAGAGATGCCCGAGAAAAAGAAAGAAAAGACAATGCAGATCCAAAGGGATACCTAATGGGTATTCAGCCTAATACTCTCTACTCTTAAGAATAATCTTTCAGTTATAAAACCCAAAACTGACGTCATTCATAGTGCATTTGTACTTTTAAATCGGGGGCCACTCCACACAGTGTGCGAGTTGCCAGACACAGCTGTCGGGTAATTTTGTTGTGCTGTTTCTATATTTCTTCCAAAGTCGACAAATGTATGTAGGCCAAAAGCGTATGCAAAATTTTTTGCAGTGCATGATATGACTTTCATTCTATGGCAAATCAGTTGCAGAAGCTGAATGACTAATGATAATGCTATTGGCAATAACAAAGCACTTGACCAGTTGGTAAATAGAGAGAAAAACCAATAATCGCAAATTGTAAATAATTATTAATGAATGACAAACGTCAGTCAGACACACACCCAGGCCGTAGATGATGTTTGCTTTACAAGTAGGTGGGAAATATGCAAGTGACGGGCAAAGGAATACTATAATAGATGTGGAAGAGAACAGGCGGCTGGAAGTGACGGCCTGATACTCGTTTACAGTGCGAAGATTGCTAGAGATTCTTACAGATTCTTTAGATTATTTTTCACTCACTTTAGGCGTAGACCTAAGTCTATAGTCTATAGCCACGCTCCTTGTGGGTGTATAGGAATAATCTTAGCACTCTACAAGACTAGAGTATATGCTTCAACTTCCCAACGTCCCCTCGGCTTCAACAACTTCCAATTTTGTATTCATACGGACGTCTATCGGAAGGACGCACGGACAGACAAGCATTGCACAAAACCAATATACTCTCTTCGCAGCTCGTCAACGAGTATCAAAACTATGCCAGTATGTCTCTTTATCTATTAAAGGCTATTGCCTCGCTCTCCCTCTCTCCCTCTCTCTCCCTCTCCCTCTCTCTCTGCCTCTCTTTCACTTTGTAGCGATCTTTCGCTTCCATGTTGTAATCGCTGTAAACGTCACGTCTTTATGTTATTAACCTGCCAATTATTTGACTATCAAAAATCAGTCAGGTACTCCTCATTTGATATACCTTGGGGTATTTGTAGTACCGTTTTATTTTTTTTTTTCTTTCTCTGCTCGTACACCTCCCGTCTTTCAGCTGTTGCCATGCCCCCAAAAGAGAGAGAGCGAGAGAGATAGAGAGAAAAAATAACAAAGTCGTGACAATTTTCGAGACAGACTTTAATTAAGCGCTAAACAAACATGGCTCGACACATTTCAAATTGTGTGTATATTTTTTTTTTGTGGTTTTTGATTTTTGGTTTTTGTTTTCTGTTGTCTAGTCGTGGTTTTGTGTCAAGTGTTACATTCGCTTCGTCTTTCTCTTTCGGGTTTTGGCCGAACACGTGTAAGACAAGTACACAAATTTCGTATTCAAATGCAAATTGACGGACGGACTGAACCAATTCGAAATGCTTTGGCCTTGAAGTTGACGTGAATTCAATTTGTTTGACAAATATTGGAGCACATTTGTATATGCATCATCCGACTGAAATATCTGCATAATAATGCGAAATGCCAGCGGAGCGCTTGCCGCAAGATTATTGCAAAAAGAATAGTCAAAGGTGGCTGAATGCGGATTGGCAGTGAAGCAGCTTAAACTGGGGTGAAGATTTGGAAGAAGAAAACTGTTATTGATATGTTTACTCAGATCGATAGTTATCGATTATTGAACAATCCTACACCAACTACTGACTAAATCAGAACTTCCTTAACATAAGTGAGGACTACAGCATATTTTTTTATTATATATGCTAAGGTAGCTTTTATGAGCTTCAATCATGTATATTTAGAAACTATATAGGCTGATATCGATAATTATCGATTTTGGCAAGCAAATCCTTTGCCAAATATTAATCAGAGCAGCTCTGCTCAATAGAGTCTAGTATAAAATTAAGATATAAGAATGTCGCTATTGCTCAAGTTTGTAGCTCTTAAAAGATATCGATAATTATCGATTTTTTATTAAAATCTTTTGACAAATACTAATTACTTGGGTTTACGTGATGTAATCAAGAAAAGGTCACATTTTTCTCACATCTGCCAGGGTAATCCAATATCCGAGATCTATAACTCTCCCTTATGTTTCTTCACCTAAGTATCATATACTACATATGAGACTCTATGCCACCCACACTTAAATTTGTAGGTCGAAAATTAAAAAGACATTAGAAACTAATTGAATAGAATTTCGCATCGCAGTTAGTCGAGTCGCAGACATTCGCTCATCTACGCCAACAATCGAGCTATATGTGTATATCTGTCTATATCTATTGTAGTCTACTCTATGGGCTTCTTCTATATATATCGAAACAGTTAATTTGCAGCCACTGCAAATTGTCGGGGTGTGGCTATAAAGCCATTGTCTTGGCTGGCTGTGCGTGTGTGCGACTTAGTCGGCCCACCAAACTAAGCATTGTCACTGTGACGCCCACTGCGGCTAATCATTAGCTTTCTGTGCTTGCTTTCGGCTGGGGGCTATTATATAAGTGAGGCACTAAATGCAACGTGCAGCACGTGTTTAATTCAATTCGATTCGATACGATTCCAATAAATATAAGGCAGTCATATAGTACATCTAATAGCTGACATTTAATAGCTCCGTAGTCCAAATTTACATGAGCTTTTGGGCCTGAGATGACTGATCAGAGATTGGGATTTTTATGCACGACATTTGTCAAGGTAACTGGATGGCTTAGTCATAGTTCTGAGAACGTTCAGTAGTGTTTTATGGCGATATACTTATGTGGGAGTAGTTTAAGAGCTATTATCGGTAATAGTTCTAAGTAATAGTTTTTCGAGCTATCGATAGATACCTAAATAATATTTGAAATTCAAGGAAAGTTGACACAGAGGAAGAGAGAAGCGATAGAGATATAGCGATGTAATGAGATAGAGATATAGACGGATTGAGTTGCCATCTATACATCTATATAGTTTCCATCTTTCTTAAATGTTATCGATTATTGAAAACTATAGATAGATAAACCAACAAGACTCAGATTTCATAGGCAACTACTAGATACGCCATTATACAACTTATACCATATACTAGTTAGTTACTAACATAACTTCTATATGTTATCGATCTTTGCTATCGAAGATTATCGTTTATAACACTATCCTCTCTACAGATTCTCTAGATCTTTCTATGCGCCAGCTAATATGCTCGTAAATCCACATGCAGGGTATCTGAACAATTAGCTAGCAATTGCCATTGTTTACAGTTGTTTACATGCACAGAACAATAAACTCACAGAGAGAGAGAGGGAGAGGGAGGGAGAGAGCGAGATACGTAGATTTAAACACAATAATAAGCTCATGATTTCTGCTTTACCTTTCTATCGAAAAAACGAGACAATGCATTTGGCATTGAACTGCGTGCAGCTTGGATCTGATTTCAATTGTAGATATCTATGTATGTATATACGTATATATAAATGAACATATATATATATATATAAATATATATTTAAATGGATAGTTATATAAATTGTTTATATAAATTATTCCAGCTGACATTCTCCATAATTTGCTAGCCAAATTATCAAAGTTTCAATTGCATTTGCGTGACGACGACAGCGAGAGAGAGAGAGAGGGAGAACTCTTGAGCCGTGTTTTTCCTCTATGATCTTATCTGGAAAGTGCATTTTTTGTTTAGCTAGCAACGCATTAGAAATTGTTCAGCAAATGTTGCACGTTGCCGGAACTTGATAATTTGCTTGGCGCTAGGCGGTGGCAAGACACAGACGCCGTCTGCAGCGTTTGCCTTTTACTTACAATGAATTTTATGGCCAGTGGCCGTTTCTATTTGCGCATTTTCACTGCTAAAACGGCGACGTGCAGATTCTTAGCAGCAAACGAGAAGAAAACAATTTTTGTTGTTGCAAAGGAAAAAAAAAGAAGAAGAGTTTGTCCGTCGCATTAGCAGCAAATCGAAAGCCTGGCATTAACAAATTATTTCTGCATAAAATTGTGGCCAGACGCCCATATATGTACGTGCAACATGCAACAGAGGCAACAGAGCCAACATGGCATGCTGTAAATGCCAGTTGGCTATTGGCTATTGGCTATTGGCTATTTTTAGCTGCAATTCCTGGCTCTCTTGGCCATTAAGTTGCGTCCGCTGCATTGATTTCAAATTTGTTTCGCACGAACTGCAATAGGCTTGAGCCACGCCCCCTAGCCAAAGCGCCTCTGGCCGTGTGTTCGCCTTTAACGTGCTGCTAAAATAAATAAATGTCGTTTGCTAGTCGTGTTAGGCAGTGCGGCCCGACTCCGATCCGCACAGGATGCTCTGGCTAAACAATAATTAAATAAACGCCAGCAACTGTTGCTGCTGCTGCTAACAGCAACTAGCTGAACAGCATTGTCCATTGGCCAGTTTATGTTATTATTCCATTTTTCTTTTCTTTTCGTTTTTGCTGCTCCTCAATTGGCGCCAGCAACAATTATCTTTGGTTCGGTTCGCTTTTTGCTTGCTTATAAAAATAGATGTTGCCAGTTAGGTTGGTCCACAACTGTCATTTTGCTGCGTGTCTCTCTCTCTCTCTCTCTCTCTCTCTCTCTCTCTCTCTCGGGCTCTGATTGACAGCAAATGCAGGAAATGAAACGAATTCAATTGTAGCATTTGAGGCATTCGATTTATCCAGCATTTGCTGCACATACGTACATATCTCTCCCTCTTTCTCTCTTTAAGAATACTAGTTTTGCTTTTAAAGAGAAATCAAGTTTTGTTTTTCGCACAGCTGTGCGAGCAACAATTGCATAAGCTTAACAATTGTTTAAACTCTTAGAGACAATAACAAATGACCTAATTTAGGAGGTGACTAAAAAAAAAAGTAGTTTAATTATATATAGTTAAAATATGTATTAAATATTAGTTTATTATGAATATTAAATATTATAAAATACTAAATTTTGCCTTAAATAAGAAAAATCTGCATAGAAATATAATTTTTATATATATAAAATATATCTAGAATTTTTTCTAAATTTTATATATATTATATATCTTATTACTACCTGTTAAACTATTTACATTAATTAGAAATTTGCATAAAAAAGTCTATAAAATATACAGATCAGATCTTAGCTCGTATGCAACTCTTGACGTCTATATTCCCAAGAGTTGATCGAAGTTATTGCCTTTATAGACTGCTGAAGTCTCTTTCCGCATGCCTATATAGACTTCTTATGCCTCTTTCCACTTCCACTAAAACCTAAGCATCTATAGCTAGGGTATTATCCTATTCTACTCACTTCATATAGCTCTATAAAGACATGCACAGCGGACAGTTCAAGTATGCGAATTGCACATATGTTAATAGCATTTATTAGACAAATAGCTTGGGCATATAGACGGCCTTAATGAACTGCATTCAGTGGGCAGCACTTTCCCCCTTTGGCTATAGTGTATACATATATCGTATGCACACAATTTGCCCTAATTAAATATGCATGACGATGTCAAGTGCACTTTTCCAGGGTATTTGCAAAGCTGTTGGACCAGTTACCAGTTCATTCATTCATCCATTTGCCAGCTGCACTAACTATAGAGAGAGAGGGAGAAAGACTCTTATTGGACAGTTATTAATGCACAAATAAATTATTCATTATATTTTTCTTTGCATTGTTTCCATTTTACAATTGTCGCGTGTCAAATGTGCTCTCAGCTCTCTAATCAATTAATTATTATTGTTGCAATGCATTTTTTAATTAAGCTTTTTATACTCTTCTTTACAGGTAAGTTTGCGCTTGCTAATTGACATCAAATTTCGGCTAAGTATTGTTTATATATATATATAATTTTTTATGCCTATTTGACGTATACTTAATGCTCATATTACGCATACGCCGCGTTGTGCGCACGTATATCGCTTTTATTAGCTTCATTTGTGACACCAGCAGCAGGCGCGCGCGCCTTTATAAATGTTTCTAATTAAATGTTTAAAAATAAATATATATATAGGTATATATATATATTCGTGTGTCAGCGGATATCGGAACAGGCAAAAAAAAAAACAAATAAAAACAACCGCAAATAAATATAAATAAAATCAAAACATGACCAAGACAACAATTATAGAGAAAGTGACGGCGAGTGAGCTGTCTACAAGCGACAAGCTGCATACTCCAATTAATATGCGCAAGTGGAAAACCAAATCAGGAATTAAACTGCACATATATATGCAAACGTATATATATCTGAATATATATATATTTACATTTGGACATATTCAAAACACAATAAACAAATCGACCTCGTGTTCGAGGAAAAGTTTTTGTTTTTATAATTTAGCCAGCTGTAAATTGATGGCCTGCGCGCTTTTTGGCCAGGCCCAAAACTCACAGAGAGAGAGAGGGAGAGAGAGACACACACGCCCCACAGCTAAGCTGCTGTTATTCTTTAAAGAACTGTTTAATGCTCATTCAGAGTTAAAGCATAATTCAACTTGATCAATTTGTTGGGATATACTCGAACTGAGCTCATCTAAGTAGCATTTCAAGAGAAGAAGACTTTGGTAAATACAGTTCTTACCAGAGCTCATCTATAAGTAATATGAGCTTACTCTGCAGGATTGTAGCTCTAAGACTGTGGAGCATATATGTTAGTTCGAAGAGTTGCATTAACTCGTCTAAAGTTGTTCCTCAATCTAATACGAAAGAGATAAGAAAGCCAACTATAATATACTCTAAAGAGTTCTAGCTCTAAAAAGACTACAGAAGAAGTCTAGTTAATTTACTATAAATATTTGAGATCAATCTATAGAGGTCTTCAGTAACAACTTCCTTTTTGGATTTCATATACCAAATTCATATAGATGAATATATAGTTTTTGAGTAATCTATAGGAGTATATAGGTATATATATTCATTAACCAAATCTCTAGTCCTTACATATTATCTATTTCATACAATTCCACAATTTGGCACACCTTCAACTCTAGTCTCTCTCTCTCTCTCTCTCTCTACAACTCCTATATATAGCGTCCTGTTTAGTCTCTTTCCCAGCACACAACCAATACACCCTCTCATATGCCCTCTGCTCTCACAGCCATAAAATAATCGTCTGCTGTAATCCACAGTTAATTCACAGGCTCTGAATCATGCGTGACGTTTCTTAACAAAAAATATGAATGTGATGAAAAGAAAAAAAACCAAAACCCGTTTGCCCAACGACAAGCGCGCAAATTACATGTGCAAACAGATATATATATAGGCATAAATATCTGTAAACATATATATATATATATAGTATGTATATAGCTGGCTAATTGCACAAACAATGCAATGCAATGCAAAATACAAAACATCATGACCTGCTTCAATAAATCCCCCAAGCCCAAGTCCCAATTGCAGCCCGCTGGTGCCTGCTGCCAATTGGCAATTGGGGCAGCTGCGTTGCCCCCAAACAGTTGACAGTGGAACGTTTGAACCGTTGCATGGATTTGGATTCAATACGTTTCGATACGTTTGTTGTTGTTGTTAGAGAGTTAGTTAGTGGCACAATTTGTGGCTCGATTGTCTAGAATTGGGCACGGCGAAAAGAGAGCTCTCTGTGTGTTTGTGTCAATCACATCCAGTGGGCACGTCAAGTGTTAGCTTAGCAAATTGGAGCAGCGAGCCCCAAATGAAGATGTGAGCGACAAGCCAAGCCGAGCCAATGTATATATATATAAACATATATATATATATATATATACTGATCATAACTGGCTTCAGTTCACTTGTTGCATCTAATCTAATTTTAACTCAAGCAGCGCCTTGTTTGCCTGCCTGGCTGCCTGCCTGCCTGGCAATTAAGTTAACAGCCAAAAACAAGCCAAACATGTTGGCCCAAAGCAGACACTAAAAAGTCGCATCGTTCCACTAACCATGGCCAAAAACTTGTAAGAGACAAAAAACACACACATTTTTATATATATAAATTGTTAACAAAAAGCCAAAACATGTAGCAAGTATCTTTGGCTTGCAGCAGCAACAACTCAGCAACAACAACAACGGCAGCAAGTGCAACTGCAACTGCAACTGCAGCGCGAGTTTGTTTATTTTTAGACATTACGTTGCGTTGTTTAAAAATAGTTGCGCCCCAGTCGAGCCACAAAAAGTTGCCGCGAGCGACTGAAGCTGCTGCAACTAAGGCAAAGACTGCAGCAGCAGCAGCAACAACAACAGCAACAACAGCAGCAGCAACTGCGCATTTGATTTAGGCTTTGGCCAAGCTGAAGCTGCCGCTGCTAGCCATAGTCCAATCTATAAATAGCGCTACGCATTTTTCTTCGAGAACAATTTTTCATGTTACAGCGCTGCAATCGGCTCTCTATGCACGTTAATATATTGATATTGATATTGATATGTCTGGGCAGCGCGCTGAACTCGGAGAGAGATCTGAGCACAATTGGCACTTGAACATACGTATTGCTGCTCTCTCTCCCTCCCTCTCTCTCTCTCTCTCTCTAAATGATCGTAAATAGTTGCACTGCCAGAAATATTGAGTTAGTTGTCAGCTCTAATAGAGACTGGCATGCTATGAGCTGCAGTTAAGAGCAGTACTCTTAAATAGTTGCACTGAGTGCAGTTGGTAAAAGACTCTAAAGTGCTGGAATGTACTCATGAATAGCTGCAGTTATACTCATGCGTGACATATGCAGTTATAGGAAAATTATTTTAGATGAATATATGTGAATATATTACATATTGTCTTCTATATATGCTCTACTTTTCTACTGAATATCTTTGTGAATACTTGATAAACAGATTGCTTAATATATGAATGCTTTGACATACTTATGAATACTTGCAAATATACTCAACTCTTCCAGAAAGTATCTAAAAAGCAAAACTCTCTCTACTCTTAAACACTCACTGGTCAACTAAGCCTATATTCGATCAGTATTGCTTGAAATGAATATAGAGTCAAATGCATGTGAATATAGGAATCATATGGATATACTTTTCTAGAAAGTAGGCGATGCCTGCATAAATTCTCGAAAAAATGTTTGATTCACATTGAGTATGCCTGCTTTGAATGAATATACTTATGAATACTTGCATGTATGCTGTGCTCTTCCAGAAAAAAAATAACAAATATATATGAATATACTCGAATGGGCATAGAGAGTACTGCATATATGCAAGTATTCACAAGTTTATTCATTATTCATATTGCGAGAATTCCCAAACTCGTTAATACACTTGATCGATATTCCTTGAAATGAGTATTAGCTGATCGACTTGTGAATATTTATGAATGCTTATGAGTACAAGCATATACAGCAGAGTATTCTAATGAGTATCGTTACTTGAATACTTGCATATATCTTTATATATACTCCAATCTCCTGAACAATATCTAATATCAAATACTCATAAAGACTTGCATATAATCATAGCTAATCTGTTGCTACGCTCAAAGGTATCTGTAAGATATATAAAATCCAATTGAACTAGCCCAAGTTGATCATAAAATTTCTTCAAGTGCACAACTCTCTCATGGCCTCAAGTCCTGCGTGCTTAGACTCTATTGAACTAAAAACGTAAAAAGATTCAAATTCCAAAGTCAAGATGCAGCTTCAAGTTGTCTATAGCACAGCACTGCAACGTTGTAGCTTCGTTGCACATTAGCCGCCTAACGTGAACAAGTTGCCGTGGAGCAGGTCGACTGGCAGTCGCAGCTGCAGCTGAGGAAAAGGATGCGCATGCGCATGTGCAATTAAAGTGTTGCATATTTATGAAAGTCATGCATGCACATGCACATGCGACCGCCTATCGATGCGGTGATCTATAAATAGGCTAAATGTTATTATGGCCAGGCTAACTGGCTGGCTGGCTGGCTGGCTGGCTGGCTGGCTGGCTTGTTGGCCAACTTGGCCTGGCCTGGGGCAGCAAATGCGCTTTAATGGCGTCTAATAAATGCTCATTGGCATAATAGACACGTGCTGCACACTGTGGCATACACATTAATATTGCCATGATTGATTGATCAATCAAAGTGTGTATGCCATTCACAAAAGGGGATGCAGCTCTAAACATGTCATCCTGACAAGTTTGCCTGGCTGCCAGCCTTGCCTTACCTGCCTGCCTGTTGACGAGCAAATTGCTGGCTTTGTTGATGAGGCAGGCATGGGCTGACAACCGTTTGCCTGATGACAACTGCAGCGCATGTGCTAATCAACGGCAAGCAACAATGCCAGGCAGAGATAAACAGCTTAGAGTTGGCAATGCACGACTTGCAGATACCCGGTAGCTAAGTGAAAAGCTGCTGTAGCTAGCATGCTGAACTACCAGACTAAAGATAGATAGATTACTTGTAGATGGCAAGGAAATGATGAGCTATGCTATCGATAAACAAGTTTTGATTTATAGGAACTTTGCTATAAACCCATATATTTTCAGCAAATATCAAGTCTCTAGCTTTTGTAGTTTACGATATGGAAGACTTTGAAAGACTCAGCTAGTCATACAAACTTTGAGCTAACTCTTCTCTACCCACCAGCGCATCATACTCCTCTCTACCCAATCCCGGGGTATTTATAAGAAAACAAAAAACATAATAATGAAATCCAACTCCCCTAACGCAGCAGACAGCCAATTAAAAGTGCCAGCCAAGTTGAGAGCTGAGCGTTGAGCGTCGAGTGCTTGAGAGCTGAAATCGAGTCCGAGTCCGAGTCGGAGTCGGAGTCGGTGTCTCTCAGTCCGAGAGCTCAGCTAGTCCGCAAGTTCTTTTAATAATAGCTTTAAATGGTTTTTTGCGCAATCAGATTACTTGCAGTTTTGCCAGCTTTGCTTGAATTCCAGCTAACTGAATGGCTCCAGGCAAGCGAAGAAAAATGGAAATGGAATAAAAACACGCACTCCAACTCGTTTCAGCTAGCGCTATCTGCCCTCTCTCTCGCTCTCGCTCTCTCCTACCTGCCATCGTTTGCATTCTAAGCCAAAGTGAAATTCAATAGAACTGGCAAATGGCATTGGTGGCCATCTAGAATCGCATCTGCCAGCCTGTCTTGCCCATTTGTTGTGCACGCTGCTATACCACTTAACTGTGCTCTATCGTTGGGGTATATGCCCATAGCCCGGCCAACTAATTAAAATTAATTTACCGTTTCTAATGGGCCATATTATCAGAGTTGTAGACGCAGAGCGTGTGGCATTTTATGAACTGTGAGCACAGGTTTTATGGCCATATGCTGGCAACTGATTGACTTTTATCGATAGCGATATCGATAGTTTTAGTGTTTGCTGGGGGAATGAGTTCATGGATGCTCTTGTTGCATATTCTTAGCATTTCTTGTATTTACTTCTCTCTCTCTCTCTGAGCTTTGACTATACAACTTATCGATTAGTGTGCATATATATCGATTATTGATGCGTTATCGTTTGTTTTTTTTACTGAATATTAAATAAAAGCAGTTTTAAGTATCAGAATGATCAGATCATGATGATTCCATGCTCATATAATATTGCCATAACGTTTTACAACACTATAACTTAGCTGTTGTTTGCTTTGGCCAGCTTTTAATAGGCTATCTTTAAGCGTAAGCCATTTGACTCTTAAACTACTACAGCTGCAAATGGCAGCTAGAGGAGCGAGCTGTCCGCACAGGTCGTAGTTTGAACTCCCCAGGTACACAAAGGCTGTAGCTGAAGCTGAGGCTGTGGCTGCGTCTGTAGCTGAAGTTCTTTTTTATGCAAATGGCTTGTGGCTTTGGCTGTGTGGTTTGGGCATTCCAGGCTATTTGCTTATTCCTGTGCATGCTCAAGAGCCCAAAGTAGAGCTGGCTGGATGTATATACAAAAAATATATATATATATATATATATATTTATATATGCATGTGTGTGTATGCTCACACACATACTCTGAGTCATAGCATGTCCTTGTGCACAGCAATTTTTATTTTCACTTTTTTGTTTGCGCCACGTTTCAAGACTTAACACGCCTCCTCCTGCTCCTGCTCCTCCTCCTGCAGTTCTTGTTTTTGGTCTAACGCAGCTATTGAAATGAAAAGTTTTGTACGTCCGGAAAATGTTTTTTCTCAGCTGCCACTGCTGGCGCTGCTGCTGTTGATGAGTTTCCTTTATCGCATTGAGGCCAACATCAAGCGAATCGTGAGGGGCGCATAATAAAACCACATTTCAATGCTTAGACAAAAGATCGCAAATGGCTTCGTTTCTACATAACCCACATAAAAGCTGACTATCTATATGTATATCTAGCTACATACATATATGCACACATGTGTGTTAAATATATGCAAATGTGTATCTGTGCGTGTGTCTCAATTATTACACTGCAACTGTTTTTTATCTCTCTCACTTTTACAACACATTTTACATGCATTTTTATGATGTGTCAAGATTTTGTCATCTTTTTCTCTGTTAAAAATGTCAAAGAAAAACATTGTGAATTGGTTTCGTTTGCGGTTCGATTATATAACAGAAATCTCTTTAATTGTAACAACAGTTGCGAGCAAAGCCAGAGACAGACAGAGAGAGAGAGAGAGAGAGGTGAAGAGAAATGAACAACAATAGCTGTTCAGCTTTTTTCTTTGCTGCTTTATCTTTCACTGTTTGTTAGTTTATTAAGGTCAATGTTAATGCCAGCTCAGGCGACAATTGACAGCTACTTTAACATGCATGTTAGAGGCGGCTTGGAGAAGACTGTTAGGCATGGAAAAGGTAGAGATCTGAAAAGTATGAATATGAGTATTATTTAAGCATAATTTATTGGTATTTAATTTGAGCAGAACTTAGAGGATTTATATATGACAACTAGTTTGACATTAGGTTTTAAAAAGTGCCTAAATACTGTTGAGTATTTAAAACAAATTAAGTAAAAATGCTAAAGGGAATATATGTATATATATGTTAAAGAGTAGCTCAGGTGAGGAGATTCCAAGCTGAGATGCAGCCTGGTTCAAACTTGACTTGACTTAACTTGATCTTAGCTTTCCTACCCTAATTTAACTTCCACTTTAACTGCTTCAACACTTCAACTGCTTAAAGCTGTTCAAAATGAAATCTCTAGCTAAGATTCTCGCAGAGAAATAAACCCAATTTGCTTCTGCTGTATATGAAAGCCTTAAAATATAAATCTCTAGCAATTTAGCTTAATTTTCAAATAAATTCAACTAGATAATGTCACACGCACACAACGCACACCAGCGCGCATAAATTTGTATTTAAAACAAAACAAAAATGCATAAAAAAAATATAAAAACAAAAACTTTACGCTAAGTTCCGCAATTTTCGATTCGGAAGCGCAATTTAAGTTGAATTTAAAACGCTCATAAAATGCATAAATAAAATAAATTTGTCCGCCACAAACAAAATGAGAGAACTGATAGAGAGAGAGAGAGAGAGAGAGAGAGAGTAGCAGCAGCAGCAGAGTGAGGGAAAAGTGGTGCATAAATTATAAAACATTTGCAATTTGCAGCACACACGGACAGAAATTGGCAAATAATTGTAAAAGGAGAATAATTTCAATAAATTGTGCACGTTTTTAGATTAGAAAAAAATAATTGCATAATAATTTAATTACAAACGCCAACAGCCAGAAATTTGCCAGCTGACAAAATAAACAACAGCAAAATATATTTAAAAATAGAACAAAAAACACGTTTCAAATTTTAAGTGTTGATAAAGTTGTTAAAATGGAGAAAATTGCTTTTAGCAAAGTGGGTGAAGAGTGTGAGGTAGAGGGGTGTGGGTGTGGGTGGGTAGTGCAAGTTTAGAAGGTGAGTGAGTGGAGATTCCTTGTGGAGAGTGAATGTGAAGAGAAAGTTATTTGTAGAGCATGTGGAGAGTAAGTGTGCGGAAGAATATATATGCAGAGTTATATGTGGAAGGTGTTTATGGAGACTGTATGAAGAGAGTTTCTCTGAAGGATGTTATAAGTGGAGTGTGTGTGGAGAGTGTGTAAGTGGGGAGTGTGTGTGTAGAGAGTATGTGTGTGGAGAGTGTGTATACTCCACAGAATGTGAGTAGAGAGTGAGTGTGGAGGGTTAACGTGAAGAGTGAATGTGGAGAGTATATGTGGAGAGTGTGTAGAGAGTGTGTAGAGAGTGTGTACCCTCCACAGAATGTGAGTAGAGAGTAAGTGAGGAGGGTTAACGTGAAGAGTGAATGTGGAGAGTATATGTGGAGAGTATGTGGAGAGTGTGTAGAGAGTGTGTACCCTCCACAGAATGTGAGTAGAGAGTGAGTGAGGAGGGTTAACGTGAAGAGTGAATGTGGAGACTATATGTGGAGAGTGTGAAGAGAGTGTGTACTCTCCACAGAATCTAAGTAGAGAGTAAGTCTGGAGAGTTAACTTGAAGAATGTATGTGGAGAGTATATGCGGAGAATATAAGTGGAGAATATAAGTGGAGAGTGAGTGCAGACTGTGAGTAGAGAGTTTAAATAGAAGTGAAGATTATCAGTTGACAGTATGTGTAGAGAGTGAATGTGGAGACTATATGTGGAGATTGTGTGTGTAGAATATATATGTTACACGCTTACTCTACACTCACATTCTGTGGACTGCACACACTTGAGAATGTGTAGAATATATGTGAATAGTCAACATGTCACGCCTGTAGAGCGATCAGAGAGAGAGCGAGCAGAGAGAGAGAGAGAGAGCATGCGTATATCGGAATGCGTGTGTGCTGTGACTGTGTGTGGCCACTGGCCAGCACCCACGCACGTACCTCCTGATTGAAAGGTTTTGCATTTAACTATTATGTATAAGTGTTGTAGCCTCGCTTCCAGCAGTTTCCTTAATAAAAACATCGATTTTATGGCTATCGGAATAAAAAGCTGTTGAGTTTTTATTTCGTTTCGATGCATTTACATATTTCGCTAACGACAATTTCCTTTTCTCTGTTGATTGTAATTGCAGTTGGTACTTCCGCAAAATCAAACGCATTGAGGCTGAGAAAAAATTGCTACTGCCAGAGAACGAGCACGGCGCGTTTTTAATACGCGACTCCGAGAGCCGTCACAATGACTATTCGCTATCAGGTGGGTGCTATAAATGGCAGACCTAATGCCAATCTACAGCAATGAATAATGAATGAATATGAAATGCATTTTATATAACGTGAATCTATCGATTTGCAGTGCGCGATGGCGATACGGTTAAGCATTACCGCATCAGACAATTGGATGAGGGCGGCTTCTTCATTGCCAGACGCACAACATTCAGGTAAATATATACAGAAATGTTAACATTTGCATAACAGTATGTTAACTCACTGTTATCTCGATCGATACAGAACCCTACAAGAGCTGGTCGAGCACTATTCCAAGGACTCGGATGGCCTCTGCGTCAATCTCTGCAAGCCCTGTGTACAGGTAGGTCAAGTTGCCTATATATTGACTATATGAATTTCTACTAATTCATGGTATTTCATTATTGTTTTATGCATTTGACATGCACTTAACATGCCATTTAACATTCAACGTACTCTTGTCGCGCATTCAACATGGCATTTCTCAATATAAAACATTTTGCATTTGAACATTTTCATTATGATTTCTGCCATTATTTACGTATACTTAACGAAAGAAACGAAAACGATTTTAAAATGATTTATATATATATATATATATTTGTTTTTTGTATTCCTTTAAAAATACTAACGAAAATTATGTATAAATACTAACAAACAAATAAAAGACAAATTCATTTTCGGGTATTTTTGAGGTAGGATTTTCCAACTCTAAACATTAACGTTAATTTGTGTGTGTGTGTGTGTGCCAGCATCATGCCAAAAATATAAACCATAAACAAATAATACTAAATAAACAACCCATTCCATTTCATTTAATTCATAAACTCACTCAAAGTACAAAGTGCAATTAAGCTTGGAGAGAACAAGACAAAGCAAAAATCCCCAAAAATAAATCTGATTTAAATTTACGCCAGTCACTTAGACGGAAAGAATAGATAGATGTATAAATACAGAATTATGGAGAAAATTCAATATTTAATGAACAAATAACTGAAAGTGCATTTAGCTTTTGTATAAATTAAGTCGAAGCTGGTATAAAGTAGAGGTAAGGCAGTTGAGCATACGCATTGTCAAGATATAACACTTAGCAAGTCTGCTGCTATAACCAATTGAGAATTATAAGCTAAGCTGTAAATGGTTCTTGATTCAGTCTGTATTATTAGAAAGTCTCAATAATTGTAGATGAACTCCTATATCTTATTGAGAATTCTTAGATATTTTTGTGCCTTTCCACTTTTGCCTTATTCAGAATTCTCACCCTTTCTATCTTTGCCTTCACAAAATTCGAGCAATTCCATGCTTAAATCTCATACTAAGTCATGCTTGTAAATATATCAATAATATATATATATCTTTTTTTAATACCAGATCGGGGCCTATATCAAAAGTAATCCCCGCCTTGCTTCAAGCCAAAACCCTTTGAGAATTATAAAAGCTGTAAAAAATGCCTTTTAGTCTAGCCTTGCAAATATTTCACGCAAATGCCAGTCATAAATATCGTTGTACATATATAATTACCAATAGTCTGCCATATATTATAAAGCTAACTTTATTTTTAATTAAATATTGCCACATGTAGTCTATAAATATATCTCGATTTTGGTGCAACTGCCAATTCGCGTGTCCAACTTATGCAAACACAAAAAAAAAAACTCTGCGAAGGGCATGCAAAAAATGTTCGACTAATGCACTTTCAAATTTGCAATGTCCAACAGTGACTAAGCAACTGGCTTGAACTAGCAAAAGAAAAAAAACCGTAAGCAAAGTAAAACAAGCTAAAAAGACAATAGTAAATTTAATTAACTAGCCGCAGATTAGTTGCACTTTGACTTTGACCCAAAAGGCCAGAAAAACTAAAAGCCCAAAAAAGCAAAAGCAAAACTCAACTTTAGCCAACTCCGCTCTACTTCTAATCGAACAAAGATTTGTACATAGCGCCTAAGTGTATGCCACAACTATCACATCTTTAGCCATCAGTTCGCTCCAATTGGCACATTCATTCAAAACGAGCCTAAAAGCACACACCATATTCTAAATTTAATCGCTTTGACTAAAGAACATTTGCTAATTGAACTTTGTCTTTGCCACACAGATCGAGAAACCTGTCACCGAGGGCCTGTCGCATCGAACTCGCGATCAGTGGGAAATCGACAGAACTTCGCTGAAATTCGTACGCAAATTGGGCTCCGGCCAGTTTGGCGATGTCTGGGAGGGTCTGTGGAACAATACCACGCCCGTGGCCATCAAAACTCTAAAGTCGGGTAAGTTGAAAGGAAAGATGGGAAGGAATATGTGGATGGGATATAGAAAGTATAAGAGAAGTTTACTATACCCTTGGAACCATTGAAAATGGGATCGGAAGATGACTGTGCATGGAATGGGTACTTCCAAGTCGGGAACTCCCCACTAAAACACTCTTACATGTTACTTGCTTTACAGCATATATCTATATGGAATTCTGTAAAGGATATGTTAAGGATATATACTTTTTAACTCTTACCAAAAGCCAACTAACTTATCTTCTTTATACCACCAGGCACAATGGATCCCAAGGACTTTTTGGCCGAGGCACAAATAATGAAGAAGCTGCGCCACACCAAGCTCATTCAGCTATACGCGGTCTGCACCGTCGAGGAGCCCATCTACATTATAACAGAGCTGATGAAACACGGCTCCCTATTGGAGTATCTGCAAGGTAGGCCATCAAAATAATATACCATCTACCTATATATACATATATCATCTGTATCATTAACTTGGCGAATTTCTTACATGGTTCACATGATCGTTCATCGCTCACTCATTGCTACCACTTCATTATCGTGCCATTATTAATATCGCTTGTATGTGTTTTTAATATCTTTTAGCAATTGCAGGCAAATGTCGTAGCATCAAAATGCAAACGCTTATCGATATGGCTGCCCAAATAGCCGCTGGCATGGCATATTTGGAATCACAAAACTATATACACAGAGATTTGGCAGCGCGTAATGTGCTCGTCGGCGATGGCAATATCGTAAAGATAGCCGATTTTGGTCTGGCTCGGTAAGTAATCACTATATATATATATAACAGTTAACAGAAGATTCTCTAATATCAAATCTATCCTATATATATATATATGTAGACTCATCAAGGAGGATGAATACGAGGCACGCGTCGGTGCACGCTTCCCCATCAAATGGACAGCACCCGAGGCGGCCAATTACAGTAAATTCTCCATTAAGTCGGATGTGTGGAGCTTTGGCATTTTACTCACCGAGCTGGTCACCTACGGACGCATACCCTATCCAGGTGCGTTCGCCCACAATATATACCCAAAAACAATACTAAATCTTGATATCATTGAACAGGCATGACCAACGCTGAAGTATTAACCCAGGTGGAGCATGGCTATCGCATGCCCATGCCACCGAACTGTGAGCAGCGTCTGTATGAGATAATGCTGGAGTGCTGGCACAAGGATCCGATGCGTAGACCCACATTCGAGACGCTGCAGTGGAAGCTCGAGGACTTCTACACATCCGATCAGAGTGATTATAAGGAGGCGCAGGCTTACTGATAAATGCTTTATGCACCCGCTGGCAAACGTGGCAGCTGCAACAAGGTGGCACCCGGACCCGCAGCAGTCAGCCAAACGGAGCAGAGCAACAATAGCAAGAGCAGCAGCAGCAGCAACAAGACCGAAGCATAAAGCTAACCAACACGGACAATTCTTATTTAGTTACTTATTTCAATTTTTGCACAGATTTTCTAAAGCATAAAACAAAGCAAAAGAAAAGAAAAGAAAAGAAAGGCAAAGCAAAGCAAAGCAAGTGTAATCCCATGCTCTCAACATGGGGCTGAGTGTACGTCTAGGTATCAATATAAATGTTATTAGCATTTAAGGCAGGCAAATTTTAGTATTTAGGAAGCATTGCGGTGTGCTACAATGAAGAATATATATATATATATTTATATATATTCATATATATATATATATATATATATATATATATATATATATATATATATATACGTATGTGTAATATTTAAATATTTGTATTTTTGATTACAAAACAGTTTTCTTTGTTTGCACTTACTGCATTAATCATATACATATGTATATATATAGACTAAAGTACATGTGTATATCGATCTGATTTATATTAATTTGTTTTGCAATCAGGCGCTATTATTGAACGCTGTATCATAAAATATATATATATATATACATAAATATACACACACACGAAACGCATACAGTCACAGTTTATATATAGGATCTTCGTATATATATAAATGTATATGCATATTTTCTCTTTTTAGTTATATAGCCATTATATAAACGATATTTAAATACTTATATATTTATGCTTTTAGTTAAACAGAAACAAAAAACAAACATTACGTGTCTTACCTTATATATTCACACACTCAACATTATCAACGACATATATATGCTTTATCTTTATCGTATAATCGTAAACAAAAACATAAAACAGAAAAGTGCTAGAAAAGAAATAAACGCAAAACATAATGCAATAAAGTAAACTCCATATTATTAATGTTATACATTTTAATTGTAATTTTTAACCATTAAATTATGTATTTAAAATTATACAATTATACACACACACACATATATACACAAATCCATGTACATTTAGTGAACAAAAACATCAAAATAAAATTTATTATCGTAATTTATACAAAAACAAAAATATAATGATAACTTTCATGTATAACAAAGAAAAAAAAACTATTCATAGCTAAATTATAATTTTTTTCAGTGTATTTTGTTTTATTGCTTTTTATTGCTTTTTTGGTAAGTATTATTTGAAGCTGAACTCCCAAAGAAATTTGGGATAAATATGTAGCAGAAATAGGCGTGAATGACTGTTGACGGAACCGACTTGAGCTCTCTTATTTCTTTTGCTGTATACTTATGTTTTTCTTTTACCTATTCCCTTGCCTTTTTTTATTTGATTTTAAAAATGTGCAATAAATACAGCAATTCCACTTAATTTTAGAATTCCTAATCTACGTACATCTAAACCTAGAAAGCATGAATTAAAGGCTGATTTTGTAATGCTAACCTTAGTACTTCTGTGTTCTTATCTAGTAACTATATATATGTTAATGTTTTACCCAATGCACAAAAACACATTTCAAGCAGCTGTAATCAAAAGAAAAACTCTAAATAATTTAATACAATTTTCTTTGATTATTTTAGAGGAATTTCTCTGTACTGGAATCATTTGCATTTGTAATTAGTAAAAACTCTTGTCATAAAAAAAAAAAAACAAATTTGAGGGCGTGTCAAATATATATTTATATATATATTGAAAACATAAGTATAACGATTGCAATAAAAAAAATTTCGATACAAAACAAAATGATATACGTATATATATATAAATGTAAAACCCTCTATAGCTCTATGAAAATGTATAAAAAATTGAAATATACTTGACAACTTGATGATATAATAAAGATGGAATAAATCTTGATATGTCGTATAATATAAAGCGTTTATAATTCATTAAACATATATATTTTTTATTTTTTAAATATCTTTTAAAATTTAAAAATAAATTGTATATTTTAATAGGTAATTTACTTTATTTTCTACTTAAACAAAAATTTAGAAAAAAAAGATTTCTTTAAATAAGAATTTGAATTTATTTTTCATTATATATATATATTTTTTTTTGTATTATATATTAATACTCTTTCTTCTTATTATATGTTTTTAGCTTAAGCCAAAAGTTCAACTCATAGTTGCAAGTCTACATAAAGATATTCCGGGTTGAAGCCTAATCGGTGCACAACCTTGATCAATACAGACATATACGTAGATCTAAATGTGTGTATTTCTAAAAAGTCAAACGCTTTTGATCGCTCCACATATGGGTGTGATTGTTTACTACCAAAAACACAACAGAAGTTGATTGAATTTTTGGTCAATGCGAGTTTGTGAACCAAAACAAAAAACGCATTGAAAGCCCTGCCTAAAATGTCGTCTACAATGTGCTTCACCTCTCGCTCCCACCACTCTCTGCCACACCTGTTACTGTTGAGTCTCTCTCCTCTGTCTCATTGGCCATTCGATTTGCTTGTTTTAATTCTGTTACTCTCGCTCTCACTCTCGCCCCGCTGCTGCTGCTGCGCGCTGTCATTGTGTGCGTGTGTGCATGATTTAGTTCATTTGCTCTGCACTTGCTTTAGTTCTTTTAGTATGCATGCCTCTCCCTCTCACTCTGCACTTATGCTATCTATTGGCTGTCTGCTGCCATAGCATCCTCTCCCGCTCTGCCTCTCTGTCGTCTGCAGCCCTGGCATTGCATGTGCTTGTGTGCGTGTGGCCGTAAGTGGTCAAGCAGCCGCAAACAAAGCGAATTGATGACGATTCCGATTTCCAATGTTTGCTCGCTGCTGACTCAGTCAATTGTTTTGCTGCTGCTGTTGCTGTTGTTGATTAATTCGGGCATAAACTATTGCCAGTGAAAAGCACATGAGACATGCACGTTGCCATAGACCGTATTTGTTGCCTTATAAGGTAAACGGCGCCGCAACAGCTGTTTTGCGGTCTAATCAATCAGCGCGAAGCATGTGAAGTGCTTGCCTTGGCGGCCGTCACGCTGATAAGCCCACCCGCATTTGCCACAGCAGTGTCTAAAAATAATAAGAAATGCACAACTAAATACCAGACATGCCCAAGAAATGTTTATAAATGCTTATCAAACACTTCCTGCGAACACATGAAAATATGAGTAAAGCCTTTGTTTTTTTTTTGTTGATGCATTTTTGGGAAGCATTAGTAAGCGGCTTATCGCGCGCCGCTGACAAATCTGTGACTCATGGGGCAGCTTGAAAAGGAGAGAAAAATACCCAGCTATGTGTATATACATATTTAATTATGAATAAGTCATTTTTAGGCAATTTCAGTTCATCGCTTTTTATTGTTTCTTCGTAGCGGTTACAAATACTTTTTCGTTTTGATTTATGTCCTTTTTTGGTTAAGTGTAGTACATAATATAATGCTTGGGATAATGTTTAATGCCGAATATGAATATATATATATATATATATAAAGATATATATAATAGTATATTATATGATATTTCTTTTATAATACCAATATGTGCGCATGAAAACGTGAATTTCGATCGAACACAAAAATATATGCTAATTACTTATGTGTAATATGTGTGTGGGTGTGTAGGTGTAGGTGTGTGTGTGCGTATCTATGTGGTACATGACTTCGTATAAAATTGTTATATATATAGGTAAAAAAAATCTTGGTAGTTTGTCTTTGTTGTTGTTGCGCTGCTGCTGTTGCCGGAGCCATGATCCATGCCCGTGCTTCTTCTTCTTCTTTGTCTCCTTTGTTTTATCTACCCTATCCTAAGTACGAAATGAGTAGGAAAATATATATGTTTCACCAGCACAGACACGACCACGCCCAGGCACAGCCACAGTTGTTGCTGTTTAGAAGCATTTGCGGTGCACAATGGATGGGCCGGACTCATCGTACTCCTGCTTGGAAATCCACATCTGCTGGAATGTGGACAAGGAGGCCAGAATGGAGCCACCAATCCAGACGGAGTACTTGCGCTCGGGCGGTGCCACAATCTTAATCTTCATGGTGGACGGGGCCAGAGCCGTAATCTCCTTCTGCATGCGGTCAGCGATGCCTGGATACATGGTGGTGCCACCGGACAGCACAGTGTTGGCGTACAGATCCTTGCGAATGTCGACGTCGCACTTCATGATGGAGTTATAGGTAGTCTCATGGATGCCACAGGCCTCCATGCCCAGGAACGAGGGCTGGAACAGGGACTCGGGGCAGCGGAAGCGCTCGTTGCCAATGGTGATGACCTGTCCGTCGGGCAGCTCGTAGGATTTCTCAAGCGATGAGCTGGAGGCAGCCGTGGCCATCTCCTGCTCAAAGTCGAGAGCCACATAGCACAGCTTCTCCTTGATGTCGCGCACAATCTCACGCTCGGCTGTGGTGGTGAAGGAGTAGCCACGCTCGGTCAGGATCTTCATCAGGTAGTCGGTCAAGTCGCGACCGGCCAAGTCCAGACGGAGGATGGCGTGTGGCAGTGCATAGCCCTCGTAGATGGGCACAGTGTGGGTGACACCGTCGCCAGAGTCCAAGACGATGCCAGTGGTGCGTCCAGAGGCGTACAAGGACAGCACAGCTTGGATGGCCACGTACATGGCCGGAGTATTGAATGTCTCGAACATGATCTGGGTCATCTTTTCACGATTGGCCTTGGGATTCAGGGGAGCCTCAGTCAGGAGCACTGGGTGCTCCTCGGGTGCCACACGCAGCTCGTTGTAGAAGGTGTGGTGCCAGATCTTCTCCATGTCGTCCCAGTTGGTCACGATGCCGTGCTCGATGGGATATTTCAGGGTGAGAATGCCACGCTTGGACTGTGCCTCGTCGCCCACATACGAGTCCTTCTGGCCCATGCCAACCATGACGCCCTGGTGACGGGGACGGCCGACAATTGATGGAAAAACGGCACGTGGTGCGTCATCCCCGGCAAAGCCGGCCTTGCACATGCCGGAACCGTTATCGACAACCAAAGCGGCAACCTCTTCGTCACACATTTTTGCTATATGGGTTGTGGTTTAACTTGCTAAGAAAGGAAAAAAGAATAGACGAAATAAATATGTGTATGTGTGTGTGTGTGTGTGGGAGTGTGTGTGTAGACAAGAGTCTGAAGCGAATGCCGCTCGAGAGTTTGAGCCTGCAACAGAGGGTCGAAGACGCACGAACCGAACAAAGGAATACTGAATTTTATTACCTTTTAAGGAAATATAAGAGACGTATGAAGTTTTTTGTTTTCAGTTACTCTGAATTAACCGCTGCGCAAACTTTGCACAATGACTGACGCTTCACAATTGAAACGACGCCTACTTTTTCAAAAGTGGTTGAATTTTGTTGAGGCGCTGGCGCTGCCACTCTTGCAAGAAAATCGTTTAATAATACCAAAATAGAAAATGCCTAAAAAATACTCGCGTTATCGATAGGCGATAACGCAATTGGACAACAGCTGCTAAAGCCGCTAAGCGTTTGTTCCTCTCTCCTTTGTTTTGTTTCAAGTGCAATAACTACGTAATTTAAGCAATTAGTTTAGTCAATAAGTCCACACATTCGATAAATATATTAGATAATCTTGTGATAAACATCGCACATCACTAGTCTAGCAGCTAGACAATCACCACGCCAACCAACCACCCACCCATCCCACGATAGCGGCTTTGCGACTTATTTTGATAGCGCCGCGCATTTAACAACAACAACAACAACAACATGGTTGACATTAATCTGGAATGCGTGCAATTGATCGAGCCAAAGCCGACGAAATCGACAGAGCAACAGCAGCAGCAATATCTGGAGGCAGCGCGCATACTACTCGTGCTGCTCGAGAATGTACTCAGTCAGCCCAACAACCTCAAGTATCGCACCATTCGAGCGGAGAACAAAGCGATCAAGGAGAAGCTGCTCTCGCTGGAGGGCAGCGAACGATTGCTGAACGCAATTGGGTTTAAACGCATGCCAAGCGCCAATGAGTACACATTGCCCAGCGAAGTGCCGTTGCAGCAGATACAGAACTACAGAGACGTGCTGCGCAAGAGGCGTGAGGCGTGGCTGAACGGTACAAAGAGTAAGTAGCTGTAAGCCGAGCTAACTGTTAATTGAAATTGAACTTATTTGCTTTAGGGCCCGTCCAGGCGACGACGACGACGGCAAGGGAAATGCCAGCAACGTGTGCTACGCCTTTGTTTATAAAACCTTCAGTGCCCTACAAGCAGCGCATCACCTTCCCCCGCATGCTGGTGAGGCATGAAGCATCCAATTTAATTAAATAGAATAAATAGAATTTCCCTTTGCAGCGCACCCCCAATCGGTTTCTGCAGTCCCTAGAGCTGTACAGCGATGCGGTTATGCAGTACGAGGACGAGGCGCTGCTGGCCAGCGGACGCAGTCTCATACCCATCGATGAGCTAACGATGAATGCCAGCAGCAAGCTGATTGAAATCCAGGAGCTGATTGCAGCTGGCCAGTGCAAGGAGAAGGAGCCGTGCATACGCGATCTGCTGCTAGTGGAGCTGGTCAATTGGTTCAAGACGGAGTTCTTCGAGTGGGTCAACAACATACCTTGTCAAGTGTGCGGCAGCGAGGATGGCAAACTGCGTCGCACCCAGACCGAGGGCGATGTGCGGGTGGAGGTCACAGTTTGCTGTGGCCAGGAGACCAAGTTCCACCGCTACAACGACATTTCCCAGTTGCTGGTCTCGCGCAAGGGCCGCTGCGGCGAGTTCGCCAATTGCTTTACATTCCTCTGCAGATGCCTGGACTACGATGCCCGTCTAGTGCATTCCCACTTCGATCATGTGTGGACCGAGGTTTTCTCGGAGAAGCAAATGCGCTGGCTCCACGTCGATCCCTCCGACAACGTGGTCGACTCGCCGCTCATGTATCAGCGAGGCTGGAAGCGGAACATTGACTACGTCTTTGGCTATTCCAGAGACGATGCGCAGGACGTGACCTGGCGATATACGAACAACCACAAACAGATATTGCAGCAACGTCGACTGTGCTCGGAGAAGGAGCTTATCGAAGCGCTGAATGTGATCAGAGCTAAGCGGCAGCAATTTGCGAGCGAAGAGCGCAAAAAATTCCTCAGCCAGCGCAACATGTGCGAGGTCATTGAGATGACCCTGGAACGGTATGTATTAGAAATATATTCTATGCTCGTTAAGCTGTTGATAAAGAGTATATTGGCATTGTGTAATGTCTCTCTGACTAAGCCTTTGCTTGAGATTGATCAAGCTTGCTCTATAGACATATACCAAATGGTTCATGCCACATTCACAATCCTAACGAGCATCATGCAGTCGGCAACGCTCGACTGCAACATTCCAATTTGTTATTGTTGCAATTAAAGCTTTTCTTTGCATTTTGTTTATTTTCAAAATAAACTAAACTACGCAGCACTCCGACCGAGAGCGAGCTGAAAGGCAGAAGTTCGGGCAGCTTGTCGTGGCGTCAGTCGCGTGGCGAGCACACATTCACAGACGTGAGTCATTAGATCTGATCATTAATTGCCTTTGTCCTATACACACACACGATCTATCTCTCATGCATTATTCCATTGCAGATTTTTGTATTTACGCCAAATGCCAGCGAGCTGGAACTGCGACAATTCAATTTGCGCTACAATTGCGCCAGCGATACGTACGAGAGATATACGAAAGGTTTGATAGAGCGCTTTCGTGACAGAAATCTTATCAATTATGCTCATGACCGATTGCTTTCCTTAATTTTCAGATGGCGAACAGTGCAATATACTCGAAAGCTACAAGACTTGGCAAAGTGCGCAATTCGCATCAAAGAACATATTTCGCAAGGTGGAGAGAGATTGGAAAATGGCCTATTTAGCCAGGCTGGGTAAGGAACATTGATTCAATTTTGATTATAATTTATTAATTAATTTATATCCTTGCAGAGGACACGGACAGCGCTGAAATTATCTGGAAATTCAATTTGAGTAAATCAAATCTTCGTGTCAAATCCTATAAACTAACATTCGAAACGAAAACCTTCGGCGACGGCAAAATTGATGTAAATGTGGAGACGAGCGATGGCAACAGATGCATTGAGAACGCCACAGAATTCCAAATTGTTGCCAAGCTAAGCGGCGGCAAAGGCGACGTGGCTTGGCAGCATACGCAGCTATTTAGGCAGAGCCTCAACTCAAGGGAATATCCATTTGAGCTGCAAGTGGTATTGCATTAACAGAAAGCTACATTTAACAGTTCCCAAATCAATTGTAAATAAACCAACCATATGTACGTATATTTATGCTAGCAAGCGTAAGGCTGCACCAACTGGGCCAGATGATTTTCAAATAAAGTATTTAAATGTCAGCTGGAACACAAAATAAGCCCTTTATATTTAATTTGTGGCATACTTTTGGGCTGGTCAATTAAATCAATGAATCTTAAAAGTTAATAAGAGCGTAGCATACTTTTGGGCATTTCGTTAAATTACATTTAATTTATTTTTAAATTTGCTGCTTGCTGCTCTTTTCTGTTTGCCTGGTATTTAGGCGAATTTTGCTTAAAATTTTAGCTTCTTCACAAATTCTTCTCTCTGTAAGTAAGTAAAAACGCATTTGTTATTAAATTTTCGAATAAATTTATTTATTTAAAATTAAGATAGGTTTAAGATAATTTCTAATAATAAATATTATAATACAATTATATATAATATATCAAAAAATAATTTAGCAATAGATGTTTTTTATTTAAATAAAAAAAAAAAAACAATTAAAAAATTGAACAAAAAAATGCTTTTTTTATTCTGCCATACAAACTATTTATTTCGGGGCATACTTTTGGACTGGGAATTAAACTAGAAAACAAATTTGCAAGATCATGCATATTGCGATATGCGCAAAAAATTTTGCATATCGAGAACTAGTGGCATAATTTTGGGGTCAGATAATTTTCGCCAAGCCGACACAAAAATTGTTGTTCAAATTCGACCGAAATACCAGGCGAACAGAAATCAGCAGGAGGGTGAAAATTTTTGGTTAACAGAATTATTTTTGTTTAACATTGAGTTAAATGTTATTAACAGCGAGCTAACAGAAACTCGTTAACAGCGAGTTAACAGAAAATGATCAGCTGATCGCGACGATTAACAGAAAAATGTTTGTTTACAGCGATAGTTAACATGATCATGTTATTTAACAGCGATAGTTGACGAAAAATGTTAGTCAACAGTACGTTAGCAGAAAACTGTTAATTAACAGTCAATGTTAACTAAACTCAAAATGTTAACAAAAATATTCGACCTGCTGATCATTTCTGCGCGCCTGGTATTTGAGTCGAATTTTTTGCTACTCATCGCATACAAAGCACACGTGGCGGCACTTGACCTTGACTCAACTCAAATAAAACACGTGCTGCTGCTGTTTTGCAGCTGCTTGCTGCTGATTTCTCTTCGCCTGGTATTTCAGTTGAATTTTAAGCAAAATTTGAGGCGCTCGCTTCGTGCCTGAAAATAAAATGCCAATCATCATCATAGGAATAAGAAAAAAGACAATCATTCTGAATTCAATATTTATTTATTTATTTATATTTATTTACAGTAAATAAGAAAAAAGCTTAACTATACAATATATGTTTTTTAGCTTAAAACTTAATATACAATAACAAAACTCAGTATATGTATATAATATAGTCGCATTTTTCAAAAATTCATACAAAATAATAAGTATTTCGTTCTCGTTGTTATCTACTATATAATATATATATATATACAAGCTATGCTATTATTCACTATTGACTAATTCGAACCACTGTCTCATAGCCTCGCTGAGTACTAGTGGCAGTTGATTGAGGTCCCGGACAATTACATAATATGGAAATGGAAAACTGTCCAAATATGAATTGATTTTCACGGAGCCATCGGCATTGACTTCCACGTGTTGTATGTCCAATATCGAATTCTGTAAAAATAAAGAATTTATATTTAATTTTCGTTTCATATATATATATATATATATATGCTGAGTAAATTGCTTACCTTATTGTCAGGATTATCGATGATAATGTATACAAGGAACATGCGCTGCAGCCGAGCCAGTTTGATGGCATTCTTTACCTTCTGGTTGCCCTCACTGAATATATTGCGGCCATCGCTCAATACCAGCAGCAGATTCTCAAAGAGACCATTATCGCCGCCCAAGCCGCTCTCCTCGATATTGACGGTGCGTATAAAGTCCAGCAGTCCGGCAATTTTCGTTTTATCCTGATCGAAATTGAGTGCGCTAACCAAACGCGGCCCATCAAACTGCTCCGTATGATTAAGGATAATTTTTGGCGCCTCGCCAAAGGACACAATGCTCAGGCGACCGCTTTCGAGCAGTGTCAAGGCCTGCGACACCAACGAGATAGCCTCCAAAGTCAATGTCTTGGAATTATTATGGTGCATTGACTTGGAATCGTCAATGGCGATAGTTATTTTATAATCACGCTGGGCAGGTTTTGTGCGTCGCAGCCAGATTTTATCCTTACGGAATTGTGAGGCAATGTAGGGAATAATCTTCTTCATGTTGATGCGTCGACCCGTGCGGTAGTCGCCCTTGAGGCGGGTGCACTTCGTCGGCTCCAAGATGAGACGCAACTGTTCGCACAGCTCGCGAGCATTTTGCGTCATGCGATTGGAGATGCTTGACCAGCTCTCATAATCCTCATGCTGAGGCAGAATCTGTAGGAAAAAAAGATTCAAAAATGAGAAAAAGAATATTGAGTATTTTATATATTACTTACGGGATTGGCGCTGGTCAGCTGTTGCTGATACATTTGCCTGAGCTCAATTTGCTCAGCTGTGCTCAGTTCCTGGGCCTGCAAGCTCTTCTCCAGCAATAGCTCGGTGCTGTAAAATAAATTACAATTAATATAAAAATGTAAATCAGGATATTCCTAATGGCATTACTTGCTGTGCGCTGTGGTCTCAGCGCTGCGCGGCACAGTCATTGTGGCCACCACTTCGCCCTCGATTTCCATTTGCTGTGGCTCTTCCACACGCTCCTTTGCCTGCTCCGTTTTAGAGGGCTTATCTGATTTTTGATCAGTTTTTTCGGAGCTCAGTTGCTCGAGTTGGGTGTCATCCTGCTCCTGAGCTGCTGGCTCATCCTCGTCTGCCATTAGCTCATCTGCATTCTCGGCCTCTGCTTCGTCTTTAAGCTCTTCATCCTCTTGGTGCTTGATTTGCTTGGACTGCTCCTCGGTGGCATTGTCCAAGGTAGTTTTATCGCTGTTCTTTGGCTCCTTGACATGCTGATATTCCTCCGCCTCGACATTCTCATCCATTTGATCCTGCTGCTCGCTTTCGTTTTGCTTGGACTCCTTCATTTGATCAATTGTTTTTAGCTGCTTCAATTTGTTTTGCTCAGCTTCACCTGGTGAGATAAGAGGAATAATATGAATTAGCTGATTTTTATATTCGTGGAGATTATGTTAGGATTAGCTTACCCAGCGAGCGTTCTTCATTCGTGCGTCCTTGCTTGCGCTTCTCCTGCGTTTGCTTCTCATTCTTGCGCTCTTCCTGGGAGACAGTCTCCTTGGTCTCGGCTATACCCTGATGACCGCCATCGTTTGTCTATATGAAAATCAGATATTTTAGATACTCTATAGTTATTCATAATATTCTATAACTTACATCATTTTCAGCCTGACCCACGCCATCCTTCTCTTCGCCCGTCTCCTGCTCGTCCATTTTCTGTTCTTGTTTGACATCATCTTCTTGCTGCTGCTGCTGCACCTGATCCGCTGAGCTGTTCTGCTCCGTATCGGGCACAGATTGCACATTGTCTTCCTTGCTGGATTTATCTTTGGACTGCGAGTGCTCCTCTGGCTTCTCTTCGCGAGCCTCTGGCTCTGCGGGCGTCTCCTCTGGCTGCTCCTCTTCCTTATCCAATTCGCCTCGCGTTTGCGTCTCTGGTTCTTTGTTTTCCTGCTCTTCCTCAGCATTTGCATCCTCCTCTGGCTCATCTTTACCTTTTTGTGTTTGGTCTTTTTCCGTGCCTTCCTCCTCTCCCTCAGAATCGCTGTCATCCGATATGGGCTCTTCCTCTTTCTTCTCCTCCTCGGCTTCATTCTCTTCTGCCTCATCGGCTGGCTGCATGTTCTCCTTCATTGCATCTATGTCAAAGGGATTCTCATCGTTGGGCTCATCGGCTTCATTGTCGTGGCCTTCGTCCACGTTGTTCATGTCACCCAAGTCCATTTCCTCTGGCTCTGGCGGCTCTTCCAGCTCATTGTGCATGGCATTGGTTTGTTCTTCGTCGAGCTCTGGCTCCTTCATATCTTCAATATCCTTGGCCTGCTCCTTGCGCTTGTCCTCGCCACTGGGCTCGTTTGTGGCATCCAGGCCTTCCTTTTCGTGCTCATCCTTGCCATCCTCTTTGGCCGCGTCGTTCTTAGCGTCCAGATCATTGTGCTCATCCTTCTCATCCTTGCTGCCCTTGCCCTGATCCTCTTCATTCAAATCTTTTTCCTCCTCGGGTTGTTTCTCCTCATCATCGCCCCAGATCTGATCGTCCAGCTTTTCGGCGCCCTCTTCCGTTTCGCCCATCTCCTTGTTCAGTTCCTCCTCATCCTCGGACTCGCCACTGTCATCTTCCTCGTTTTCCGGCTTCTCCACGTCCTGCATTTTGGCATCAAAGTCGTCGCTCATTTCGATGCCCTTCTCCTCCTTGTTGTCCGGCTCTTCCTTGTCGCCCTCATCCTTCCGATCCTCCGGCCGCTTGGCATCATCCAGCTGATCCTCAGACTCGATTTTATCCGACGCATCGTTCTCGCCGGTGCCATCCTCCAGGCCAAAGCCTTCGCCGTTCTTCGAGTCCTGCTTAGACTGTCCCTCCTCGTCCTGCATAAGATCCGGCGGCACACAGAACCCTTTGCTGCCAATCTCCACGAACGCGGTCAGCATGATGGACAACATCTTGGCGGAGACCCTGTGCGTGCCCAGCTGCTGCAGCAGCATGTAATCCGCCAGCAACTGATACTGCTGCAGTATGGGCACCAAGGACACAGCTCGCCGCAGGCAAGTCAACTTCTCCTGGCTGGGCTGAGCGTGCTTCAGCACCAACAGCACATTGGACAGCTTGGAGAGAGTGCGCGGCAGGCTTAAGAGCGCCCAGTTGGCATTCAGTTGGCCCGTCAAATGCTGCTTCAGATGCTGTTCCTTGAGCGCCTCCTGCTGCTCGGCCTCTTGCTGCTCCGGCTGCTGGCCGTGCTCCTTGTAGATCTTCTCGAGTGCCAGCAGCACGCCATGTGCTATGTTGGCCAGCTCTGCGTCCACGTTTCTCAGGTCGAGAGGCTCTGCCTTGGCTTCGCTGATATTCGAGCTGCTGTCCAGCTGCTTGAGCAGCGCCAGCAGCGGCTGCGCCAGCGGCAAGTGCTGCTCGTGTCCCACATCCAGCTGCTGCAGCGCCTGCTTAATGTAATCCACAATCTTCTCATAGTTGCGCTGATAGCTGAGCAGCCTTTGGCTGTCCAGAAACTCGGTGTGGGCCAGTTCCAGCTGCTGCAGCAGCGCCTGACTGCCACGCAGCGCGGAGCCGCACAGTTCCAAGAGTTCGCCCTGAGGCAGTGGCTTGGTGTGCAGCAGAACGCAATGCTCGCTGAGCGGCTGCAGCGGCGCACAGTGGAGCAGCAGCTGCCACTGCTGGAGCACATATTGTATTTGACAGAGTTTATGCTTCAGCTGCACGCACTCATCCGCCTTGGCGGCGAAGCTTAGCTGCTCCAGGTCCACCTCCAAAGGCTGCACAATCTGCGGCAGCTGCTGCAGCTGTTGCAGGCCATTCCGTAGCTCGTGCAGCTGATGCGTGGAGCTGGCGAGCTGCTCGCGCTGCTGCTGCACGTGCAGAAAGAGATCCACGGCGAAGCCTTTGATGCGCTCGATGTTGGGCGGGCCCAGCTCCGAGAGCGGCGTCAGCATAATATTCTGCAGCAGCTTCAGCTTGAACACACTCTTCATGTAGTACAGATCCAGGTGACGATTCAGCTGCCGCCAGCTGCCGTGCAGCTCAGGCAACATGGCCTTGATGCTGAACGGCAGCAGCTGGAAATTCTCAAACTCCCCGCGCAGAGTGAGCTCCATGAGGCCACTTCTATAGCTCAAGCCCAGTCTAGCGAGCAGCTTGAAGAGATCGATGAGAGCCTTGCGCTTCTGCTGCAAAATTTGCTTGGCCTGCAGCTTCTGCTGCGGCCGCTCCTTGCTGCGGTCCACGTTGAGATTGCGCAGATGCTCGCAGCGCTCCAGCTGCTGATCCACGACCTCGTCCAGTTCCTCCAGAAGTGCGCCATACTCGGCCTGACTCAGCGTCTGCCTGACTATGTTGCGCGCGGTGCCGAAATGTTTGCCGAGCTGCTGCAGCAGCGGCAAAGCATCCGCTGCCAGCTCCTTCACTTGGTACTGCTCGCGCAGCTGCGCCGGAGCTACAAAGTACTGAGGGTCCATTAGATAGGGCAATGCCTTGTTCCCCACTTTGCTCTTGTCCATGCTGTAGTCCTTGACCGTGGCATCCTTGGGCTGGAACACCTCGCTGATCTTCTGCTCAAGCATCAGGCGATACTCCTTGAGGAACTTGTTCAGATTCCGATGCACATTGGCCACGTTGTTGCGCATGCTGAAGTAGCTCAGATCCTTGTTGTAGCTCTGGATCTTGACGAACTCCTTCAGCTTCTTTTCGATGGGCGCACGTCGTGCCTTCACCGTCTCAGCCACCTCCGGCGCGAACTGCTCAAAGTAAAGCTGCAAATTGTGGAGCGCAGCGATGAGCGGCTGGAGATTCGTTCGCTTGCCCACGCGCTCCAGATTGTGCAGGTACATCTCGAAGCCGTGCAGCAGCTGCAGGCGCACGTGGAAGTCGCCGTAGCAGGCTGCCTCCACGAACTGCCGCAGGCTGCGTATCAACTCCGGCAGCTCCACGTCCGTTTGCAGCAGATTGTAGATGAAGAACCAATAGCGATATCCTTGCAGTTCCACCTGCTGTCCGGTTTGGTTGAGGCAGTTGCGCCAGTGCTGCAGCTCGAGCTTGGTCCAGCGCTGCACAAACTCCGCCACCTCGATCTCCTCCGTGACCAAGTTGTTGTTCCTGTGGGCCACCTCGTTCCACAGCGCCAACTTTTGCCGCAGCAGCTGGAAGCCCGTGTTGAAGCGCACCACGGACGCATTGGCGGGCAGCCTGCGGATGCGCGCGATGACCAGCTTGATGTCCGCCAGACCAGCATGCTCTGGATAGAGCTCCAGCTGCGCCAGCACGCGCTGCTCTATGCGCTCCATGACACTGAGGCAGCCACTCACCTCCGATATGTTGGAGTCCTTGTAGTAGTCGTAGGCAGCGGCCGCTGAGTGCTGCTCCTCCAGCTCCAGGTCCCTCAGCTGGCGCTGTTGCAGCGCCAGCGCAAAGCTGAGCGCATTGTAGACACTCGCATCCAGCGAGGCGCCCAGCGCCGTCCTATAGTGTCCGTGAAGCTGCACAAAGACCTGGAGACGCGCCTGGTAGGGCTCTATAAGATCCAGCTGCTGCTGCGCCCGTTGCTGCTGCTCCCGATCCTGGTAGTTTACTGTGGTGTGCCTGCTCATCACTTCGATGAAGTTGCGTGCGAGGAACACATAATCCTGTTCGTTCACGATCTGCGCCAGTTTCGCCTTGGTGCTCGCCTTTCTGTCCAGCTTGAGCACCTGCTCCAGCGTGGGCTGATCCACAAAGTCGGCGTAGTCCTCATCCAGGTTGGTGGGAAAATTCTGCTCAATCTCCTGCAGCTCCATCAGCTCCTCATCGTCGATGCCACCCAGGGTCTTGGTTTTGTACAGACTCTCCTCCTCGGCGCGCTGATCCTTCCGGCGCTGCTCCTCCTGCTGCCAGGTGCGATTGCAAATACTTAAAGCATCATCGTAGGCAATGAAAATGGTCTCATCGATGCTCGAGGCGATGGAGATGAAGTTGCGCAGCTCGCAGAGCTTGGCCTTGAGCAGCCGGAAGTACTCGTGCTCGCTGTGCGGCAGCTTGGCCAGCAGCCCGTAGACGTGGCTATTCCGGATAGCCAACGGACGCTGCGCCGGGAACTCCACCATCTGGGAGATCGTCTGCCCCAGCTTGAGCGCCTCAGGGGCACTGCCAGCCAGCAGCATGCGGGTGAAGAGCTGCTTCAGCTGCTCCAGCCCGAAGCGCAACTGATTCACGGCACACCTGATGGGCTGCACAAAGTCCTGGTAGTAGGCGGCGTAGCGCAGCAGCGTGTGATGCACGAAGCGCTGCGCATTGGCCAGCCACAGATCCAGTTTGTTCAGCAGCTCCGCACCGCGACGCAGCTGCGTCTCAGTGGCCGCCTGGGGACCCGCAAAGTGCGTCCAGCTCTCCTTGATGGCAACTATTAGCTTATGCAGCGCCAGAGAATCGCAGTTGGACTTGAGGAAGTGCAGCAAATCCTGCACCAGGCTGGCGTACAGACACTGCTCCGGTCGCAGGGCCAGCTTCTGGTTGAGCTGCTGCTGCTGTTCTAGCAGCTGTTGCAGTCGCTGCTGCAGCTCGCCGTAGATCTGCTGGCCAAAGTGCCTATACCTCATGATGATCCGCATAAAGTCGTAGCCAGCGCTCAGGTGCTGCAGACAATCGATGTCCTCGGCCACGTACAGATTCTTCAGGCGATTCTTCTCCACGGGATCGATGAGTGGCGCATGCGTAAGCACGCACAGTTCCAGGGCACCTATGAGCGCATTGCCCAGCGCCGCATTGAAGGAGTTGTTTAAAGATGAATCTTGATTCCTTGATTGCAGCTGCTCCAGCACATGCTGCAGCTCCTGCATGCAGTTATCAAAGCCCGAATCTCTTTGCTGCTCTTGGCCCTGCTGCACATATGCCAATTCCTTAAGCAGCTGCTTGCCGCTCTCTTCCATCAGCTCCAGATTGTTGTGCTCTGGGCTGTGACGGCTTCCCAGCAGCTGCCCATTCTGCCAGAGCAGCTGTCGCGTCTGCTGTAAAGTCTGCCGCCAGGGCTGCAGCTCGCTGAGCGGCACCGAGAGCAGCTGCCCATTGGTCTGGCACAGCAGCGCCAGTAGTGCATTCGTCAAGGGCGCTCCTTGGTAGCTATAGCGGCACAGCAGTTCCGTCTCGCTGGGCAACTGGGCGCAGTCGAAGCGCGTGGCCAAATTCTCCAGCTGATAGCACTGCAGTGCCTGGCGATATTCACGCTGATAGCTGCGCAGCGCCTTGTAGCAGCTGCTAGAGTTCAGCTCAAAGAATTCCTCGCCCTGCTGCTGTGTAAGCTCCTGCCAGGCGAGCATTATGTGGGCATGCGATTTACTGCTCAACGTGTTCAGACACTGCCACAGCTGACAATTTAGGGTAAGCAGCTGCTCGCTGTAGAGTTGATTCACTTGCTCAGCGCAGTCTGCATGCAATGTGCGACTCAGCGCACGTTCCATAAAGTAATCCCTCAAAGCAGGCAACAGCAGTTGATAAGACTTCAGTTCGCCTGCCTGCAAGTCAACGACATGCTCATCGTTCGCCTCATCCTGGCCAGCATTGAGCTGCTGCTTAATTTGCGCTAGATCTAGGTCCAGTTGGAGTTCAGCTTCGGTTGCTGCCTGCAACTGTTGCTCCTTGAGCTTGGACAGCGCCTCCTGCAGCTGGTCACTGCAGCTGTCCGTCAGCTCGAACTGCTTCAGCTGACAGCTGGGCATGTATCGCCGCAGATAAGCACGCCATTTGTGCGCCTCATCCGAGTGCAGCGCCAGCCACTTGTTTAGCCACAATTTGCTGTCCATGTTGCCATATTGAGGCACCACATTCAACAGCTGCTGCAGCTGCGCCAGTTGCTCATGCAGCGAGATCTGTAAAGGCATAAATAAAAATATTAATTTAAATATATATTTTAAGTATTTAACGTACTCACCTGCTGCTCCAGGTAGTAAGGCTGAAATTGTGTAAATTGCTTGGCATAAAGCTTGCAGATCACATTCATCGGTCGCTTGGTCTGCTCCACATAGGCGCTCATCTGCTGCAATCTCTCGCGCAGCTCAGCATGCTCGTCCAACAACTCCGGCCAGGCCTCAACTAAAGCAGCTATAAGATGCTTCTGCAGCCACTTGAAGTGCAGCACGAGTTTATGCATGAGTGGCGCATGCAGCTCGTTGTTCTGCAGCAGCTTCTGCTGAGCTGTCTGCAGCAGGCGATTAAACCACTTCAGCTTGGTCAAAAACTGCGCATATTGAGGCAGCTCGAAGCGAGCAGAGCTCAGCTGCTGCTGCAGCACCAGCTGCAGGCTGTTGAGCAAGCCAGCCAGCTGGCTTAGAAAATCGTTGCTGTACTTGTCCGTGATCTTCTGCTCCATCAAGGCTTGCGAGTACTGCAGCGCGTCCAAGTGCTGCAGCTTGGCCAGCGCTCGCTTGGGTATCTGCTCCAGCAGCAGCTGGGACAGCAGCGCAGCACTGAGGGCCAAGGCTGCGTCTGGGCTAGCAGCGCTCGCCTCCAGCTGCGTGGCGTAGTCACGCAGGCGTGGAAAGAGTCTCCTATGCCAGGGCAGTCCGGCTAGATTTTTGCGGAAATGCTTGCCCTGCTGCTGCAGGCACTCATATAGGCTAGACGAAAGCTGCTGCAGGTCTGTATGCTCCTCGAGAATCTGTTGCAGATAGAGATGCCGCATTTCCAGCTCATCAAAGGCGCAGACTTCGTATAGCATGTGTATAAAATAGCGTCTAAATTGCTGCAGATTTAAGTGGCTCAGTTCGAGCGTCTCCATGGGCTGGAAAAGTGACACGAGCTGGTACTTAGGCAGCTCCCCATCCTCATTAGACGTCTGCAGCAGCAGCTTCAGGGCAGCTGCCTGCAGTTTTATAAGCGTCAATTCGTTCAGCTCATCTGTGCGCAATATAACATCATTCAGATAATCCACTTTCTGTGAATCGTACTCCTCGAAGTTCTCTGTGTGGTTGAGCACCACTTCACGCAGCTTGTTCTGATAGTAGGACAGGCCATAGCCCATCAAATCCATACTCGCTGCATACACATAAACCTCCATGGCAGCCACGTAAATCGCTCGCTTCAGCTCATATCCAATCCTCTTGTAGGCAGCACTCAGGAAGGCGAATTGCGTGAGATGTGAGATGGTATACGAATTGAATTCCGTCAGCTGCACTATGCCACGATGTATGCTGAGCATGCAGTCAATGGCTGCAATCTGCTGCACGCCCTGGCCATGAACAATAGCACGCATATCATCTATGCTGTAGGCATCCTTTGCAATGCTCAAAGACAGCTCCACGCAGCGATTGCGCATGGCACGCGACAGCTCTCCGTTCTTGGGATCCACAGTGAGAAAAGCTCGAAAATTGGGAGCCCTGCGAACCACCTCGGCGCTACTATGTGCGCTGATGCCCTTCTCTGCTATCAGCAGACTGCCATTCGGCTCAAAGACCGGATTCAGACGATCCAGCACAGCGGAAGAGCACAGATTCACGTGCTCTAGCAGGATGTACTGGCCACACTTCAAAGAGGTGACAATGCGCGAATCCACCCACTCAAAGGAGCCGCCAGTGTTAAGCGAATCAGCGGATTTGATGTACGCTTGCAGCAGAGACAGCTGCGACTTGTAGTGCGGCAACTGATCGAAGAGTGGCACGCGGCATTTGGGTGGGGTTTGGGCTAGCTTCACGATGATCTGCTCCAGGGCAGAGAGACGATGTTCGAAGAGCTGCAGCTCCTCAGCAACGCTGTGCTGGGTTGTTGCTGCAATTACAATTATATTTATAGCAATTGAGTTGTATAAGAGCTAAGCCAGAGTCTCTCTCACCTGTGCTCAGCTTTAGCAGCTGATTGTACTTGCTCCAAGCAGCCCATAGCTGCTGCACGAAAGCATATTCCGTTTGCTGTATAAAAGCTGTTTGAGCTGCAGTAAAGAGCAAGCCTTGAACAGCCTTGTATATGTCCTCCAAATGACGATTTAAATCGATCTGAAGAGGAAAAGAAAATAAAAGTTAAATCAGATTCACTCATATTTTATACAACAACCAATCTCACCTGCTGAAAGCTGCCCGTGACAGAGTCATCAATGTTGTCCGAGTTGCAAACGCTGTTGGAGAGCACGCAGAGCGCATCGATGAGCTTCGTCTTGCCACTGTCCGTGGCGCCGCAAAGCAGCAACGGCTTCTCCATGTGCACCGTTTCGACAATTTGCTTGAGCAACTGCCGCTGCGTGCCCAGCAACAACGGCGCCTGCTCCTGCCGCTGTTGGGTTGTGGCGCCCAGAGGCAGCTGCGCACGCTGCAGCACTACATCGTTGAGGTAAACCTTATCCGCCGTCCAGTAGATGGCCACATCCTCAGCTACATCATTCAGCTGCTCTGCGTTGCAGTTGAAGACGCTGGCGAAGGTGTTCCGTATGTAGAGCTTGTCCTGGTCGCAGCGCATGCGCTGATAGTAGACCAGCTGCATGCGCTCGTAGAGCGTCAGCAGAAACTGCTCAAAGGCAGCCTGGAAGCCGCTGGCTCCGGCCAGCATTAGATAGCCCGTCTCCGGATTGTGGAGCAGATCGCACCAGCGCAAAATGTCGCGCAGATTGAATTCGAAGGGGCCGCCCTTGTAGCCAAACTCCATGGAGGCGACGCCGCGGTCCAGCTGCTCCGAGAAGCGCACCAAGCGAGCAGCCAAATCGAACTCCACCTCAGCTGCATCCTGTGCCTTGTCAAGCTCAAAGAGATTACCCTTGGGCAGCTGCTCCCGCTGCGCTAGCTCCTCAAAGTATGTCCGGAGCTGGTCAAAGTAGTTGGCGTACTTCTTGTTGACCACGTGCAGGAGATCCTCCGTCGTGAGCTTCCTCAGATAAACCTTGTTGAAGCGATTCAGGAAGGACTGCGGCAGGCCCTTGCGGCCGCCGCCTTGCTTCAGCGGATTCTGGCAGGCGAAGATGCGCGTGCTGCGCGTCAGCTGGAAACTCTTGTTCAACTCGGGTATGTAGACCTCGCCACGATGATCCAGCACTGCGTTGAGACCCTCTAGCACGGACTGCGGGGCCAAGTTCAGCTCATCCAGCAGTATCCATGTGTTGGGCGCTTTGAGGGCCGCCAGCAAGGGCCCATCGCGCCATATGAAGCTGCCCAACTGGCTCTGGGCCTCGACGCGCTCCAGCAAATTGTCCTCAGCCGGCAGATCTGTGCCGAAGAGATCAGCCAGATCCGTGTGCTCGCACAGATTGATGCGCACTATTTGATAGCCAATGGCATGCGCGATGCTCTCGACTATGGAAGTCTTGCCCACGCCAGGCGGACCCTCCAGCAGCACAGGCTTCTGCAGCGAGAGCGCTGAGAGTAATCTGAACAGATTTTGCTTCGTTGTGGGCGCATCGAAGAGGAAACTGGTGTCGGCGGGCAGCAGGCGCTCCGGATTGACGGCTATGTAGAACGGACGTATGCCAAACTGCTGCTCATCCAGCTGCACCTGCTGGCCACGCCTCTCGGCCAACTCAGAGAGATCAAACTGCTCCTGGAGTATGACAGCTGCTTGCTGTATGGCGTATCTGATAATCCTCGACTTCAGCTCCTCGATTTGTGACTGCGACTCGTGTGGCAGCATCTCGAGCGCATCCAGGAAGATCGTCTCCAGTCCAAAGATGGCCTGCTCCGCGAACGTCAAGTGCGCATTGCTGACCATGTAGTTCGCCCAGGCGAGTATGTCGCGCACCGAGAACTTGAACTTCTCATTCGAGTCGCGTATGAAGAGCACAATTTCCACTAGGTATGCGGCGATTTTGTGGGTATCCTTCAAGGATTCGGCCGTCGAGCCGCGCTGCATGCAGTTGTGGGCAATCTCAATCAGATCTTCCTTGTTGTCCGAGGGCAGGCACCAGATCTCAGTGAAACGATTTCGCAGAGCAGGCGAGAGTTCCTTCTTGCCAAAGTCTCCGCCCGGATTCATGGTGGCCAGGAACTGAAAGCCCGCCTTTGCCTGCACCACAAAGCCTTCGTTGGTCTTCGAGTCGCCATCTTCAGTGGGCGTTACCAGCTGCTCCTCCACAACTCCTCCTTTCTCAGCCAGCAGCACACTGCGTTCCGGCTCCAATATGCAGTTCAGCCGCTCCAGCACCGAGTCCTCTGCCAGCGATATTTCATCTGCCATGAAGTAGGAGCCCTCCTGCATGGCATAGATGAGCGGACCGTCCGCCCACTCAAACAGCTTCTGAGTATTGTTATCCTGACTACGACAAGGACGCAAGCCACCCAGGAAGTCCGCACCCTCCGTGTGCATGTGACAGTTGAGGATGCGCAGACGCACATCAGCAATGCTCGCTAAGAGTTGGCAGACCGTCGTCTTGCCACAGCCCGTGGGACCCACCAGAAGCACCGGCTCATCGAACTGCAACGCCTTCGCCGTCAGCACGGCCATCCGGGTCATATTCCGCGTCCAGACGATGTCTCCTCGCTGCTTAAAGTTCTTGATCGCCTCCAGTATTTTACGACTTACGGCGGAACTCTCTCGCTGTGTGTTAATATCGAAGAGCAGCTCCAGGTCGATGCGTTTCTTGAAGTTGCCATACAAAGTCTGCTCGATTAGCTGCAGTTCCTCGCCCGTGCGCACCTTGGCGGATAAGACCAGGTAGCCCTCCTCGATCAGATGCTGATTCCAGTCATATTTCGTATCCAGCTGCAGCGCCTTGTCGGCGAGCGTATAGCGATTTCCCCAGCGGAAGAGATCGCGCAGCGTGAACACCTGCTTGGAGGTGTTCTTGCGATGCTGCTGCAGCTGCGTCATGCACTGGACCATCTTCCGGGAGTACGAAGCGGGTATGAGGCAGCGCTGCTCCAATATAGTTTCCAGCTCCGAGCGTGGTATGTCCGCAAAGTGCAGCTCGATGAAACGATTCTTGAAGGCACGCGACAAGGTCTTGCGACCACCGTAGAGACCCGGCGGATTCTGTGTGGCGAAGAGCATAAAGTTCGGATGCGCTTTGACCAGCGTTTGGGTCTCAGCTATGTACAGCTCACGGTTATCATCTAGAACGCGATTCAAGGCCTCCAAAATGTCCGTGGAGGCCAAGTTGAGCTCATCCAAGATGATCCAGTAGCCATGTCGCATGGCTTGAACCAGCACACCCTCCCGGAAGCTCAGCTTGCCGTTAAGATCAGCTGCATAGGTTCCTATATACTCCTGCAGGTCCGTGTGCTCGTGGTTGTTGATGCGCAGGCAGCGATTGCCACTCCTCCGGGCCACATAGTCTATGAGACTCGTCTTGCCGGCGCTGGTGGGTCCCTGCAGCAGTATGGGCAGCTTGCCAATGGATATGATACGCGCCAGATCCTGCAGATTCTTCTTGACGCTCGACGTTAAGATATAATGCTCGCAGGGCTGCAGCTCCAGGCCGCCACGCTGTATCCAGTAGCCTTCGAACTGGAGATAGTTTTCACCCAACTGAGGCAGCGATTGGTTGAGCACTGCTTTCGGATTCTGCAGTAGGGCATTGCGTATGAGCAGCAGTACCATTTGATGCGACTCTGGATCCAGTTGAGTAAGGAAACTCAAGCAGAAGCTCTCGTACAGATTACGCTCAATGGAGCCGCACAGATTCCGTGCGCAGATGCGCAAGCTACGGCAGAGCGTGCGCAGCGAGTAGACTGGACGATTCCCAAGGCCATCATTAAGCTGCAGCTCGGAGAGGCGTTTCAAGGATTTGTATAGCTGGACAATGCTATGCACCGACTTGCGCTGGATGCCCGTATTGGCCAGATAGTCGCCCACTAGCAGACCCAAATCTGCATCTGTGGTCAGCTCGTCGACGAAGAACTCTGTGAAGCGATTGCGTATGCCCACAGGCAAATCCTTTTTGCCAATATCCGTGTTGGGATTCATGCAGGCGAATATACGAAAGTCCGGATGTCGCTTGACAGGCATAAAGTCTCCACGTTCCAGCAGCACAACTGAACCTTCCGGCTCCAGGATGGTGGACAGGCACTCGAGTGTCTCCGCCGATGCCAAATTGATCTCATCCAGCAGCACCCAATCCCCGTTACTGATGCTGTTGACCAAGGAGCCAGGTATAAAGGCGAACGATATATTTATGCTCTTATCCAGCTGCATTTGCAAACGCTGCAGCTTCTCGTGCAGCGTCTGCCAGCGGGGCAGCAAAGGATTTGACTTATGCTCCGCCTTGCCGAACATCCTGCTCGTCACACTCAGCATGGTTCGAATGATCACGCTGTGCCGTCCGTTGTTGAAGTGCGTGGCAAATATGCGCATGAACTGCTGATTCTTGTCCGCATTGAAGGTCTCGCCAAAGAGATACTCGAACTCATTGCGCAACGGGGCGAGCACATAGTTCAGCTCGACGGGCTTGAAGCCACCCACCAAATCCGAGACATCCGATTGGTTATTCATATTGATAGCCACGAGCTTATGGTCCGTACGCTCTGCCAGATACTGCACAGAGGATGTCTTGCCCACGCCCGTTTCACCCACCAGCAGCACGGGCTCCGAGTGATTCACACAGACTGCGATCCGTTCCAGTATGCAGCTGGCCAGGCGTGTGAAGGAGAAAGTCGCGCGCTTTGCTGCTGGCTTAAAGATTGTCTTCTTGCTTTGCATCGTTATCTTTTGTCTTTTGGTTCCATTTTGTGACTCGTTTAGCTCCTCTTCCATGTTCATTGTTGGCAATAGAGCGCGTCCGATCTTGAAACTCTGCTTGCCAAACTCCACGTCGGGTTTATAGTCATTGGCAAAGTGTTCACATCTCGATCGAATGATGCCCAACTTGGCGCCAATGTTCGTTATCAAGGCTGTCTTCTCCTTACTCTGTGGCAGATACGAGCAAAAGACATCGACGGCGTTTTGGAAGACAAAGTAAGCGCACTCAGCGCTCGTCACCGAAAACTGAGCATTGGCACGCTGGCAGAGCTTGATGAGATCCCGCGTGGACACCAGACGCCCCGAGTTGGGCATGCTGGAGAGCTGGACCTGTTCAAAAGGCAGCGCGACATACTTTTCCGTGGTATCTGCCTTATCGCCGCTCTCCTGTTGGCGTAGATTGTCGGCAGCTGTGTGATCTCCACTGGAGAAGGTCAGGAAGACATCCACAATGCGGTTGGCAACCGTTGCCAGCTTGTCATAATTGGTACTCACGACTTTGCACAGCTCGTTGCGTGAGAGTGGCAGAATATTGATGGTATATAGATATTTCTCCAGCAGAGAGTACAAAGATTTTTGGCTGGAATTGTTGGACGATTTGTTGGTGCTGTGAAGTGAAATAGAAATATTAAATGTATATTAAGATATATCCAATGCTAGCTTTGCTTACCGCACGGTCACAAAGAGCTGAAAGCCTGGCTCTACCTTGACGCAGTCTCTGAAGCCAGGCACACTCAGGTAATTGCGCTCTAGCAGGCTGCTCAATATCGTATACGTATCCTGTGTAGCAGCATATAAGTCCTCCAAGAGCAGCCAGTAGCCATGCATGACAGCCTGTTAAAAATTTAGATTTATTAATATATATATTCAATTGTATTCAACTTATATCTCACCTGTGTCAACACACCGGGCAGCCAGACAAATTCACCTGGCACATCTGTGCATCGATATTGACCCAATAGCATTTTACTGTCCGTCTGATCACCGAGTTGTATGCGCAAGAAGCCATTTCGCTGCGCCAGTCCATCGCCATCCTCCAGCACCATCATCTTCTCTAGGGGAACTTCTACCTCTTCTACCTTTCTCTTGCCAGCCGCACTTTTTGCTGTCTTTTGTTTTCGCTTGGGTTTCAGTAGTTCCTCCTCTTCTTGTGCTCGTTCACGGATTTCCATCTCTTTTGACTTGGGGCAGACGCGTCCAGTCTTACGTGCGAGATATTCAATTAGGGTGGTTTTGCCACAGCCCACTGGGCCGGAGAGGCATATGGGTTTTGCAGCAGCCACGCCCAGAGCAATGCTGCGTAGATTTACACTTGTTGAATCCACTTTCACAATGCGATCGTAGCAGCCATCCGTCTCGGCATAGAACTTCTGATTATCCTCATTGAAAATGGGCAGCAGCACACCTTCCATGTCGATCACGCTTTGGTTGGCTTGGTTGAGCTTTAGCTTGAGTATTTGCTCCGGCAGATCGGGCAAGTAGTTGGTGTTGACGACTGTGGGCAGTCGCTGCTCCTGCTCGAATAGCAGCTGTGCAGCATTGGAAATTGCTGAGCGGATGTTTAGCTCATGCAGCTGCGTGCTGGTCATGTCTGTTAACAAGGCTAGAATGTGATTTAAGTAGAGCTGCTTAAGCTGGCATCCCTTTGATTTGTCCGTTAAGTTAGTCAGGAATTGCGACCAATCCCAGAGCTCTCTGTAGTATACTGCATCACTTTTTAGTAGCTGATAGCAGCATCTGATTAACTCCAAATCTGCTGTGCGATCTGTCTTTTCTGTGGTGCCATTTGTGTGCGTTCGTTTAGTCTTCTTGCTGGGCAACTGCCCCTGAGCCTCCTCGAATGGTGCAGCTCGATTGCGAAAGTAGCTCTTGGCAAATCTGTAATATATCTATTAGTGTATATCTATTATATTATATTATATAATTGCCACTTACCTCCTGGCCGCCACCGATAGCTGCAACAACTTGGCCAAAGCAATACATTCCAGTTTATATTTCTCTGTTTCAGCTGACGGATTTGCACGCAGCGACATGGTCAAGAGCAACAACAGGTGCTCCTCGAAGCTAAGGGCCAAAGGCAGTGTATAGCCAGGCAGCGTTAAGTGTTCGCTAAGACTATTAAACAGTCGCTCCACATCCTGCTCAACATAAAGCTTAAATGTGAAAAATAAGAAAAACACGTTTTAACGCACGTTTTGAACAGCTGAAAATTTCGCTCACCTTCTTCTTGAGGAACTTCTTTAAAATCAGTGCAAAAACATCATCCTGTTGCTCTTTCTCTATTAGCTGCAGCACCTGCTGTACGCTGCGCCGCAACTTGTTAATATTTATGTCCATATTTCACTATTCGCTTGCATTAAAACTAGATTTTATGCGCACCGATTCGAAGCGACCAATGCGAATATTTAAAACACGTGCAATGCAATTGGTGCCCGGTTGAAGTGAGACCGTATTTCTAAAAAATACCAAAAAATAATACCAATCACCTGCACGCGCTGCGGTTTGTTTACGTTTTCGTGGTGAGTGGCCAGCATAGAAGCAGAGCCTTTCGTCTAACTGTTTTTCGCGCACCATTCAAAAAAAAAAAAGAAAAAAGAAATTTTATTAAAATCTATTGAAATGTTCTCAAATTATAAAACGTTAAAGATTAGCGCGCGAGAGATTGCGGAACTGGAAAAAGACAAATTTCCGTCTTTTAAACAGCCCACGCATGTGGGCGAATACGGTGTTTCCGCCGAAGGTCACTTCGAGAATTCGTCCGATCGAATTTGTTTTCTAAAAGAATTGGCGCGAACTCGATTTCCATTCTCGCTAGTCTCAGGTGATGAAAATATTGAAGAAGACCATACCATACCAAAGCCAAAGTATTTGGACAATTTGTTTTACTTTCTACGCTGCTCCTGGGATAATTTCATCAAGCGCAACTCCGACGGAGATTTGTACTTGGACGCGAACATTGTTTGCAGCCGCGAGACTTTACAGTTAATCATGTGCGCGCCATATGAGCACCATTATAATTGGACTATAGCTGTGAGCAAATATCGTAATACGATATACATGTGTCCCGTGCGCAATACCGAACGATCTCTCCTCCTATACAATGGGAGGCAGTTGAAGGATCTTATACGAACCAAATCGATGAAAAAGCTGAAGGAGCATTGCTTCACCGGCGAAAGTAATTAATTACACAGATATTGCCAGATATATATAATATAGAACTTGAATTTTAGTGGGTGCCAAAGAGCGATCCAATAACGATCAGGAGACGAGTGGCCAATATTGCTGTGTCTTCTGCATAGATATTTGCGGCTTGCAGGTGCTCTTCGATGCGCCCATGCTAGGGGTGGAGGCTCAGAATACTTCGTAAATATAAATTATGTAGAACTATTCATATATTCGTTATTTAACTATTCTCCTATGCAGTTTAGCTGCGCCCAAAAAGTTTGTTGATCTGCGCCTGCGCTTGGAGTCAATGAGTCCCAGCGAATTGTCGGAGCACAATCGCCAGGAGGTGCTCAAATGGTGGATCGAATCCTTTCTGGTGGGCATTGAGCAAGTTTATGTAGCATATCACGACAAAGATCTCAATGTGCATGGCATTAGGTCCACAATAGTGCGTGAGCTGTGGCGGGAGTGTGTGAGTAGATCCCTAATCCTCTCAAGATTATCCATAAATTAAACAAAGTCTTTTGTCAAACAGGACCACGCCTGGTTGCCTAATGTGTGTGGCAACTTTCTGCTACGTCTCTTGAGCAGCATTCAAGTGCTTTTGGCTAACGTGGACAGCGCCAGCACAGTTTATCTGTTTGAGTTCGACGCCCAGAGCGGAAGCATTTTGTATAGGCACGTGGAGGAGCGCAGCGTGCATTCGTTTATACCCGACTGGTTCCGCTTGATGATGGAGGAGAGTCTGGACCATTTGAGTAGAGAGATTCAGTTTTAATGAAATGAGTGCTACTTCTATACAATGCGATGTTAAGCTCGAGCGTATATAACAATGGATATATATGTGTATATGTATAATGTTATTTATAAGAAGAAAGTAGATTTTACGTTTATTGACAGCATTAATTGAATCTGAAGAATCACACTATTAAATAATTTAATACACGTCGTTATTTGTTTGTTGGTTTTGCTGCTTTGCTGTTGGCTGTTCGCTGAGAATGCATTCGATTTTACAAAAATATGGAAATGCTAATTAGTTACACGCTAATTTAGATTTAGAGAGAAGCAGAAGAGAGAGATGAGGAGGAGGGGCTCTCTACAGCTCGGTCTTCTTGGGCTTGCCACTGCGATCATAGCTAGTCAGTTCTGTGGTGGCCTCCTTGGCAATGTACTTGATGAAGTCGTCCAATTCGCGACCTCCGTTGTAGCTGACGGGCTTGTTCTTCGAGTCCTTGGGCAGCCAGAAGAGCGTGGGGAAGCCGCGCACATTGAACTCTGGCGGCACATCGTTGGCCGTGGCGTCCATCTTGACAATGGCCACTTCTTCGTTCTGCAGCTTCTCGGCCAGCTCCTCGTAGATGGGAGTCAGCTTCTTGCAGTGTCCGCACCAGGGGGCATAGAACTCGACCAGCGTATCCTTGCCGTTGTTGATGACCACCTCATCGAAGTTCTTGGCGACGGCTACCTTAACGGGTGTATCATTGGACTCGGGCACCGGCTCGCTCTTGATGTAGGGCTCCAGTTCGTTGGCCAGCAACTTCTCCACAAAGTCTTGCAGATTCTCCACGGAGAACTCGTCCTTTAGCGCATATTTGAGATTCTTGGCATCGCGAGCCAAAATGACGGGCTTGTCACCAACGAAATCGTAGCCATACTCATTCAATTCATGCTGGAAGTCATCCTTCGAGCTGATAGCAAAGTTAATCTGGCCAACAAACTCCTTGGCTACCTTCAGGACACGATTACGCCAGTAGTTGGTGCCCTTGGGATTCTTCTGGTAATCAACGGCATAGTAAGCAGTGATCAGAGGATTCTGGAAATCACGGGCGGTATCCTGTGTACGGTGACCCACCAAGCCATGGCTGCAAAAGTCAAAGGTTAGCCAATGGAAACCTATGTGAAATGAAGCCAAGTTCAACTTACAAGTTCTCCTTGAGGAAGGTGATCAAATCAGCCTCGGAGCTACCCTCAAACTTAACTGTGGCCGACTCAAATTTGTTGGTCAAGTGCGGTGCGCGTATCAGCACAATCTTATCTCTGTGGATGACATGAAAGATAACACAAATTGTAAAGGATTAGTAATTGCCATAAGCTAGCATAGCTTAACTACAAACTATAAAATACTTGTCTAGCAAATTACAAAAGCAATTAGAAGCTATTTATTAAACTTAAAAAATATATGTATATGAGTTTCGGATCATATGGATCCTTGATCTTGAGCCTCTTGATTGCAGTTTCAGTCCTGCCGCACTTACGTTTCGCCTTGCTTCTTAAGCACACCCTCGTCCTCGCTGTGTCCAAAGCGATATTTCTCGCGGTTCTTGTCGGCAAACTTCAGGAAAGTCTGTGCCAACTTGGAGTCAATGTCCTTGAAGTAGCCAAAGATTGTCGTGTCCTTGGTGTCCAGGAATTTGGCCAGCTCATCGACGCTGCGCACCTGCTTGGAGGCAGGTCCCACCTGAGCACGCATGTACTTGGCAATGCCATTAGCCTCGCGTGGTCCATTGTAGTCCTGCGACACTTCGTCGCTGCGGAAAATCTTCAGCGTTGGATAACCGCTCACAGAGTACTTGCTGCAAACCTCCTTGCCAGCCTCTGTGCAGTCAACCTGTGGGATAGAGGAAGATAAAGTTGAAATGGCTATTGATGTGCATTTAGCTAAGCTTACCTTGGCCAACTTGATTGGTGGATCGTCATCTTTGACAATCTCTGCTGCTTTGGCATATTCGGGCTTCAAGCGCTTGCAGTGACCGCACCTAAAATGTATAGAAAGGAAATGTTATTAAAGACACGTCAGTTGTTTCAAGCACTATAATATCGTAGTTTTTGGGTTATCAAAAAACAAGGAAATATGAGATTTTATCTTCTGAGTACCGAAATTAGGCTACCCTGGCAAAGTGATTTGTTATGAGCGTATCAGGCTGTGTATGACAAGCAGTTATCAAAAATAAAACAATTTTAATTAAGATAAACACGAGGAAGACACGAAACAGATAAGGTAAACAGTTTGCCAGCCTGAAATCATGTTGATTGAAGAAAATTCAGTTGTGTATATACTTAGTATATAGTCGGGTATACCCCTTAGCACCCATGACTAACAGGGTATAACATAAAATTCATTTCAGCACTTATCGGAGCAGAGTTCATGTATGCCCGCTTATCAAACGAGCAAGACTCAATTAAATAGCTTGTTCCGCGCCTATGCTGCGATGATAAGTAAATTTCCTGCAAGATGTGGCACTCGAAATCCAAGCACTGGCAAACCGGCCGGCAATTATTTCTTCTTTGTTCTATACAAACAAAAAATACACACACACTAGCATAGAAAACTATTTTGTTCATGCACTAGCTTAGACAAGTTTACAGCTTACTTTATCAGCACGCATATATGTATGTATATACACTCATTCACACACACGCATGCTTGCCTGCCTGCAGAACATCTATTTGCGCATACATACACACATACGTACACAAGCTAAAATGGCCGACGCTGACTTGTCAATCCCTGGCTATATGTATGCGCCCTTTCTTCAACACGGCAGTCGCTGACGTGTACTTTTAATTCGATTAATCACGGCCGACACAATTCACTTAATATTAACAATTGACGTTGCAATTGCGAATGCTGCCACGCCCACCTCCCCGCTAACTTACCAGGGTGCATAGAACATAACCAATGTCGTCTCATGCTGCTTCAAAGTGGAGGCGAAATTATCATCACCTAGTTCCAGCACATCAAACTCGGCACCAGCAACAGTTGCAATAAAAGTGCATGCCACAATAGCACCCAGTAATCGCCACATTTCGTTATTTTACACTTATTAATTAAAAAATTCAGTAAAAATATATATGTATGTATATATTTGAATAAATACTGTAATGTTAACCGGCTGCTCTGATAATTTTACGTGTAGACCGGTCAAATGCTTTACGAGAATTGGATACGTTTCGACGGTTTAAGCCACGTCATTGACATTTTATAACACTATTGGGGGAGTAACAGTCTGATTAACGCAGTTTGCTCCACACTTAACATTCTTTGTTTCTGTTAACTAACAGAGTAGCGCAATTTATTTAATGGACACTCGATATTCGCGGTGCAACTCTGTAACGCCACGCTTGCAAAAACGAGGCTACAAGTTTCCTGTTACGCCGAACTCTCGTTCACTTTGTTCAAGTCTGTCGCCGGATTAGCATAGACTTTGTGATTTCTCATTCAATTTATTCGAGAGTAAGTTCTGTTGCCAAGTGAAAAAAAAGAAATTTAAGTGCATACCTGTTTAAATCAGAAATATGTGTGCAATGAACCAGCTGAGTGCAATTAACAATCAATTTATAAACAAATATGCAATTGGACTTTAAAAAATGTGCATATTCGACATGTGAATGCATGTGTGTGGGCACGCGAAATTTAACCTCTAAGCCGAAAGCAAAGTGAAAGGTGGTGACGATGACTGAAGCGCAAACACGTGGCAAACAGCTAACAATGAAAATTGCACCATAGTTAGAAATTGTTTATAGTAATTAATTGCTCAAATGAGTCACTTTATATTCAGCAATATGGTGTAATTGGTGGCGATGATGCCACGCCCACATGTGCGTGGCACATGTGGATGATTTAGCCAATAAGTGCGGTCAGAAGTCAACTTGTTTGAATGCAACGTGTTTTAAATTGTCATTTGACATGTCTAAGCATTTTCAATTTACAAAAAATTGCGAAAATTTCATTAGCATGCGAAACGTGGTTTTTTGCATGCGCGAAATTTTCCGCCTTTCTCTATACGTATGAACGCATAGAATTTCAAGATGGCGGCTCGCACACCGATGGTCTGACTGACTAATCAGAAAGTGCCTGCAGCAACAAAAAAGTTCAAGCGATAGCCCGCCGGCACAACACCAATTTTGTGTGAATTGAATTAATTGTATATTGCGAAATTGCCACGATTTCAACACATGTGAAAATTGTGTTATCTTTGCATCAACTTCTAGTCCAAGATGGCCGGCGACGGTATGCAATACATGCATTTTTCGTTTTTCGATCGTCGTTCCCTATCGCGCTGTGCCCCAACCACTGCCTGCCTGATCGTCTGCTTTTGTCCGAATCATTGCTCAGTCGCCATTTTATATTACTTTCTCACTTGCTCTCTTGTGCCGCTGAAGCGGCCGGCAACAGCGTCACGCACTCACACACACACAACCACATGGATAGATTAGATTTGCTGGAATTTTCTTTGCAGACATACATATTGAATTTCATTTAAGTTTTAATTATCTCGATTTTTAAATGATGATACATATTTTCCAGTTCTGCTACTGAATAATAATGAGGATAGCATAAATACCAATATCTGAAAAAAAATCGAGATTCCAATTAGAATTGTTTTTAAATGATTTTTTTCTTTGCACGTTCCTTTTGTTGCCAGTTTCGTTTTGTGCCTTTGTTACACACACATACACACACTTCCACCACCGAGACATGCGGCTGCGGCTAAACCTAACCTCAAAGCAATGTGTGTTCGCCACAGTCAATGTATAGCAAATGCGGACGCAAACACGTTTCGTTTTGAGGTTAGGTCGAACTGCGCTGACATACAAGAAAACTAAAGTTGAATTTTTGTGAGCGCATTGGCAAAAATGAACAAGCAGAATTTGTCTGTACTCGATTTACTAATACTTGTGATCCATGTTAATTATTTTTGGCTAACAAATTTTGTTTACCCTTCCATTTCTTCCCCCCGATTGCCGATTGTACCTGTGTGAACCCAACTACACACACCACACACATTTACCTTCTGCACGCTGTGAACCCACGATTGAACCCAATAGCTCGTATAAAACAAGATGGGTAAGGAAAAGATTCACATCAACATTGTCGTGATTGGACACGTCGACTCCGGCAAGTCCACCACCACCGGTCACTTGATCTACAAGTGCGGTGGTATCGACAAGCGTACCATTGAGAAGTTCGAGAAGGAGGCTCAGGAGATGGGCAAGGGCTCGTTCAAGTACGCATGGGTTTTGGATAAATTGAAGGCCGAGCGTGAGCGTGGTATCACCATTGATATCGCTCTGTGGAAGTTCGAGACTGCCAAGTACTACGTGACCATCATTGATGCTCCCGGCCACAGAGATTTCATCAAGAACATGATCACTGGTACCTCCCAGGCCGATTGTGCTGTCTTGATTGTTGCTGCTGGTACTGGTGAGTTCGAGGCCGGTATTTCCAAGAACGGCCAGACTCGCGAGCACGCTCTGCTTGCCTTCACCCTGGGTGTGAAGCAGCTGATCGTTGGTGTCAACAAGATGGATTCATCTGAGCCACCATACAGCGAGTCCCGTTATGAGGAAATCAAGAAGGAAGTGTCTTCGTACATCAAGAAGATCGGCTACAACCCGGCGGCCGTTGCCTTCGTGCCCATTTCCGGATGGCACGGCGACAACATGTTGGAACCATCAACCAACATGAACTGGTTCAAGGGATGGAAGGTGGAGCGCAAGGAGGGTAATGCTGAAGGCAAGACCCTGATCGATGCCCTCGATGCTATCCTGCCACCCTCCCGCCCAACCGAGAAGCCCCTGCGTCTGCCCCTGCAGGATGTCTACAAAATTGGCGGTATCGGAACAGTACCCGTCGGTCGTGTGGAGACTGGTATCCTGAAGCCCGGATGCGTTGTTGTCTTCGCCCCAGCTAACATCACCACTGAGGTTAAGTCCGTGGAGATGCACCACGAAGCCCTCACCGAGGCCGTTCCCGGTGACAACGTTGGTTTCAACGTTAAGAACGTCTCCGTCAAGGAGCTGCGTCGTGGCTATGTTGCCGGTGACTCCAAGGCCAGCCCCCCCAAGGGCGCTGCCGATTTCACCGCTCAGGTCATCGTGTTGAACCACCCTGGCCAGATTGCCAACGGCTATACTCCAGTGTTGGATTGCCACACCGCTCACATTGCTTGCAAGTTCGCTGAGATCAAGGAGAAGGTCGATCGTCGTTCCGGCAAGACCACCGAGGAGAACCCCAAGTTCATCAAGTCTGGCGATGCTGCCATCGTCAACTTGGTGCCTTCCAAGCCTCTGTGCGTTGAGTCCTTCCAGGAGTTCCCTCCTCTGGGTCGTTTCGCTGTCCGTGACATGAGACAGACTGTCGCTGTCGGTGTCATCAAGGCTGTCAACTTCAAGGATGCTTCCGGTGGCAAGGTCACCAAGGCCGCCGAGAAGGCCACCAAGACCAAGAAGTAGCTGGTTTCTCTCATCAATAATAATAACAACAACATTATGATGATGCAGCCACAAATCAACAACAACAACAACAGCAGCAGCAACAACAACCATACCAACAACAACAGCAGCAGCAACAATGATCAGCACAACAGTAGTAGAACACAAACACCTGTCCTGGGCAAGATGAATGATAAGATGATGTTCCAGCAAAAGCAAAAATTTAATTTTTTCCATCGTAAAGAATTTCGTCGGATACGAATGTTACACGCCATCGCCGCCTAGACGATTGAGAGTGGGAAGGATGGAGTACGCACACACAAACACAACTCTGCAGATTTCGAAAAACAAATTTCAATTACACCCTCCTCAATCTTAAGTTTACCTACCACATAAATATATATATGATATTATAGTAAATTGATTTTATAATGATATCATATTTTTTCATAGTTCGTATATAATTTGTGTAGCAGCAGTAGAGCGCAGGCGTATAGCATTTATCTATCATGTATTCGTTTAAATTAAAGTTTTGATTTTTATATATCCTCTTCATTATTTTTGTTTTGCACACTACTTTGTACACTATATAAAAGAAAGAGAAACAAGGAAACAATACTAGAAGCGAAAAGATAAACAACTTTATTTACAACAAATAAAAGCACATTTTGTATTTATTTTTCTTTCCCATATAGAGACATTTTTATGTTTGGCTTTTGCTTTTCAGCGCTTTATCATTTCCTCCATCACTTCATTCGCTGCCAAACACGAAATACGAGAGTACAAATACTACGATAAAGAAGTACAACAAGAAGGAACTGCTTGACTATACAACAGAACTTTACCTCATTTAAACGAAAGTTTTGAAATAAACAATATTTGATTGCAACTTGGAACACTAAACTTGTCTTTAATTTGATTGTTAACTATATGTGTGCATAACTATATACACATCTCGACGAATGAAACAATTAAAAGGAAGAATCGTGGTTGGGGTCAAAAGCTGTACGAAACTGTGTCGGTATGTGTTTGAGCGATGGACGTAACGCCAGATGGTTTCACTTGCCCATTGTCCGCTATTTACTAATCACCAGAACTGGGTCCTTGTAGCATAGTTTTAGGCCGTGTCTTCTGTAAGGGGGGTGCGGCAGGTCTTCGTCCGGGTCCGGGACTGGATCCTCGTAACGTATGCCATGTGGCGTGACTATGGCGCTCTTCATCAGATATTTGCCAAACCTTTGCACCTGCATTGCCGTTATGCTGTCCAGCACCCACATCGGTGATATGTAGACGCGATCGTCCTCGGCGCGCCTCTTGTCGCCCACAATGAATTTAGCCTTGTAGCGATTCTCGGTCAACTTGGCACCGCCCAGCAGCAGCAGCTCCTTGATGTTGTTGAATGTGATGGGTCGACTGAGCGAGGAGACGTAGAAGGTCTCCATAAAGCGGAACAGTTCGCAGCGATAGGATAAGCCGAAGGCTTGGCGTTCCGTGCGGCAAATCTGGCGAGGATTGGGTAAGAAGTTAGCACATTTTTAATTGCAGCTTGCCAGTTGATAGCTCACCTCAACGGCACGCGAGAATGAGGTGAGTTCATAATTCTCTTCGTCCAGCCATTTGCCAGCACTAAGCGAATCGAGTATCCACTTGAAGTTGAGAATCCAGACGCCTCGCATCAGGCCACGCAATAGATTCAGCGTTCTCCTCGGCTCCAGACTAACCAAGTGGGTCGTTCGCTTGGTCACAGTCGGATCCAGACGCATGCCGTGCAGCTTGCGTATGGCCTGGGATGGCGTGACAAGCGAAATGGGGGATGTCAGGGTGGGGTTGGGGGATGAGGTACAATAGAATCAATGGGTGGATGAATCGATGAATATATTGGCTAATTAATGACAAAGCCATTAATCGAGCCACAAACTGGAGTCAAGTTTTGTTTCGTTTGGTTTTGTATAATTATTTTTGATGTATAATTTATTTGTGTGAAGCTCTACCGCAAGTTCAGCTAAGTTTTATCAATAATAATTACGAACGAACAGGAGTCGGGCGTTGCACTTGAAAAATCAAACTCGACTAACTCCATAAATCATAGAAATACAAATGAATCAATTAAGATATATAGAGAACAACTCTCGCACAGATAGAGAGAGAGAGAGAGAGAGCAGTATCTACAACTAGGTCTAGATCTAAACGAGCACAATTTGTCAAGTCAAGGCCAGGACGTTGTACTACCAACCTTGTGGATGATTTGCACCTGCTCCTTGTGCATATTGGTGTGGACCAGCGTGTGAATGATGCGACGCTTGGCTCCATTCCGTACATAATCTCCATGCGTCTCAGTTGCACCCTCACTCGGCGCATCCGAATCGACGGGCGAAACAAATTCATCCTTGTTGGTAGAGTTCTCCGACCTGTCGTACGTCTTCTGCAAGTTGGGACCAACTGCTGCCGTTGGCTTCAGCGGTGCCGTGCTGCGGCGTCTTTTCACTGTGTTCGTGGAGCCAGTGCTGCTGCTTGTGCTTGGCCGCGACTTGCAGCTGGACGATGAGGATGTCAGCACAATCGCTTCGTTGGGCGTGAAAAGTCGCCGCATCTTGGGCTCTGTGGACTTCTGTTGCTTGGGTGTTGCCGGCGTACGCAATGCCACTGCCTGCAGTGGTGCTGCCGATGGTGGTGTAGCTAGTGCACAACTCTCGCCCAGCTCCGCCTGATTGGCCAATGCCAGCGATCGGCGCTGTGATTTCGTATTAATCGAATTAATGCGATCATTGATGTGTGCCATGTCCACGTTGAACAGGGTGCGACGACGATTCGAGCTCTTCTCGCTGCCGGGCAAGCGGGTGGAGCTAAAGACCGGCACAGGCGTGTGATCGCTGAAGCTGTTTAGCGACGTTTGTGTGGTCACACTCATTGGCGAGCTGACAAAGTTATCCTCCAAATACGGATCTCTATTCTCATTGTTCACTTCGCTTATCTGCATTTGCTCCACGGAATATAGAGTGCGACGTTCGCGACTTCGTCCAGTGATCACTGCTCGGCTTGAGCTTATCTCCATTGTTTGCTGAACATAGTTGGTCTTGTTTGCCGGAGGCGTTGGCTCTGCCAGGGACATTGCCGTGTCCATGGCTTGCGAATCCTCTGCTATGGCCTGGGGTTCCTCTGCTATGGCTTGGAAGGGAGTTGGCTTCTTGACTAGTTTCGGCGTGGTCGGTTCATTTTGGGAGAAACTGCGACGGCGTAAACTGGAAAGTTCCTGTTGGGAATCTGTTTTCGGTAAGGACAGCTGCAGGCTACGACGACGTGTTATGCGTGACTCAAATGCTGGTGGAGCCACTGGAGCTACTGCTGTTGCTGTCTCCGGCTCCTTTACTTCTGTATTAGATTTCTCTGTTATATTTAATTTCGTGCTCCGGCGTGTCAGACGCGATCCTGTTGACTTTTTCTCAGCCACAATCTCTGGCGTTGTGCTGGCACCAAATGCCAGACTGCGCCGGCGAAGTTCTCGCACCGGTTGTGATCGCTCTAGAACGGGCTCCACAGTGCTGCGCCTGGTCCTCTTGCCCACACTTTGCTCCCGGTTGAAAGCGGGTTCACTTGTAATTGCAGCCACATCAGTCTTTTTGTTCGGTGTGTCCGTTTGGCTCTGCGTTCTAAATGGCGTAAAACAGCCGCTGTTTATTCTGGGAAAGGAACAAGATGGGATTAATATTTAATATGTGATATTATACGATGATGAATTGACTATATGATATAGAGATATGTTGGCAATCGATTCGAAAATTTGTCATCAATTTCTATGTCAATTGTCAATATGTCAATCAACAATAACTATCAAAAGTGGATAGCCGGTATAAGAGTTAAGTTTATATTTATGTAAGTTGATCCTTAATAGAGTATATGTTCTTGATCTGCATGCATAAGAGCTAAGACTTTAGGGACTACAGACAGTTGCATACAAAGGTTCTTCTCCAACAGAGTATATATGCAAGTAGACTTTAACAGCTAGCTAGTTGGAGACTGCAAGCTGTAAGAGTCCTTCTCCAGCACGTTTCTACTTATCGATAACTTTTATAACAGAATCCATTATGAGTAAGAGAGTATAAGTGCATAAATATAATTATAAAAGCTACAGACTAGCTAATTTCTTTAGATTTACCTATTTAGCAGATTTGTAGCTGGCGATTCTGCAGCCATATCTGCGGACTGCTGCCTGGCTTGGCTGACAGTGGAAAAGAATCGCGTGATATTAGTCTGCAAGAGAGAAATAAATATTTAATGATTTATTCATGTGTAGATCAAGGAGAATACTCACCTGTGCAGTGCTTGTGACAATGGACATTGTTGAAGCCTTCGGCGTTACGTCCTTGCTGCTAGTGGGCGTTCCAGGGCGTTTTCGCCTCTTAAGCTCCGAGTCTGGCTGCATACAACGTACGCGCTATAAGAGAGAATGATAAAAAGAATTAGTTACAGGAGACGATATTTTATTTGACTAGATAAGAAATGATAAAGCACTTGTTTTTCTTAATGATGCCATGCTGTTACTGCCGCTGCTACTGCTGATTTCGCAACTGTCACTTTTTTAGCTGAAAACCCACTGTTTTATTTGTTTATAATGTACGTGATAACTGAATCGTTGTTAACTTTTGTTTATATTAGCGCAGCTTTTATCTCTCTCTCTCTCTCTCTCTTGACAAAGTGCTCAATAGTGAGCTTGATTGCGCTCTTTACATTTTCACAAATGAATATGATAAATATAAATAACTGCAATTGTTTATTATTGTCAATAATTATTATTTGAATAATAAATTCAATTAATTTCACCATTTAAATGCGCCCAAGTTTGTATTTTTATAAAAACAGGTGTGTAAACACTGACTGTTGTTGACTTTGCAGCCCTGGTTGCTCTCCCACGGCGACTGCGCTGTAGCGAGAGCGCCAACCCCCGCTTGCTGTATAAAAATTGCTACGGCACAGCCGTCAGCCTTAGTCTGCGGCTCGCTCAGCGTTGGTCGCGCTCGTCTCTAGTGAAACAAACTAAACGCACGAACGCCCTTAAACAATGTTTTAGTTAACAAAATACAAAACTAGCAGTATTACGCGATAACACACATTCTACAACGTCGAAACCATTTCAATTAAAAGCACGCATCCGCGTAAGATAAGCAACAAGTGTTGCCACACTTGCAACTCAAATCAAAATTCATTCAGCAAGCAGCTGCAAGCGGCTTCATCAGAGAGAGAAAGAGAGAGAGAGAGAGAGAGGGAAAGAGCGAGAAATTCTGGCAATATTTTTGTGTTTTTACGTTTTGTTTGTTTTGCCACAATTGTCAATCGGTATGGGAATAACAACTGTGTAAAGAAACAATACAAAATCTGTGCGGAAGAGCAGAAAGAACAAGTAGGAACGTGGCAACGCCTCTGCTCGTCTCAACTGCTGCGCGCTAGTTGGAAAAATAATTAAAAGAAAAAAAAAAAAAACTACAGAAACAGACATCAACAAGAAGAAAACTTGTTTTGCATCTGCGGTTTACCTGGGAACGTGCGATAACGATTACAAGTACATAAATAATAAGAACGCTGCTGCAACGACGAGGCCGCATCTCGTAAATCATCAGTATTCAGCGCCATTCAGCGCCAGGCACTAGATCAAGGCGAAATCTAATATAAAGATGATACCTGGCTACGGACCCGTCACGCAAGCCCTGCTGGGCACCTTGCTCACCTGGGGCCTAACAGCAGCCGGTGCAGCCTTGGTCATCTTCGTGCGTGGCAATCAGCGACGGTCGCTGGACGCGGCGCTGGGCTTTGCGGCGGGCGTCATGATCGCCGCCTCGTTCTGGTCGCTGCTTAACCCAGCCATCGAAATGGCTGAGAGCTCAAATCTCTACGGCTCCTACTCATTCCTGCCCGTGGCCGGTGGCTTCCTGCTCGGCTCGATCTTCGTCTATGGTTGCGACAAGCTGATGTCATATCTGGGCCTGAACAGCACCAACATGATGATACAGATGACCCAGAATAGCAAGGACAAGGCGGAAATAGCCATTGATGAGATGAAGATGAATGGCGCAGCCACGGACAGGCATGCGTCCAAGAGTCTCGACAGCTTCTCGGACTGCCTGAGCGTGCAGCACAGCGGCGAGTCGCGCCGCAGGAAGAAGGGCGGCAGCATTGGCGAGGTGGAGCAGTGCACATACACAGCGGACGCGACGCTGGAACAGCAACGTGCCCAGGAGGCCTTGTCACAGTGGAAGCGGATTATGCTGCTCGTAGTGGCCATAACTGTTCACAACATACCCGAAGGCCTGGCCGTGGGCGTCAGCTTTGGCGCCGTGGGCACCACGAACAGCTCCACCTTCGAGAGTGCTCGCAACCTGGCCATTGGCATTGGCATACAAAACTTTCCCGAAGGATTGGCCGTCAGCCTGCCACTGCATGCCGCGGGATTCAGCGTGATGCGCGCGCTGTGGTATGGCCAGCTGTCCGGCATGGTGGAGCCCATCTTTGGCGTCCTGGGCGCCGTCGCCGTCACCTTTGCCAACCTCATCTTGCCCTATGCCCTGTCGTTCGCCGCGGGCGCCATGATCTACATTGTGGCCGACGATATTCTGCCGGAGGCGCATGCCAGCGGCAATGGCACGATCGCCACATGGGGCACAGTGTCTGGCTTCCTAATTATGATGTGCTTGGAAGTGGCGCTGTCGTGAGAGAGCAATGTCCGCAGCAAAGAAACACCATGTTCCTATGCATGATATATATATAAAGTATATTTAAAGCATTCCAGGCAAAGGACTTCACAAAAATCATTCGTAGTGTAAATCCCTTTTAAAGATCGTACTTAAACGACGGACGCAAGCGCATTTTTAATTGTCTTGTACATAGTTAAACAGGCCTTAGGATATATAGTAATATATATCTTTTATATATATATATATATATATATATATATATATATATATATATATATATATATATATATAGATTTTGTTACAAATCTCAGAGAATCTTTTTGCCTGCAGCGCGTTTAACGCATTAAGAACGATGATAGAAAAAGTAAATCCCAACCGTAACTAAGTATTTTTTTATATATATAAAATAAGTAACTTGGCTTCGTTGTTTTTGCCCTGTTATGTAAATGCAAAAAAAAAAAAAAGAGTAACTACTATATACATATTTATAATTTTTAATATCTGTCGGCAAACAGACGTGCGCATGTGAAATAGGTTTTAAGTTGTCAAGTGCCCTGTCTTTTCGTTCTTCTACCTTCTGAACTGTCGTAATATTTAAGTAATAAAACATAATGTCCGTGCGTTCAGCACAAGACAAAATTTATTAAGAAAATTTGCATTTGTTATTTAGTTCTGAATCAGATCCCTCTCTCTCTCTCTCTGTCTGTTGTGTTGCCAACTTCCTGGGCACTGATAAGGCTCATTGTACACTACGTGTTACACGTAAATTGAATTAGATAACCTAAACACAGTCCCGGAGCGTACAAGACCCAGAGCAGGCCTAAGTGCCTGACATTTGTTGTCTGTGATAAGAATCTCTCGAGCGAAAGTGCAGACGGCACCCAACAGCAATGGCAAAACATTTTGTTTCTATTAAATGTCTGCTGCCAACTTTGGCTATGCCCAGTGGAATGTTAGCAATCGGGTATGACAGGACAGGTGCTTAAGAGAAGGCTATGATATAGGGTATTCCATAGTCAATCAGTATTTCAAAAGCAGAGATTAAAATAAGTCTACACACAGGCTGTCTGCTGCAGCTCTAGATTATTGTTTAATTCGCTGTGATTTTTACAGCCAACATTGATATACCCAGTAAAATTGGATAGGGTAAAGGGTATGCTGATGTAGAGCAAGTGGTTTGAAGAGGCTAAAGTTGTAACTTAAAGCAGCAATGTTACGAAATATAGCATATACAGGCTATTTGCTAGTCGATCATCATTGTAATCATTGGTAGGTTGTTTTGCTTAATTGAGAATTCCTTTCATGGAAAAAGAAGAGAGAAATCTTTATAAACAGAATACAAGCTAGTAAGCTGCCTACAGGGTATCTACTGGTCTACTTCTTTAAACAGCGCTACTCAAATCTTATCAATTTATTTACTTTATAGAGAGGAATAATTCCAAAATAAACTGTATATAAAGAATGAACAAACACATGCTGATTTGCTTAATACAGGGTATTTCTAGCCGTTGACTTTTGGAAATAAAACTTGTTTTCCTCTCTAAAAGTGGAAATATCTTCCAAATCAGTATTACATACAAGAGACAAACTGAAGTTATACATAGGGTATCTAATAGTCGACTACTTTCAGCAGAAACAGCAGCAAAGCCTTAGCAACTTATCAATATTTGCATATGGAATCATTAGAGATATCAGTCTACAATCTAAGCCATCTCACCCGTATACAGGGTATCAGCTTACCCATAACTTTCAACATACTAGACCCTATCAGACTAGACATATCAATTGGTTATCTGAGTCATCGTCGCTTGTTGGCAACAATATACCGATTAGTTCGGCCTTATCGTAAATATGTTTGGGCAGAGAGCCTAAACAGCTAATCAATTTGTTTATTTTATAGTATTTTTATGAGGCCAATAAACCAATTAACTGGCGACTGTTATTAACTGAAGTTGATGGCTTCCGAAGCAATCTGGAAATATTTACAATGTCTGATCTGTGGGGATAGCAGCAATTGTTGCTTGAGATTGACGAACAATTTATGTAAATCAAATTTCAATATAAACTGAAACGAGTTATGCAGTTCTTATGGAAGCCGATCGAAGAAACCACGTGCTGGATATAACATAAGCGAGATTGAATTACAATGCACTGTGATAGACACGAGGGCGAGTATGTGAAATAATGGATGCAGAAATAGTTAAATATACAGAAGATATCAGACTACCCTCGTGGAACTCATCTTAAACTCCACGTGTAAGTTATAGCATAAGCACAACGAGATATAACTATGCTATATATACTATTACTACTACTATACATATCTTGTTTCAGTTTTATATATATAAATAGAGTACGATACAACATCACTTACCGACACTTTGCCATAGAGCTCTGGGAATTCATACATATGTATATTGCTAATGGGAAACTGGGTGGGATCACATAGACGACGCTGCACCTTACAGGCCTCGATCCATAAGATGGAAACTATAGGTATATTCCAGCTCTGAGCGCGCTTATAGGTTGACAATAGGCCATCCTTGAACACCACATGAGTGGTATTGCTATAAAATGATATTTTTGTTTTATATTTGAATAGGCTTGAATAAGGTCAAGTTTACCGCAGCAGACGATCGTTGGCCTGGGCGCCCAGTTTGGTAATGATGTTCCTAACGCCATCGGAGCGATTGTCATTGCCCGTGCGCACCTCAACGTAGACAATGACATCCTTCAAAATCTCAGAGAGTGAGGGTGGCGGCTGCGGATTACGCTCCTCGGCCGTTATAATGCTAATCTCAGCGTGCGGCACATCGAAATTGACGTAGGCGGTTTGATTGGGAGTTCTATCAGCAGACAATATAAAGCAATAGTAATAGACATATGTATATATACATATCTTCCATTACTCACTTAAGTGCAGTTATGGCGCGCATGCGTAGGGCGGCGCTCGGACTATTTAAATCACGCTGTAGATGTTGTAGATGTGGATCCCTTTTGGCTGATGGCTCGGGATTCATTGGCTTCGGGCTTGTAGTTAGATTTTCGTCTGCAGCCCTGGATTTGGGTGTCATAATCATGTGGGCAATAGCGGGCGTCGTCGTAATGGTTGTAGCTGAAGGTTTGTCGATGATGGTAACAGGTCGACCTGTGTGACAAATATTTATATGCACATTTTCGAATGCATTGAGGGTTTGGAATTATTTGATAAAACACATAATCATCTCAATATAAAATAAATCGACGCACTTTCACCCATCATTTTAGTTTTCCACATAATATAAAGATCCAACACGTATTTCTAATTTTCGTCAATACTTTAAATTTAGAACTCGCCAAATTGAATACAAATTTTTGTAGTTTTAAAATAATTTAATTTACAAAGCTAACCTGTTGTATTTGTTGTATTGAATGCCAACGGAACTCGTTTACTTTCAGATGTGTGTCACCGTATTAAATACGAATCGTCGCACATATATTATTATTTTATTGCTTAATTAAGTTGCCTGTTTTAATTATTTGTTTAAAACTTATTAAACATTGCAGATTTTACGCGGCCGCTTGGCTTCGTATAGTCATGCTAAAAGCAGGGTTGCACAATTGTTATCGAGCTCGAGCTATCGACGAAATAATGTTAGCTAACATAGCAATGTTAGATCAGCAGCTGTTAGCGTTGCCGATTGTGAGCGCGCAATAGATTTGATTTGAAATTAAAAATGATGTTATTCTTATACTTACTTTAAGCTTTAGCCAACTTACTGAATATGTTATTAAAATAAACAATCACACTTTTGACAATATTCTTTTAATGCATAAACGTTTACATAGTGTTGTTCACATACATATATTTTATATTCGAACTTATTTACATATGAAAATGTATTTACAGGAAATAAAACAATAAAAATTAATCGCCTAAAGTAGCAAACAATTTGCCTATGACAACAAATCCTTCCTATACTTTGCTATCAAAATGTGCGCATATATAATTCATTTATATATACTATAGATTTTTGCATATATGTATTTATTTGTGCACACAACTCGACTCTAGGACGTTCTCAGTCTTAAACGATTTTAAAACTATGGCAAAATTTTAATTAATTATTACAAATTGCATAATTATTAAATCTCTCATCTCCGGTGTCTAATCCATAACGCCGATCTCATTAGTATAAGTGTTAATGGGTATTATTTTAGGTGCATGCCCAAAAGTATGCTCTAAATATTAAAAAGATGGCTGCATTTCGCATAATTTATGATCACAAAACTGAGCGAAATGCATTCCACTGACCAAAAATTAAAAAAACATATGCTTTGACTAAATAAATTGTAATATAATGCTAGGCGATGAATAAATTAGGGCCAGTTGCTCTCAGCTATCATTCTGCAATTGAGAGAGAGAAAGAGAGAGCGAGAGAGAGAGAATATTAGAGATGTGTTTCGTTTGTTAACAGAGCATATCGAAGCACTCACCATGTGCGCTGATTAGACTGCGCGCATCCCAGAGGGAAAGCTGCGACTGCGATAGTCGATGCTGTGGTGGGTAGAGTTTGTAGGGGAAATACGAGTGATGGAACGTTGCGATGGGTATGGGCGTCGTCGACTGCAGTGACTGCTGCTGTTGCTGCTGCGCGAGCAGGAATTGATGATGCTGCGCCGATATCTTGCGCGAGATCTTCGGCTCCTTTTTGGGCTTGCTGGCGCACTGCTGCTTGTTCGACTTAATGAAATTCGGTATGCGTGCCAGCAGGCCGCAATAGTAGGGATCATCCTGCTTTTTGCGCTGTGGCGTATTCTTCTGGCGCTTCTTTTCCGTATAAATGGGCGCCATGGAAGCCATTGAGGCCATCGATGCCACCTCGTAGTCCGGCTGAAATAGAGAATAAGAATGTTAAGCATGAGTCCCAATAGGAAATTTCACAATAATAAATATCGATACTGGCAAGTGTCACGAATTAAAGTATCGCGATATAGATTTGTGTGTATCGATATTTATGCATCGATATCACTTACCTTTGGCACATATGGACTTTCGTTGAGGAAGGCCGCACTGAAGACGCTGCGTCTGCCCTTGCTTGAATTGCTCGAGGATTGGGATTCATCAGAGGCAGCCGGCGTTGGATAAATCAAACCCACTTGACTCTCAATCGTTGAGTACGGATCCTCGTTGCTGTGCGTGAGAGGCACTCGCATGCCCAGCGCATCCAAGGACTTGGGCAACGTTTGCAAGCGATTCTTAAGCATATCCATGGCAACCACATTGATGACCATTATCCACAGAGGTGTATTGATTAGATTATTGTTTGACTTGACCAGCGAGACGGCCGACAGACACTGCCGCTCCAAACGGCTACGCTCCGGATAGCTGCGCGCGAATTCCCGATTTATGTTACTCTGAAATTTCTTCATATCGAACAGCCTGGAGGAGGTGCCCGCTGTCAGCGACATCTGTGGCATTTGCAGAATATCGGCTCCAACCACCGTTTCCTCATTGGCCATCGAGGTGTGATTCACATAGATGCTGCTCTTGCCATAGCGTTTGATAAATATATTCCCGGTGTCGTCCATTTTGATCTTGAAGCCGTCTCCAATGGATTTCTTGATGACTTTTGTCTCGGCATCCCGCATGGGATTCTCGAAGCCATTGAGGCCAATGCTGCGAGAGAAATGGAACAGTTAGGGTATATAGCTCGTGAGAGGCAGCTGGGACTACTTACCGTACTCCATCGAAGCCATGCTTGGAGCCATTTATGGTGATCACATTGGAGCGCGCATAGGCCTTGGCCACGCGTCGATTCTTCTCGAAGACAATGATCTTGGCCCATATCTCGTCATCGATTTGCTCCCACTTTGTCAGCACTTCGTTGATGTGATCCTGCAAAGATTTGGGCAAAGAATTAGGATAAGTATTAAGGCAGAATACATATACTCTTGATCTAAGCCAATAGTCGAATCAATTCAGCTCTGTTAGGTTATAAGTGTATAAGACATAGACAGCTAGTATAAGCGTATAAGACTTAACATTTACAATGTTAATATTGCTCTAACAGGCGCAGCTCAATTTATCGATAACATTTTGCATTTATTTGAAACAGCAATGTATTGCTGAAGAATCGATATCGAGCTTTAGTTATTTGTGTAAATATCGCAAATTTGAAAATCTAGAGTCAACAAATTGAATTTAAAGATTTAAGAAATTGGAATGAGTCGTATTGACAGTTTCTGACCCAATCTCTTGTTTGCTTTGCTTACCCGGAACAGCTTTTCGCGATCGTGCCAGACATCTTCCTCCTGCTCCTCCTGCCCAATCGCATCCAAATTGTCCAGAGAACGCGATATAATCTTGCGGCGCGAAATCATTTTATTTAATTTCTTGTGTTTGCGTGTGTGGGACTGCAAAAGAAACGTTTTTTTCAATTATTATTTATTTATTTATATAAAATAATTACGACCAGCTGCTGCTCGCTACGGTTCTAGACAACAACAAGAATAAGAACAATTAAGTTTGCTTGTGCGAATGACTCTTTGAGCGCCATTTGTTGCATGATTAGATCTGGGCTGGCGTATTAAGTTGTTGGCGTGTAAAGCCATCAAATTATATCTATATATATATATATATATATATATGTATACGTGGTGTAAAAACTTTAATCCGGCTTTAGATTATTAAGCAATCAGCCAATCAATCTGCAAGCCAACAAAAAATAAAACGAATTTCGTTGCCTGCGTAGTTTGTCGCCTAAGTCTTTTGATTTTGAAACGCACTTAATAGAAATGTTGTTGTTGTTGTTTTTTCTTGTTTACCAATGTCACTGCGTTTAATTGTGCTTTTTATTTTGCATTTTGTCTGTAGTCGACTAAACTTGGATTGCATTTCAATTGCTTTGGTTTTTCTTTGAATTTTATGGCTTTTTTTTAGGTTTTTTTTCTTTGTGTCGCAAACCGTTTCAAAGTCAAGCTTTGTCAACGTTTTGTGACAAAATGCCAGCTACCTGTTAACCATATCAGGTGTATTGGCGGTCATGCACGTGCTTGGCATTCAATGCGATTTATCAATATATATATATATATATATATAGACAAATATATGTCACACGCATTGAAAGTGAGTCTGAGAATTGTGGCAATTGCTGTTGTTGCTGCTTCTTCCTACCTTCAACTGCCACCCAAAACGCATTGTTAAGCGTCTTAACACCATTTAGAAGCTCTTATCGTGCTTCTAATGGCCCACATCAATGGCCAGCAGCTCGCTCTGCAAGCCTAATGAGCAGCCACTAGCTCCGTTCCCACCTCCACCACCACCACCAGCTGCTGTTGCTGCTGCTGCTGCTCTATTTGCTGTCGCCTGGGCAGGTCAAAATCGGTCAATTCCATTGAAGTCAATGCCACATTTGGCTTTCTATTTGCGTTGGCGTTCGGCTTTAATTAGCAACCAAAATCTGGCCATAAAATTGATATATGTCACGCATAAAACCCCGAAAGGCCCGTGGCTCAGCTAATCAATTTCTAATTTCAACAGGTTTCTGGCTTTGTCTTAGAACCCCGGCATAGGGTATACCTATAGATATTATAATTTTGTCACGTAATGTGTAACACTTGGAAGCAGACAATGGGGCGGATCATAAATTACATATCTGTATCTGAATAGTTGAGCTTAGCTATAGCTAGCTGTGTGCTTAACCACGCATGCTAAATACGCGCTGTCTGAATGGTATTTGATGAAGACACAGATAGATAGATTGTAGTAGACTTTGGGCTTTATGGCAGACTTTATAGCAGATTTAAGAGTAGATTTTATATGAATTTATGGTAGACTTTGGAGTAGATTTTTAGTATATTTTATATAATAATAATGTATATGGTATAGAAATATATAAAATATATTAAAATTCTGTGAAAATTATTAAATAAAAAATCTGCTATAAAATGTACTATAAAACAAATAAGAAAAAATATATATATTTTATATTCATAAATATATTTGATATAAAACATAAATAAAATTATTTAGATACTTATATAGCAGATAAAAAATGTATATATATATATCAAAATTAAAAAAAAAAAAACTAAACAAAAATTTATGGCAGATTTTATAGCGAATTGTAGCAGTTTCATAGTTAATTTCTCAGCAGCATTTTATGCAGATTTGATAGCTATTTCTATAGTAGCTAATACATACAATTTTAGTATACTATTCATAGGTGATGTGATCGAATATTTTAAGCAGATTTTATAGTTATTTTTACTGTATGTTTTAAATAGATTTTATGTAGAATTTTTATATTTTTTGTAGATTAAGAATATTTTCAAGTTTTTATAGTAGCTCTGCAGACATAATTGGCAAAGATTCTGAGCTCATTTCTGCTTCTACAAGCAGTTGCAACTAGTTTTGCTCTCTTATATTATCTGGTTGACAAGTCACACAGAATGCTTCTTAATTTTGGTATCAGCATTTCAGATCACTATCTAAGTCCATCTCATAAATTGCTCGTCTGCCTTATCTCCTCAGCATCTCTACAGCCTCTTCTTAATATCGTGGGAAACACACTCGCACCATAAACGCGCGACAATGAAGCCATCAATCAAACACTAATATAGAAGTTTGTTAGGGTATCCAGCTGCCAATATAAATTATCTAGACAGTCCACTAAGAACTTTTACTAATGCTAATGGCGCTTCACGCCCACTAAGCAAACAAATTCGCAGACTTTCTAAATAATGAGTATAAATAACTGTCAAGCGAGAAGCTTACACAGATTTGTAATCAACATATTAATAGACAAATCACTCAGACTGCCCTCGCCTACCTACTACAACTATATTTCCAGCACAATGCATCATTCTTTATATAGAATACGTAACGTGGTTAATTTTCATTCATGAGTCAACGTCAGCACGCTTAATGATGATGCTCTGACCTTACGGTTATCATTCAAAGCCAAGCCTTGAAACAGAGACGAAGAGAGAGAGAGAGAGAGAGAGAGGGAGAGAGAGAGACGGGAGAGTAGGTAAAAACCCCTTGGGTAAACCTTAACTTGAAGATTTTATTCTGTTTCATCTTCTATTTTAGAGTGCTGTGATTAAGTTCTTCCAGAATGTTGCTGATTTTTATACATTTTTGTAGATATTTTTGAATTCTCTCTCCTTTTCTTCTTCTTCTTCTTCTTCCTCTCTGCTCTGTCCAGCTTCATCTGTTTTATATTGTATAATATGTATGCGGCGAACGCATAACATTTCGTTCTTTTCACCGCTTTTGATTGTTGTTGTTGTTGTTGCTGGCATTTGGTTTGCTAATATATTATAAGTATATAAAAGTTTTTTGTACATCGAACGTGCTGCTGATTTTTTAGCGATGATCACATGGTCCACAACAACAACAGCAACAACAACAACAGAGACAGAGACACCAACACAGACTACATGAAATTTAATTAGCTAGCTGGCCTTTTGGCCATCTTCTGCTTTTGGCCACACACGTCTATATAAAACCATATATATATAGAAGTTAAGTGCATTGAAATTAAACAATTATTATACATAAATAATTTATTTAATTTAAGACAAATCATAAAAAAAGAAACAAAAAAGAGAATTAAGTAGAAATTTTGAATACTTTTTGTTCGTTTCGTTTCGTTGAGCTTGAGCTTGAGCTGGGCTCAGATAATAGCAAGTATATATATATATATTTAATAAGCTGTAACTGAGTCTAAGCGACTGCTTGATACACTAGCTTGCTGCTGATTCCATGCCACGCCCTCTTTTAGACATACTTCTTTAATTTGCATACTTAATCAAGAGTCCCGCGCTCTCATACAAGCCAAAAAGCCTCACACAGTCGAAAGCTAATATACTCTCTTCACACTCGCTGAGTGGCCAGCAAAATAATAATCGAAATTGATTTTTTTTGTCTGTTTACGAGTTGTTAAAGGTGCATTAAGTGTTAATTGAGACGCCGCAGTCGCTAGCTGATTGATGTGCGTCACAGTTGCACTCAAGTTTGTGTCTTAAGTCTTTCGTTTTCCGCATGCCTCACTACCGCAACTTGCTGTTGCTGTTGTTGCAATTAATTATGTAAGCCCGAAGGCCAGCGAAGGCCAAAAGCAGCCACTTGCCTTTTTATTTATAGCCCCCCCAACGGAACGCATTCTGAAATAAAGAAAAAAAAAGTGTTCTTGACGTGCGTGAAACTACGTCTCGCACTTCGTCAAGGCCGTTGCGCTCGTTCCTGCGCAGAAGGAAGTCTTTTGCTTGACTTGGCTAAGCGGCTTACAAAACTGAGCAACAAAAAAACTTGCTGACTGCGCCCCACAAATTGGCATTGTTTTTGCTGGAAATACTTCTTCATTTGGAGCGAAAATGGGGTATATTGGCTTTTGGGTCATATGTGAAGTTCGCCTTGAACTATTGAAGCTAAAGACTGGAAATTTGGCATAAAGACTCGTGGCAAGCCTGAGCTGAAGTTGGGTTACGCCTAGTGGGGGCGTGGCAACACAAACTATAGCTTGCACAGCTTTAGAGCTAAGCTCAAGCAGCTGTTGCAGTTCATACAGCTAAGGCATGGCAATATCTCTTAGATATATATTATGCAGTCTGGTACGCCCGATTGTTAGGTTCTTTATTGATCATTTAGGCTAGCTTTTAATTGCGCTCTTTATGAATCATGAACAAAATTGCGCAACTGCAGTTGGCTTGGCGTGTGCCGTGTTGCAAGTTGCGCTTGTGCCTTTCCAAAATAAAAAACAAAAAACGTTTGTCAACCTCTGAGGTGGCTCGAAATGTGGGCCACATGCGGACCCACACCCAAATCCAAATGCAATAATCTGTATGACAGCTGCCAGCCAGCCACAGCCAGCCGCAGTCGGCCAGTCAGCCTGCCTTTCGGTCGAGTTCTTGGCAACCTTGAAAGTGGATACCTCGAAGCCTCGACTCCAACCAGCAGGGGAGGGGCGTGGCAGGCAGGGGCAGCTGCTTACATGTCCGGCTATGAGTGGGACTAAAAAAAAAAATTAAACGAGTTTTTGGCCTTTTGATCTTATATTAACTTTGTTTTGTTGCCGCTTTGTTCGCGTACAACAAAATTCTATTCGCATTGCGTTCACTTTTTTTTTTTATATATTTTTCATTTTTATTTATTTATTTCGGTTAACGGGTTTCTTTTTGTGGCCGTTTAATGTGTTCCATCAATTTCGTTGCACAATGAGCGAATTTAAGTGCCAAAAGTAGCTGATTAAGCGAAAACAATGAAGCTAATTAGCTAGTATATATGCTAACTGCACTTAGCAGTTGCTTAAGGGGTGACTGAATGTACAACGGCGAGGGTGGAATGGAAAGTTTTGAAAAATATATGAAATTATAGATAAACTACTTATTTAAAAACAAATTAAAAACAGGAACAAAAAATACAAAATATATGAAATAAAATTTCTAAAAATATAAAAAAAATAAAAATTAATATTTTAAGAAACAGAAAAAATAAGATTTTTTTTTTACTTATTTAAGAAATATTAAAGACAGAAATAAGATATATAAAAAATCTCTAAAAAATAAAAAAACAAATAAAAAAATGAATATCAGAAACAGAAAAAAATGAGAAAATCTTTCAAAAATAAAAATATAAGAAACAGAAAAAATAAAAATATGAAATATTTTACTTAAAAAATATTTTTAAAAATAATAAAAAATATAAAATATATATTTAAAAAATCCCTTAAAAAGTAATAGAAAAGGAAATAAAAAAAGAAAATCTCTTAAAAATTAAAAAATAAAAAAAAAAAAAAAACATTTAAAAAAATTAAAAAATAAAAATATAAAAAAAAACACTAAAAAAAATTTAAAAAATAAAAATATAAAAAAAAAACATTTAAAAAAATTTAAAAAAAATAGCTAGCCATTATTATCATATTATTATTATAAACTCCAATTTAAATGTACTTTAAATTAAATAAATGTATTTAAATTGTATTTAATTTTATCTTAACTATATGTTCCTTAACTCTTCATTGCACCCTCATCCATATTTAAATACTATAACTCACTCTACTAGCATTGACTCGATTTTCAATTAAGTTTTCCCCATTATATGTATGCCAGCTGTGATTTCTCATTATATAGCTATAAGTCTTTGTTTATATGCCACCAGCTGCATATATATGCATATCTTTTACTATATGCCATAATCTGATTGTCTATATATATGTATATATTATGCACATCTCCGCCTACTATATATAGACTATAAAATAATTGTCTTTTTTGCTTGTCTCTCTCGCCTCGTCTGCCTTGCACAACAGCTGCGGGCGGGTGGCGCTGCTTAATGTTATTGTTTGCAACGCAACTATAACAAACAATGACAACAACAACTGTGGTTAACTTTAATTTTATGAGTTGGCACTTCTGTTTCTCTCTCTCTCTCATGTGAGCATCGCTCGCAATTAGATCTACAGCATGTGGCATCAGTTGCTGCTGCCGCTGCTGCTGCATAAAAAAGCGGGGCACGCAACAGCAGCAACATCGTAAAAAAGCGAAGTGAACTACCTTGCCTTATAGCCCCACACAGCACGGGGTGTTGACTTAGGCATCGTTAAGTTATAGCCGAGCTTCTTTTTGTTTATTATTTGTGAATGGGCCGCACTCAGCACGTGCATGTGTCAAAATAATATGGCAACAGCAGAAGAGGAAGCAGCAGTCGAAGCAGTCGAAGCTGAGAGTTTGCAGATTATGGCTCAAGTTTAGCAGGGCAAGAAAACTGTGTTAAGACAGAGTCTGTTTACTGTATATACTAATATAAATATATACTTAAGTAAAGTTGAGCTAAAAACTACTTTTATCTTAAGTAAGAATTTGTTTTTAAATATTTAATGCAATATTAAAGTAAAAATCTAGCGCATTTTGCATATGAAAATATGTTTTGATACATTTTCAGTTTAACAGAAGCGCAAATGCAAATAAAAATCTATAAATATATATAAATATATACAAAAATATTATACAAAATAAAATGTATATAAAGATATAGTATAAAAAAAAAATCTTAAAGAAAATGTGTACAGAAATGGTATAAAAATAATGTATAAAAAATATTTATAAACAAGTAAGAAAACTCTAGTCGAGACCGCTCGACTAGGGTATACCCTGAACCCTGCGAAGATCCGCTATTCCAAGCATTCTTCATTTCTTTTATATACACATGCATATGTACGTTCATTACAAGCAAAACATACACACACACATACACAGGCGCACGCATACACAAGTGCAAGTCGTTGCGTCAGCTGTTCTTTGGCGACTTTGCATGGCAATGCTATGGGAAATTAAATGTTTAATAACTTTTTTTCTAGAGCAACGATTTAGATCAAACTTGTTGGGCGTAATCATGTCATCCATATGTATGTATGTGCCAAAGCACAAGTCTCTAGTATTTGATATACGGGAGTTACAAATTTGAGGCGAAGGGTGGCGTGGCACCCAAAATTTAACAAAAACCGAAATTGCGTAAGGCTCACATAACACTAAGTGCAAAATTTGAAGACGAATTATATAATTTGAAGATGAATTATATAGAATTTTATAACTTAATTTAGATTTTCGTTTTTAATCGATAACAATAAAACGATAAAAGTTATCGAATTTCTGAAACAAACTCGATCTTTTCGTGCTATACAGGAACCTACATAAAAATTTCAATTTCATAAAATTTCAAGTCTCTAGCTCTTGTAGGTTCTGAGAACGACGCGTTCATACATACGGACAGACGGACGGACAGACGGACAGACGGACAGACGGACATGGCTATATCAACTCGGCTTGTCATCCTGATCAAGAATATATATACTTTATGGGGTCTGCCACGCCTCCTTCTGCCTGTTACATACATTTCAACAAAAACATTATACCCTGATTTCCCATTTTCAATGGGCTCAGGGTATAAAAAAACTCTAGAAAATAATTTAATAAAAATAATAAAAGACTCTAGAAAAATTGTTTTAAAAATTCTACAAAAAATATATGTAATATATTTATGCTTAATTAAAATATGAATGTTATAAAAAAAATGTTTTTATATATTAAATATATTTTTAATATATATTTTATATTTATATATATTTTTTATTTATAATTTTTATTTATTTATATATATTTTATATTATATATCATATATTTTTTTAGTACATATTTTATGTACATAAATATAGCTTTGCTTTCCTTATAATTAATGCCTTTAATGTATTTTGAGCAATAAAAAATTAAATTCTTTTAAACAAAGGCACAGCCACCCTTTGATTAGCTCTTGCTTGAATGACTTAATTAGTTTTGCTTCTTTTTTAATATAAGCAATTATATTTATATATATATATATATATATATTATATATAATATGTATATATTGCAATTATAAAAGAGCCACAGCCAAGTCGTGCTTTGATTAGCTATTGTTCGACTAGTTTCATTATTTTGCGCCTCAAAACTAACTCAGCTCTCAGCTTCCTTAAAGCTCGAACCAAGCTTAGCTGCAAAAGGTTTTCAGGTCAATTCTAGTCTAGCTCTATATATATATAAATATATATGCAAAAGCAGAAGCTGCAACAATTTGCTTTTTATCTTTGAGATTGTTGAAGATGAGCCGCCGCGAGTCTGGCGAGTGTTGCACTCGTCTGGCACAATGCGGCGTATGCGCAACATTTGCTCTGTCACTTGATGCGCATGTCGCTCATTACATCACCAACGGCAGCGGCAGCCGAGTTGAGCCAGCTTCAGCAGTGACAAGTGCTGTCTGTCGGCAAAAACTGTTTTTCTCTCTTCATCTTCATCTGCTGCTGCTTCTTCTTCTTTTTATCGCATTCATGCGAGGGGGAAAATGTTGCGGTTGAAAATCGGCCGCGCTGCATGGCACGAAATTATAAATTCCAATTTTCACTTGCCTTTCATAATATCTATATATATATATCTTTCTCTCTCTATATATATATACATTTATTTGTCTATCGACCTGCTCATGCTTGCATTTTCGTTGAGAATTCTCACAAAAATAATATTCACATTTCGCATTTGGTATTTCGTGCCAGGAAGGCGCCAAAGAGAAAAGACACAAAATTACACAGCGCTTTCGTGCGACTTCAACTTCCGCTTTTGTTATATATTTTTGTTGTTGCTTTTTTGTTTTTTTTTTGATTATTTTTATGCTTATTTGTTATTTGCTATTGAGTGATTATACACACACAAACATATATATATATATCTATATCTTTGTATAAACTTATATAGTCTCTTTGGCATTGTTTCAAAAAATTACTTGCAAAAATTTGTGTGGGCCTTGGCTAAGAATAGGCAAAAGCGACAAGTGTTAAGTCCATAAAAAATGAAGCAAGTGTGCTCGGGGATGGGAGTGCCTGACTAGACGATGCCCTGAAGCATATGTCAAGACTGATTTTCGATGACTTTGCTAGTTAGCAATATGATTTTTGAATGAATGATGGCACGGGTACCAATGACTATAAGATATATAAGAAATTCGATAGTAGGTATAATTAAATGAATTTTGTTATCGATTTTTATCGATTATAATAAGTAAGAAGTTCTATAAGTCAGAGTACTAGAGATTAGAGCTTATACTACATAAGTACTAGCTAGTTCTATATTAATGGTAACTCTAATCTCTATGACTTATGATAGTAAGCTAGCAAATAGTATAAGAGTTAGATAGTACTCGTATAGTTAGTTAGTAATCTTATAGTTAGGTAGTATTCTTATAGTTAGTCAGTATTCTTATGCTGCTTATGAATTCTATGCAAATCGATAAAGTTATCGATAATTTAAAATCAATTCAAGCTGTACCTTCAAGTACTAAAGATTAGGGCTTATACTACATAAATACTAGCTAGTTCTATTCTCTAGTAATTTATTGTAAGAGTTAGATAGCACTCTTATGCTGCTTATGAATTCTATGCAAATCGATAAAGTTATCGATAACTTGAAATCAATGAAAGCAGTGCCTTCAAGCTTATTTCTCTTATACTACTTAGTTTCTAGCTCTTATACATTTCAGGCAGACTTTACTTGAGACAAACAGAGCTCTGGCGACGCAGCAATTAGCTCTCAACTACATATACTCCATGGCACCTGCCACACTTGCTTCCTTCTGGCTCCATGACACACACACACACTACCATAAAAGCCAAGCTACCTTACCTACGCACTCGCAAGGGTATCCCCGCAGCTATAAAACTCCCCGTCAGGCGTCAAGAACAATGCAGATTTTGGTTAATGTTTGAGCTTTGTTAATTAAACGTGTCTAGCTCTCCGACTTTTGACAGCTGCTTAGTCATTCACACAGTCAGTCAGTCAGTCAATCAGTCGATCAGTCAGCCAATCAAATTATATACCTGTACTCGCTGCATGTGATTCATGGCAACTTTTCACGCTCTTACATGAGGCCAAGACAAATTACATCATAATTTGAGGCGGCATCATTAAGACTTATAACTAGACAAACAATTTGATGTTTAATAAATAATAAATTATAAAATATAAAATAACAATAAGCAGCGACGGCCACAATTGAAGTCTTTGTGCGTTGCGCTTAATTGAAGTTCATTAAAATCGAAATCGAAATCGAAGTCGAAATTGAAACCGATACTGAGCCCGTGTGAGCAGCAATCAAGTTTCTAATTAAATGTGATTGAGCTATGGGCGCTTGATTAAAAGCGCATAAGTAGTTATTGTCAAATTCTAAACAAATCGTGGACAATGGCGGCAAAGCGACTCAGGGACAGTGTGATTCATTAGGGTTTTTATTGGCCAAGACCCTCAGAACTGGGTCGCATGCAAATTAGCCAAGCTATATATATGTATATATCTGTATAGACTAAACAATATATTGCAGTTTCGCATAGAATCTGCTGTCGGCTTTCACGCTCAGGCCAAAGACCCCAACAAACTTTCGGGCATTACGCGATAAGCATCTGTCACAGGTAAAAAAGCAGCCAGAGACACTATGATATGGCCCTATATATGTACATATATATACATATGTATATATACATATCTGTGCAGCTTACAGATTTTTTGGCTTTAATAAAAATGTGAAATAATATTAATGTAAAAATGTTAATCTGGGCGTAAATTAAGCGCACGCAGTTCATGTTAAAAGAGACTTCGAACGGGTTTTCTTGAAGGTTGTTGGCCAACAACTACAACAACAACAACAACAACAGCAACAACTCGAGTTGGCTCGTGCATTGTATGTGTTATGCATTATTATGTTTATTAAATTGCGTTTGGCTTAGTTTCTATTTCATGCCTAAGAACCTTTTGTTGCGACTGCAATGCCTAAACAAAAGACTCAGGCAACGAACTTGATTTTGTAATTTACATGCCTACAATGCCTAAGAGCTGTAGTTGTTGTTGCTGTTGTTGTTGTTGTTGTTGCTGTTCTTTTCAGCTTGTTCAGTTTTTATTCCACATTCACGGACAACATTCAGCCATTGAGTGGCCTTTGTCGTTTAGCACATCGCACACACTTGCACTATTAAAGCCCAAAGAGCAGACGTCCGTCCATACATATTTATAAGCCACACTCAAACACTAATTAAACAACAACAACCACAGCAGCAGCAGCAATATTTTATTTTTTGTAAATTATTGCACAATTTAGCTGCCAATCAAATCGCTGGACGCTGGACGTGCTGTGCTTTTAATTAGCAAAGAATGACAAATTGTAGACAAATGTCAAGGTCTATATATATATATATATGTACATATATGCATATATCTCTATATCGGAATCATTCCCAGACACTTACCCCTAGCTCTGTGCAATGTTTGAATATCCAAGCGACGTCTAAAGTTATCCAACGACGACGAACGACAGTTGAATCAGTTTATGTCCACGCCCACAATCATTCAACAACTTTTATGATCTTAGTTTTTTTTTTAATTTTTATTTACTGATCTATTGTGGGCTTGCTTGTCTATTTATTTATTTTTGTTTATATTTAATTCTATTTTTTTTTTTTTGCAATTTTTCTATATATTTTTTCTAAAATTTGCACAACACTCTCCGAACGATTTCGCGTTTCTGCTGTGTGTCTCTCTGTTAGTATTTTGTTGCTGTTTAGTATTTTTAGCTGTGGTGGGAAGCGCGCGCTAGAACCGTTCGCCCCAAGCTGCGTAATTCGACTGGCCAAGTAACGGTGCGGCCCGGCCACAAGACAGCACCAAAAAAAACACACACACACACTCACACGCAGAGGCGTCCGAAAAACCAACAGCAACACAAAAGGCAGCGCCGCCAGCAAGAGACGAGTCGACGCAGCCGAAGCCTAACGAGTGCAGAGCCGAAGCTGTGCTTAGACTTGACTAGGCAGAGCCGAACGCCAAGCGTCGCTGCACGCTTGAGCCGAGCAGCAACGAGAGCCCAGCTCAGTCGCTTGCCAGCTGTTAGCAGCGCAGGTTGCGTGACTGGCTAGCTGCCTGGCTGCCTGGGCAAGGAGTGCGAGCATGACGCACGTAATTCAACAATTTTCGAGCAATTTATGATAATGCTTTGCCATCACACACACACACACAAACAAAAACACTTTAATTTAACATAAATAATTCACAGCTTGTTCAATTGGCCCGTAATTTGTATAAATTCTTGCTTCATTTGTATTTTTGGGCGTGTGAATTAGCTTAGCTTGAATCATATTCAGCCACAGCTTGCGGATGTGCTGCTGATATTTAGATTTCTGTTGCTGTTTCTATTTCGATTGCGGGGTATTTCCCGGTCCGTCCGCAAAAGCACTTAAGACTGCTGTATTTGGCAGCAGTTTTCTGCCTGTCTTTGTTCGAGATTAACTCAACGAGCGACATAATTCAGCGCGCTTATGGCAAATTCTCTTATATGGCATCGAGCTAAATGCAATTTACTTATGCTTAAATTGAATGCATGATTCATTTGGTCAGTGGGTGTGGCGCAATTGCCGCAATTGTGGCCAAGTTTTCAGTTTTCTTTCATTTCCAGTTCAGCTCCAGTAGCTCCACTCAAATTCAAATGCGAAAGTGTCGCAAGCTTTTGCCTTTAAAGTTCAGCTCAAATTATATAAGCATCAAATTCTCTTTCATTTTAGTGCAACAATACGAAATTTAATTAAGTTCTTCTTCTTCTTCTTTTCAAACAAAAGATAAAAACGTTATTCATATCAAAATAAAAACAAAAAGGAAGGCAGAAGATCATATCAATTTGCAATTCAATAGCAATGGCCAGAACATGATATGTATATAAAATTTCTATGGCTATTATATTTTGTGATTTAGATTACCAGTTTGATACCCTGTAAATAGGCATGGATAGTGTGTGTGTGAATGAAGAACTAAAATACTTTCTAGAGTCTGGTTTTAGGCATAAGAATCATAGCTTAGATAACCAGAACAATAAGAGTAATGAAAGCTCTAATAATGATAATGATAATGATGATAATGATAATGATAATGATAATGATAATGATAATGATAATGATAACGATAACGATAATGATAATGATAATGATAATGATAATGATAATGATAATGATAATGATAATGATAATGATAATGATAATGATAATGATAATGATAATGATAATGATAATGATAATGATAATGATAATGATAATGATAATGATAATGATAATGATAATGATAATGATAATGATAATGATAATGATAATGATAATGATAATGATAATGATAATGATAATGATAATGATAATGATAATGATAATGATAATGATAATGATAATGATAATGATAATGATAATGATAATGATAATGATAATGATAATGATAATGATAATGATAATGATAATGATAATGATAATGATAATGATAATGATAATGATAATGATAATGATAATGATAATGATAATGATAATGATAATGATAATCACAATGACAATGATAATGACAATGATAATGATAATGATAATGATAATGATAATGATAATGATAATGATAATGATAATGATAATGATAATGATAATGATAATGATAATGATAATGATAATGATAATGATAATGATAATGATAACGATAATGATAATGATAATGATAATGATAATGATAATGATAATGATAATGATAATGATAATGATAATGATAATGATAATGATAATGATAATGATAATGACAAAGATAATGACAATTCGAATAAGCACGAGAATAAGAATTAGAATGATATCAATGATGACGATCTGTTCTCTTAATGATGATGATAATAATGCTGATATTGATAATGATGAGCTGCCTTAGCAGATACTAGTTCTTATCACAGCATTATTCCAGGGCATCTAACTAGTCTAGCCCAGTCTAAGTCTATTGCCAGCCGCCTCAGACTTGTTTTCTCACAAATCTAGTTTCTTTTCAGCAGCCGCAATCAATGTATTTGGCATATGGCCCAGGCTTTAGCTTAAAACATACATTTCGCTGGCTAATTGAATAAAATGTCATAAATAAACAAAAAGTTCTAGTTACTTAGCAGCTTCTATGGAAATAAATGCTAATTCGTCGCGCGATATGTGGTTCACAGATAGAAATGGCATAGATATATGATATATATATATGTTTTATATATATATATATGTGATATATCCGCTTGTGTAACTGTTATTGTGTCTGTGTGTGGCTGTGGAATGCTGTTACCTGTTCTGTTACCTGTTGCTTTAAATAGAACTTTTTAGCTTTTCTGTCTCAAGTGATCGGCTGTCATAATCAATGTTCATGGATATTCAATCATAGCAAAAACATCTATATATACTCTATATATATATAAACTATGTGGTAATAATTGCTTAGGAATAGTAAACAAATGGTGGGTCGGTGGGGCGCGGGGTAACGGGTTGCGGCTAGGGCGTTTGTTGAACTGCTCATGTTGTAAGCCAAAATATAATGTTAACTGTTGCCGCTGGTGCTGGCTGCTTTGTTATTATTATTAACTTGTTTTGTTTTTGGCTTTTCAATTAAAAAATGGTAACAACAACAGTTTAGGTGAATGGTTAACACTGAAAAAATAATGTGAACAAGATCTTTTGCATGGCTATTATATGGTCATAAGATTCGGGCCATGCTAAGTGGGGCCCCGTTGTTTTAATAATCATTACAAATTGCTTTGGCAGCGACAACAACAGCAAGTTGGGTACAACGAACGACCTTGCTACACAAGCAGCTCGATAAACATGTACACAAGAGCGAGAGAGATAGAGAGAGACAGAGTGAGAGAGAGACAGAGTGAGAGGGAGATAGCAACATTAAATTTGCGACAGTCCAAAACAAACTGCGTTAAATAAAAATAAAAAAGATTTCATAAAATTACAAGCCAAAGAAACTGCTTGGGAAATAGGCGCAAATGAAAAACGAAAACAAAAAGCGAAAAAGCGAAAAACGAAAAACTGGAGACCCTCTGAAGCCCCCCAACTCGAAAAATGTCAACGAGCGGCTATCACTCAAGCCCAGATAAGAACCACAAATAAGCCGACTAATACCCTGTTAAGGCTGTTAGGCCCGAGGGCTAAGTCTGACAGCTTAGTGGAGCTTTAACAGCCCTTGGCTAAGCTTTTGGGCTCTATAATTACAGTAAGCGGCAATCAAGTGGCAACAAAAGGCGATAAACCATGTGTAGTCGATAGACTATGGGAGTGAGGAGACCTGATGGTGGCGAGAAGCCTAAACTGTGTGTTTGTGGTGCTGAGACAAGGGCTGGATCTGGGAGTGAGAAAGGAAGAAGTTGGGCAAACTGGATCAATAAAGCAATAGAGAGACTAGAATCAGTCTATGTTCTATGCGAGCAGCGGATGAGGACTTGGCTTTAAAGCTATAAAAATGCATTGGAGCCATGCCACGCCTTTGCTCCGCTCTGTCCGGTCTGCTGCTGCCTGCCCAAGGAGTTCGCATCAATTCAATCAATCAAAAAATTTCGGTTTAATTATTTGCAGCAACTGCAAACAATAACAACAATAATAAATAATAAGCTGAATAATAATAAAAGTAACGAATTTGTTGTCTGCTGTTTTTCGACAACAATTTCCGCATGGCACTAGAACATGCTCTTTGCTCTTGTCTGCGCACTGGAGTTGCGCATCTTTTTTTCATTTTTTTTTAAATTTATAATTCGTGAGACACACAAAAAAATGAACTAAAAAAAAGAGAGAAAAAAAATTCAGTAAAATATAAAAAAAGAAGAATTCTTCACGCTTTGGCTTTTTCAAGTGAGCCGCGTGGGTCGCAGCCAACATTGCGTATGATTGATAAGCAAATTACGTATACGCCTGCACACACACACACACACACGCACACACACACACAGAGATTACGCATACGTCACGTTTGCCACGTAAGATTCTAGCTACGCCTGTCCCTTCGCATTTGGTTCACGCCTCGCTTTAGATTCATCGATCATAACGAAGTCCTTCAGCGCAACGGAAACGACTTGTTACACTGGAAAAAAATGACTCACAAATGACGTAACTGAATTTATAACTAAAACATTCGAAAATTGAAGTGTCAACGACACCATCAACATTTTATATACACTATATTAAACAGAAAGAGTTACCAAAGCTAAGGTCAGAGCTGATCTGGCCGCAGTTTGTTGTCAACGCAGTTGAAAGACCTTGATGCTGGCTGGCTGACTCGCTGACTGGCTGACTGGCTGGCTGGCTGGCAATTTCACAATCTGAACGGCATTAAGACTCTTTGGCATGCAAGACGCATTGCAGGCGAGCACTTCCGAGCGCTTCTGGTGCCCCGAAATGGGTTTGTTTACGCCTTCAGCGTCAGGTAGGCTAAGTTCACGTTCGATTCCATTCCCAAGCCCAATTACAATCAAAATTTTGAAGAAAAGATAAAAGGGGTATGCGCTGAAGATGCGCTGTAAAATGGGCATTCATTTGCATAGTGTTGTGAAAAGATAACTCAAGTGTTGTTAAAGTATGTGGTTGACAGTTGATTAGTGTTGTGAAGCGACACATTAATAGAGTACATATGCATATTGGCAAAATATCAATTGAGTGTTGTAGAACACTATTTTGCAGCAGTGACAAGTGTTGTAAAACACACTATTTTGAGCAACTAGTGCAGTAGTGTTGTAAAAGGGTTGTCTTATGGTAATAAGAGTTAAACAGTGTTGAGAAACGATAAATTATAAATGAACAGTGTTGTAAAAAACACGTATCTTTTTTATTACAGCTAAACAGTGTTGAAAAGTTATTAAATGTTCTATATATGTTGTAAAATATTAGGGTGGAAAAAAGGTAACATATGAGTAGTGTTGGCTAACAACTTTTTGTTGCTGTAGTAACTAGTGTTGTAAAAAACACTTACATATTATATTATTACTTAACACTACTTGTAATAGCAAGTGCTGTAAGCAGTATAGAAACTTCTTATACAAAACAGTGTTGTAAAAGACACAAATGTTCTAGTTTTCTTATACATTATATATATTTGTTGATCTAAAAATCTAAATCTCTGGAGACCCAAAAGTCGAAATTGCTCTTAGTCGCATATACCCCGCCTTTAAGCTACTACGACTCCTAGGGCATCCGAAAACAGTAGCACTCTGTGATTGGCATGAGTTGTTGGAATTGCTGCGGTGGGAAAACAGAATTTGCTTTTGGGGCGTTAATTGAAGCAAATGGTATTTTTGGGCCATTGCTTCGAGCTGTTTGCAGTTTCCGCGTATAGAAAACAACTTATTAGCCAGCCACTTAGCCTTGAGCCAAGGGAAATCTGCTGTATATACTATATTCAGCTATATATAAGGCAGCTTTAAGAGCCATCTAGTTATAATTTAAAGCACAATTTGTCTTGGCCACATTAACTAAATGTGTTAAAAACAATTGTCTAATTGCGCTCGCTCACTCGTTCGCCCGATGACGTGGCACAAGTTGAAAGTGGTTTAGCCGTTGTGGCTCAGATCTGAACCGCTTCAGCTGCTAATTGATGAAAATTGTTAATTAATTAGCCAAGACAAGGTGCAGAGCTCTCGACCTTGGGCAGAGATGCCACGCGTCCAGCGTCTAGTAATTGATTAAAAAGCTTAGAAAGTCCGAGCAGCCAGAGAACGTGTAAGTGAGTGAGTCTAAGGCTAGCCTTAAATTTAGTGGAGTGTGTTGTTAGCTCTGGTTTATGAAGTTAGCAACGCTGACACTTAATTACAAGCTTGTTTCGCAGTCATGTTGCAAGTCAGCGTGTTGCCACAACTCTCCACTGTCAGCTTGATATCATCGAACAGCGCTGCAGCTTGCCCCTGGCTGCAACCTCTTGTGCTGGCGATAGCCATCTCGCGCTATGTGTGATATGTGAAAAGTCAGAGACGAAGGCGCTGACTCAGCAGCGACAGAGTCTTTGCTTGCTGTTCTAAAAATGTTAAGCCTCTGTTAATGATATGTAAAAGCTTTCATAAGTGCATAGCAGCTGCAGCTTAGCGCCACACAGGCATAGCTGAGAGAGAGAGAAGACAGCAATGCTGACAGGGCAGACTGCAGCACGCAACAAGTGGCACAGTTTCATAATCGCAACTGGCAACTTGCACTTTTAACGGGCATTAGAACAGCAGGAGTAGCGGCGACTTAGCAGGAGGAGCAACAGCAGCGCAGCAAGGGGAGCAAAAGTGGTTAAAGTTGTTGTAGCTCCTCCTCATGACAGCCTGAAGAGTAATTGCACACATAATTCATGCTCAAGGCCGCGCGCGTTGCAGCCAAAGCGAATCTCATTTTCAGCACCTCGAACGTAGAACAGAGCAGCCGGACTTAGCTGCTGCTCTTTTGTCTAGAAGATGAATGGTTGCGAGTTAGTGGCCGCTGCTATTCTCGTGTTTATTCTTTTGCAGAGATACGAACTTATGGCGGCTTATTAATCAAGTTGCAAGCAAATTAGCGCAGCCAGAGAGAGGGCCTTCCATTTGGTAACTGAGAACAGACAACAGGCAGTCGTTGTAACTTTAATTATAATAAATGTCAGCTTTAAATATGTAATTAAGGCGAACGCGCCAGTGCTGTGCTGGTTCGCAAAGGAACTAATTCGATAAGTTGCAATATTGAACTAGCTGCGGAGCATGTAATTAAGGCTTAGAGGAACTAGTTCGATAGGCTGCACTTAAGACTGCTACCCACTGGAACTATGTTAACTAACATAGTGAACTTGTGAGTCACTCTGCTGATTGCATTAGTTCGATATTTATTTCAATCTAAGCTAACAGCTGATCACTTTTCACAGCTTCTCAACCTTAATGCAACTAAGCTAATACGTAATTAACGCAATTAAGTTGTCTGCAATGCCATAAGCTGCAGTCGCAAATAAAAAAAATCTAATTAATGTTCACAGATAAAAACTGGCAGATTGCATTAATTGCAGTTTCAACGCTCGGCGGCGATTGCCATCGCGCGATATTGAAAGATGAGGGCCGACAGCTATAGGCTACCACATTTTCTTTGAAGTGAATTATTTGATTTATACTCGCGACTGCAGCTGAAATTTATCTACACGCCATTAGAGCGCATCCCATGGCTCCAGTGTGGGCGTTCACTCTCGCTGCAGCTAGAAGCTGGGAGCTGGGAGCTGGGCGCTGATTAATGTCTCCACTTGGAGCAGAAAGCGAAAACGATAAGGCACCTTCTCCGAGCCTTCCTCTTTGTGCTACTGCACATATGAAAACATAAATTTATGGCCCAGCCTTGCGAATACAAGAAACAGCGCGTAAATCAATTATGCGCAGCCAGAGACCGGCAAATGGCATAAAAATGTCACACAATTTGTGACAATTACAAGTAGCAGGCGATAAATAAATATGGAGTGCACTGAGAGAAACTAGGGGAACTGGAACTTAAACGACGAAAGCTAATTCAGACTTTAGTAAATATTTAATAAATAAAATTAATATAAAAAAAAAAAAATAAAAAAATATGTATATATAAATAACATTTAAAAATAATATGTAAAAAAATTATTTAAAAAAATAATATATACAAAATAATTATTCAATATTTGATGAATAAAACTAATATATATAAAAAGTATTATATAAAAATAGGTATATAAAATAATCTGTACATATAAAATAATAACAAAAAATATTATAAAAAAATTAATTTAAATATTTTAAATTGTAATAATTTTCCATAAGTATACAAATAAAAATACTTAATAAAAATAAAATAAAAATACTTAATATTTAAGTATAGCCAATAAAAAAATTAATATAAAAATATTTCGAAATAAATATATTTAAAAATAAAAAAAGATATTTTTAACATATATTTTATAATTATTTTTAAAAATAAAAATTAAAAAAAAAAAAATTAAAAATATAAAATAAATATATATAAAAATAAATATATATAAAAATAAATATATATATAGTTTTAAAAAATATATTTAAAAATTTTAAAAATATATATTTTTAAAAAATATTTTTTTATAATTTTTTCTATTAATATTTTTATTATTTCCTAAACTTTTTAGTTATTTAGTATTTTTTTTCATTTTTTAAATTAATTTCTTAATGAACAAAAACCATTAATTTATAATTAATTTATTTTAATTTTACTTATAAATAATTTATAATACTAAAAATTTGATAATTTAATAATATCTTAGTCGAAGCATTTCTAGTAAACCCTAAAATTCCTCTCAGTGTAGTTACGTATGCCTATGCATATTGCCTGGCGTTAGGCTGTCTGCCCGTCTGGTCGGTCTGAAATTATGAGCAAGGACACTTTGAACCTGCCAGCCATATTTCAGAGGCGACTCTATAAATAGTTGTGTGTGTGTGTGTGTGTGTGTGAGTGATTATGGCGCGCGTTATCAACTCGGACTTTGCCAAAGGTTTTCGACCATTAAGTTTCGACTTATTTATAGACGCTTGATTTATGCACTCTGCATTTCCAGCCAGAGCTAGAGATAGAGACCTCAACTACTTAGAAGATCACGCGAGTTGCGGCTGCTTGCTAATATGTTCTAAGCCGATGCTGATTGCTTCATCGGCTGATCTGCATACTGGTAGCCAAATGTGTACTATAATATGCTTAAATACTATGTAAGTCGATGCTCCGAGCTCGCTCGCCCAGTATGCTAATAATATCAGGCCGAAAACAGACTAAGCCCGGCCTTGAAAACGACTCCATACAATAGCCGACATTTTTTGTTCGTCTTTTATGAAAATCAGCGACAAAAGTTTTAAATTTTATGACCAAAAATTTCAGAAAAAAAAATGTATAATATACAAAATCTTACAATTAGAATCTGTCTGCTTATGTAACCAGTTCTCTGAGTTTCTTTTCGATACCCTGTAGCGATTAAATATGGGCTAAAGGGGTATATACCATATGTGGAGGTAAGTGGCAAAAGAAATTGTGTAAGAACTCCTGAAGTTACTATGAGAAGCTAAGTTGATTCTTCTCTACTCAAACTTCTATCTATATGTCCGACTGATCTCGAGAACTACGAAAGCTACGCACTTGAAATTTGATATATGTACATTTCTATATGCTGTAAGCTGAAATATTTCAAATTTAGCTCGATATCTTGCTTCAATTTCATTATATCGATAAATATCGATATTTTAATTTGGTTTTTTGAGCATAACTTGAAGACCGTTTAAGCTAGAGACACCAAATTTGGCATGTAGTCTCTGATAATGCATAGACAGATTATAAATACTTTCAACATTGTAAATCTGCCTTCATTCCCTTAAATATTGAAAGTACCATACATATCTTTAATAGTAGAGACTTGCGCTGTGCAACATACACAAGTTACAATGCCATTTTGAAGCCCTGAAAATTTCATCAAGATCACACAGCCAGAACCCAAGTTTCATTAGTCTATTTGCTATAGAGAGTGTTGCTTAAGGCATCATTTTTAGTTCAGGGGTATTCCCAAGTCGCTCACTCGAACACTTTCAATTTCTTAGCTGTTTTTTTTTTGGTGACTGCTGACGTCAAGGCAGGCCCGGCAGCAGCCCGGCAGCAGCTTGTTATCTGGCATCACGCAACGATATCAATCTTTATAGTCCATGTGTATACACAGAGTTTGGGCAGTAAAGAAACCGAAAGGTGTGCGCATTGTCTGCCAGCGTTAGCTCCTGCTAACTCTTGGTTTCACATGAGAGCAGAAATTATAAATAGGAACTAGAAACTCGACTCTGACTGTGGGCAACAAGCTGGGGGCATTATTATTAATAATCTGCTATGAAAATAAAAGTGATTTGTTTTCGATTTTTAAATGTATACATACTTATGTATATATATATATATAGATAGATAGCTTCTCCATTTGCTGATGGCACCAACATCTAACTCGTTTCGACTGTTTGATGAATGCGCTCCGTTGAGCTTCTTAATTGATATTAATTTGTTACTATTTAATGGCATAATTTAATAATATGTGTAAAATACAACAAAAAACATAAATCGGAAAACTATGCAGCAGTTGTGGCATAGTCGACTGCATAATACTCGTTCGATTTGTAAATGCTGATAGATTTATATAGAAATGATGAAAGCTTATGAAATTCTGCATGTTGAACAAGAGCAGTGGGCAGACAGAGGGAAACAGCAGACAAACAGATCAGAGAGAAGAAAGAAAGAGGTAGGTATATAGACAAAGGAGAGAGAGAAAGAGACAGACAATCGAGATAGGCAGAGAGAGAGAGAGAGACAGATCAAGAGACAGAGACTAGAAAGATCAGACAGGCTGGCAGGCAGATTAAACACATAGAGGAAGTAGGCAGAGCGGGAGAGGAAGGGAAAGAGAGGAAGAGAGAGAAAGGTATAGAGCGAGAAAGAGGGAAGGATAAATAGATAAAGAGACAGATATGTAGAGAGAGATATAGAGAGAGAGGGAGAGACAGACTGGCATAGAGAGAGAGAGAGAGAGAGAGAGATAGAAAAGGAGAGAGACAGACAGGCAGAGTGGGAGCAGGCAAGATAGAAAGGAAGAGAGTGAAAGAGATAGAGCGAGAAAGACGGAGAGAGATAAATAGATAGAGAGACAGATATAAAGAGAAAGGGAGAGAGAGAGAGAGACAGATAGAGAAGGAAAGAGACAGGCAGACAGAGAGAGATAGACAGAGAGAGAGAGAGAGAGACTGACTGACATAGAGAGAGAGAGAGAGAGAGAGAGAGAGACAGATAGAGAAGGGGAGACACAGATAGAGGAGCGAGACAGATAGATAGAGAGAGACACACATATAGAGGGCGAGAAAGAGATAGATAGATAGAGAGAGAGAGAGAGACAGACTGACAGAGAGGCAGACTAACAGATAGATAGGCAGACAAAGAGACAGACTGACAGAGAGACATACAGAGATGCTGACACACATATAAGGCACACAAGCAGAGAGATAGCTATAAAAGAAGAGAGAGAGAGAGAGAGAGAGAGAGAGAGAGAGAAAGACAACTTCATTGCAACTAATATACTCTCTTGATCACTTCATAAAGCCAGCCAAACCGTAATCTACATACAATGATCGATCCAAGTGGCCAAGGCGTGGGCTTAACCTTATATACATACATACATATATATATATATATTTATATATATATATATATATATATATATATATATATATATATACATATTGAAACAAAAAAGCCAAGCAATTAGCGCGATTTCCTATTTGGTTAATATGCAGAAAATTAAAACGGGTGTGCTTTGCCTCTATTAATAAACAATATGCACAATATATATATATATATATATATATATACATATATATATAAATATAAATCCAAATTAAGCAAAAACAGCAAACAGAACGGAAGATTAATGAAACTCGAGTACATATCTGTACCATCAGCAGCCGAGTCAATGTTAAATGGCTTTAACCCACCCAAAGACACCAAAATGGTCTGTCTGCCTGTCTGCCCGTCCGTCTCTAGCTCTGTCCGTCTGTCTCTCAGGCTTTTACTTCCGTTAGCGCAGCGGCGTTTAAGCAACGTTTGAATTGTTTAATTGATTCGAAGCTGTCGATTATAATATTTCTGCGCACACGCACTTGGCGCGACATTAATTGCTCGTAGGCCTGATCAAGTAGCATTAGTTGTCTCAGCCCTCCCCAATCCATGCTGCAGCTCATATACTCTTGTGGAGTAGCACAGCTTAAGAGACAGCCGAGTTTTTCATACATGATCTAAATTTTGCATGACCAATTCCTATGGCAGCCATATGATATAGTAGCCCGATCTTAACCAAATTTTGTTTTTCATTTTAAAAGCCAATGCTCATTTAATATATTCATTTTGGTAAGCATATCTTAACATACACAAGAGTTTTCTATACAAGAACTAAATTTTATGGCATCAATTTCTATGGCAGCTATGTGTTATGGCAGGCCTATATGATCTAAATTTGGGGAATATTCATAAATTTTGTAGTTCATTTAAGTTAAGCAGTTTCACCAAGTCAGCTTGACAAACAAAAAAGTTTCTCATACAAGAACTAAATATTTTAGCCCTAATTCCTATGGCAGCTATGTTATATAGTCAACAGATTCAACTGAAGTTTACATATATAATAACTGAGGCTAAATTTTGTGAATATAGCTTTAAAACTGAGCATTTAATTGGCATGTGAAGCAAGCAACTGCTGTGATCTAATCTATACTCCATATAATATATACCTCCATACCCCACATACTCCATAAGCTCATCGATATACCCTTCCAGCATAGTGTATATAAATAACATTTTAATTGATAAACGCTAAACAAAGAACTTATCAGCAATGATCGTGCGCCAGCTGGAGTTTCTATATAATTATTCAGCCTGAAGCTAGAAACACACAAAAAAAAGAAAAACGGCTAGAAATTCTAGCTACATTTATTAATCGAATTACGATTCAAACAATTATGCTGCATTTAAGCAAATTTGCATGCGCGCTTAATCAATCATTATTATCGCAACTCAATTTCACTTTTAGCGGTTTCACTTTTAGAACTTAGCCTTTTTTTTTTTTGTTGGTTTTAGCACTTCTTCAAGTAGATATATGACATAATGCATAGATCAAAAGTTATATCCGGCTCTGAGTACGATTTTTTATGCTGAATACTAAAAAGTATTTTATGCCAAGAACCAGTTCGCTGAGAATATGAATTATGAAAGTTTCGAATGTGAATTTCATTTTATTTCTATTTTTCGGGTGTGTTTCGCCAGCAGCTCGTACGTCAGTATATATATACACAAATTATATATGTACTAAATTTTTAAGAGCTAAAGTTCAGCCTGAAGTTCAATGCGCTTGGCATATTTTATTACAATTTTTTTTATAGCTTTTTTTTTGTTTAACTTTTTATTTCAATTCAAATTTGGATTTTCAAATGTCAACGCATATTTTTTTGGACTTTCATTAGTATTACGATTTACCGTTATAAAATACACTTCACACACAAAAAGGAATATATATATAAAATTCAAAAATTATCTGACAAGCTGAAACAAGTTAAACCAGATCGATACGTATATGAATATTTAGAATGATATGATGCCGACTAGCCAAAAAGACAAGAAAAAAACCAGCTGAGAAAACCAAAAACAAGTTATAAAAAATATTAAAAAAAAAAACAGAAATGTTGCTAATGATTCGCCTGGCAACGCTGGGCAAGTGCAATAAAAATTGATATATATATATAAACTGTTTTGGGATTTTATATATTTTATGATGCACACGTCGTATAGAAGAAGAGTCTGTGATTATCTCACAGGGATTTCCAGCAGACCGAACGTCAATGTCACCCAACGGCCTTGTGACGTCACAAATATTGAAGATATCATATACATATACATATATGTTTTATGAACTCTACAAGAAGTATTCATGCTGCAGACCTGTTCTGCCTGAATGCCAGCTGAGTCATGCTGAGGCGCAACCGTGGCAAAGGAAATGTAGCAGAAATTCCATTCATGAATAATTTAGCAATATTTTGTGATTGAATATAAACTTTATATTAAATATAAAATATTTTTAAATATATATTTACATTAATACATTTTAAATGCTTTTATTTTAGTCATATTGTTTAACTTTCTTTTTAAGGATTTAATTTATTTTAATTATATATTTTCAAAGTTTTTCTTTATATTTATATTTTTTTTTAATATTTATTCCATTTTTTTATACATATTAATTATTTGAACACTTTACTTAAAACCTTTTTTAATTAAATTTAAATATATGTTTAGCATTTATTTAAAATAAGTTTTACAGTTTTTTTATTTATTTAATTTTAGTTGCAAATTTTTTTTTTAATATATTTTTTGTAATATTTATTTATTTTTTTTATATTTATTTATTTATTTTAATTCATATTAAACTATTATTTTTTAAATAATAATTACACCAAAATAAAGCAGGCTCTCTTCAAAGATTTTTTGACTACTAAAAATTTGGGGGAAAATATACAATTTTTCTTGCATGCATCACATTGCCAGATTGCGTTCTTTAAGTTGACATCCAGTTTTTTCAAAAATACCAAAAATGAATCATCCAATATCAAATTATCAAATATCCAAATTTATTTCGGTGTCTCTATTATTTTCATCGTGAGTGTATATCAATTTTTTAATTTAAACAATTAAAATTTATTTTTGAATATATCTATTAAAAGTTAAATTTTTTAATTTTTTGAAATATTAAAAAATATATTTTTGATATTTACAAAAAATATTTTATTTAAATTTATATGTTTTCAACTATTTTATTTTATACTAATGCATTTTTTAATTTAATAAATTTATATTTATTATTTTATATATTTATTATTATTTATTTTTATTTAATTCATTTTTTATTTTTAATTGTTTTTAAATATTTTTATTTAATTTATTTTTTATTTTTAATTGTTTTTAAATATTTTTATTTAATTCATTTAAATTTATTTTTAAATATTTTTATTTAATATTTATTTTGATTATATATTTATTTGTATTTGTATTTTATTTATTTTTAATTTTTTTAAATTTTATTAATTTATATTTATTTTTAAATATTTTTACTTAATACAGTTTTTTTAATTTTTTTTAATATTTATTTATTTTTATTATTTATTTTATTTTATTTTTTTAAAATTTATTTTTAAATATTTTTATTTAATAAATTTTTTGTTTAAAAAAATTTACTACTTTTTTTAATTTTAAAAAAGTTTATCAATTAAAAAAAAATGTTAATATAAAAAAATTTATTTTTAGTATTTAAAAAATACTAAATAATGTACCTTAAATTTAGACTATTTTATTTTACATATATTAAGTTTCAAAAAGTATTTAATTCTTTTAAATTTTTTTTTTTAATTTTTGGTATATTTTAAAAAACCTAATTGATTTTTTTATCATCATATATATATATATGTACATATATTTTTTTCTTGGCCAAGTTTATGGCGCACAAATGTGGGCCTATTTATGGCTAAGTATGCTGGCTGCCTGGGTCTGGGCCGCCGCAGAGTTTATGGAGAAGTTTGGGCTGTCTGCCCACACAATGAAAAACAAATGTGACTTTGGTTCTTTATTGTTGTTGCAGTTGCAGTTGCAGTTGTTGTTGTTGTTGTTGTTGTTGCTGTTGCAACTGGGCTAGTGGCAGGCAGCGTCGATGCTCGCGTCTCGTTTACATAGTTGATGGGACTTGGGTATGAGTTGGCGTTCGGCTTGTTAACCTCCACAGCTGAAAGTGAAACTGAAATCGAAAACTGTGCGAGAAATAGAGCAATAAGTTGCAGATGCGTGGACAACGATAGCTGCAACAGCAGCAGCAGCAGCAGCAACAGTTGCCTTTGGCTAAAGGAGTTGCGCCGGAGACAAAGTTATTAAAGCAGGCGTGACAGAGCGTTCGCCCGGCGGCGCATTATTTTATTTTCAATTTAATGATGGAGGCAACAAGCAACAGGCAACTGGCAACAGGCAACTGGCAACAGTCAGCGTGTTGCACGTCTGATTGGCAACAAATTTGCAACAACAACAACAACAACATGACGAAGGTCGCCCAGCTGAGGCCCAGCAAGGAGCTGCGATTGTTGTCCATCAGTTGTGACACTGTTTCACAGTTGTCGTGTGCAATTGTTGCGGGTGTTGTTGTTGTTGCTGTTGCTGTTGTTACAGTTGTCAGTTGCGTGCCGCGGCATTGGAGGAGGCGTGTTGCCTGTTGCCGCTTGCAATCAAGAAAAGTGAATCGCGATTGCGCTGGACTCCAAAGAAGCACGGCAAGAGCGGGCAGCGGCTGGCCTGATACAGCAAGCATAACATACACAAAACATACAACAACAACAGCAACAACAACAACATAAACAACAACTAACTAACAAGGTTGCAAACAAAGTTGAAGGTCGACAGCAGACAGCAAAGGGTATAGACATAAGCTAACTCTATATATATATATATATATATACTACATATATATACAACTCTAGATATATATATATCCCCAGTATCGATATCGGTTCGGTCCGCCTGTAATAAGTAACAAACGCCGCACGACATTTTTATACCTTTGGCCTGGGCTTAGCTTTATGCTCTATGCTCTATGCCAGGGTGGGGGTGGGGGCTGCTTGGGGCGTGGCTTTGGCCAGGAGTCTGCATCTGCGTCAGGGTCTGCTTATCGCCATAATTGAAGTAGTCGCATTGTCTATAAATTCTTTTGTCTACGTGTGGGCAGGCGGCGAATTCTTTGACTTTGACTTCTTGTTGTCAATGCGTACGCAAAAATATGTAAATGTAATTAAAAGTGGCGGGAGAGCAGTGGCTGACTACAGAGATACCCTGTCCACTGTGGGAAAGTATAGAAATGGCCATGATAAACATATATATACTCGGGACTATCAGCGGTGAGCTCATCATAGAAAATTATAGAAGACATATTTTCGGTTAGATAAATCTTAGATAAGAGATGACTTTTGATAGATAAATCTGAGATATTGGATAACTTTTGGTAGATAAATCTCATATGAGAAGATAGATAAATCATAGATTTGAGATGATAGATACATCTCAGATATGAGATGATAGATAAATCTCAGATATTAGATATCTTTTAGCAGATAAATCTCAGATATGAGATATATATTGAAAGATAAGTCTCAGATACGAGATGATAGATACATTTCAGATATGAGATGATAGATAAATATCAGCTGAGAGATACATTTTTATAGATATGAGATATCTGTTGGCAGATAAATCTCAGCTATGAGATAAATTTGAATAGATAGATCTTAGATAGTCGACGATAGATAAGTCTCTAAGATGAGATATGATAAATCTCAGATATAAACATCAGATATGACTAACTATATACTTCAGTATATGCTTAATCAATTGTTCATAATTACAGGAATAAAGGACTTGACTTAAAGGCTGAATACAGGCAGAAGGCATGAATTACCCTATAAAGCAGCAGTAAATGTCACAACTTGAATATACCCTATCCTAAAGCCCTTTCCAATCATTTACAGGGTATTAAAAGGGTGTACAACTTGAGCTGAGATACAGATAAGATCTAAGGAACAGTTATATATATACTTATCAAGAATAGTTCTCACATTACTTTCTGTCAAGCCAATATACCCGTTCCATAACACATTTCGACTGCACACAGAGTCTATCTCTCTCTCGCATTCTAATGCTGCGTCCGTTTGGGCCGCCCCACGTGAGCGCAGGAAGTGGGCCACAAATCACGCTCAACCTTTGACAACTACTAATGACCAAATGCCCAGGCGAAGTCAACTGCCTAGTTGGATTCCAGTTGGATTCCAGCAGTTGACAATTCTAACTGGAAACAAACGCTGCAGCTTCCTGGCAGCTGCAGAGAAAGAGAAAGAGAAACCGAGAACAGCTGCCGCAGCTGAATGGAGAAAGAGAAAACGAAGAATACGTGTGTATTCAGTCGATGCTATTTACTTGCACTTAAGTGAAAAGCTTCGCTTAATTAGCCGCCTTGAGTGATGACAATGAAATGGAAAACAATCACAGCCTTATCAGTGGCGGGAGGCGGGCGCTTGGCACTTTCAGTGCGGCAGCTCGTTAGAGCCAAGCTCGTCCGACTATCGACTCGCATGCATCTCTAATTTATATGTCAATCAGAGAAACGTATGCGGCGAGCGAGCGCATAAACAACACATAATTGCATTTACATACTGATAAGCGAACAGAGCAAGAGAGAGAGAGAGAGAGAGAGGGAGCGAGGAGTGAAGTTTAAGTTCTGGCTGTTGACTGTGCCTCTCTGCTTGCGTCTCTCTTTGTGTCTCTCTGTTACGCTTTGCCTATGCAAAACTGTATGCATTTGCCTCTGCCAGCGTCTCTCCGTTATGCCTATGCCAAACTCTGCCTACCTCTCTGCCTTTGCCTCTCCTCCAAGCTCTCCTTTTACTTGTGCCATTGCCTATGCATGCGCCTCTCTTATTTTTTGCTTATGTCAAACTGCAAGCCCTTGCTGCTGCCTGCCGCACTGCTTTTGCCTCTCTCCTTAGCTTTGCCTTCGCTTATACCGTTGTCCCAGCATTTGCCTTTGCTTTCGTCGCTACCTGCGCTCTGCCCATGCGAAGCTCTAAGCACATGCCTTTGTCTTTCATTCGTTCCCTTTGCTTACACATTGCCTTTGCCTCTGCTTGCGTCTCTCCGTTACATTCTGCCTATGCCTACTTCTATGCCCACTCCTCTGCTTGCGTCGCTGTCTCTCTCCCAAGCATTCCCTTTGCTTACGCCGTTACCTCTGCCTGCGTCTCCGCCTATGCAAAGTTCTATGGCTATTCCTCTGCCTCTCTCGAAAGTCTTTGCTGCCTCTGTCTCTGCCTGCCCACTCTTCTGCTCACGTCTCTGCCTCACTCCCTCTTTGCTGCTATCTTTGTCTCTTCCTATGCCGCTCTCTCGCTCTGCTTCCGCCTCTGCTGCTGCTCAAGTCTCTCTGCCAGCTTAATAAATTGAGTTCAAGCTCTAAAGGAGCAGCCCTTTGAGATCTGTAGCAAGGCACTTCTAAGATCCACACACAAACACATTTCCATTCGCATGTTTTCGCCAGCAATTGGCATAAATATTACAGCAACTGCTGCTGCTGCTGCGTCGACTGCTGCTGCTGCTGCTGCCCTTTGCAACGCCAACAGCTCAGCTTGTTCCTCTGGTAGCCTTGATAAGTTCTAACATTTTTACTATGCTCCTTCATGATTGAGTTAACTTCATTTGCGAACAACGACACGTGGCCAGCACACTCACACACACACACACACACACACACTGTCAGCTATTGTTGTTGTCCGTTGTTTAGTTGGGAATTTATTTTATTGCCTCTTAGGCAAACATGTCAGTTATGTCTGCGAAAATACATATCATCAGCCTGGACATGCGTGTAGGCTCACAACAACAACAACAATAACAGCGGACAAGAGGCAAGGGCCAGCCACAAATTTATGGCAAATTTTTATAGTAAAATCTTGAAAGTGTCGAAATTGCATTGCAATAGTCAAAGTGAGTGAGTGAGAAAGAGAGAGAGTGAGAGAGTGAGCCAGCAGTAAGGCGTCAAAGGCGCGCACACACAACGACGAGGCGGCGCAGCTTGCTGTGAGGTCAGCCCAATTGCAACTGCTGCCCATGTCCACTCGCCCAGTCGTGTTTAGCCTTTGCCTTTGCTCGCGTCTCTCACTCTGCCCGCGTCGCAGCCCTTGCTGCAGCCTATGCTTCCGCCTCTGCCTTTGGCGCGTCTGCTGCTTCAGTCGCTGCTTTCGTTAGCTTAGCCACAGCCCTTGCCATTGCCTCTCCGCTGCTGCCGTTGTCTTCTCTTCTGTCTCTTTTCTAACTTCGCCGTTGCTTTAGCTGCGCCTCTCACGCTGCCGTTGTCGGCGTCTCTCTATGTCGTTGCTGTCTTGCCTTTTGCTTAAGCCTCTGCCGCTGCCTCTGCCTCTGCACTGGCCTCTCCCACTCTCAGCGCCTTCCATGTCCATGTCTTCACCTCTGCCATGCCCATGGGCAATGGGCCGCGTGTACTCGATAATGTGCCTGAGGTTATTTAAGGCCTCATTGCAGGCGATGTACTAGCTAAGTGTGTGTGTGTGTGTGGAAAATGGAAAATAGTATCTTGGCGAAATCTAAACAGAACAATCAGCGCAAGAAAAAAGGGAGCAAAGCAAAAGTACTTAAGGCCAAATGCAACGAAAAGAGAAACTTTAAGCAAATCTATAGCCACATGAAAATAGAATAGCACTAGAACTAGGCCCAAGAGTTAGTCAGAGGTATTCAAAATAAGTCTATAGTAAAAGAAAATCTATACGAAAGTATCTGATAACTTCAGTAAATCTGCACATGTTCCAATTAGAATTACATGTACTTCCAATAAGATCTAGTCTGATTCACCTAGCAAAAGCTCAATGCAGGCCTCAGCCAAAGCTCAGCTGATTTTGAGTTTCAGTTTCAGTTTCAGCTCAATTTTTTGGTGTCAAAGAATTCCCATGTCAAACTCTTGACAAGCAGTTTAAGTTTATTTATAATAAAAGACATTTAATAAGACTTTGCAATGAATGAGTCGAGCTCTGTTCGCAAGACTTTAAGCTTTGTGCGCAGAAGACTTCGATAATTGATTTCTGAACTTGACCTAAGACTTCAAGGCTTCAAGGCTAAAGAGAAATTTAGAATACATATATAAAAACAAATAAAAATATATAAGAAACAAAGAATTAAAAAATATTGAGTATAAAAATAAAATATATAATATATAAAAAAATATATAAAAATAAATAATAAAAATAGAAGATAATGAGGGCTTATATTGCCAAAATAAATATATATAAATTAAATTACATAATAAAAATATTTAAAGGATAAAAAATTAAAAAAAAAACTTTAAATTATTCAAATGTAATAATAGCGAAAAATTCAAAATAATAAAAACAAAAAAAAAAAAAATAAATGTATAAATATTATTACTAAATTAATTTTTTATGAATAAAAAATTTGAAAAAATGTATAAATATTATTGATAAATTAATATAAATAAATTATGAATGAAAAAAAAAACAAAACAAACAGAAAATAATAAATAAAAAATAAATGGATATATATTATTAATAAATTAATATGAATAAATTTTTTTATTAATAAAAAAATAAAACAAAAATAAAAAATAAATCTATAAATATATAAATATATATATATATTAATAAATTTTTTATGAATAAATAATAAATTTTGTATGAATAACAAAAAAAAAAAATAAATCTATAAATATTATTAATAAATTAATATAAATAAATTTTTTATGAATACAAAATTAAAACAAAAATAAAATGAAAATTTGAATAAAATAAATTATTAATAAATTAAAATAAAACATATAAGAATAAAAAACTAAAAGTAATAATTTCGAAATAAATATTGACATAAATATATATAATAAATATTGATATATTATAAATAATTAATAAATTAATATAAATAAAATATTTGTGAGAATAAAAAGCTAACAATAATAATATGTAGATTATAAAATAGCTCAAGACTATGAAAAGTTAAAAATTATTTAATTATATAATTTTTTTTAATATTTTGTACAAAAGAAAATAAATAAAAGAAAAACTTATTTTTATTTTTTTTTAATAATAAAGTCTTTAAATACAAAAAAAAAAAATTGAGTCTTAGATATTTTGAAATTAAATTTCCTTTTTCTATTTATTTTGGAATATTTTAAATACTTTTTAAGGACATTAAAATGAGAGAAACTCCCATAGCAATTGACCTTCATTGAAGGCTTAAAGGCCTGAAGGCCAAAAAGAAAATGCCAAAAAAAAAATAATTGATATACAAAGTGAATTCAAGAGAAACTCTCTTGGCCACATTAACTCATATGGCAATGTGGCCTTAATACGTTCGGGCCGTTTGAGTGATTGCGCCGATGGATGCTGTTCTACCTGTCACAGCGTGTCAAACAAACACTTTGCTGGGCGCCTGCCCCTCGCGCCTGCCTCGGCTCTGGGCGGCTGCCAGCTGGCTGCCAGCTGAGTGTTGAGAATACTCCTCCGCAGCTGGGTTGAGTTGACGACGTTGACCCAGTTGGGGCCGACGTCGATGCCAGATGATGACAAAGCAAGAGCAAAGTGCTGAGCACTTCAAGCCAATTCGAGTATTGGCCAAGTTAACAGGATTTGGGCCGAATGCAGTTGTTATTGAACTTAGCTAACTTGGCTTGCAGCGCATGCTAATTGCCAACTTATTTTGCAGCTAGAATTCTTACGAGTGGGCGTGGGCCAGGGCGAGGGCGTGGAGCGTGATTATGACAAGCATGCTAAATGCGGATGCAGGCAAACAGAGATATATATAGTATACATATATATATATGTATAATATATGTATATCATATGCTCAACAGCTTCTGCTTATCTCGGCTCATATATTTCCGTACGTGCCAAAATAAAAATGTGACTAAAATGAAAGATAGCCTGGCCAACACACACGTGTCGTCTCGGTCTTGTACTGCGCACTGCGGGCCATACAGCCGGCCCCGTCCTTAACTCAGCCTCAGCATCAGCGTTAACTATAGAACCGCGTGAACAAATGGCCAAATGGCCAAATGGCCAAATGCAACATGAGCAGCAGCAACGGCAGCCGTAGGCCTAGACAAGGTCTCCAATAATTGATTTATTTCCAGCTTCTTCCTTATTTATGACGTGAAACGCGGCCCAGGCGCACAGGGCCATTGGCAGCATCGATTTCCTAGCCAAGCAGGTAGAGCTCAGCCGAGTCGAACGGGCGGGGAGGGGCGTGACAGCTAGGCATTGCGCGCTGATTGGTTTTGAAATGGAAAAATTAGAGCAAGTGCCACTCGAAGCCGGAAAACGCTCCGAAAATCAACAATGAAAACATTCGCCAAGGCAGGCGAATTGTCAGAAAGAGATAGCTGCAAGTGCAGCCAGAACTAGAGCTGCACTGAGAGAAAATGCGACGGAGCGAAGTGAGAAAATTGAATTTATAGTTGATGACTCTGCATGAAAAATGTGGAGTTACAAACATGATTAAATTAAGAACTCAAACTTAACTTTATAATTTGTTTTTAGTGTTTTCATATATTTTTTTTTAATAAAAAAAAAACAAACAAGATTTTAATATATGAGAAAGATTTGTTTAATACTTCTCAAAATTTATTTGTTATCAAAATATATATATATTTTTAAAAAATATTTTAAAATATATTTTTTGGCATATTCCATTTGTACAAATTTTTTGTTTAATTTTTATATATTTGTTTTTTATTATTTAAAAAAGTTTTTTTTTCAAATTTTTTTAAAATATATCTTTTTGACAGATTCAATTTCATTAAATCCATTTCTTTTTAAAATTATATATATACTTTTTAATATTTTAAAATATGCGTACTTTTTCAAAATATTTAAAAATATTTTATAAAACTATTTACTTTTATTTTAATATTATAAAAAAAATTTTTAATATTACAAAAAAAAACAAAATTTTTTTATGCAATTTTTTTTCATTCTTTAAAATACTTTTTTTATAATTAAACAAATTTATTTCTTAATTTATATATTTTTTTTAATATTTCAAAATATATACATATATACTTTTTCAAAATATTTTAATATTTTTATTTTTAAATTTTTTTAAAATATTTTTCTTTTTGAATATTTTAAAAAATATTTTTAATATTTAAAAAAATATTTTATTTATTATTTACAATTTTTTGAAATACTTTTCTATATTTATGAATATTTTTTTATATAATTTTTTGGCTTAAATTAAAAAAACCCCTATTGTACAATGTTATTAAAAATTCTATTTATATATACAATTTTCAATATTTTTTTTAGTTTAGGATTTTTGTCGTCGTTATCTTTACGCTTTAAATATATAAAGATTTTTCTTATATTTTTTTATAAATATATATTTATATATTTTTTATACTTAACAAGCCTTCATGCAGGAAGTCGCCTGAGAGCACAAATCGAAGCGTTAAACAAGCCTCAAACAATATCTTTTTCGAGTTTAAAATCCTGTTTATAGCCGCCATTAATCAGATTTAAAATATATCAGAAACAAATGTGTGCACATGTTTGATATAAAATTGATCTGCTTAAATGAAGATCGACAGAACTTGAGCGTGGCTTTATCACATTTGATTCCGTTTCATTTTACAGGATTAACTTGATTTCTTATGAATATTTTGTTTCGACTTTTCAAAGTGCGTTCGGCTGCTTTAAATAATTTGTGCTTTACATGAAATCTGCTTTTGCTCAAATGGAGAGTTGATTAAAGTATTTAATTTATTTTAATTAAGAGAGCTTTAAAATAAAACTGAAATGTTTTTTAATTTGTCTGAGGAATGGAAAACTTCAAAAAAAAATATGAAAATTGCTAGAAATATTAATTATTTATTATTTATTTTAGGAAATAAAGGTGAATAAATATCTATAAATATTTTTATTAAAATATTTATTTTAATATATTTTTTGTTTAGTGATTACGATAAATATTATCATTTAAACAATATTTATGTATATATTATCAAGTTATTATTTTCTATATATATTTTGTTTATTAAATTATTACTATAAATATTTCGTATTAAATTTTGATTAATTTATTTTTTATTATAGTTGTATTTTCATTATTTAAGGTAATTTAAGTATATAATAATATATTTAAATTATATATTTTTATATTTTTATTTAAATACTATCTTTTATGATTTTATTAAAATATTATTTGTATTATTTTTATTCGAAAAATATTTTAAATATTTCTTATTAAATTATTTTGTATTTTTTTAGCATATCTAATTTGAAATATTTGCTTAAATGTTATATTAAAATAATTTTTAATTTTTTGTTTATTTAATTTGTGATATTTTTCAATTAATTAATTTATTTATCCAATATTTTCTATAAAATATATACTTATTTATATTTATATTATTAATTTATTTCTCTAATTAAATTATTATTTTTTTAGCAAACCAAATTTTAAATATTTGCTTAAATGTTAAATAAAAACTATTTTTTATTTTATTTTTATTTTTAATATTTGTTATTTTTTTTAATGTATTTTGCATTTTCCATTTTTTAAAATTTTTTTTTTTACATTTTTTTTAAATTTATATATATTTTTTAAAATTTTATTTATTTTTTTATATTATATTAATAATTTCTGATTTTATTATATATTTTTTGCTGTGCAGCTGCACATGCCACATGCCACATGCAAATGCTGCCGCGTCAGCAATAAATTAAAGTCAATTTTAGTCAAATAAAATGTTAACGGGTTTCTTTTTTGCTGAAGCTGAACAGAGCCAGAGACAGGGAGAGGGAGAGGGATAGGAAGTCAAGCAGGCAGGGCATCCAGAGAGAACTCCAACTCCAACTCCAACTCCAGCTCCAGCTCCAGGTCCAACTGCAGCTACGTTGGCGGCGGCGTTGACGGCGTTTGCCATGTGCATTTGCCCTTTTTCTGCAACATGAAGCTGTTGGCCTGGCCTCGCCTGCCACGATGATGGACAATGTGTTGTTGTTGTTGTTGTTGTTGTTGTAGGCGGCGGCGGTGGTGGACCAGGCACGGCTGAGTCTGCCTTTTGGTATTTGTCACGTTCGTCCATTTCGAGAGTCCACGTACATGTTTGCCGCATTGTTAATAACTTTATTCGGCTGCATCGGCGGCGTCGCCATCGCCATCGTCGTCGTCGTCGTCCTACTTGTTGTTTGGCTCGCTCGTTGACAATGACACTGCACCGTTATTTATGAGCTGTGTGCTCCATGCTCAATTATTGACATTGAACTCCTGGCGCCCGCATCGACACACACACACACACTCAACACACACACTCACACACACCCAGGGAACACACGATTGTGTGTTGTTTGCATTGCCTAATCAGCAATCAGGCTCGAAGCGAACAATTGTGTCATTGGCCAGCAATTAAGTCACAATTGCCGTTATGCTAATGCGCACGCAAGGTCAGCAGCCAGAAAAGAAGAGAGGAGAGGGGAGGAGAGGAGAGGAGAGAACAGTGAGCTGAGCGCTGGAAGAGTGGAGCAGTCACAGAGAAAGCAGATAGAGTGAGCTGAGGGAGAAGGCAGGAAGAATGATGCAATGCTTAGGAAGTGGAAGAAGAAAGAGAAGAGAGGAGAGAGTAGAGATTAGAGAGTGGAGAGAGAGAGAAGAGAGTAGAGATTAGAGCGAGATGTAGTAAAGTAGAGAGAGGAGAATAAACAGAGTAGAGTAGAGAGTGGAGAGTAGAGAGGTGGATCTCCAAAGGAAGATATTGAAGGAATCAGAAAGAGACAAAAGATATAGAGAGAGAAAGCTGAGAGGAAGTAGGAAGAGATTGAAGAAAGACAAAACAAATAGAAAGAGAAGAGAGAGAAAGAGAGTGCGAGAAAAAGAGATAGAGGGAGAGAGAGAGAGAGAGAGAGAAGAGAGAGTAGAGAGAGAGAAGAGAGTAGAGAGTAGAGAGAGAGAGAGAGAGTGAAAGAGGAGAGAGAAGAGAGTAGAGAGAGAGAGAGATGAGAAAAAAATAGAGAGATTGAGAGATGAGAAAAGAGTAGAGAGAGAGAGAGATGAGAAGAAAGTAGAGTAGAGATAGAGGACAGAAGAGAGAGTAGAGAGAGAGAGAAGAGAGTAGAGAGAGAGAGAGAAGAGAGTAGAGTGTAGAGAGAGAGAGAGAGAGAGAGATGAGAAAAGAGTAGAGAGAGAGAGAGAGATGAGAAGAAAGTAGAGTAGAGATAGAGGACAGAAGAGAGAGAGAGAAAGAGAGTGAGAGAAAAACAGATAGAGGGAGGTAGAGAGAGAGAGAGAGAGAGAGAGAGAGAGAGAGAGAGAAAAGACAGTAGAGAGAGAGAGAGAGAAGAGAGGAGAGAGAGAAGAGAGGAGAGAGAGAAGAGAGTAGAGAGAGAGAGAAGAGAGTGAAAGAGGAGAGAGAGAGAGAGAAAAGAGAGTAAAGCGAGAGACATAGAGACAAGGGGGGGAGAGAGAGTGAAAGAGGAGAGAGAGAGAGAGAAGAGAGTAGAGAGAGAGAGAGAGAGAAGAGAGGAGAGCGAAAGACATAGAGACAAGGGAGGGAGAGAGATCACGTTAGGGAGAGTGGAGAAGAGAACAGGAAGCAGAGATAGTGGAAAGAAGGCAGAGCAAACTAAAGTAGAGATAGAGATAGAGATAGACAGAGTGAGGGAGAGAGACAGTGATAGAGGAGAGAGAGAAAGAGAGATTGATAGAGGAGAGATAAAATGAGATACGCAGAGAACTAAATAGATAGATATAGAACTGAGAAGAACACCACAAAGCAGAACCGAAAGAGGAAGGAGTCTTCGTAGTCCGCTCCAGAGAACACGCAACAGAAGCCGAGAAGCAGCTCTCTGCTAAAGAGAATAATGAAAAGACATGAAATGAGAACGGAGTAGAGTAGTACAAAGAGTACCAGGTGAGCACTGAGAGGGTTAAAAACTGATAGAAATTCACGGAGAGAGACGGCAGAGCTCGAGCAGGAAGCACAGCTCAGGCAGCAGCAAGAGAGTGGCTCAGAGACAGAGAGAGAGAGAGAGAGAGAGAGGACCACTTAGCTGGGATCTGGGCAGCTTTTCTCATAAGAATTCGCTGCATCATGCGCGCCAATTACGAAATCGATTTATTGATTCAGCAAGACGGTGGGGTGCCAGAGCCAGCGCCAGCGCCAGAGACAGAATCAGAATCCGAATCAGAATCAAAGTCTCATTCTGAGGGCAGCTGTGCGGTGCGACCCATTGAACCAAAAGTGCCGCAGCAGGAAAGGAAATTAGAACAAATTGTTCATGAACTAAAGATGTGGGCATATTGAGACTGGGCGAAGCTATGCAACGGGCTGAAGGTGACTAATAAATGTAGGTGAATGAAATACCCTGTAAAGCTTTGAGTGGGGTATACCCATATTTGCAGGGGAATATTGCAGGTGTGTGCAGAGACAGATATAGAAGAGGGTTAGGCAGCTGTGTGGAGGAAGATATAGAAGACATATATATATTGATGAGGGTTAGGCAGGGTACTTCTGGAACTGCCCTCGTATATATGAACATATATAAGAGTTTTCCTACTCGATGTCTTTTTCTTATCAAACTATATATTATTATAAACTGAATTAAACTTGACTTCAAGCTCTCATAACTACCACAAGACTCACCCTATTAACATAAGGAATACCTCTACGGAAGAGGCTTCAACTGAAGCTTGATTCTGTAAGAGAAAGAATAGTTGAAGATCAAAATTTGTATATGAAATCGGATATATAACAGATAATTTAGTATATGCCTTAGCGTCAAATATCGATTATGCTCTAATTTATGAAAAATCGATAATTATCGATATACATATAAGCTTGTATCTATGTTAATATCGATATAAAAATAATCAATCTAGCTTCAGATATCGATTATGCTCTAATTTATGAAAAATCGATAATTATCGATATACATATAAGCTTGTATCTATGTAAATATCGATATACAAATAACCTTCTATCTATCTAAAGGTAAAAGTCATAAATGTTCAAGAATTTTAATACCTTCTCAACGCGTTAAAATTTACAGAGTATCTATAGACCAGCATGCCACATATAAAAACTAAGTATAGCAGCACTCAAAATGCCCATAAATATTATAATCTCAGCATGATATAAGAACTTCTTATAAAAATCTATACACAATAGTTTAAAGTTCTCAAACAGCCTCCTACAGGGCATCTCTGCCGTCCATCAGCCCCCACGTAGAACCCCTTTAAATGTAGTCTTTTGTTAGCATTTGAGTTGTTGTTGTTGTTGTCGTGTGTAATGTAAATGATTTCATTGGGCACTTGGGCGCTTGTTTCTTGACTTGACTTGACCTGCTTTTGATAGCGGCCCATGTAAACAAATGAGAGGGCGTTTAGATGGAGGAGGCGTGGTTGGGGGGGTTCTTGCTCAGCTGGAAAGCCCAATCTGCGGCGCTATTCTAACCGCAAAAGTTTTGCAACTTGATTCAGGGTCTCTTTGGGAATTTCGCCTCGCCTCAAGAACTGAATCATCGGGTGAAAGTTCTTAAGCTGAGGCGATGCAGTCAAGGCAATGCGCTTTATAAGCCCGATAAGCAAGGTGTTAATGATAAGATCTGAAAGAACCGACTATCAGAGAGAGACAGGGGAAGGAGAGCAGACAGAGGGAGAGGGAGAGAGAGAGGCAGAGGTGACTTATGGCTAGGAATTTGAGTTGAGGCAAGGTCAAGCAGCTGCCGAATCAGTCGAATCATTGCTAAAGCGAGCTAAAAAGTGAGCAAGAATGCTCCAGTCGAGCGTAACGGACGGCGCAATGCACGCTCACGTTGGCTTTAGAAATAGCTAAATACTTACAGTAATGAAATGCATTGAAATACATATAACTTATAGAGGTTTAACAGTGGAACGGATCAATAATGTTTAGAAACTGTCATGTGAAAGCTGTTATACATGGTGTATAACAGTTGTTATACATGGTGTATAACAGTTGTTATACATGGTGTATAACAGTTGTTATACATGGTGTATAACAGTTGTTATACATGGTGTATAACAGTTGTTATACATGGTGTATAACAGTTGTTATACATGGTGTATAACAGTTGTTATACATGGTGTATAACAGTTGTTATACATGGTGTATAACAGCTGTTATACATAGTGTATAACAGCTGTTATACATAGTGTATAACAGTTGTTATACATAGTGTATAACAGTTGTTATACATAGTGTATAACAGTTGTTATACATATCACTTATATAACAGATGTAGCACAGAACTTAACATACATATATAGATTGACCTATGGAGCAGATACTATACATAATGTCTTCTATAGTGTGTCTATAGTATATATATCTTCATGTCATAAGCATCAATGGTTCCTCAAGTTTTGAAGTTTTAGTATTTATTTAGTATTTTTAGTATTTATTTAGTATTTATTTAGTATTTATTTACTTTTTTTTGTTGTAAATAAGACATGATTTATAGTAGTCAAAAAATCTTAGTTCTATATCAAACAGAGGGCCTAAAGAGTCCATACCAAATGCTTGTATATAATATATGTCTTATATACTATACTCCCCTGACTAGATAATACCAGCGGACATACTCTGCATTCCATGGAACCTATATACTCGCTTTGACCGCTTGAGCTGACGCATGGACGCGTCCTTGACGCAGTTAGCACAGAGAATTCAGCCCGGAAAAACAATGGAAATGAAATCATTAATAATGGCCATAACAAAGGAGATACCAGAAGACAAAGAGGATGAGGAGGAGGAGGAGATGGAGGAGGAGGAAAAGCGAATGCAACAGCAACAACAGCAGCAACTGTTGCTGGCGGCAAGTGTAACAAGCCAAGCAACAATTGTTTATAGTTTATAGATTATGTGTGTGTGTGTGTGTGTGTGTACTAGTATTATTATTATTATTATTTCGCGCATGACTAACCAAATGCAATTTCAGATGCCATTCTTTTTTTCTGCTTTGGTTTGTGCCACTTGCGACTGTTGCAATAAACCACCAAAACAAAATACTAAAAAAATACTACAATAAAAGCGAAGTCAGACCTCGTATAATCGTAAATTTGTAAATCAGTTACGAAGAACATGTGTTAACATCGTCTCCTCCGGTTCGGGCCTGGCCGAAATGCTTAAATGGCGCTTAATTGACTCGTCGCCGGCTTTCTTCCCATATAATCTGACACACTTCGCGGTTTTATTCCTGGGATTAAGTGAAAGCGAAACAGAATCGGAATCGGAATCTGAATCTGGCCAAGAACGTTAAATGCCCAGAAAACGAATCTGGAGTAGGTGAAAAGGGTCTAAAAATAGCTTCAGGCTGTGTCTGCGCCTGTTGCTGTCTCTCCCTCTCTCTCTCTCTCTCTCTCTCTTTGTCTCTTTCTATCTGTCTCTTTCTCTTTCTATCTATCTCTTTCTCTTTCTATCTGCCTCTTACTACCTTTCTCTTTCTATCTTCTTCTAAGTCCTTATACTATCTATTTATCTATCTATATCTATCTCTATCTCAATATCTAAATCTATATCTATATCTATATCTATATCTATTTATCTATATCTATATCTATATCTATATCTATATCTATATCTATATCTATATCTATATCTATATCTATATCTATATCTATATCTATATCTATATCTATATCTATATCTATATCTATATCTATATCTCTATCTCTATCCCTATCCCTATCCCTATCCCTATCCCTATCCCTATCCCTATCCCTATCCCTATCCCTATCCCTATCCCTATCCCTATCCCTATCTCTATCTCTACCTCTACCTCTACCTATCTCCCTTCATTGTTTTCTATCCCCATACGTTTCTATGCTTTTCTATTCATCTATATCCTCCTTTATCCGTCTTTATCATTTTCTATCCCTCTCTATCACTCCCCATCGATCTCTCGCTCTCTGTCTCATCATATTCGCTCTACTCTCCGCCTATATGCCTATCTCCTCTATATATGTCGGTCCTATAGTTATAAATTATAAATATATTTTAGTCTACTTCACGCTCACATTAAGCCTTTCCAACTAATTTAAATATTCCATTCTCAACACATCCGGCGACCAATTATAGTGCAGCCTAAAACTATGCAATGCAAATGCGCAGCGAAATTCGCCTCGTTCCAACTGTTAATTTTGCATGCAAACGCAAACAATTAAAAATTAAGCAAAAGCCAACACAAAAGGCGCTGCAACGGCAAAGCAAAGAGAAAGAAAGAGCGAGCGCAGCAAAGAGCGCAAGAGCTTTCAGCTTAGGCTCAAGCTTGCGCTCAGCAGAACGATCACTCGCTCGCTCTCTCTCTGCTTGCCTCTCTCTTTCGTGTAGTCAGTCACGCGCAGCTGACCGAACCACTCTCACTTTTTTTGCTGCAAGCTGCAAGCTTTTGCCTATGCACAAGCAAACGTAAGTGTGTGTGTGTGTGCTTGTGTTTCTTGGTCTGCAGCTTTAGTTCCCGTTGGCCACGCCGCGCTGGCGTGCGTGCGTGCGAGCGAGAGCGCAAGTGATTGCTGGTTTTACCTGTTTCAGCAGCGCCCGAACACTTTAACATTATCGATTTGATATTAATTTTTGCGCAATTTCGCAAGGCCGGAGGGGAGCTCCGAGTGCAAACTCGGCCAATGTTTAGCTAGAAATATTTGCCATAAAACTTTTAGCATGCTAATTAACCATGCCAACAACAGCAGAGAGTTGGCATTTAATTGTGGTCTGTGGCTTAATTATACAGTTATGCATATGGACACACACACACACACACACACATGCACACCTTGAACTTACACATATGAACCAGTTGCTGCACTCGACATGCTCTGACATCTTGCAGTCATCATTTAAATAAAGAGCTTTATTGTTGTTGTTGCTGTTTTCTAAGCTCGCCTTGGCTGACAGCTGCGTTGACATGCGAATGACAGCGGAACATGGGGTGCACTACCGTTAGCTGCCGTTTCATTTGCTGCTGTTGTTGTTGTTGTTGTTGTTGTGACATGCAGCCAGCGTTTAATTGACAGAGCGACAGACAGACACTGATAACAGCTGATTGCGTAAGATTGATTAGCTACACACAAACACAAGCGTAGATACGAGCACACACACACACACACACACACACACAGACACACACACACACACACAAAAGAGAATTTTTGATCATGTCATGTACTCAAAGCACAAGTCTCTGGCATTCGATATACGGGACTTACAAATTGGTGGCAAAGGGGGCGTGACATGCAAAATTTAACAAAAACCGAAATTGCAGAAGGCTTAACTTAACACTAAATGCGAAAAATGAAGACTCTAGCTATAAAGATGAATTAGATATTAGATTTTATAAATAAATGAAGACATCGGGTTTTGGTCGATAACATTAAAACTATTATAGTTATCGATTATTTATCCTTTTGTGGTATACACAAACCTCTAGATTTAACAAAAACCGAAATTGCAGAATGCTTAACTTAACACTAAAAGCAACATTTGAAGACACTAGCTATAAAGATGAATAAGATAGAATTTTAGAAACAAATGAAGATATCGGGTTTTGGTCGATAACATCAAAACGATTATAGTTATCGATTATTTATCCTTTCGTGCTACACACGAACCTCCACAACAAATTTGAAGTCTCTAGCTCTTATATGCTCAGAGATCGACGCGTTCAAACATATGGACAGACGGTCGGACGGACAGACAGACAGACGGACAGGGCTAAATCGACTCGGCTTCTCTCCCTGATCAAGAATATATATACTTAATGGGGTCTGCCACGCCTCCTTCTGCCTGTTACATACATCTCAACAAAAACATTATAGACTGATTTCCCATTTTCAATGGGTTCAGGGTATACAAATTATTTGAATTGATGAGAATCGCATAGAAAGTCATCAACAAGAATAAATTCTGTTGCCTTTCAGTTTGCTGAATAAGCTTAACTTCAATATTATTTTACTTAGTAAAGTGCTCAAGCCACCCTCGCACGCACACATATCTGCACATCTCTCTCTCTCTCTCTCTCTCTCTCTCTCTACACGTATCCTTCCTTCGCATCTGCTGCGAATTAGTGCTATTCATGTCACAAATATGCTTGACACTAGCCCGCAATTAATCAAGTTGATGAGCGCGCGCGCGTTCCACGAATTCCAGCGAAAGGCTTCGCGTGGCTTTTCGTTTTCTTTAGCATTTTTTGGGGCCAGGATCAGCAGCGGCAGCCGAGACTGAGGAAAGCAACAACAACAACAACAACAAAAAGCTTCAAGGCCATTTGCGGCCGTAAGATTTATGAGTTAAGTGACACCCGCATTCACTTGGCCAACAACAAAAGCCAAACGAGTTTGGAGCAAGTTCTTCAAGCAGTCGTCGCCGGCTGCTGCTGCTAGTTTAAGTCGTATTTGCCCCGCTTATCTGCATTAATTATCAATTAAAGCATAAAAACTTGATTCATTTCGTATCAAAGCCAAACACAAATAAATATATATATATATATATATAGAGAGAGAGATATCTGCGCATTGTCTGCGATTCATCTTCATTAGCGCACGGCTGGGGGGCGAGCAGGTGGGCAAAGTGTGCTGCAAGTCGCTCTAATTTGTTAGCGACACTCGCTGCTTAAAACAAAAGACTTAGGCAACGAACTTGCTCAAATGAGAACTCGCACGCATCCATCAAGCTCGCTGAATGAACACATCAATGCCCATTTAGAGCCAAACATCGAGACCTTGACGCATATAAATTAGTCACAGCAGCGGCCCAGCTGCCCAGCCAAGACGCACGCATTTTCCCATCAACTTGGCCAGATGATAATGTGATATAAGAAATCGCCAAAAGATTACGCAATCCCACATAAATTAGCTGACGACAACGAGCGAGCGAGCGCAGTCGCCGCCTCTAATCACAGCTTAAATCAAGCGTGGCAAATTGGAGCAGACACAAGTGCGCACCACCAAGCCACCAGCCGAGCCACCACCGCAAACCACAAACTAGCCGCAAACTAGCTGAAAATAAAAGTGCTGCAAATCGAGCCACAAATCAAGCGAAAGCCAAAATTTGCCAAATGCAACTGAAAAAAAATCAAAAAAAAATCTGTAAAAAATACCAAAAAATAAAAAAATCGAAAAAACTGGACCTGCGCACAATAATTGCGCAAAGATCGTTAAACTAGGCGAGCAGTGTCTATATAGACGTAGGCTAACTCTAGACATGGGCTCAAATCCAAATAGAGCGCGTGTCGTGACACGCAGAACACGAACAGACGATGTCGACGACGGCGACACGTGTGCGTGTCGAGCTAATTAATAGGCAAAAGCATTTCAAGAAAACATAAATTGAAAAATAACAACATGATGCTATAATTAATACAAGTCGGGCGAGTGGGTGACTTGAAGATACCCGGTAGGAGGAGCGAAAGGGGTATATATAGCCTGGAGTGGAAATGAAGTGGGAAATCGAGTGGCAAGCATGGGCAGAATATGATATATAAGAGAAGATTTATGCGGAGATAGTTTAGTGAGTGATGGACTAAGAGTTACCCTGTAGGAGAGCAGGGCTGACTAGGCCATACCCTGTAGCCCAGTTGAGGAATATAGGCATAGTAGAGCTCAAATGGGCAACTGACTATGAGTCAGAGTTAACAGAGGGTATGCCTGACTCAGGGATACTCAGCAAGTAGTATTAAAGAAGAGCAGAGAGAGAGAGGGAGAGAGAGAGGAGCTTTTACTCTTAGGACTATGAGCAATGACTTTTATGGCTAAACTTAAGCCCGATATCCATCTGCGAAGGTTCTCTACTTAAAGCCAACATTTGGTCAGTTAAGTTAACTAAATAGCCAAATGAATATTTGAAAAACTTCATCGATGTTAAAAACAACATAAATTAACATAAAAAACATGTTTAAAAACAAAACATTTGCAAGAAAAAGAAACAAAAAGTAAAGCCAAGCTTAGACTGGCAAGAAATCGAACTCGAATTCGAATTCGAATACGAAATTCGACTAAATAAAGTCAAATATATATAAAATATGCCTCAAGTGAGGCGCTGCGACGCCTAGAGGTCTATCGAAGAGCCTTAAAAAATATACAAAAAAAAAAATTAATATTAAAAAAATATATATTTATAAAAAATAAATAAATTTGTATATATTTTGTATGCAAGCATAAAAATCTAGGCAACACCTAAACCGGACTTAGCCAAGTATACTAAACGCCTAGACCCATCGAGCAGCTATAGCTGCCGCTCACTCATGGAACTGGAACTGAAACTGGATCTGGCCATAGCCATAGGCATTCGTGGCCTGGCTTAAGAGTTGATTAAACCAAATTGTTGAACATTTTTTGGGGGCCTTTCGGGTTCAAAGGCGACGCAGGTTAAGTTTGATATGAATTGATCGGGCCCGGAATGTGCTGGCTAATAAAATGGCACAAAGGCAACGGGTAATGCGCGCACTAAATACAGCTGAGGTCGTCAAAATTTGGATTTGAATTTGAATCAAAGCGTTCACTTTCCAATTAACTGGTTGCTGCTGCCGCTGCTGTCGCTGCTGCCGCTGCAGCGGCTAATTTGCAGCACGTTCAAGTGCCAAAACAGCTGCCCAAAATACCTGCTTAAGGTAAGCAAGAGAGATATATGCACTGAAAACTAGGCAGCGGCAGCAGCAGCAGCTTGTTTCGGTTTCAAATTAAATTTGTATTCAAATAGTGGTCCACACAGCCTCCCAGTATTCGAGCCGCCACTCAACTGGGCAATGACAAGCAAATTAACCACAACTGCTACGCTGACTGAGCGGTTGCACCACAGCCGCAGTCAGCAGCCAGCAGCCATAGTTAGAGCCAGCAGCCAGCAGCAGCTCTTGATCTGGACAGCAGCCCAGTTGCTAACATCAACTGTCGCTTTGTCTGCGCGGCGTTAACTACGTGTACAGCTAGCTAGTTGCTGCCTGCCGCAGCTCAGTTGAGCCCAACCCATATTCTGCTTACCCAGCAGCAGCAGCAGCAGCAGCAAATCAGCCAAGAATGCTTGGGATATGTGGAGCAAGGGCTAGCTGGCATATACCCAGTAAATGGTATTAAAATAAATAAATAAATAAAAAATAAAATATATATAATATATACATAAATATAAAATATTTATAAATAAAAATTTAAATAGAATATATATAAAAAAAAAAATAAAACATTAATAGTTGCTATTAAAAAATTATTATCACAAAAAAAAATAATAAAAAATTATTTTAAAGAAAAAAATGTTAATTAAAAAACAAATTAAAGATGTATTTAATTTTTTTTAAATAAATATAAATATGTTAAAAGAAAAAATATTTAAAAATTATTTAAAAAATAATAAAATTAAAAAAATATTAAAATATAGAAAACTATTTATAGAAAGAATTATTTTAAGCAAAAATAAAATATTTCAAAATTTATTTTAGAGATAAAAAATATTTATAAATTTTAAAAACATATGTTATAGAAACAAATTTATTAATAAAAAAATAAATAAATTTTATCAAATTATTTTAAAAAAATTCAATATTTAAAAATTATTTTAGAGGTAAAAATTAAAAATATTTAAAAAATAAAAAAATATTTTTAAAATATCAATTAATATTAACAAATTATTTGAAACAAAAATTAAATATTTAAAAATTTATTTTCAAGATGAAAACTATTTAAAAATTATTTTTAAAATAAAGAAAAATATAAAAAAAAGGAATAAATGTTAACAAATTATTTGAAACAAAAATAAAATATTTAAAAGTTTATTTTCAAGATAAAAAATATTTAAAAATAATAAATATTAAAAAAAAAGTTTTTAAAGAAAAAAAAATATTAATCAAATTTTTTTTAAAATATTAAAAAATAAATAAATGTTAACAAATTATTTTTAAAAAATTTCAATATTTTAAAATTGTTAAAAATAAAATACTAAAATTAAAAAAAAAAAATTAAAAAGTATATATATTTATTTAGAAACATTTTTAAAAGCTCTATTCCTCTAGCTCTCTAATGAGTTCGAAAGACATGAGAAACCTTCGCTTACCCCAAGCACTGACTGACAGCTTCTACAGGCCGCACATATCTGTAACAGCTAATGCTGCCAAGTAACCGTTACCTGCTTATGGGCCACCGATATACCTCTTAATTACAGACACTTAAGCTGCTTAGGGTATCGAATGAAATAACAACGCGACGCGTTATAATTTTCCACGCGTTAACCTTGAGCGAAACTGAATTTCACAGTGGCCGCTCGACTTTTAGATTTAAATAATTTTCGTTGCTTGAATGGAGCATTGAAAGTGCAGCACACAGACACATAAACACACACACACACACATACATTCGGATGCCTACTAATTGCTTTGTAGCTTAGCCCAGGTGTAATTAGATTCCGCATAGGCCCACCTGTTGGCTTCTAATGTATTTAGAGCGCGGTTTCAATTGCGCTCCGAATCTGTAATTAAAAGTCCATATTTTGTACAATTGAAGCCAAAAGCCAAATTGGCAACAAACAACAAGAAAAGGTGATATTAATTGGGCTAACGAGGTGCAGAGTCAATGTGGATGTGGAACTGGCAGCCTGAGCCTGCGCCTGCGCCTGAGCCTGAGCGTGTCTCTGCCCCAGCCATATGGCTGCAACTGGCCTTTTTTTGTTGTTGTTGCTTTTGGCAGCTGCTTGAATTTTGTTTGTTGCTATTGTTGTGGGTTGCGCGGGGGCGGGCCGCACAGCCGCATTGTTCGACGATAATTTTCTATAACAATTTGTTGTAGCCGGCGCCGCAGTTGCTTTTAATTGCACTGCGGGTCAGCTCTGGGGCTCTGGGGCTCAACTGCTCGACTTTTCTCTACCCAGTGTGTTTGCTTTTTGGCCGATTGTGTAATGGACCGCAGGCCTTTCACTTGCCACCAAACAACAAACAAAAAGCCAACTCATTTTTGGCTATTATTTCTATTTTCCGTACTTTGTTGAAATGAGTTCAGAAAAAAAAAATAAATATGTTTAAACGCCCACCCCGTGCATATATAAATCGTACGCCACTTGACAACGGACTGGACACTAAAATTGTGCAATTAGTGCAGCTACACTGTGCAGCTACACTGTGCAGCTACACTGTGCAACACACAGGTGAAAGGCAGCCGCACACAAAGTGAATTAAGGCAATTGTTTGCCGTCTGTTTTTTGAAGCCCAACAAATTCCATAAGCCGACAAATCCTGTCGGGCTGGAAACACACACAAAAAAAAAAACAGCCAAAAAAGGCTAACAATAATCATATGATTCTGCAAGATACAGGGTGAGCTTAAGAGACTAATATAAAGCTGAAGAAATTGCTGAACTAGCATAGGAAACTTCACATTGCGTATTTATGACTAAGCTCAAGTTTCCATAAATTTTTAAAAATATTTATATATATTCTATGGCTATACAACTTTTTGGGAATAAATGTCAAATCATATTGAACACTTCAACAGCTTCGTGTTGACAATATCTAAAGTAAGTGCTGACATATAGTCATAGGAAACAGCATCACTCTTGTTAGGTCAGCCATTTGTTCATTGTTTATTTTTTAGCTGACAAATCTCAACCCAAAAAAAAGCTAAAAAATTATAGCAAAAATCAGAAGTGCAGCTATATACAGGGTGAACTAACATGCGCCATATAAAGTGGAAAAAATTGCTAAAAAAAAAAAATATATTTAAAAATGCATATTGCCTTTTAGCAATTTAAATAAATTTTTAATAAATTTAAATTTAAATAAATTTTTAAAAATATTTTCACATATTTTATAGCCATAAAACTTTTTACAAGCAAATGGCAGGGGTTATTCAACATTTCAACAGCTATAGCTTAATAATAGCTTCTATAACTGCTGAGATATAGTCACCTGAAGTGCTAACACTCTTGTTGGGTCACCCTATTTATTTCATATATTTTTTTGGCTAAACAAATTCCATAAGCCGACAAATCCTGTCTAGCCAAAAAAGGCCAATAAAAAGTGTGCTTTATACATATACACATATATATATATGTATATAGTTGGCTTTAACTATTGAATATCACTTAACGAGCGCAGCTGTCAGCAACCAGTTGGCGGCTTATAATGAATTGTTCGCGCTCTCAAATATTGTTTCAAATTACATGGGATATCAGTAGCAAGAGGCATGCTGAACAATAGCATGCACGCGACAAAGTTTCGATCGGATAACAAGCCACTCCAAACGAAAGACTTAGGCGACAAACTTGATCAAATGCTACGCTTTGTCTTTAGAATGCGCAACTTGTGCTGTTGCCAAAGGTCGCCAGCGAAAGTGCGTTGTCCAGCTGCCGCCCTTTTCAACCAGCTGCAGCTGGCGAAACGAGTTTCGCTTGGATTTCCTGTTGTGGCATGCCACACAGAGCAAAAAAAGCTAAAAAAAAAAGCCATGCATAAATCAACTGCCGCTGCTGGCGCACGCTTAGCCACATTAGCGGCCGCGCTGACCCACATCGGAGCCAAAAAGGGTTTTTTTTTCTTCTCTCTTCTCGGCTTTTGTCTTTTATGGTCCATTGCGCAATCGCGCGGCTGGAACTTAGCCAGACCGAAAGATCTTTCAGCCTTCGCATTGAGCCAATGACATCAAATGCCAAAATAGCGCACAATCATTTCAGTAAATGATTTAATTAAGCTAAACAGTCAACAAATTTCGATGCGTGTGTGCGTGTGTTCAAGTGATTTTCGAGTGTGTGACATATTGGCATCAAGTTCACAGCCAGCCGGCCAGCCCTCGACAAAAGGCGACCAACTGGCGCTGATCGAGCGACATTGATTACCCAACAAGAACTCGACTTTTCAGCGGCTATTAGCGGCTTATAAAACTATGAATATGCGTATTATGATACACTTGTGCACATACATACATACATCAGATATACATATATATATATACATATATCAGTTATATATATATGTGTATTTCTATCTGTGGCTCAACACTTTTTCGGCGAACTGTTTCCGTTTTGTAATTGTTTTGATTTGCCTATTGCTGATTGCTTAAAGGGAAGTGCGCGTTTGTGTCTTAAGTCTTTTGTTTGCCTGTGCAGAATAATTTGCCAAACAGACGAACAAAAAATTATTAAAATTAATAACAAACAATATATTTAAGCAAGTATTTATGAGTGCCGCATTGGCATTGGATCGAACACGTATACCTATAGCTATATCTATATATATATATATATATATATGTGTGTGTGTGTGTGTGAGTTTTGGGTTTATGAATGAGCCGCTGCTGCGTCTGCGTGCCGGGTCAATGTTACCCACAACTGCTGTGGACTTGAACTTTGTATCTCTTTTTGCTTCTCTCTCCCTCTCCCTCTCCCTCTCTCTCTCTCTCTTCTATTTGTTTTTACAAAGTGCAAACATCAAGCTGATGGGTAAAGCCAAGGCTCGACTTAACGCTAATGACAGCCGCTGACAGCTTACAAAAGACCAACAAATATTACGGCCCGAAACAAAATGTAATTCAAGTGTTTTGCATTTGGTGGTAAAAAAGCGTAAACAATTAAAAATGACTGTGTACCGAAAGAGGGTCAATTAAAAGCGTGTAATGCAGGTGTTAAGAAGGGCTTCAAAAATTGTTCAAAAAAAAAAAAAAAATATATATATATATATATATATATATATATATATATATATATATATATTTAGCCAAAGCTCATTTCAGTGCCCATCCACTGCTCTGCATTCTATTATCTGTGTCTAGCCATAAGCCATCAGCTCTTGGTAACTGATATCTTAGTAGAAAATCAGCCTGCACGAGCTGTCAAGGCAACTTCTTTGAGCATTTCAACGAACCTTCAATATTCTGCTATATCTGGCGCGTATCAGTGCTAATGCCTGCATCTACAATCATTTGTTACGGGCCGTTGGCAGCTGGTCAGAGCTGCTGCTAAATAGTTTTATAGATCGCCTCATAGCACAATCTCCTAGGTCTCGATGAACTAACCAAGTTATCTCAGATTTCTCTGCTTAGAGCTGCTAATCCTCATCTGGAAAATCTTTTACAGCTTATGCCCAATATATATATAATATAAATTCATTCTTATCCTTATCATTTACAATCCTTATACCTAAATTTATCTAGCGTCTCTTTGCAAATATGTTCATTCCAACAGACGCGTGTTTAGGCTATAGGCTATAGCTATAAGACTATATCGTTTGGCTTTCTCAAACTTGAAAAGTAAATCAGAAAATTCCATAAATTAACTTGAGTCAGGCAAGCTGTAGATGCTACAGTTCATATAACAAAATTGTTTTCAAGGCTTAGAATGACTTCAGACAGATTCTATATGAGAAATATAAATATAATATATAGTATATATATATAAAATATATATTATATATATAAATAAATGTATATTAATATGTAAAGTTGCTTTAATGAACTTCTAAGCCTTGCTTCAAGCCTTAAGCCAACTTAAATCGAGTCTAGTTGGCAGTCTGACTAGCTGAGCAGCTCTGCTTGACTTAGACCCAATTAGCAGCTCAATGAGCTTTGCATGCAGCAGAAAAACTTGATTCGGAAATATTTAAATTCACGCTCAACCACAAAAAAATAATTTAATAAAGTTCAAATAGGAAAATTGAATATAATATTCTATATCCTCTTGATTTAACATAATATAACAAATATATGATAATTATAAGCCAAAAATATTAGGCAAAAATATATTTTTTATTATATAAAAAACAAGTTTTGAGACAGACAAAACTCAGACTCTGACAGCTGACATCTCACACCTAAGACACATCTCAAAACTAGTTTTAAAATTTTTAAAAATATTTCTTTATATTTATATTAAACACATATATTTTTTAATATTTTATAATTGAACCCTCGACCAGCTGCCATCAAACAGAAATCAAATATAACCCTAAACCCTCCTCAGCTTAAACCTGAAATTTGTCTCATTCACACTTGCTTGAATTTGAAATAAATTTTGAAGTTCGCAGCTTGCCTTGCCGCAGCGTTCACTGTACAGTGTTACTTGCTTACCTTTACCCATTCGTTTTGTTGTTGTTGTCAATTTTTTCCCTATTTTATTTATTGTTGGCTTTGCCAATTTTCAACGCTCGCCCAATTTTAATTACAGATACACGAGGCTGCTGGGACTTTTGTTATGGCACGGCACGAGGTGCGCCATTTGAACTTGACTTTAATTGGCTTTCAATAGAGATAAAAAACAATTATGTATAACTCTCGGATAAAGCGCTTTTTTCTCATATCTAATTAGACTGCAGTACGGCCCAAAGGCTATTTTGTCTTTCACTTGACACAGCGAAAAGGAGCGAAAAAAATAGAAGCAAGAGTGGTGGGAAGTGCCTGACTGGGAGATACCCTGACTGGTGCTTTAAGCTTAAGTGAGATAAGGGAGAGGTAAGAATATATATATAGTAAACTTGACAGAGAAGAGACAGACAAACAAAATAGAATCAACTTGCATCTGGATCTTATAGCAGAGAGGCTCTTGCTCTTATACGAGGCAGGCTACATGCTTTCGGTCAAACTAGACTAGCTCTTCTACGAGCTCGCTAACTTTTAACTCTTATACTCAAAGACATTCATTCATATGATCAAGATCAATCCTGATTTAGTTCTATTATAGCTCTTATACTACTTCTCTTTAATAATGAACAGCTCTTATACTAGCTCTTTCATTTCCAAGTATTGCCTCAGGCAGACACACAGCCAGATAGAATTGTCTCTAGCTCTTATACTAGCCATATCGACTGTAGCTCTTAGATTCTTATACATTCAATCAGATAGAAGAAGCATTCTATGTCTACTCTTATACTAATATACTCTAATACTAAAATACTCTTATACTAATATAATCTTATACTAATATACTCTTATACTAATATGCTCTTATACCAACATACTCTTATACTAATATACTCTTATACTAATATACACTTATACCAATACACTCTTATACTAATATGCTCTTATACCAATATACTCTTATACTAATATTCTTCATCTACTTTCACACCGTTACACACTCAAATATATGAAGCATTCCATGTCTACTCTTATACTATTATATACTAAGACAGATGAAGTATTATAAGTGTACTCTTATATTCTCAGGTAAGTCAGTTTTGTCTTCATGTGATTCTATCTCTTATACTGTTCAGCATGTAGGCCTGTCCCTATCTCTAGCTCTTATATTAACTCTTATATTATTCGACTTATACAAGCTCATATACCAGCCTCTTGGCCTGCCTGACTCGACTCTAGTTCTTAGTATAGTTCATCAACCAGACTCGAATCTGCTCATAAGGAATCTTTCACTTCCCATCGCCCACTTCTCCCCCCATCAGTTTACCTCAAACCAATATACCCACTTTCATCCCACGTTTGTCTACCTAAAACAGCTAACATAAAAATATCTCTCACTTTTACGTTTTCATGAACGCGTCCAATCGCCGGATTATGTAAGATCGGCATACCTATGCTATGAAATGCTCGCCGTTGCTTATTGTGAATGCCAAACGCTGGATTTCACGAAGTTAACGCCCAGCATTTAACTGTAACAAGTGCAAATTGCGTGGCGTTTTTCCCTTTTTACCTTTTCTTTTTTGACTTTTGGCCATGTGCCGCATGCTTAAAATATATTTACAGTTAAATGCAGGCCAGAGTGGACAAATTATTTGTATGCTGGACATGCGAACACCCACACACACACACACACACGGACACGGAGAGGTTTACGATGCCATCATAATTTGATAATAGCATCCATTAAAGCTAAAGCTAAAGCTGAGGCAAAAGTGCGCATAAAAACAAAACAAAAACTTTGCCTGTTGCTGTTGTTGCTGTGGTTGTTGTTGTTGTTGTCTTAATTAGCACCCAACTAAATGTTTATCAAGTGGCAGCTGCTTCTCTTTTTGTATTTCTTTTCGGGTGTCAAAACAGATTTGTAGAAACAGTGTCATTAGCTGGGAGAACGATGCTGCCCGATTATTAGGTAATCCTCTATATAGCTAACGAAAATGAAGTCATTTACTTGTGCCTGCCTCATATTTATTTAAACAAATTAAAATGTGTGTGAGAAAAATGTGCACATGTTTCATTATTGATACCAGAGACAGAGACAGAGCCAGAGCCACAGTCAGAGTCAGAGCTGAACAATGGCTGGCAAACAAAAGACTTAGGCAACGAACTTGCCGTGGCCACATGTCTGTATATAGTAATATATATATATATATATATATGTATGTGTATTATAATTTAACTGGCTTGCAATTTCAAGACATTCCCAGCATTGTTGTTGCAGCTGCTGCTGCTGCGTCAATCATGCCTGGCTAGAACTTCATTTGATTTGCAGCTTTTCAATTGGATATCTCTATGGCTGCCTGCCCCATGTGGCGATCCGACGCGTCGGTGGGTGCAGCATTGGGCAGCAGCTGAAATCAGCCAGAGGCAATGTCTAAATGTTAAACTAGTTAGAATGCAGAGTGCAGAGAGGCTGATCAGCGGAGAGATACCCTGTACAAGAAAGGGAGGTAGATGTGAGAGAAAGAGAGAGAGAGAGATACAGAGAGAAGGGCGCTAAGAAAGAACGATAGAGAGTAGGAGAGAAAGAGAAACAGAAAGAAGAGAAAGAGAGAAGAGAGAAAAGGGAGCGACAGAAGAGAAAGAGAGCAAAACGATACAGAAGACATAATGGTAAAGAGAAGGAGAGTGAGAAAGTGAGAGATATGTCGGAGAGTACTGAGAAATAAAAAGTTAGTGCTGGAAAAATGAGATATGAGAAAAAATAGATATAAGAGAGAGAGAGAGAGAGAGAGAGAGAGAGAGAAATAGAGAGAGCGAGGATAAAAAGCAGACAAAATGAGAAGAGAAGAGAAGAGAGAGAAGACAAAATGAGAAGACAAAAGTGAAAAAAGGGAGAAAAGAAATATATGAGAAGAGAAAAGAAAAGTGAAAGAGAGAGAGAGAGAAGAATGAGAAGAGAGAAGAAGGAGAAGAGAGGGAAGAAGGAGAAGAGAGAAGAAGGAGAAGAGAGAGAAGAAGGAGAAGAGAGAAGAAGAAGAAGAGAGAGAAGAAGGAGAAGAGAGAGAAGAAGAAGAGAGTGAATAAGGATAAGAGAGAGAGAAAGGATGAGAGAAGAGAGATGAGAAATGAGAGAAGGAGAATAGAGAATGAGTATGAAGGGAAAAAGAGTAGAGAAAGCGAGAACAGAGCAGCGAGAATAAGAAGAGTGAGTAGGGAGATATATAAGGAGAGAAATGGGAAGAGAAAGTGATAGCTGAGAAGATATAGAGAGAGAGTAGAGAATAAATAAGTTAAAGGGATGAAGAATAAAGAGAGAAGACAGAAGAGAAAAGATGAGAGCGAATCACTAGCAGACTGTAAAGAGAGAGAGAGAGAGAGATATGTCCAGTGCAGCTACCACTACTTCAACTTCGCTCAAAAGTAATCCCAATATGCCCCATTCCGATATCTGCTACAGAGCAACAAAAAATTCATTAATCTGATGAAGTGGTGCAGCGGCAGTGGCTGCACCAGCAGCAGCAGCCGCCGCTGAAGCCACCGCCAACGATCAGGCAAAGGCAGCTCAACTATAGTTAGTGGCTGTCTCGATGGCCTGGCTGACTGGCTGGGTTTAGTTTAATTGACGCGCTGCCAGCATATATTTGCTTTGATTTTGTAATTAGATTCTGCTGCACAGGTTGAACAGGTTGTTCATGAGATAAAGCCAAATGGCAGTTCTTAGAATTTTTATGCTAATTTCGCCGCTGCACTTGTTGCAGCCATTACGAACTTTATAAACTTTGTAAAGTTTTTTTTTATACCCTGAGCCCATTGAAAATGGGAAATCAGGGTATAATGTTTTTGTTGAAATGTATGTAACAGGCAGAAGGAGGCGTGGCAGACCCCATAAAGTATATATATTCTTGATCAGGATGACAAGCCGAGTTGATATAGCCATGTCCGTCTGTCCGTCTGTCCGTCTGTCCGTCTGTCCGTATGTATGAACGCGTCGTTCTCAGAACCTACAAGAGCTAGAGACTTGAAATTTTTTATGTAGGTTCCTGTATAGCACGAAAAGATCGAGTTTGTTTCAGAAATTCGATAACTTTTATCGTTTTATTGTTATCGATTAAAAACGAAAATCTAAATTAAGTTATAAAATTCTATATAATTCATCTTTCTAGCTAGAGTCTTCAAATTTTGCACTTAGTGTTATGTGAGCCTTACGCAATTTCGGTTTTTGTTAAATTTTGGGTGCCACGCCCCCTTCGCCTCAAATTTGTAACTCCCGTATATCAAATACTAGAGACTTGTGCTTTGGCACATACATACATATGGATGACATGATGACGCCCAACAAGTTTGATCAAAATCGTTGGTCTAGAAAAAAAGTTATTAAACATTTAATTTCCCATAGCATTGCCATGCAAAGTCGCCAAAGAACAGCTGACGTAACGACTTGCGCTTGTGTATGCGTGCGCCTGTGTATGTGTGTGTGTATGTTTTGCTTGTAATGAACGTACATATGCATGTGTATATAAAAGAAATGAAGAATGCTTGGAATAGCGGATCTTCGCAGGGTTCAGGGTATACCCTAGTCGAGCGGTCTCGACTAGAGTTTTCTTACTTGTTTTATTGATATTTTTTATAATTTAATTATTTTTTTTATAATTTTTTTTATACATTTTTTTATGTATTTTTTGCTATTAGAAGAATAGAGCGCAATTGCTCAGTTGGTTTAATTGCACGTCACATAAATCTCGGGCATTGATTGCTCTGATTTATGACAGTGCCGCGAGTGTCGCGTTTGTCGCCTAAGTCTTTCGTCTTTCGTGTGGGCGTCGCTTGCTGTATAACTTTTTCTCTGTCTTTCACTTCATTCAGCTAAAAGCATTTTGACATTTTACGTTATTTAACTGCTGCGTTGTACTATATATATATATACGAGATTTATATTATTAGAGCTTGGCTGGCTCAAGCTTTCAAGTCAACAGAAAAAATACCAAAAAAAAAAAATATGTAAAAAAAATATTAAGAAAGAAATTCCTTGGCGCATCGATCGGATGATGTAATTAACACATAGAAAGCCGCTTTGATTTATGCTATATATATGCAAATTCGCAGAGCGAAAGAGCTGAAGAGCGCATGGCTAAGACATGGCTAAGAGAGCCGCCGCCACTCTTAAGCCCAGCTCAAGCTCTAGCAAAAGCTTCGCTTGGCGTTTTTTTTTCGGTGCTCTGCGATACGCTAAATGCTATTAAAGCCAAGTCGAGCCATGAAGACCAGAAAAAAAAAAACAGAAATAAAAGTTTTCAAGCAGCCGAAGCCCGTTCGACAACGTAACCGAACTTACGGTAAGGCCAGCCAGCCAGCCAGCCAGCCAGCCAGCCAGCTAGCCAGGCCCAGCTTTGTAGCCAACAACGTCTTGGCCGTCAGTCGTGTCGCGAAAGTCGTCGAGTGCGTTTGCCAGTTGCTTTTGTTGCTGTCGCTGCGGCACAAATACACACACACACACACGCGTGTTACAGTGGGTATTAACAAAAAAAAAAGGAGAAAAAGAAAAAAGATTTAACAAATAAATATAAAAACCCACACACAAGCTCATCATCATCATCATCTGCTGCTGCTGCTTCTTCGTCATCAAAAAATTATATATACAAAATTTGTTTAGTGCGCGCAGTCGTTATGCAACTGAAGTGCGTTCCAAAACCAAAACAAATAAGTACAAATTGAAAAGCGAAAGAAATGAAAATATAAATCACAAGCAACAACAACAAAAAAAAAACTCTCTGCTTTAATTAGAAATTTGGTAAAAGCACAAAAATTATAGTTAAATAAACAACAGTTATTTAATGCGAATAAAAAGTCTTAAAGCAATTTGAATAAACAAGTTTTTTTTTCAGGCTAGCCAAGTGAAATTGCCAGAGAAACAAACAAAAGTGAAAAGCTAACTGAATTCAATTGGGCAAAAAATTAGAGAAAATTAAAGAAAAATATATAACAAATTTTAAAAAAAATTTAAAAATTAAAAAAAAAATTATATAAATTCATAAAAATTAAAAATTAAAAAAAAAATTATATAAATTCATAAAAATTCATAAAAAAAATCATAAAAAATTGATAAACAAATTTGAGCTTAAAATAACGTCATTATTACAGCTGCAGCCGCTGCCAGTGCAACGAGAGCTGAATGCAAGCGTAATCATTGGGAAAATTTGTGTGCAAAACAATTTCAACACAACAGCAAAAGTAATTGAGCAAAAGGTGAGTAGCATGGAGCAGGCAGCATGCAGCATGCAACGCATGCAATGCGGCCCTCGCGGCGTATGCGTAACATTTAGCCCAAGGCATAGGAAGCGAGCAGGCAGCGCAGGCAGATATATCATATGTCTTGCCATTGTTGTATGCTTCCTGCTTATGTATATATATAGTTTATATATACATATTTAGCCATCTCTTTCCCTCTCAGTTGCTGTATTTAAAATATTTAAACAAAATTTATTTCCACTCGCATTTGTTGTTGTCTTGAAGGTTGTCCACATTTGGCTTTAATATCTATGCTTTGTGGCTTAAAATTAAACACTATTAGCGCAGAATTAAGAGCAGCACAATGTCAAGCTTCAGTTAGTTAGCCTAGACGCTGCGTCGACCCTGAGCAGCTGCTGGCTGTGATGAGCTGTCAGCACGCCTCCAAGAAGCACAGACATGCCTAAAAACAGCGCTGCGACTGTGAGCCAAGAACTGCAGGCAGTCAGCCAGGTAGGTGTTGCGACAATTGTTGCTCGAGGAAGCAACTCGGCGCGAGATGAGCTGAGGCTCATGCAGTGGGCGGCAATTAAAGTGCAGGCAGCAAAGGAAAAAAAAACAACTAGAAGTTGCCGTTGCCGTTGAGGCGCCCAATTATTCAGCCATAAATGTAAACAATCGCCTAAGTAGCAAAGCGCCGCCAGAAGAGAGCAGAAGACAAACTCGCAGCGCTCAGTGTCTGAAGTGTTGAAAATGCAACAAGCCAAACAGAAATATATGCACAACATTTTGGGCTTAGTACAGCACACCAGACGCCGAGCTCCCCCTCCCCTGCCCGGCCCTAGCCAGAACTAAGCGAGCAAAGCAACAACGCAAGTCTCGTAGACAATAACGTGGCAATTTAATGGGAAATGTCAGTCACAAGGCGTACGGCAACAACAGTTGACTTCATTTTCTCAGAAGCAACAAAAGAAAAACTACAACAACAGCAACAGCAACAGCAATATGCATGAACAAATGAGTTTTCGTGCGCGCAGACATAAAAAAAAGGTCGTGGCAAAGTTACAAACGCAATGACAACAGCAACAATGACACAAAAAAGGCAATGCGCAATCGACATATATATATATATATTTTTTTTTTTATATATTTTATATATATATATACGTATCCGCTAAGCCACACTTGCAGCCATGTCAAAGTGCAAAGGCTGCCAAAAAATAACAAACAAAATCTAAGCCAAGCTCCCTTCACTCACAGTTAGCTTTTATATATATATATACATTTATATATCTCTATATATACTTCTTCAGATTGGTGTCACACTTTTGTCCACTTCATTCTTTAGGCCTGGCAAAAACACAAAATTTCTTCAGCTTTTCTATTCATGCGCTGCGCATTTTTATGAGCTTTGGCTTTGGCTTACATATGTATATACATCATATACATATATATATACAGCTATATATATATACATGCCTAAGCTGTCGAAGTGCAATTTATGTTCGTTATTCATTAGCCAAAGTCCTCGACTCGCAAAATGGGCTAATCAGATGCGCAGCCAAATGCAAATTCCGAGCGCGCAGACAAAACAAAGCCAAAAATATTCTAAAATAAATCTATTACAAAACTTTTGAGAGCATCGGATCAATGCTTCAAAGACCTTTACAAGTTTTTAGAGTGAAGCGGTAAAAACAACAAAAAAAGTGGAGATATTTATATAAATTAGAAAGATTTGACTTGCTTCCATAAAAATTTATATTTAAATTTAGCTTAAATCGAAAGAAAAAAATGTGAATAAGAATTTTAAAATTAATTTAGGCAAATAAATTAATAAAACAAAAATTAATAAATTAATTAATTACTAAAAGGCTAATATATAAATATATAAAAATATAATATAAAAATAAATATATTTTTATTTATATTTCAAAATATTTCAAATTTAAATATTTCAAATTTAACTTTAAATAACTAGTTTCTTAAAATTTTTTGATAAAATTGTAAATAGTAAATAATGCAAAAATAAATAAAATGTAAACGTAAATAAATAAAATTAAAATATAATTTTTTTAAATTAAAAAAACAATGTAAATGTAAAAAAAAAAACCTAAATTATAAATTCATAACTTTTTTATTTAAAAAAAAAACAATGTAAATGTAAATTTAAAAAATTTAATAATAAATTTATAATTTTTTTATTTAAAAAAATATTTTAAATGTAAATAAAAAAATAAATTATAAATATATTATTTTTTTATTTAAAACAATTTTTTTTAAATAAATTATAAATTTTTAAAGGCATACAAATTCTAATATATAAATATTTTTAAAAATTTCCATATATTTGTATTTTTTAATTTTTAAATAAAAATGTATAATCCAAAAACTTATTTATATTTATTTATTAATACACAAATTTTTGGAATATAAATTTTGATTGAAAAATTGAAAAAATATAAATATATACATATTTGAAAAATATTTATATATTAGAATTTTGATACAATATAAATTGACCAGAAATATAATAAGAAGAAAATAATTTCTAACTAAAGCTTAGCTTTTTTGTCTTTTTTAAATTTATTTTTCACAATTTTTTAAAGCTAAAATTTATGAAACAAATATTTTGCACTTTCTGCATCAGCAAATTTAGATTTTTTAGAATATTTTAAATTTTTGATTGACTGAGCTTGATTTGCTTCTGCCTGCAAAGTTAGGCTGAGCTCACTCCCCATGAGTCAACATAAGCTACCTGAATATGCCTGAACAACTTAGTTATAGACCTCTCCGTATGTCTTACCCTCAAGCTTTCTTCACTCTCCACTACTTACAAAAACTATATCCATATCTAGGCTCTGCTAAATGCTCTCTGAACACTTTTATTGGGCTGCTAAATACAAGGCAACGCAGCTATCATAGCCAGCGCGCGCTGAAAGCTGTTGACGCCCGCAACAATAACAATAAAAGCTAACTGAGGTGGCTAATTAAATTGTTATTATTATTAGCATTGCTTAGATAGAGCTGCACGGCACGTGGTTACAGATGGACTGCGCCACTATAAAGATGGACTTTAATGGCTTATCATAGGAGCAACAGCGGCAGCCTCAGCCGAGTCCCGCCTTAAATCTCTTTATTAAAACATTATATCATTGAACATTGTTTCGCGGCTATCTATATTGTGCTTTAAGTGCACGCGTAGGCCACAAAAGGTGTCTGTTTGTTGTTGTTGTTGTTGTTGTTGTTGCTGTCTCTCTCTCTCTCTCTCTCTCTCTCTCTCTCTCTCTCTCTCGCTATCTCTCTCAGCGCTGGCCGCCGCAATCAGGCAAACAAAACGCTTGTTAAACAAACAAACAGTGAGAAATATTATGAGCTATCTTACTTCATATTTCCGCTCGTCAGCAGCTGCCGTCGCTGCTGCTACGGCATCATCAATCTCTAATAAATAAAAGCCAAACAAAAAAAAAAAAAAAACTTTCGTAGGGCCATTTGAAAAAGTGAAAAGCAGAGATTTGAAACTGTTTCTCTTGCGACTGTTGCGACTGCTGCTGCTGCTGATTGCAGGCGTGTGATAAGCACAAATCGGCAAAAAAAAAAAAATTTATTTATATGAAAAAAAAAGCTAACTTAAATAGCCGCTGCTTTCATTCAGCGAACATTTATTAAGCCAACTAATGATGGTCAACGTAACGCGCAACGTTTTCAATGCCCATTGTCAACGGCTAAACGGGGTATATTGTTTTAGTGCAAAATTTGGTGGCTGCGAATGTGGCAGATGGCTGGGCAGGCCTAGGGCTAGAGGGACATCTCTCTGTTTATACCTCTTTCTCTATATGTCTCTATATATGTGTATATCTCTGAATATATCTCTGTCTATATATCTGTTTATGTCTGTGTCTATATTGCTGTCTATATCTCTGTCTATATATCTGTTTATGTCTATCTGTCCTTTAGACTGTCTTTCTGTCTCTTTCTAGCTGTTCCTCTCAAGCGCGCTCTCTCTCTCTCTCTCTGTCCATCTCTCTATTTACCCTTATGTCTCTTTATCTCACCCTCTCTTTCATTCTCTCTCTCTCTCTCTCTCTCTCTCTGATTCTCTTACTCTGACACTCGCTTTCATTCTTTTTCCTTCTCTGCCTTTCTCTCTCTCTCTCACTCACTCTCTCTCACTCACTCTCTCTCACTCACTCTCTCTCACTCACTCTCTCTCACTCTCTCTCACTCTCTCTCACTCACTCACTCTCACTCTCTCACTCTCTCTCTCTCTCACTCACTCTCTCCCTCTCTCTCTCACTCACTCTCTCTCTCTCTCATTCTCTCACTCACTCACTCTCTCTCTCTCCCTCCCTCTTTCATTCCTTCTGCCTGCCTCTCTATTTACCCTTATATGATACTCTCTCTGTCTATCCATCTTTCTGTCTATCTATCTATCTATCTATCTATCTATCTATCTATCTATCTATCTATCTATCTATCTATCTATCTATCTATCTATCTATCTATCTATCTATCTATCTATCTATCTCTCTGTCTATCTATCTATCTATCTATCTATCTATCTATATATCTATCTATCTATATATCTATCTATCTATCTATCTATCTATCTATCTATCTATCTATCTATCTATCTATCTATCTATCTATCTATCTATCTATCTATCTATCTATCTATCTATCTATCTATCTATCTATCTATCTATCTATCTGTCTATCTATCTATCTATCTCTCTGTATGTTTCTTTCGCTCTCTCTATTTCGCTCTCTCTGTCCTCTAAGCCTCCACATACTCCCAATGCTGCTTCCCTTCTTGTACATCTTCTCTAATTGTCTGCATTCTTAAGCTTAGTAAGCTCTGCTGAGTCTATGTATATATATATACAAATATATATCTATATTCCAAGTCTATTCCTTCAACACTCCTGCTTAGGGTATCTTCTAGTCGTGCCTCACTTTCCCAAGTACTCTTACTTGTTTTGCTTTACTTCTTACAAATGTTGAAAGAAAGAAATTCAGTTTCGTTTTCAAACTCAGTCGCTCGTGGAAAATTTAGTGCTCACAGTTTACGTTGTTGTTGTTGTTTGAGTTGTGGTTGTTGTTGTTGTTGTTGTTGTTGTTGCTACGTTTACATGAGCTGCACGCCATGGCGCGCTGTGTGGCAGCCAGGCTGGCTGGCTGGCTAGCAGACAGGCTATAGCCAGTTGAAGCGTGCAGGCCAAATGAAAACTGAAAACGAAAGCAGCCGCCAAAACGTTGTTGTTGTTGTTGCTGTTTGTTGTTTGTTGTTTGATGTTTGTTGTTGTTACTCTTTTTGCAAGTAATTTCTGTGCTTTGCTTTGCTTTGCTTTTCACTTCACACACACAGCGACAAACTGTTTTTTGGCCTGCACTCGTCTGTTTTTGGTTCGCTCAAGTTTTGCTACCAAAAATCTTGAAAAAAAAATGCGCCAAAAAATGCGGAAAACTTAGCTTTTTTTTCATAGCTAACAAAACTTTTTGTTTTCGTGTAATGAGCGAGTGTCAACTTGTTGTTGCTGACTTCGACGCAGACGCGTCGCCCTCTGAACCAGTTTCAGCCGCTAACACCTGCCACGCGGCTGGCTGCACTCGTTTCGTTTTTCCATTTCTCACATTGATTAATAGTTCGCGGCGAGTTCATTAGGCAAGCGGCTGAAACAGTTCGGCTGTGATGCAACAGCCCACAAATTTGTAACTAAAGCTTAAGCCTTAACTTGACCAGTCATAAGAGGCAGGACTAGAGCCGAGCTGACGAGTGGCAGCTAGTCCACGCAAGTTCGTTGCCTAAGTCTTTCGTTTGGCCAGCAATTGTCATGCCAGACAATTATCAAGCAGGACAGGACACAAGCAATTTGTAGCCTTTTTCAGTTGTCGAAATTACCGCAAGTTCGTTGCTTAAGTCATTTGTTTTCAAAACTATTTTTCAGCTATTTCACTTGTATTTTTCAAGCCAATTTTTAAGCTATTTCATTTGTAGTTTTTAAGTTTCTTAATAGCAGTACGTACTGCAAAAGTTAGCCTTTTTTTGTCGTTTTAGCCTTTTTAAAGCTAATTGTATTAGATGCAGCAAGCTCATTTCCCAAGTCATTTGTTTTAAAAGCTATTTTTAAAACTATTTTTGAGGCCTTTTTAGCCTTTTTTAGCATTTTCGGCTATTTGTTTTAGTTGCAGCAAGTTTGTCGCTTAAGTCATTCGTTTTAAAGTCATTTTTGAAGCTATTTTAGCATTCATTTATGATTTTACTGCAGGCAGTTCATTAGCTATGTCACTCATGCCTCGGGCAGTATCATAAATGCAGGATAAAAGCCAGAAATCAGCTAGCTGCACTTAGCCAGAGCAAGTTCGTTGCTTAAGTCATTCGTATAGCTAGCAATTTTCATGTTAAAAATAATTTATAATATTAAGATAAATTAAAAATAATTTATAATATTAAGATAAATTATTTTAAACTAATTTTAGCCTTTTACAATCCTATGCCCAAGTTCGTTGCCTAAGTCATTCGTTTTAAGTACAATTTCATATTCAATTTTTGGCTTTATTATAGCGTTATCAGCCGCTAATGCAGCCAGTGCGCTTGCCAAGTCATTCGTGCAGCGAAACGTGTCAAGCGATTTGTTAAATTTACATTTTGAGAGTCTGGCTTAATGAACTAACGCACCAGACAGAGAGACAGAGAGACAGAGAGAGAGAGAGAGAGAGAGAGAGAGTCAGACTGTCAGACACGACAAGTCATAAAAATCAATCAAATCTAGTTACAACAGACGGCAACGAAAAATTGAAATGTTAACTCAAAGTCGACGATTTTTCGTTTAGTTTGCCTGTTTTTGTCGCTTGCAACACACGCTGACAGTTACACGAAGAAGAAGAAGACGAAGAAGAGGCAGAAGAAGAGAAACACCAAATATTGTAAAACCTTATGATTTAACATAAATTTCATTCAATAATTGCGTGAATGATGGAAGCTGAGACGAGATGATGCGTGCGGCTCAAAGGGAAATGAGCTTGCGAAATATGCATATAAATTTTTAATCATCTATATATATATATATATATATAGATATAGATATGATGCGCCAGGTGTTGCTGGCAGCTCGAGGCGCTCAGGTGTTAAACAGCAGCAGCAGCAACGGCAGCAGCGGCAGCCTCAAGTTCCGCAAGACATTGTTTCAGCTTGTTCGGCTGCTGTTTTAGATATTTGCACTATTAGCTTCCTATTTGCACACGCGATGTCTATATATATATATATACTATAATTTGCATAATGAAAACCTTAACCCCAACACACACAGTGCGATTAACTGAACCGTGCACTCGCCGCCGCCAAAAAGGCACTTTCACGGCGTTTGTTATGCAAATTAAAGCATTTGATTGGCCATATCCACACGCCGCCTCCGCCTCCGCCTCTGGTTTCGAGTACTCGAATAATACGCATTAAGGCGCTAAATATTACGTATAATTTCCCATTATATAGACAAGATATATATATATATATATACCTATATACACATACGAAGTCAATGACTGCTTAATTTAATTCGTTTAGAAAATCAATGGCCAAGCGAATCTTGAACTTCTGGACGCGCGGCTTGACCCCCAGCGGGAATTTCGAGCACGCACTGCGAACAGCTTTAGCATTTTGGCCATATCGATAGCTGGCCAAAACGTTCGGTTTGTTTATTTCTGGCCGTGGCCAATCAATCAAATTGCTGCCAGAGCACAGCATTCTTGGGTGCCACTGAGCAAGAGAACGAGAAGATGCTGCAGAGCGCATTAGACGAAAGTATCAAATGATTCGCTTCCCAGACCAAAGGCAGCGCGCTTCATTAGCGCAGCTTTCAACTCGGTTCTGGTTACATAATGAACCCGAGCGCTAATGAAATATAAATACCAAATCAAATACATATACAACAGCAACAGAAATACTTTCTAGCTTTGACCTTAACATTTTGTGCGCCACATTTGGCAAATGATTTGCCAGATTTGTGATCCACAGATCCACACTGAACCAGCTGGCTAATTCCAGTCCTAAGACTGTGGGAACTAGCCTTTGATATGCCACGCCCATCATTTTTTAACAGTCTGTTAGCTAGCCTAACATTAACCCATATTTACATAATGTTAAGTTCAAATTTCTGTGGAAACTATGTCCAATGTGCCACGCCTCTAATCGATCGCGTAAATATTTTGAATTCCAAGTCTCCAGCTTCAAGAGTGTTGGAAGAGAGAGTTAATGTAAAATATGAAAATATATAAAATCCCAATTGGCCACGCCTTGCGCAGGGCGTATCTCAAAAATAGAACTTGACATACTCTCGGACGAGGCAAAGAAGATGAGCAGCAAGACGAAACATTAGCAATTAGTCAGAAACTCGTAGACCTTCAACGACCAAAAAGGGGGAAAGAAAAAAGAAAAAGGCTAGATGTGGCCCTAAAAAGGCTATAGCTTTAAAACGCTAAAAAGCTTTAATTTGTAAACGATCAGTGCAAAAATGTTATGCCGTGATGAAGGGTAGAACAGATGAAGGGATGAACAGAAGCAGGGGTGGATGGACGAATGTAGAGAGAGTTGATCGGATGGACGGAAGAATAGAACGGACGGACGGACGGACTATCAGAGGAATGAACTGTGAGATGGACAGATGATTGGCTGGACAGACGTTCGGATGAACAGACGATCGGATGAACAGACGATCGGATAGACAGACGATCGGATGGAGGATTAGTTGAAGGGCGGAAAGAACTGATAGGTGGATGGATGGATGGATAGATAGATAGATGGATGGATGGATGGATGGATGGATGACCGAACCAACAGACAGGCCGCCAGCTATACAAGTAGACAAACGAACTGCCAGAAGAACAATCAAACGTTTCATTTAGACGAGCAAGACGAACATTAAAAATAAGTTTAAAAACAAATTCAGCTTCAAATACTAAAAAAGAGAAAGAAAAGAAACAAAAAAGTCTAGATCTGGCCATAAAAAGGCTATATCTAGCCATAAAAAGGCTAACAAGGCAACACTCTAACAATCAGTGCCAAAATGTGATGGCGCTCAATGCAGCAACAGGCACCCACTCGAGCGCACACCTGACACACCCACACACAAGCCTAAATACACACCAACACACACCAACACACACACACACATTCAAATATTGTTAGGCATGTCAACTGCTTCATTTTGTGTGAAGCCTGCCCACATTTGTCGCATGTAAACAAATCAGCTAGACAAAGCGCGCAAGTGCTCTCACACAAGCAGCAGCAGCAACGGCAGCAGCAACGGCAGCAACGGCAGCAGCTGTTGCTGTTGCTGGCCAAACAGGCAACACGTGCCTCAGTGTTTACAGCGAAGCTCTGAGATCTCGTGACGCATTCGCAATTGCATTTGAACTCTGTTTAAACAATGACGAACGTTAGGTAAACGAACTGAAAACTATTTGCAGTCGGCAGTCGGCAGCCGGTAAATATTAATGCGAAAAAAGTGGCCATCGCAAAGTGAGCGACGACTGCAGCCAATGACCGGGCAGACAGGCAACAGCAACATCAGCGACTAGCAACAGACAACAACAACAACAACAATTGTTAGAATATACATATGTATATCCGAAGCAGGCCCACTTCACACCCATTTAAAGTAAATTTACATCTCGCATGATTAATATGCGCGCGCTGTCCGTCTACGTCTACGTCTAACGATGACTATGACAATGCGCTCTTTGTCATCGGCAATATGATAAATTCTTTATTGATTCTCGTAAGGCGATAAAGACACAAACAACAACAACAACAATTTACGCTTTCATTCATAAAAGCGTCGCAGCGCGTACTTAGTATGCAGCTGCTGTAAGGCGCTGCATAGAAAGTTCTGTTCGCAACAAAAGACTGAGGCAACGAACTTGGCCAGTTGGCGCTTGCAACATACAAGTTTTTGGAGATTTTTTAAAAATAATTTTTTTGGAATTTTTTAAAGATTTTTTGGAGACTTTTTTTTTAGATTTTATAAAGATTCTTAGAAATTTTTTGAAGATTTTTTAAAAAGATTTTTGGGAGACTATTTGAATAATTTTGGAGATTTTTGAAGTTTTTTTTTAGGTTGTTAAGTGATTTTTTGTATATTTTTTTTTTAGATTTTAGGGAGGTTCTTTTGAGATTTTTTTAATAAGATTTTTAGGAAATTTTTTGGAGTTTTTTTTTAGATTTTAAGGAGGTTTTTTAGATTTTTGTTTGAAGATTTTTTGAGATTTTAGATAGATTATTTTGAGATGTTTTGCAGATTTCTTAGAGATTTTTAAAGAATTTTGTTGAGATTTTTCGAAGATTTTTTTTTGAAGATTTCTTGAGTTTTTTTTTAAGATTTTATGGCGATTATTGGGATATTTTTAGGAGCCTTTTTGGATTTTTAGGATTTTTTGTTGAAGATTTTTTGAGATATTAGGGAGATTCTTTTGAGATGTTTTGCAGATTTCTTAGAAATTTGTAAAGATTTTTATGAGATTTTTCGAAGATTTTTTTTAAAGATTTTTTGAGTTTTTTTTTAAAGATTTTATGGAGATTATTGGGATATTTCTTGGAGATTTTCTGGAGATTTGGACATTTTTAGGAGACTTTTTTTTATATTTTATACAGGAGATTTTTTAGAGATTTTTCGGAGATTTTTTGAATATTTTTGGAGATTATTTTTGGGTATTTTTCACAGCTGGCGAAATAGTTTACTTTCTATTTCCGTTTGATCATCAATTTCGAAATGAAAATATTTGAAATAGCGAAAGCAATTCGAACATTTTGATGGCGACAAGCAGATGCTGCGAGCGATGTTAATGAACTTCGCGACTGTTGCGTCTGTTGCGGAAAGTAATTTAAGCTTTTTCTTATAATTGAATTAAAGTTTTGCTGATGATTTTATTAAAGCAGCAAAAAGTGCAATAAACAATTCAATTGTGAAAGTTGAGCTTTGGCCAATTTACATTCAAATCGCAGTCGGTCGGATATGTTTGGCAATAACTCGAGTGCAGTTATATAGTAAGTATTATATCAAAGTCTGATTAATTGACATTATTTAAATGATGGCAATTTGGCTGGCAGCCATCAAAGACAAAGGTTATTGTTATTACTTTTACTTACTTTTTCGTTCATTCGTTCGTTTGCTTGTGAAAGTCGTTTCAAAAATTTTGTGCGTGCGCGCGCAGAAGACTTAAATCAAAATTGAGTGAAAAAATTTGAAAGTGAATGCGATGCAAGTTGCTTTTTGTAATTTCTGCAGTCAACAGTGAAATACATATAACAGTAAAACTGATGAGGCAGGCAAATCAGCAAAGTCAACAGCAGCAGCAACAGCAGCAGCAGCAAATGCAGCTGAAGCTGAAGTGCTCATCAGCACTCGACCTGTTTACAGAAGCCCTCTGCCAGCAGCAGCTTGAACGGCTCGTAAGCAAAAACACAGGCGTTTCCCTAGTTTTTGCTGTTCTTTTGACTGAAATATGCCAGCAGCGGCCGCCCAGGGGCGGCCAGCTTCCATCCGCTATGAGTATGCAGGATATTTGAGCACCACTTACCCGTTGCAGCCGCATCACAGTTATCAGAACTTTGCATCGACTTCTTCTTTTTTTTTTTTGATCCGTCAGCACTTTTGTTTATAAATATTCCGAGAACAAAATCCAGTTAAAGGCACTTTTTTTTTCTTTTTAATTTCGCACGCACCATAAAGAATGCACATAAAACTGCACCGAAATTGCCGAGCAACTTAATTGGCGAACCGAAGCTGTGATACACAAATGTTGCCACTTGCTCAAATGAATATAAAAAAAAAGTTAAACGAGCAAGTGGCATTGCAAATACTCTTTTTCACACACGAAAATAAACGAAACTGCGCAAATAAGAATTTTTAGTTCTGGCAATGGTTATGCACATAATAAATCGATAATTTTATGTTAATTAACAGACCCATCCCCACCTCTACATGTGCAATTTGAGTTTGCTCGATATTTAATTTAAAATTATTTATCGATACTCTTATGTTAATTAACACTGCCACCCACCGCGCGCAGCGCTGCAACGCAACAGTTGCACAACAGCTCAATTTTGCATAGTTTTGCGTTTCAAACTTTAGAATAAAGTGCGCAGTGCCGATTTTAGTGTATTTTAATATATGCATCTTTGCTATAACCGATTGCTCATATCATTGGCAAGCTATTCACGTAATTGCTCGTCGGGCACAAACTAGAACACGTCTGCCGACTGGCCGGGAGTACTTGTACACGCTGTACGTGCCATGTCAGAACAGCCAAACGGGAGTAGACACGATGTTCTATATAGTAGTTGGAAGTGCCGGTAAGTGGGTAGGATGTATAAATAACAATAGTCTGGACAGGCTGCATGTGTATAAACATATGTATGTATGTTTGTGTGCTTAACAATGGCAGCCAAAATTGAAAGGTGCAAAAACAGCAAAAATGCAGCTCAATAAACTAGCTAAAATGTTTTGGGCATAAGCGACGCCGATGCAGATACAGATGCAGATGCAGCAGCGATGGAGACAAAACGAACAGTGTAAGAAGTGGAAAAAAAAGGAGAGGAAAAAATTGTCAGAGAGTCGTACAATTTAACGGCTTTTGTTGCATAAGTGCAGCAGGCAACATTTGTTATGCGATTGCAATCTATCGCGCAAAATGGCGCCGATTGTTGACAATGCGAATCGAGTACGAGTACGAGTACGACTACGAGTGCAGCTATATGAGTATCGAGTATTGAGTGCGAGTACATCGTTTGGCTGCAATTGCGCAAAAGGCGTTGAAAATTTATGGCCAGCAAAAGTAGCAGCCGCTAGCCAGGCCACCAGCATCCCCCTAAAGCTGCTGCTGTCAAGCAGTCAATCAGGCACTCAGCCGATTCGGCAAAAGAAAGCTGACAGACAATTATAGACACTAATAATAATGATAGCAACAACAACAACGACAACAATAGCAGCAAACAAAGCGTATAAATATGACAACAGGTTAGCGAACCTCACACATTTGCATATGAAGAGAGAGAGAGGGAGAGAGAGAGAGAGAGAGAGCGAGTCTAACACACACAAAAAAGGGAGAAAGGGAGCGAAGAGCGGTACTAAAAAGCTTGCCGCTACGCGCGTTGATCGCTGGGGCCAGTTTCCAAGAGGTGTTTATTATGCAATGAGCGTTTTTTCATCAACTTGACAAACTGAGCCATGAAAAAAGGCAAAAAATAAACAACAACTTGGCTCATTTTGCCTTTGTTTTACCATTGTGCTTCATGATTATATTTTCTCTCTTCCCTACCTTACGAAGGCCTACACACACACACACACACACACACACACACAGCTGATATTCATTTGTCTGTTTCTGTATCTGTATCTGTATCTACGGTGCGTCGTCTCGTCTGAGAGAATGACAAGTAATTCAATAAAAATTGCATGTTTTACATAAATTCTGTTGGCAGGTCATAAAAATGCCAAAGTCACATAGCGCACACTGATTCCAGATCCCATGAAAATGGAGAGAATCACGAAAATTATTTATTGCATTTCTTCGAAAATGGAAGAAGTTCTTACGAGACTTCAAATGTTGCATAACATTTTAATTAAAAGCTAGAAAAATTTTGACTTTTGCTCAAATATGCTTCAAACTGTTATAGCATTGTTCCATTCTCACTGTTTCATTTTACTTGTTTACTTTTAAAAATATAATGCACTATTGCATTTGTACAGTTTTCATACTGTAAAGCTAGCATTTCTAGCCTTCTGATCTCTGGTGTTCCATTTCCACTGTTCCACTTAACATTTAGCTAGATTTTGCTTATTCCTAAGGCATGATTGTATTGTAATTCCTTAAATTTAACTGATTTATTACTCATAGCTCTAATATTTAGTGCTTCATATCTTCTTTGTTTCATTCTCACTGTTCCGGCTGGTAAAACTACTAAAGAAAATTGAAAATATATAATTACTGTGATTTTTCTAAACATTTGCACTTGTAATTGAATCATTTTGCTTGGCATACTTTGGTCGTGTTTCATTTTCACCATTCCAAATAGCAATTTAGTACTTTTAACAAGTTTGCTATGAGAAAAATGGCATTTGCATAATTTTGTGAGCAATGCTGCTCAAATTACGAAGAGTTTGTTCCATTCCGTGTTCCATTGGCATTAAACGCACTTCAAATACCATTTCCACTGTTCCAATTCAGTTTCTAAGTATATTTAATATCATTTTTATATGCATCTGACCCAGAATCTCAGCTGATAACAATCTATATATAAAATTCATACAGACTTCGCATACCCTATCTTAAGTACACAGCAAATTCACTTATCACAACTGCAGACAATGCAAATAATATGAGACGCAGACGCGGGCGCATGCCAGCTGCAGCTCTCGAAGCTTTACTGGGTAACAGGGGCTCGCGCACCACACAGAAAGTTTACACAGCTGAAAGGCCGAATTGGGATGACTTGTGAAAAGGAGCTCGGGTCATAAACAATATGTGTTATTATGGTGTGCGGCGAGTGCGTTGACCCCCTCGCGTTGATTTTTATTTACTTTTTTTTCGTTCACTGTTTGGTTTGCAATTTGACGCTGCACAGTTTGAGGCCTGTCAGCGCCAAAAAAAAAAAAAATTGAAAGAGAACGAACTTCTTCTTTGGCCAAGGGAGAAAGAATTCTTAACTTTACAGTTAGATGGTTAAATACGTCGGCACACTTGAAAGCCACAAAACAAGACAACCCATGCATATTCACAAGCAGAGAGAACATTTATGACTTATTTTCTTCGTATGTTTTGCAGACTCTCGCCTGGACTGGGGACTCACAAGAAGAGGAAGAACAATAAACAAAAGTCAAAATGGTTTCGAGAAGAAAAATATTATCACGTTCGCGCGATGATCTAAACCTGGATCAGACATTCACCCAGCAGGAGGAGGAGGAAGATGTCTGGTATCAGAAAGATAAGCTCTATAAGGTAAGCCTCACCTGCCTCACCTGATTGATGCAATCATATACTTATGCAAATCCAGTATAGGTTGATGAGCAGAAGTGTGCTAAGTGCTTGCTTGGCTGGCAGCTACTGAATTATAAAGTCAAATGGAGGCCATGGCAAGAACACGTCACGACACGATTTTATACAATTGGACAGCTCAAGACTTTTTTGACTTCCGCTTGGCCAGTTGGTTGGTTCTGCTACTGCTACTGCTACTGCTTCTGCTGCTTCTTCTTCTATGATTTGTGGCTATTTTATAGTGTGGCTATATTCTCGACACGTGCAGCGCGGCTGCATTGAGGTCAGCAACAGCATAAAACGCACTAAACCTTAGCCGCAGGCGATCTGTTGTTGTTGTTGTTGTTGCTGTTGTTGTTGTATTGACCAATTGCATTAATTACCGTTAGGCCATCGCATTGCGTTGTGCATTTTTAATTTGCCTATGGCCATTTGGCAGTTGCCGCAACGACAGCTCAAAGCATGAAAACAAAACAACAAACGTAACCCTAATGCACAAGCCCAGCACGAGCTTCACTTCAGTGTGTGTGTGTGTGTGTGTGTCTGCCTCTTCTTCTTCGTGTGTGTGTGTGTGGGCATTTCTCATTGATTTCAGCAGCATTTAAGCCAAACAAAATAGACAATAACAACAGCAGTTAGCCGCTGTCTCTAGCTCATCTCATGTTCATGCGCCACACACAAACATGATTTATCATGCCATCAAACAATATGTTTCGGATCTACATGACCCAACTATGCAGATATATGTTAACCAGAAACAGGTATACATAGGTGTATAGCTGCAACAAAAGACGAGCCGGAAAACAAATATTTGAAATTTTTGAAATATTCGTATAAGAGTGATATAAGAGCTTGGCCAAAGTGTGTTGTATGCGTGGATATAGCTGATAGATTGAATTGGTATTGAAGTTAATATAATTTTAGATTTTCTAATACCCAAGAATATACCTTATCTTATCTTATATATGATACTCTATATATGCAAATATTTATTAAATGAATTAAGAACTATTTTCAATTTAATATGCATTATTTTATTAATTTATTTTATTTCTTTTTTTAATTCAGTTTATTTTATCTGTTAATCTATATAAAAATATTTTTTTAATTAATATAATTTTTTTTTAATTTATACAAATTATTTATATATTTAATTAGCTTTCGTATAGTATAAGTCTTCAAGCTGACTCTGTTTACTTAAGGCATATAGTATATATATTCAATTTGACTTTCTTTCTTAGTATATAGTATAAGTATAAGCATATATAAGTAGCATATAGTATATGTAAGTCATCCATCCGTTTCTATATAGTAGTATATAGTATAGCTCCTCTATCTCATTCTCTCTCTCCTCTCTCTCTCTCCTCTCTCTCTCTCTCTGCTCCAACTATACTTCAATATCATTTTCAATAGCCATAACCCTCACATCTGACTAGTTTTCAACGCATAAACGTTCAATTTGTCGGCCTTTAAGGCTTTTATTATTATATTTTTGGCAAATGCCGCTGCTGCCCACACACACACTCTCACACACTCGCACACACTGGCCATTGTTGTCGTAAATATTATGTTTATTATTTAACTGGGTTAACGGCAGTCAGTGAACAATTCGAACCAATCAAAGTCGAGCACTTTTATGCCCCTCTATCAAATTTATGTGGATTTTCTCTCCAACCCTTTTGAGGGGGATTTGCATAAAGCCGCGCCCCATTCATCTGACGTAAAAGCAGTGAAAAGCCATGCGACACTTTGTCTCTCTCTCTCTTTTTGGGCTAGAAAAAAATGCAAAACGCCCACGCGCCGCCGTCACATTTCGCAATTGGCGTGAGCGTCTATATAATTCCATTTAGCAATACTCAAAATACAAAAGGCGTCTAGTTTTTCCCATGGAAATGAACAGAGAAACAAAAAACTGACTACAAATTATGGCAGCGTTTTCCTATTGTCGTTTGCTTAGCTTTGGGGGCCCTTTTGAATCGGACTAAAGTTAGATTCTTTTTTTTTTCATTTTTTTCAGTTTGTCTTTGGGCATTTATTGAGCAATCTGTGTTGGGGCTTGTACTATATTCGATAATGTTTACAAATTTATTAGCTGGGAACGTGGCGGCTGCCTGGCCATATGCAGCGCCAAACAAAAGACTTAGGCAACGAACTTGCTTTAGGCAACGCCACAGACAGAACTTTTTAGTGCAAAGGCGCTAAGTGCTTGACTGGCTGCTTCTTCTAACCACTTTTCCATGCCGTCGAAAGTAGCATGAAAATGAAAGTTTTTCATTTATTCGGCTAAGCTGACAAGTTTTCGCTTCGCTTCGCCTCGCTGCTGCTTGTTATAGTTGTTGTTGTTGCTTTTCCACTTCCACTTCCATGCGCCTGTTTGGGCACTCGTTCACCTGGTTTCGGTTTCGCTAGCTGCCTGCCTGGCTGGCTGCTTGACTGGCTATGCACAACAGGATTTAGCTGGCAACGCCAAAAACGCGTTGGCGCAAGCAGGAAAAACCACACACCAAACACACACACAAACAGCCAGACACGCACACACACACACACACACACACACACACACAGGCTTGGCGCGTAATTTAGCTCTTAAACGTGCAGCAAAATTATGTTTTTTTGTGGAAAATTTTCGCACTTTTTATGGGCTTTCAATGAGCTGACGAGACAAGGGAGCTTGTGCTGTCTACAGCTATAAAAGACTGTTAGTATATCGATTAGATTGAAAGCTATATACTTGAAATTGACTAAATATATATATAAATATTACATATATTATATATCAATTTTTAAAATTTTTATTATATATATTTATAAATATCTAAACATATTATATAAACACAAATCAATCAATTTGCATTGACGGAAGAGACCGCCAGCTATTATTATAGACGAAAGAAACTATGCATGAAATTAACATAAATTTGTATTGAGCAAACAGAGAGAGAGAGAGAGGGCGAGGGGGGCAAAAACTAGAGAGCGAAGTAAAGGAAAAGATAAGCAAAGACAAATGTTTAAGATGCGAGCCACTTGATGGCGCTTTTAACCCTAAACAAAATAAAATAATATTTATTTTGCCATCAGTTTCGCTGTGGTGGAAATGGGTCAGGCGACATTTCAAGTTCTGCGCCTGGGGGCGAAAATCAAATTGAAAATAAAATACAAAAAAAAAAAAGAAGAGAAGAAACAAAACAACAATTTCTTTTGTAGCGACTGCAACCTGTCACGTCGCTACGAAATATATTTATCAAGTCCATAACAATTTGAAATGATGATTATATCTATTGGCAACAAAGCTCGCCGCGCAGCACAAATTCATTTTATTAAATGTCAACTTTGAGCGCTTGGCGCATCTGTTGCCATCCTCGACGGACGCCGCCGCCGTCGCCGCCGAAAGTCGTGACTGCAAAAGTTCAACAACATTTTGCACAAAAAGTGCAAACTTAATAAACTGGCCGAGCAGAAGTGAAGTCTGAGACTGAGGCAGATTCTCTGCAGCAACTTCCTGCTGCTGATTGCACTTGTGCACGGGTGTCAATTATAGAACTTATTAAGGCCGCCTCTAGCGCTACAGCTGCTTTAATTACATAACCTAATGACAGCTGTGCCCTTTGCAAATCAAATACGAGTCTCACAGTGTGACATGCTGGGTGGGAGGCGTGCCAGAACATGCCAAAACATTCAATTTGTGGCCAGAGCCGAAAGGTCGCCTGAGCAGAGGCAGAATAACAAACAGAAGCAGCTTAAAGATAATAGAGGTAAAGCCTGGGTGTGCTGATTGTTGCTATAATAAATATATAAGTGAAATTTTGTATTGGATTTGATGAGACTTGAGATTATTAAGAGTAGTTTCGTCAGGAGATCACAGCATTGCTAAGACCTATCGCCCTGTGGCTCTCTCATCTGTTCTCTCAGCTCAAGAGACCCATAAAAGAACGACTTCGAGAGGAAAACTGAAGAAGAAGAAAAATTATATGAGATTTCAAGATTTTCTACAAATTCTTAGTTTTTAGTACCTCAACAACACATGAAAGACTAAAATTCCTAAAATACTTCGAAAATTTGCTAATCAAAGCTAATCAATTCTCTCTTAAAGCCAGCCTCAGTAACAGCATTTTATTCTAAATTTAGATGCGCCAGAGTAAATTGGATAATCAGTTCATTTGCTATGCACGCCGCACGCATTCTGAAAGTCAAATGAGCATTTGTTATTTATTTTTAATGTATTTTAAATTAAAATAAGATTTTTTTCGTTGCAATTTTGTGGAGCAACGTTCGTTTACGTGGGCAGCTGCACATAAATTTTAAGTAAATATTTTAATCTTTGACTTGTTTTAGTAATAATTTAAAACAGATTTGTCATACGTGTCTGCAACTCATAATTAATATACTTATTTATTTAGATATTTGCTTATAAAAATATTTAAATATTGTAAAATATTTATAGGTGTGCGTGAGAGGCTCTTGCCTTTTATATACTCTTGCTCCAACGATTTGCGTCAGAGCGTTATATAGTTATTTGTTGTTGTAATTGTTGCTTAAATAAATTTCCATGCTATACATAGGTACGTTCATAATTTGCATAACAAATGTGCGCTTACGAAAACCAGTTCAGTGGCTTTTTCAAGAATCGATTTTGGCATTTTGGGCAACACAAAAAAAATCACACACACACAATAGGCATATATATAACTAAAAATGTGTGTATATATAGCATATATCAAAGCTGTGCTAATTTTCGTGCCAAAATTCAGCTAGCAAGAACTTTGAGAAGTGCATAGAGAGGCGCTGCGCCTTTAACGCATCTGCGCCGAAACTTTTGACATTTTGAGGTCGTCGCAATAACATTTATTTTTTGGAAGTAAACGGCCTAGAAAATATTTATAATAGAAACAACAAAGACGACTTTGTAACTTGTTTTTCGTTGGCCTACAAGATTCTATTTTGGCCAAGAGAAGTTGAAGAAGAAGCGGCAGCAGCAGCAAAAACCTGTACAACAAAAGTGAATCTGCCCGCAGCAGAAGAATCTAAGCGAGCTTTTGAAGTGAAATCAAAAGTGCTTGTCGACTCGAAGCAGCAGCAACAAATTAAAGCTAAAGTACCCCACACACACACACACACACACACACACACACACACACACACACACACACACGTCGTATACAAAGCCGAAAAGGTTAACAAGTTTTACTACATGATTTATTTGCATTTTTAATGTGCTCGCCTGCCAGCAGCCGCAGCAGCAGCATCTGATCGGAGCTCTGCCTAGACAAGTTTCAGCTAACGTACTCCCCTTTAAAAACTCTATGTAGAACTAAGAAAAATAACAACAACAACAAAACTGTAGCTTGTTTGCCTTATTCATATTTTAGTCTGAACTTTGGGTTTTGGTTTTGGTTTTGGTTTTGGGTAATGCTGCTCATGTTGGTTACTGGGCTAATGGCTTTTGTTTTATGACCCTGTTCTTCTGTTTGGGTTAATTGAACTCTTTTTTATCCGTATGATAATGCCAGCAGCCTTGACTACAAACAGTACAAATTTCAATTAAATGAAGTCATGAACCAGTTGAGTTGATTCGTATTCGTATGTGGTTCATGTGCTGGCATAAGTGGTTCATTTCGGCTGTTTATTAAGCTTGCATTTTACTTGTCCAATGTAGGCCTTTAGCAAAGGAAAAAGTAGCTCAAAAAGTGTAACAGAAAGTGTACTTGAATGAACCTAAATGAACTGGTTCCATAATGAAATCTAATTGATTTGCATGTGCAGTTAATATGCTCATTTAGCTGGTTCATTTGGCTTTACATTTACATTTGCTCCAATATCATAATATATATATCCGTCGCTATTTACTTTTAGCTTTTTTTTAGGTAACGACTTTTTTATATTTTTTTTTTGCATTTTTTATTAAGATTAATATATTTTTTTTTAATTTTATTTAATATAATTTTTAAAATTTATTTTTCATATTTTAAAAAGTTTATATTAATATATTTATATATTTAAAAAAAATTAATTTAGTTACGTATTTTATTTTTTTATTTTTCAATATTTTTAAGAAGTTTATTTTACTTTCATATTTTATTTTTTAAATTTATATACTTATAAAATATTTAAACAATTTATTTTAATTATGTATTTAATTTTTTTTTATTTTTATAATACTTTTTTTTAAATTTAATTTTACTTACGAATTTTTTTTTTTATTCTTATAATATATTGCCAAAAATGTATTTTACTTACGTATTTTATTTTTGGTATTTTTCAAAAAAAAAATTTGGTGTTTTTTTTTTTGTATTTTTATAATATATTTTTAAAAATTTATTTAATTTTTTATTTACTTTTACTACAATTTATTTTACTTACATATTTTATTTTAGATTCTTTGAAAGTTTTTTCTATTTATCTGTTTTCTTTTTGTATTTATTTTTGTTTTCTAGACATTTTAAAATTTTTATTATTTTTATTTTATTTTTTGTGTTGTATATAGTTATAGTTATATTTTAGTTTTCGTTTTGTTTTTGTTTTTTTTTTTTAGATTTAGATTTTAGATTAACATATTTTTGGTCTAGACTCATTCCATAATTTTATATAATTTATTAGCTAGCCAATTTAGTATGCTAATTTCTCAAATTTGAATTTTAGTGTGCATTTATTAAACTAAAAATATGAGAAAAAAAACTAGCTCAAGAAATGGAATATAAGCAATTTATGAGTTGATTTCTATTCTCCCAATAATTAATATAAATAATATTAATTTACTAGCCAAATAATGTGATTATGTTTGATGTATTCATGCTTATAGATGTTGTTTTATATGTAACAGTATAACAATATATGTATATATATAGCTAAAACTATATCAAAATGTAAAATATGCGCTTGTGCGCTTAGGCATGACGCAAGCTGAAAAGCCAGCGAGTTGCATTTTCATTTTCATTTTCTTAGTGCAATCGAAAGCCTTGCAGCACTTTAAATATCTCAAAAGCACAAACACACACACACATACATACATATATATATGGATATATAGATATATATACATATATACAAATGCAGCTATATAAAATCGTAAACAGCGTTGTCTATAATTTTATATGTCTTGCTGCAACACGACTCGCTGGCGTGCCAGCATTTGCTCCGATTTGATTTTAACTTTTATTTAACAAACAACAACAACAACTGTAATGCCAGCAACAACAGTAACAAGAGCAACAGCAACAACAACAACAATAAAAGCAATAGTAAAAGTAAAGTGAGTGAAAAATAAAAGCACAAAACGCAAGCGCCCAACAAGGCCGTTCACTTTGTCTAGCAAAAAACACTCTATACACACACACACACACACTCACACCTATATATATATACTGTTATACATTTGATGGAAAGTGAAAATTGCTGGCATTAGTTGCATTTGCAACAGCCGTTTGCAGCCTTTGCTTTTTGTTGTTTCCCTCTGCAGCAAGTTGCTCGCCTAAGTCTTTTGTTTTTATATTGCTCAAGCTGCCATTTAGCATAGCTCTCTCTCTCTCTCGCTCTCTCACACACTCACTCACTCTCTCTCTCTCTCTCTCTGTCTTTGTGTATTTCAGGAACACATACAGGAAGTGCTGGACAAATGGACGCAAATCGATGATGAGATCTGGGCCAAAGTAATTGTCTTCGAGCGCAATCGCCGTGTGGCCAAAGCCTATGCACGTGCTCCAGTGCTGACAATCAATGGCTCCGACGATGGCTTCGATGGCATGCGGTATGTATATATCCGTGGACTTTGCAGCTTAAGCAAACCAGCTAAAGCTGAGACTTAAAGTTTTATTGAACTCATTTCAAAGATATTCGATTCGTATATCCAAAGTTTTATAGTTTTTAGCAGAAGATAATGATCTTATGCGACGAGGCAATACAACTTCTCGCTCTGTAGAGCTACTAAATACTAAATATACTAAATACTAAATATAATTTAGTATATATTGTAGTTGTATTTAGTATATATAGCACTTATATTCTTGAACAACATTGCCAGTCAAGTCATATCTGGGAATGTCAAGGCGTATAAGAATAAGAGGCCAGCTGGTATAAGAAACAGACTCTACTCTTATACAGCTTTTAGTCTATATGCATGTATAAGAGTTGACATAGAAGAAGTTAGACTCTAGCTAGTTGGTATAAGAGTTAAAAGCAAGTCTATCTGTACTTTTTTTTGGGTGAATGTATAAGAGTCTGGCTAGCTAGTATAAGAACTAGAGACATGTCGATGTGATCCTGTCTGTCTGCATGAATATGTAGTCTATAAAAGAGCTAGAGACTTGCTAGATAGTATACAAATTAAGGGCTAAAATTAAAGTCTATGCAAATGTATAAGAGTATAAGAGCTAGTGAAATGGTGTATATGCCATTATAAGTTCTAGAGAGACCTAGACCTAGACCTAGTGAGATGGTATATATAAGAGTATTAGAGATGGTATATAAACGAGTATAAGAATATAAGAATACTCGTATATATACCGTCTCTTAAACTCTTGTGTATACCATCTCTCTAGATCTTCTCTAGGTCTTCTTTGGGTCTTCCTAGAGAGATGGTATATAAAAGAGTATAAGACCTAGAGAGTATCCATAAAGACTTCTGCAGTACGTGTAGACAGAATTTGTATTCAATTAATGAATACCATCTTCAGCAGACAAAAAACAGCTGTATATATGTGTATATTATCTTAAGAGTAAGTCAGGGTATCCCCTAGTCGGGCACATCACTCTCACTTTTCTGCAATGCCTGCAATTACTTTCGGCTCGATTGTTTTTGGGCTATTGTCCGTCCTGTTTTTTATGAGAGGGGCAGGGCAGTGCCTTAATTACGAACACAATAAATATATGTAGCTATATATATATATATATAAATACAGATACCTATATACATATATATCTTCTGTAAGCCAGCAATTGCTGCCTTTGAACTTTTTGCGCAAAAAAAAAGAAACAATTTTTGCAGCCGATTCGCCCTTGACCCACTCTCAGCAGGAGAAGCGCACTTTTTTCGCCAGAGCAATTTGCTGCTGTTGTTGTTGTTGTTGTTTGTGTTGCTTTTGTTGTTGTTGTTGCTGTTGGTGTTTTTCTTGATAATAAATGATGAAATTACACCTGCTCCCAAATGAGCAATGAATGAAACTCAAGCGAGCGAGCCGCCGACGACGTCGCAGCAACGCCCATTAAATTGAATGGCAAAGGGTATTACAATTTAATTGCCAAGCTGAACTTGTCGAGAGCTAGAAAAACAAAAGCTATACAAGACAAAGATATATATATATATAGTATATAGTATATATATATATAAAGATTTGAAGCATCGCGGGGAGAGAAAAAACCTTCAGCTATGCAAATTACGACATTTTTTATCTGTGACCTCACTTGCTGGCAGCAATTTGTAGCATGTGAAAATGCCCGAAAATAAAATGAGCGTCAACAACAACAGCAACAAACACAATAGCAACAGCAACAACAACAACAACGGGTGAAAATGTTTTAATAATTGCGCGTATTTTTTTGTATAAAATGAGCGATTTCCGTTTGCTGCCGCAATTTGAGCTATGGAAGAATTCTAGTTTTGGTTTTGGCTTTGGGTTGCAGTTGCTGCGGTGGCTGTGGCTGCGGCGGCTGCAGTCGAAGTCGAAGCTAATTAACATATTCCGTCTCAAAATGATTCCGTCGTTGCGTGCCAGAAATTGCAAATGCCAAACGCTTTTTGGCTCAATTGCTTTGGCAATTTTTGTTTTCTTCTCCGCTTTGCCCACACACTGCAAAAGCACTTCGCTCAAATGTCAAGAAGTCTGCATAATGGAGACTTGATGCTGCTTACAAGTATCTGTATCTCTATATACTCGTATATATCGTATATATACATATATGCATGTTAATCGCGATATGAGCCAGCGTCATGCATAATGTATTAGCCCATAAATCTGCTGATTAAAAGCGATCGGGCTAAAAAGCAATTCAAGTTCGTTGCTCAAAATGTAATCTGGGTAGCGGCGGCAACGGCAGCGGCAGCGGCAATAAAGGCAACAAAGCCATTAACAGCAACAACAACAACAGCAGTAACTGCAACAGCAGCAATCTGGCAGGCAGGCAACAACCACAACAGCAGCAGCTGTAGTAACTGCAACAGCAACAACAACAGCAATCTGGCCAGCAGCAGCAACAATAACAGCAACAACAGCACCAGCAATATCATGAATACCAGCAACAACAGCGGCAGGAGCAGCAAGTGAGACCTCAACAGTAACAACAACAACAATAAGTGGAGCAGCAGCAACAAGACCAACAACAGCACCAACAACTGCAACAACAACAACAGCAGCAACCCTGCAAGCAAAAGCAGCAGCAGCAACAACCTAAACGTTCGCAACACCAGCAGCAGCACGAATGCCAGCAACAACTGCAACGCCAACAGCAGCAACAACAACTCCCGCAATATCATGAATACCAACAGCAGCTGGAGAGCCAACTGAGACGTCAACAGAAACAACAACGACTACAGGAGCAACAGCCACAGGACCAATGGCAGCAACCCCCAAAAAAAACTAAACAAAAAAGTAGCAGCAACAGCAATAACAGGAACAACAACAAACAGCAGCAAGCCGGCACGCAACAGCAGAAACAGCAGCAACAACTAAAACGTCAACAGCAATACCTGCTGCAGCTACAGCAATACCAGCAACAACAGCATGAATACCAATAACAACAACAATAGTACGAATTCATACAGCAACAACAACAGCAGCAATCGCATCAGCAGCAACAACAGCAACCAAAACGTCAACAGCAACAATTGCCGCAGCAACAGCAGCCCCCAAAAAGGGCATTGCTGGTATTAGCTAGAGGGCGGCTTCCTCTGTAAGCCGCACAACAGCAACAACAATGAGATGAAGATGCTGCCCGTAAAATGTCAGCAGCGACAATAATACTTAATAATAATAACAACAAATAACAGCAGTAACAGCAACCAGCAACATCAACAATAATCACCCTGGCGCAAATATAATGAAATAAATAATAAATAAAAATAAATTTACGGCTTGCAATCGCTGACTAAAAGGCAAACAAAGAGTAAAAGTTGGGCGTGCACGACTAGCAGATACCACGCAGTTCGTAAAACTTAAGAGTAGAGCAAATTGAGTGATACAGAAATACCCTATAAGAAACAGAAAGTTAAGAGAGGTCTCTTGAATAGGTGTAGCAATGTTTAAGACTGCCTGACTAGCAGATACCCCTTTAACTAAACTAACTCTATGTGAGGCAAACTACAATGTGAGCTGGAAAGATATACCCAAAAATACTATTAGATAAAACAAGATACAAGTTAAAAGTGTCCGACTAGCAGATACCACGTAAAGAGAAAAATTGATTGGGCTATAACTGAGCTAAGACTACGTCAACCCGGCTTATCCAATAGAGAAAGACCCATAAAAGAGCAATAAGAAACAAAGCTAAAAAGTGCCTGACTAGCACATACCTCGTAATTCGATAAGAGTAAGTCTATATCGTTTACTCAATGGAGAAATACGCTATAAACAGCACTGGGATAATGCTATAAACATTCTGAGTAATAATAGAGAGTGCACGACTAGCACATACCTCGCAGCTACATCTAGCTGTTTGTTAAAGATACGCCTGTGTGAAATGCTCGGCACAGAAATACTCTGTAAACAGCAAATTGCTAATTCGGTAAAGATAAATAAACCGACTAACAGATACCCTATAACTACATTCAGTTCTAGCTGAAACCCGACAGAAAAGAACTATGTGAACAGCTAAAACCAAAGTTATATTGAAAATGACAACTCAGAGATACCCTGTAACGCAATTTTCAACACATCAGCCATTTACAGGGTATCAAAAGTCAAATGAAATAGAAAATAATGAAGAAGAAAGCGATGCGCTCTGCTCGTGACGAGGTCATCAATGATCTCTGCAGATGCAAATTGCCGTTTGTCATTTGGCAGAGGCTGGGACTGGGACTGGGACTGAGACTGGGATTGTGGTTGCGGCTGCGGCTGTGGCTGTGGCTGAGTCAGCGGCTCCTCTTTCTAGCCATTATTTCAGTGTTTGCTAGTTGCTGCCGTAGTTATTGCTGTTGTCATTTGCTGTTGGCTACTTGTTCATGTCAATTGCAGGTTAAATATGGAGGGGGGGCGGAGGGGGAGAGAAACCAAATTGGAAAACTGATTTCGAGTTGAAAGTGTCAGGTTAATCAATTGGCAGCATGCCGCCAACATCAAAGATGAAGCCAGATTATATGCATGTGGGCTCCGCTTGGGCCCTTCGTACCTTGTACATTAATTAGCTACAATTGCAGTTGCTGTCAGCCCTTGTTAGCGTTTTTTTTTTTTGTTGCTGTTTGCTGTTTGTCAATTTAAAAATAGTCAGCGCATAGGGAATTTGAATGGCATTTAGATCTGTTTATCATACACGCCCAGCGCACGCAACGTTTTTCCCTGGAAATCTGCTCGAATGCAAATGGAGAACAAGTGTGTATGGCCCCAAACGGGGTCTGCCTGGCCATTCGCGTGCTTTGACTGCCGTCCAAATGTTGTTTAGATTTAACAATTTGAATTCCTTTTTATTGAGAATTTTTCGTTAGACGCAAAGCGTTTAGCATACCAAGTTGAAGCTGATTTGAAACCAGTTTGGCTCATAGACTTTCACTTCGGACAGCATAACTTCCTGAACTATGTATGTTAATGTGTACTGAACGTGTTTAAGCGGCGATTTGATTGTGAAGATAGTAATTGCTCTGGCTAGCAGAGTTAAGAGCGGAGTTTTGGTTTATATACGAGGCGTGTAGGGGAGGTAGACAGAGAGTTAGGAAGTAAGAGATGCTAGATTAGATAGAGATTATTTCAGATCTACTTTATCAGAGTCTTTAAAGTTCCTCATTGATCCCTACTCCATCCTAATGAAAGTCTTAGTTAAGGAAAACTTTGTGGAATTTGAAAATTGTTTCTAAGTAACATGAATTCATTTCTTCGTAAAGCTAGGGTATCTCCGAGTCGTCTACTATATTTATACAGCCAAAAGGCCTCCGCTCTCTGTTGCATGCGAAGCGATTGGCAATTTTCACACCTGGCTGGCAGCTACAGCTCCCGCTCCCGCTGCTGCTGCTGCTGCTGGCAACATGTAAATTAATTAATTAGACGCTGTGTGGGCGATGCTGAGCAGATGCTGAAGGACCACACAGCATTAGCAATGCAAGAGGCAGCCAGCAAGTCAGCCAGCCAGAGGCAACAAGCGCATTTAATTAATGGGCAAACCCTTAAGCACACTCAGGCCCAGACCACTTACGTGTCTGCCCCATTATCTTTGTGCTGCAGCAATTGAAATGGCGCCAGTGTAAACTCTGCTGCTTATGACAGTTGGCCAATTGCGTGGGCGTTGCCAATCAAAATTTGCATGTTTTGCTAGCTAAAAACAAAAGTCGAAATCCAATTCGATATCGAAAATCGAAAATCGTTATGCAAACTGGCAAAGCGGAGCATTTGATTGCAACACCGTTTCTGATTTCATTTCATTTCATTTCGTGCGAATCAAAAGTGAGGCAAAGGCAAAATAAAGGCGCGGCCCGGCGCCTGGCCAAGGCCACGACTCAATTTGCAGCCAGCACAAAAGACAGTTTTATCTGACAACTGCAACCGGATAGAAACGAACTGGGCCTTAGTTTCGATCGGAATACACACGTGCCACATTACTTAGCTATAATTCTGTTCAGCTAAGCCCCTGGTTAGCTGTGGCCTTCGTTGCCTTTAAGGTGCGTCGCACTCTTGTCAGCAAATAATTCAATTAATTGGTTCAAATTGTAGCGCGCGTTCGTTGCCTAAGTCTTTTGTCATAGAAGTAGAACTGTTCCGTGACTTCGAGCTAACTTTGAGTTATGCGGGGAGGCCACAGGCGTGCTTGACTTGTATACTTGCGCTGCTTACTGTATAATTTCTATGCCTCACACAGCTCCAACTATCCTTGCCTATCTATCAATATCCCTAGATAACTTGGGTTCTAGCTGTGCAATCTTTATAAAACTTTCTAGTCTTCATTATGACTGCTAAATATGTGTGTATATCAAAGCTTAAGACTCTAAGACTTCAAACTAGTTATTTTTGGCTTATTTTGAGGTTATGAGCAGAAGTATATAAACAAAAGATATTTTTTATAAATATATATTTACTATTTTATCATTGTGGAGTGTCTCATAAGCTACATACCAAATTTGTAATGTCTAGCTCTAATAGTTCTCGAGATGTGCTTAAAAAAACAAGTAGAAATATGAATTTTCTGATATATAATATATATTAATAACATATACAATAAAATATAGCTAAGACAGTTTATATCTATAAGATCAGAGCATAGCTGCAGCAGCTTCCGACTCTATATAGTATCGACCACGCCTACTTCTAACAAGCAACACGCAACTGCGCTCCAACACTTCTTTTATGGAGCAACTCAGACCAAGTGCTTAGCTAACTACTGCCACTCCATGGCTATTACAATCTGTTTAGAGCTACCGCGCGTTCGTTGCCTAAGTCTTTTGTTTATATAGTTTTAAATATTGTGTTTAAAAGACAGCCGCACCAGCTCGCGAGCCTGGCTGTATTTTTAGCTCAACCGGTTGCGATTGTCTCGCATTTTTGGTGCCCGTTCGCATGCAAAACTAGCCGTAGGTCAGTTTTGGAACCAGTTGCCGTTAACTGGCATTGTTGGCCGGCGGGCCGCTTCCTTGAAGAAGCCACTGCAACTGGCAAGAGCGGCCGCTGCCGCAGCTCCCCTCGTGCCAGGTTTGACCCACTGCACACGTTTAACTTAAACTCCAAAAAAAAAACCCCGCTACGGACTCCGCTCGGACTCTCGCTTTCGTTGGCAGCCGCAAAAATGCAAGACAAACAGTTGTTGCCTTTGTGCCTTTCGCATTTTTAGCTCATTTAGGCGTGTCAGGTCCAGTTTTGTTGTTTTTTTTCATACCGGACGACCTTGCAACCGATACGTATGCATGCATACATATAGTACATACCATATGCAATATATATATGTATATATATAAATTTATAACTGGCTGTGGCCACATCGAAGTGAATGCAACCATGAATTGGTAACTAAATGTGTGTGTGTGTTGACTGATTGGCAGTGGGTTTGCCTGGTTCGGGGTTGGGCTACGGTTCTGTTTCAGTTATATATCTCTGGCGCATACCGGTTCATCTCTCTTGCCCTGCCAGCCACTTTTAATAAGTCTAAAATTAAACAAAGCGTTTAAGCATGAGTATGAAAAAAAAGGCAGCACAAAAGAACTGCAAAATCCGCTTCGTTTAGGGGCAACCTTGAAAGGCACACATCAGCTAGCAGCTAGCAGCTAGCAGCTAACAGCTAGCAGCAGCAACAGTCCATGTCGATTTCATTTCATGGAAAACTTTGACACACATTTCAACGGTTTTTACAAGCGTTTAGCCAATAAATCAACGCCAAGCAGCGAGCCGCTGGCAGATGTTACGCGCAGAACTAAGGCACATGGCCAAATGCCAACAGCAATTGCTGCTGCTGTTGCTGCTGCTGCCAGCAACTATTGCTGCTGCTGCGATTCTTCTTCTAGGCAGCGCTTCATTATACAAATTAACATAAAACATAATAGTGACAGCAAGTGAGCAGCGACAGGAGCAGTGTAGATAACAACAACAATGAACGGCAGCAGCAGCAGCCGCAGCAGCAACAGTTGCTGCCAGCCGCCAACGACAACAATTACAATTAGCTTCGTTTTCATTGTACGGCGCGGCGCGGCTTCCTCTGCAGCATCTAGTTAGCATTTTTGGCCGACATTTGAGGCGACCTTAAGCCACAGCCAAGCGCTCTTCCTGCAGCGCACAGAAAAGGCCAAAGCAAAAGACTTAGACAACGAACTCTTAGTTCTATGTCAGACTGCAGACTGAGCTAAAAATAATAATGTATGAAATGTTTCATATACATTTATATGCCTGTGTTTATGCATCTTTAACAGGCGCAAAACAAAAGACTTAGGCAACGAACTTGCTCAGAATTGTGTGAGAAATATGAAATGCTTGTTAAATTTATAAAATTCTATGATAAATATGCGCTATCAGCAGTTACTTATGAATTTAAACTTCACTTGGCAGTATTTTGAAGTAAAGCCAAAACAAAAGAATTAGGCAACAAACTTGGCTAGAAATTTAACAAGCTTAAGTGCATGGCATGCTTTTCTTAAGTGAGAGATATGGAAAATAGTTAAATAATATATATCTATATGCTTGCTATATATACTATATATAAATCAATGTTCCCATAGGCAAAACAAAAGACTTGGGCAACAAACTTGCTTAAAATGTTATACAAATATTAGAAATGTTCTTTTTTTGATCAATTTCTATGCGCTTACTTATATTACAGTAGAAATTGAGTGTATATTTTGTGAGCAAGGCCCAAAACAAAAGACTTAGGCAACAAACTTGCCCCCAAAAAAATAGAAGTCAATATGAGTCAGCCGGCAATTAAAAACTTGTAGACAAAATATGATATGTTTTTTGTTATAAATTCATATGCAGCTGCCATGCACACACACACACAGACACACAGCAACAACAACGAGCGCATAAATCACTGTCAATGCGAATTTGTGGCAGGCGAATGCACAGTTATGTGGCCGCTGTTAACTGGGGTGGTGCAGTTGCAGTTGCAGTTGTTGTTGCTGCTGCCGCCGTTTGGTGCCCCTGTTTTGTCAAACGTTTAATGCAACAAAGTGGTGCAGCAGGCCACAGAGTGACTCATGCTGGCCAAAAAAAAAAAGTGAACGTGCCAGCAGTTGGGCTTTTATATATATGTATATATTGCGTTTGATTGATTTGCAATTAATCAAATAATTAATTGAGTCTCTGAAGACATATATCCATACTCATATATATATATATATATCTAAATATTTAACTGTATTTCAGCATTGGGCTGTGCGGCTTTGACAATCCGATGCGGGACCAGAAGACGGACGAAATGAAGCGCGTCATCGGGCAGGTAAGCGGGCGTGCTCCATGTTGTTTATGGCTCATTAAAGTGAGCGACACAGTTTCCAGAGAGTATTTGCATAAAAACTGATAACGATTACAAGAAACCGCCATTAGCCAAATGGCAAACGGTCAAAGTACAGCTAAATTAATTTTGATTTTTATTTATATTTATATTTGTTGTTATTCTGAACACCTGTAGGGCGTCAAGATCAAAATGGATGATGCTGGCAATATACTCGTGCGTCGCTATGCGAAGAGCAACGTATTCGTTAAGAGCACCGCCAGCACTCCCAACGAGGAGACCTCCATCGGTGCCGAAATCTTAAAGCTGCCAAATCAGGCGCTCGAAAGCGAAAAAATAGTCAAGGCAAGTCTAAAAGAGAAGAGAGAGAGAGAGGGAGAGAGATAGGGAGGGAGGGGGAGAGAGGAGTAGTTAGTAGCATATGCAAATTGTTGTATTGTTAACTAATTTCGGTTTGTTGTTGCTTTTGTCGCCTGACAGCTGTTCGATATGAAGAAGTTCCAGTCGAACGTGAATCGTGAATTGCGCCGTGCCTATCCAGATCGTCGACGCTTGGAAACGCAATGCCTATCGGCAGTGGCCTTTGTCAAATCGGAGAATGACATTTTGGAGTGCCCCATTTGGGTGCTCATTGTGAATGTGGTAGCCATGGATATGCTAAAGAGCAAATTGCCGCCAGGTGAGTCGACTTGCCGTTGCCAGTGTGCATATATCTATATATAAATATATATATGTGCTTGTGGCTCTGTGAGCTATTGTTAAGCTCAGGGTTAGCAAAGAACTAAAGCTAAGAGACTTTGACTGGCATATGGATATATATAAATATATATGGATATATATACATATATTATATCCTATATCAAATATCATCTTACTGTCAATTTATCATAATTTCTTCTGCATTTTTTCTTAAATAGTTGCCCAAGTCTATCATATGAAATTGAAAAGAATTCTTTAAAAATATTGAAAAAATCAAGAAGAAATTTTGATAAAATGTTGGTAAGCATATAGTTCATATAGGAATAATAGAGTTTAACAATATTTCATCTCTAGTTCATTTCATTTAATAGAAAGTTTGTCTTATATAGAACCAACCCAATAAGTTCTCATACAATATTTTCATATATATTTCTGATTAGTAGTTACTCTGAGAACTATATCATAAAGTCATGAGGTACATTTAACTCAGGAAACTTAAGCTGTCTAAAGACAGATTTCACACTGAAGCGAAGATATGGATAGATTAAACACTGTTACAGATTTCTTAAGTAATCTTCTCATATGCCTATCTATTGCTTTTTTAATATATATTATAATATATATATAAAAATATATATTAGACTGTAACGAGCTTTCTCTTCTCAGATCTCTTATAACTTCTAAGTTTCCTTCTAAAAGAATTAATATTCCCCTCCCCCCCCCCCCCCTCTATATAATTCCATTCGAAATACTTCACTTCTACTAAAACATCTCCAGTTCTATGCTCAGCCTTCGTCTCTGGCTATAGAGCCAGAGCTCTATACAGAGCTATATATAGATATAGACTAGTCTCTTCAAGGCTGCGCATTAGCGGATGCTTAAGAGTTCTTCTATTGTCCCACATGTGTGTGTGTGAGAGAGAGAGAGAGAGAGAGAGAGAGACAGAGATAGTTCATCTACCTCTATTGTGCGTATTGCAAGTGCATTTGCCTGCCAGTTATTGATTTATTGGCAGCAGCAATTGTGAATAGCAGCGCTGACACATGCATCTATAGCAACCTCTTCATGTTTCACTCTTCTTCGCCATTCACAGTGCAACGTCCCATTGTGGATATAAAGAATCGGCCGCGCATACCCATACCCGACGAGGATCCCTACAGCGTGGCCGGCAATGGCAGCAACGGCAGCTCGGGCAGCTCTGGCTTTGGCAGCGCCCACCAGCAACAGTTGCAGCAGCAACAGCAACAGCAACTCCAGCAACTGGGCAAGCATCTGAATAATGGCAACAGCAACGGACATGTGGCTGCCACACGTGAGCAACTGTTGCTGCAGACGCAGCAATTGGCGCACAAGCGCAGCGAGAAGCCGCCCAAATTGCCGCCCAGAGATAATGTCTACGCGCACGATCTGATTCCAAAGGTGAGAGACAGCAATTAGCAGCAGCAGCAACAGCAACAGCAACTGTTGCTCAAGTGTTTTGTAGGCGAGGTGTTGGAACAATTGTTGCAAGCGCGTAATAAACAACCAAATTTACAAAAAATAACTAAATATATAGACATAGATATATATATATAGGGGTATATAATATGAGCAAGAAGTGTGGCAACTAGTTCAGCAACAACAACAACAACGACGATGGCGATGGCGAACGGCCTGGCTATGCTTGGCTACGTGCGCACTTGCAAAATGGTTTACGGCTCGGGTCTCTGGGTTTTTCTCGAAGCCCTCAAAAAATAGCAGCAAAGAAAAATATATATATATAGAGAGAGAGAAATACCAGGCCAGTTTTGGAGCTCGTTGAGCTTCACCAAGCATTTGGCTTGCATTCAATAATATTCGAATTTCAACAAACAACAACAACAGCAACAGCAGCAGCAGCAACATAACTGCAAACGAATCGCGTGTAATTAATATGCACGGAATGTTGCCAATGGGCCCAACGACCGTTGGCTATAAATGTCTGCACACACAGTTATGGCTAACTGTGCAGAGAGTGAGAGAGAGAGAGACAGAGAGAGAGGGGGCTATATGTAACTATCTGCAGGCTGGCGCACCTTGCGCAAAAAGCCAGCGCGTTCGTTGCCTAAGTCTTTTCTCGAGCTCCAAAATTTAAACAATTTGGCAGAATGTATAAACAACAATTGTTATTTGGTAATAACTGCAATTAAGCTATGCCAATTGAACAATGAATATGCCGATCAATCTTTATATCTGTATACACACATATGTATACTATATATTATTATAGCTAAATACTGATTTTTATGCGTAAAGTTAGCCTTTATTGCAGCTGAAAATGTATGTTTTTTGAGCTGCTCTTAAAAAACTTGGTAGCAGCTGACAATTTGCTAGATTTTAAATAATTTCATATATTGTATAAATAAGTATATATAATATTATAGATATAACTAGAATTTTATTCCATACTTTAACAATTTGAGCGCAAGTTCGTTGCCTAAGTCTTTTGATTTTTATACCCTGAACCCATTGAAAATGGGAAATCAGGGTATAATAGCAGAAGGAGGCGTGGCATACCCCATAAAGTATATATATTCTTGATCAGGGAGTCAAGCCGAGTTGATATAGCCATGTCCGTCACTCCGTCCGTATGTTTTCTTACTTGTTTTCGTTCATTTAGGTAGATATGCATCACAAACTTGAGAGGAATATTAAAATAATAATGAATATAATCTATAGCTCAAATATATATATTTTTAGAATTTAATAAAAATTCTTTAACCACTCTCTCTTAACCCTTCTCGCAGCCGGACTACGATGACATTGACTTGGAGTCCCGCATCAAATTGTCGCGCGGCAAATCAGACAAGGGCAAGGACAACAAGAAATATGGTAAGTGCTCCATGCCACCATAGTTCCAAAGCAAAGGCATCACACTTAAGCTGCTTCTCCTCCTCTCTCACAGATGATCCCTATTACTGCGGCTTGCGTGCACGCGTGCCCAACTTTGTGAAATCTTCCAAGTCCAGCTCGAAGGATCAGCGTGACGGCAATGGCAACAACATCATCATCAACAACAACAACAACAACAATAACAGCAGCAGCAGCAATGGCAACAGCAACAATGGCATGAGCACGCTCAGCCAGAAGAAGACTTCGATGATACACAACAGTCACTTGGCGGGCATGCATCCACACGCGCTGCACTTGCAGCAGCAGCAGCAGCAACAGCAGCAGCAGCTGATGGCAGCGGCAGCCGCGGCGGCAGCGCATGCCGTGCACCACCAGCAGCCGGCGAGCCACCATCATCCGCATCAGATTTGGCAGACGCGCAGCTATGAGAGTGGCATAGGTATTTATAACAAACTGAGCGGCTATCCGCAGCAGCCACACACCACGCATGCACAACCACAATCACTGCCAACGGACCTAACAGCAACAACTGCAACCACTGCAACAGCCACAAACAAGACACAAATCAGCGCCTTGGCGCCGACTGTTAAACACCAACAGCACCACCAGCACCATCCGCACCATCAGCACCATAAAGCACCAACACGTAGCAATCAGCAGCAGCAGCAGCAGCAGGCACATCCACACTCGCATCTGCATGCACACACGCAGCAGCAGCAGCAGCTGCATCCGCATCCGCATCATCGTCATCAGCATCGTCACTGCCATCGCTTGCACCAACAGCCACAGCAGCCGCAACAGTTGCCGCGCAAGACCAGCTACTATCCTAGTCAGTACTACGATGACCTCGAGGCGGTGGCTGTGCGGCAGGGCGCACGTCGTCCTTCGATGCGCCGCACGCAGCTGCCCCTGGAGACGAGCTGCAACTGCGTTAGCTGCTATGCCCTGGCACCACTGTGCGGTCAGGTGCCGGCACCGCGGCCGCAGCGCAGTCTCAGCCAGCAGCAGCTGCGACGGCATCAGAGGCTGAGTGGCGGGCTGCTGGATAAGCGTGTGGGCGTGGCCAAGTGGTGCAGCGAGAGCGACATTTCAGTGCTGGAGCAGGTGCAGGAGCAGGACGACGAGCCGACCACAATGACCAACGAGGACAGCTACGACTACGATGACTTCGACCTGGACTTTGACATTGACGAACCGCTGTCGATGCGACGTCAGCAGCACCAGCACCACCACCACCAACACCAGCAGCAGCAGCATCAGCATCACAGCAATGAGGAGACGGATCCATATGTGGATCGTGCGCAGCTGCGTCAGTTGGCGGCGCCGGCGCTGCTGGCGGCACGACAGAAATCCCAATCGACCGAGAGTTTCTTTGAGCAGCCCAACGAGGAGGGCTCACTGTACATGTACGGTGGACGGCATCGCATCGTGGCCAAGCCGCTAGCCAATGCGAATCTCTATGAGCGTGTGCCCACGGAGCTGAGCTACAAGCGAACGCAATATTACAATAAGCCCAAGCTGCCAGCGCCCAGTTGGCGGGGCAAACAACGTCAGCAGCAACAGCAAATGTCTGACAAAAAACTATATGACAATACGAACAGCAACAACAACAACAACAACAAGCGACAGCTAACGAACAACAGCAGCAACAAAAACAAAGATGACAACAACAATAATTTCAATAGTAAAAACAAAAGTATAACAGCAAAGACTTTAGCAACAGCAACAACTGCGGCTGCAACAGCAGCAACAACGGCAGCAGCAACAGCAACAACAGCAGCAGCAGCAACAACAACAACAACTGCTGCAACAATTACAAACAATGCACAAAGAACGGGTCGCACTGCCAGCCGCCTTGACATCAGCGACATGGAATCCATTTATGGCTACCTAAAGCCGCGCAAGCCGCGCAGCCTCAGTCTCAAGAAAATTCAAATACTTGACTATTGAGACAGAGAGAGAGAAAGAGAGAGAGAGAGAGGTTATTTTACAGCATTTAGTTTGGGTTTCTTTAAATCTAGATATGCGCTGTACATATATATATACCAATGCCTTTATACCTTACCTGGCTATAGCTAAACACCTGTACTGAATTTGTTTTTGTTGTGGAAAATCTTACTAACTTTACTTTAAGACTTGGACCCTGGACGGCAAACAGTTTACCTTGTACATATTACAATCATATCATGCACACTTATCCATTTATACATATTGCTTTTACTATATATGTATGTGCCCCATATAGATATATAGATTTGCTAATGTCACTTTGTTGCTTCTTGTAGATTCGGAACTTGTCGAATCACCTTACAATCACATCTATGGACGCCATTTACCGCTGCCAACACGCGGCTATGTGCCCACACCACGCATGTTTATTGGGGAATGGGACTGAGAGCGGAGCGGAGCTGAACTCTTAACACTCACACACATATATATATACACCTATCTATACCTATATATATATATAATGAATACATATATCAACTGCTTCACACAATTCACGCACAAAACAGAAATCTAAATATTTTGCCAAGAAGAAAGAAAATTTTAAGCTTAAGTCAGTGAAAGCATTGCAAAAATGTTCAGTAATTAATTAATTTAGCAAAATATTATGTTAAAAATATAAAAAAAAAAAGAGAATAAATAATATTAGACTAGAGTTAAATGTATATCAAACACAAATATACATATATCCAATATATCTATAGCTGCGCAATTTGTCTAGATTTTGTTCGTTTGAGATTACAAGAGAAAAAACGCGCTCGTATCTATGCAAATATATATTAATCTATAACAATATATACTATATATATTTTTATGCAAATCTATAATAATATATATCTTTAAATTTGACTATATGCGCCATTTAATTTGTATAGTTTGTAACTATTTTCTGTGTTTGTGAATCGAATGCGTTTGCCCCTGCCCCAAAATTCACAAAGCTAGTTTATGTTTTATTATGTCACATATATAGAGAGATATATATACGATATATTAACAGATGTATGCAAAAGTAATTATTACATTTCAAATCATATACATATATGTTTAGGCTGACTTTCCAATATTGTATATGAGCATAAAAACAAAAACAAGAATAATAAAGATATTTTATATATTTTAGTAGTAATAAAACAGATTTTCTTCCATTTCGTTTCTGGTAATTGAATTTCTTATTATTTTTTAATCATAAACTAGTGATTTGAAAGGCCGAACATTTATCGGTTATATATACCTTACACCTAGATTGTGATATTTCACATGTAGTAATCGGGATTCCAGTTTGGCGGACGCATATGATCTGGATTTGGACCCATACCGCTAGGGTTATGTGGATTCAAAGGATTGAATGGATCAAAGCGTCCCAGGCCCGGATGACCGGGCAGCGGAAACAAATTACCAGAGCCACGACCCAATGGATCCAAATCGCCGCGACCAATATCTGGGAAGCCAAATGGTCGCGGCTCGAAGCCATGTGGCATAAATGAACTGAAAATGCATTGATCGATTAGAGATTGGATGATAAAGCACGTACGAGACTGACTTACCCCGGACGTCTGGGCTCGCCAATGCGCAAAGGATCTGATACGGATGCCGGAGTCCTTTGATTGTTGTTGACCTGTGTCTGAGTGGTTGCTTCACGCGAATTGCCAGTGAATACCTAAAGAACATAGTTATTAATAATTCTACATATATAAATATGCTTGAATCAAACCGGGTCACACAGCTCCTTGCGGAATCGATCAACGATATCCGTTGCAGTTGGCATAGTCGTTGTTATGCCACCCCTAACCGCAACAACTAAAGTCTCGGGTGTAACGCAGATGTTGGACACATTCTTCGTATTAATATCCAACAGATTGACAATCAGAGCATCTTCGGTGATATGCCCGAGCAGCAGATAGAGCACTTTGTTGTGCACATATCGCAGCGAGTACTTTGTACTGTCGCCATTCCAATTCTCCGGCAGCAGCTCGCTGCCAACCTCGTCTTCGGGTAGAGTTTTCTAGGAAAATAGTATTTTTTCGTATATATTTCCATTGAAACAGATTTACACCGATTGGTGAAATACTTACATCGTCTCCAATACCAACGCAACGGAATTTGTAGTGCTTAGTGAGCAGGAAATGAACGAGCACTATTAGAATATCGGACTTCTTGTCAATAATCCTCTCCTCAGTTTTGAATAATAAATCCCAGCCATAAAAGAAGTCCGAATCTATCTTATCAGATCCCGGCGTGGATGTTGCGGGCTCCATTATTTTTCAGATGTCGAGAATGACTGTAGATATTGTTTAAAGCTTTGATGACAACATATCAATTTGAAACATATTTCACAGGTACCAATCTGTCAAATAAATTAATTGCTAGACAGCAAATTCACTGTGATTCAAAATATTCGTGTTGCGACTTTTGCGCTGCCGATTACAACTAATCGATCAAATGAACTAGTGAACTGTGGTTCGTTCGATAACATGCCGTTCTTTATACCTTTCAAACTCTAATTTACTCTGCAAATTTTACAAACAAACACAGAACAAATAAACAGCGGACACAAATTATGAATATTATACAAGTTAACTCTCGATATATACAACTATGCTATTAGGCATTACATTCTTATTAGAATGCATCTTCAAAACGCATTCAGTGGAAATCGGTCAACAATGAATTGCAAGAATATATTTCTGTCTGTGTCCAACTGCATAATTTGCGTTCATCAACATGTCAACGAATAACCTTTGCACAGAGCTATATTTTAATAGTTGATTAACTACCTGCTTAGGTCATTGACAACACGTTTTAATTGCCGTTAATAGCTACACTGTTTATTTTGTTGGGAAATGCAATCTGATTTACTCTCACGAAGAGGCTACGCAGTTTCGCCAATATGTTGAGACGCAGCGTTGCATTGGATTGCTAGTGTTGAAAAGCGCGCATTTTGAGAAGTTTTGCTTTAATAGCAATTTTAAAACTATATTCAAATAAATATTCAATTGTAGTTAATTTTGTATGCCAATGTTCTTATTTTTCGTATACATCATTTCTTTTACTTAGAAATTATTATTCATCGCTGTTGCTCTGCTCTTCATTTGTGTTCGTGTCTTTACGTACATTTCATGAGTGCGAAAGGGACAACTAGATGCAAATAGGATTGCCAAGTAAATGAAATTTAATCAAATTCATTAAAAACTCAGCGAATAAATTTAAAACTAAATCAAATTTATATGTTTAGGCTAATAAAAATCAAGTGTTATCCACTGTAGCTCCAAGGATCGAAAATAGAAGACTTTTGCTAGATGCGATCGCTTGGGAATTTTGGAATAAATTAGAGATTTTGAAAGCATATTAAATGGGAAATATGTATCTGTTTTTCTATGAGTTTTAGAAGACTACTCGGCTACATGCTGTCTGTAGATTTTAGAAGTTCTATTTGAAAATATCGGCTCCTAGACTTGCTATGTATGCTTCGTGATTGGACTCGGGTGAGCCGAGCAGCCGAAGCGGCTGCCATATTGAAAACGATATACTACACGGCAGTCGCGTGAAAAATCATTTATGTGCTGTCAGTCAAGCCAATGGAATTAATATAATCTAGAGAAACTAAATCGAATTTAACAATAACGAGATCATTTTAACGCGTTTGCCGCCAGCCAGCCAGCGTATACGTGTGTGTGTGTGTGAGTGTGCGCGCGCTAATATGGACCTGCGTTGGTGTTAGTGTTACTTATTAATGCAAAAATAAGAAATACGCGCCGAATTGTTGTTGCTCCTCCAGCATTGCTCAAGTAGTGTGCGTGTGCGTGCGCTGCATGTGTGTGTGTGTGCGTGTGTGTGTTAGTGTTAGAGAGTGCAGAAATTAGATATTTCGTGTTTGCAATTCCACGTGTGTCTCAGTTTGCTGCCGGCGAATAGAAGCATCATGAGCAGCACGCCCGGCACGGAGCTTGCGCTGGCGGTGGCATCGCCAGCGACGCCTTCGCCTTCACTCAAAGCGTACGACTTTGACTATTCGGGTAAGCGACAAACCTCGGTCACCCTCACCCCTCCCTTTCGCAGTACCTTTCTCCTTTGTCTAACTCCTTTTGTTGTCTAGGCTCCAACTATGAAATGGACGCCAGCGTCTCGGAGGAGGAGCGTCGCTTTTATCTGAAAATGTATCCCACGGTGGATGTGGTGAACCAGCGCAAGGTCCATTGCACCGTTTGCCGCATGCACATCGGCACAGCAGTCAGCGCGGAGAACAACATCAAAATGCATCCCATATTGCGCGTGACGCACTGCATCAAATGCCACGATTTCTACAACAGCGGCGAGTTCTCGAAGGGTGAGGATGGCTCGGAGTTGTATTGCCGTTGGTGCGGCCAGGGCGGCGAAGTGTACTGCTGCTCCACTTGCCCCTATGTCTTCTGCAAGTCGTGCATCATCAAGAACTTGTCCAGAGGCGTCATCGTGGACATTGAGCAGAACGAGAACTGGAATTGCTTCAAGTGCACATCGAAGATACTCTGGCCACTGCGCGCCCAGCACTGGGCGCTGGTCAACTACATACAGACACAGAAGAAGTAGGTGAAGGAGCTCTCTCATGGCCTGACTAATGATTCCTCTTGTCTCTATCCCTCTCTCAGTGGTCTTCACTCCCTGCAGCTAGCCGAGTCTGAGATGCGCAGGCAAACGCACAAGGACTACAGCACGTGCTGTCGCCTCGCCAAGGCGAAGATCAACAGCTTGTCGGACTCGATGGAGAGCTTGGAGTCGAATACTTCCAAGCGTAGTCACGCCAGCTCTGCCCACTCGGGCAAGAAGTCAGCCAAACCACAGGGTCCGCCCGCTAAGCGCCCTAAGTCCTCCAACGATGATATTGTTTGCACACCCGATCTGCTCAGCATGCTGGAACCGGATTGCCAAATCTCAGTGACCCAAAAGCAGAGTCCTCGCGCGACCATAACACCCGCCTCCGGCATCACCACGACGCCGCGCATCGTGACCGTGCAGCAGAACTACACTGGACCGCGGCCGAGTACGAACGGCAGCTCAACTGGGAATCCACGCAGCAGCTTGCCGCCGCCGCTCGTGCTGAGCAGCTCGGGCATGCGTTATCGCCAGCCCACGGCCAATCAGTCGTCCACTGTGGTGCGCCGCACGGTGGTGCCGAACGCCGTACGCGCGGCGGGTCCTGTTTTCCATACTATAAACGGCTTTCGCGTCGATCTCAATAGTGCAGCGCAACAGGACTCCTATCGCCTGCCCAATGGACGCCTCATACAGGTTAAACCCGTAAGAGCTCACAATCTCATTTCGTTTTAATTTAACACAAATCGTTCCAGGTCAAGCGACAATTGCCACCTGGGCAAGCGGCGACAACGGTGACGCGTACGCCCGCTCCCCTGACTCCGCAGGTCATCATACGACAGCAGCAGCCAACCGGACAAAGCGCGCGCATGCTGCATCCCAGCTATGGCTCCAACATGGGCATCTACAATCCGCAGACCAATCAGCAGCAGCGCGCACCGCAAGTGGTGCGCGTCAACAATGGCAGCCAGATGCATGCCCTGAACATAGCCGCCCAGTCGCAAGCCACGGCCACTGGCGGCAGCAGCAACGGTGGGGCCGCTGGCGGTGGCACCACCATCATGATGACACCCGCCTCAGTGTCCAAGGGGCCGACACTAGTGCGGCACGTGTTCTCCACCTCGCCACTGGGCCTGGCGCGCACTCAGCTGCAAAACCAAATATTTAGTGCCATGGATATCTGTACGCATCTGACGGGCAAGGTGCAAACCCTGACGCTGTCCAATGCGTACAACGAGGCGCGCAGCTACATGGACGTCAAGGAGCTCTACATACATCTCTCCTATCTGATGACCTATGCCATCGGGCGATTCAAGCAGCTGCAGGACAAGTGTCTAGTCGATATGCGCGAGATGGGCTTCAAGAATGACGCCAACAGCCTGGAGAACGGACAACTGGCAGCGGGTAAGATCTTAGCATATATAGTGTATTATAGTAAGTTATGATCCTTAAGTTGATATATGATATATATAAATTGTTACTAGATTGTTAAGTTTCATGAAAGATGTACTTTAGACTCTTTATAATATTAGTTCTTAACCCTCTCGGGCATACGGCATATACTTTATGTATAAGATTTAGCATAGTATATAGTGTATATAGCTGATCTATATAGTTCCAGCTGCTGCGTAGCAGAAGTCTGTCTCTTCTCTCTTTTTCTTTATATACATAAGTGTACATTGTCTTTTGTGAATATTTGAACACATGGACGAGTGTTGCCTCAGCAATATATATATATATAGATTTATATATGATATATATCATGTATTTATACTTTGGTTCAGCCAGCATGTAAGTATCTTTTGTTGTGTTTTGTATGAAAAACTCTGCGAGTTCCATTTCCTTGGCTCCATTGAAATCCACTAATTGATTTGAAGCTCTTGGTCCATGTGTTTGCAAAATATCCAACAAAAAGGCAATGGAATCGATCTCAGCAGCAGTTTTTCGTGTTAGCTTTAACGAACTTCTCTCTCACCTTTTGTGGCTTCGTTGCAGCCGTCGACTATGTCTGCTACGGCCAGCTGGACGACGTGGATCTGTTCAATACGGGCTGCAATAGCTTCCACAATCAGGTCTACGAGTATCGCAAGAGTTTGCACGCGAATCTCAAAGATGGTGAGAGCATGGATCCGTTGCCGCCGCTATTGCCGCTTGGCGTGCGCGCAGAGGGGGATCCTAAGGATGAGGATGAGGCAGAGGAACAGGAGGCAACTGTGGACGCTGTGGAGCAGGAGAACGATGACGGCTATGATTATGGAGATGACTATCAGGACGATGATGCGGATGATGGCGATGATGTGGATGACTTGAATGAGGATTACGATGCACTCGGTACCGAGGAGAGCATGAATCGCAACGAGCAGGAGCATGCCTATGATCGCAAGCTAACGCGACTGCTCAGGGAATATCCTTCCATATGGTGCACTCGGCATCCGGACTACGGCAAGATGGTGGTCACCCGCAAGCAGTGGCGCGTCATAGCCAGCCACTTTCCGCGCGGCGACGACATTAAGCTGCGCTGGAAGAACGTGCGCAAACGCTACGTGCGCATCGAGCGGCTGCTGAAGCAGGGCAAACGCTTCAAGGGCTACTTCGACAAGGCCACCAACTACTTGGTCAACAGAGATGTGGCGCCCAGCGATTGGCAACCAGTCGACTGTGGCGAGGACGACGGCGATGGCTACGAGCGCAAGCAACTGGATGTCATCGAGAACACCATCAACAAGGAGCAGCAGGACTGCGTGAAGCCCACGCCACGCTTGACTGTGCGTCCGCTAGAGGTGCGACCCATCGACATGCGCATCATTAACTTTGCCAAGAGCCATCCCGTACTGTGGCGCAAGTCCGCCGATCCCGAGTTCAATAGCATCGACGAACAGACGCGCAAATCCCTGTGGCTCAACTTCTGGAAATCGGCGCCCAGTAAGTGCTCCAGCTCGAGTTTCCTGAAAGGCATAATCTCATCCGTTTCCTTTGCAGATTATCGCTGTGAATACATTGTGGAGCGCTGGCAGCAGATGTACGAAATGTACAAGTCCTTCCGCTTGAAAACCATCAAGGACAAACGCACCTTCGCCAACCTGGAGCTGAAATACTCCAAGTATTTGGCTAATTTATATTTCTTGTACAAAATTGATGAACAGGATTTGCGGGACGAGTTCGAGCCGTTGCAGGATTGCGCAACGAATGGTGGCAGCTCCGGCGACTCAACTGGCAGACTCAAGGACATGCCGGACGACAAACAGTTTGTGCAGCAGCTGGTGCTAGCCATGCGTGCATATCCCACCCTTTGGAACCCGCGACATGCCGACTATGGCGATGTGGCCGCCCGGGAGCGACTGTGGGCGGAGTTGGCGCGGCGCTTGCCACGCTTCCGGCGCGATGCACGCGCCTGCAAACTGCGCTGGCAAATGGCGAAGTTCGGCTACGAGTGCTATTGCCGGGAGCTCGAACGGCAGCCAAGACCCAACGAGAAGACGCTGCAGAAGCTGCGCACAAACTTTCCACTCGAGGAAATGCGGTTTCTTAATATCTAAGCTACGAATTTTCTAGACTAACTAACTAGGCTAAGTTAAAGTATGCCAAACTTCCATACACTCCACTAAGATTATATATATATAATTACTATATACCTATTAAAAATCTTTTTTAAATCAGATCAATAAGAGACTGTATATATTTTAATATCATACAAATATTCTTTATATATATTATATATAAATCAGATTATTAATCAATTGTCTCTTTGCAGAGAAACAAGCCAGCGACGATGAGGATAATGAAATTGAGATTGTGGAGCCGAAGACGGACACGATTACCATTGATTCAGATAACGAGGAGGAGCTGCTGCCCACCGTGTCGAAGGGCCTGAAGATCACGTCCGTCAAGTCGACTGCACCAGAGGCAAAGTTAACTAAAGAGGATCCAGTGACAGCAAGCATGGATCCAAATATGGATATCGATGTGGCGGCCATTAGCTCGTCGATTCTGGCCAGTCTGCTGGAAGTGGACATCACCGAGGGCGCCGGAGATGTCAAGGTAAAGCAAGCTACCTCACCTGGCGGCACCGTGCAGAAGAAGCAGCCGCGCAAGAAGACGACCAACAGACCAAACCCGGCGCTGCTGCAGCTGGAGCGAAAGCGCATGGAGGACATGAAGAGCAACGATGTCAAGCTCAAGATGAGGGCAGTGGTCAAGCTGGTGCGTGCTGAGGAGAAGTTTGAAGTAGCACGCAAATGGATAGAGGAAAATCGTCAGAAGCAGGAGAAGGAGGAAGAGCCAAATGCTGAGGAGCGGAAGAAGGAGCAGGAAGAAAATGCCAGCAAAACAGAAGCAAGTGATATAAGTAAGGAAGATGATTCCGAGGAGATTACCGATAAGGAGCAGGAGCAGCCGGAGGATGGGAATGCGCGGGAGAAATTTGGCGAGGATGAGCTGCTCGAGCCAATGGAGGAGAGCGACGACACAATGGCTCAAGCAGATGAAACGGAGAAGAGCGAGGAGGATGTAGATAAAACTGAAGATAAAAGTAGCACAGATAATGAAATTATAGAAGATGATGAAATGGAAGCATTAGCAGTTGAAGCTGTGCTCGAAGATGAAGAAGCTGAACGGAATGAAACAGCCAGTGAGGATAATGAAGAGCTGAATAAGGATAATCAAAATGAAGATGATAATGAAGAGGATAAAGTAAAAGACGCGGAAGACGTAAATACAAAAACTGATGAAACAAATGATAATGATGAAGCTGAGGCTGCTGAGCCGGAAGTTGAACCTGAACAGGATATGGCAGAAGCTGCTGTGGAGGAGGAGGCAAGCGAAGCGGCTGACGAAGAACTTGCTGAAAAAGAGCTTGACAAGGATAAGGAAGATGAGTTGGAAGATGAGCAAGCAGACGAGGCAGCAGCTATCGAAACAGACGATGTAAACGAAGAGTTGAAGGATGAGACAGCAGCTGCAATAGCAAATGTTGAGGCAGAGCTGGCAGAGGCAGAGTTGGCTGAGGCAGAGCTAGCTGAGGCAGACCTAGCTGAGGTAGAGCTAGCTGAGGCAGAGCTAGCTGAGGCAGCTGCTGAAGAGACTGAAGCTCAGAGAGACGAGGACGCAGACAATACAGATACAAAGGATAATGATGCAGCTAGCCAGGGCAGTTCCGAGATAGAAGCGACAGAGCAGGAAACAGCAGAAATGCCTGAGGAAAGCACAGAGAAGGAGCAGGAGGAGGATGAGTTGGATCCACCAATAGAGCTGCAATATGATTGCAGCGCTAGCTTAGACTAAACTAAAACTCTGCCAGATGCTTAAAACATTTAAATGCTAAAACTAAACATATAAATAAAAATTTAAATTTAAATCTAAATTGTAGGCTCGAATGTAGTTTGTTATTATAGTTTTTAGTACTATATTTTTGCTTAACATAAGAACTAACTGTAAGCAAATTGAAAGCAAGAACACTTCGTAAGTCTAGCTCTAAGGCGTATTTAGGCATTTAGTTATAGAAACTCGATATTTGTTTTTGTTTTCCAAAAACGTGAAGCCACAAATATTACAACAACAAAAACAACCCAATTTAACAATCTATCAACTACTTTAGTAATAAAAAAAGTATTTGCATATGAAAAAAAAAATGTTTTCTTTTGTTGTTTTTGTATAAAAATAAAACCCAATTGAAGAGAAATATTTTTGAGCAGCTCCGCAAATAAATGAAAAATTTCTTTTTATTTTTTATAATTTAATTTAATTTTGTATTTTTTGCGCATTTTTTTCTTGAACAAAATCTGTGCGTTGATATAGACGGGACTAGGTAAATACATTTTGTTATTTTTTTTTTGTAAATATAAAAATAAAAATACATTTGAATTGTTTTAAATAATAGGTTTAACAATTTTGCCAACTGCCCTCGTGTAATACTTTAAGCTGAGCCAGACGAGAGAGACTATATTTTTTTTTTAATTTTAATTTACAAATTTCTAAACTTTCTATAACCTTGACAATACTTCAAACTACCCACGAGTCTTTCAATTTGATTAAAATACGAGGGTAGTTTAAATAGTTTATATATATCTAAGTCTATATATATAAGTATTATTTCCGTTTATTTTCTACATTTTATACATATCTGTTTCTATGCTTTTTTTTTTGGCAACTTTTCAAACTACCCTCGAGATATAGTCAGGCAGGCTTTGTGCAAGTAAATCGGCTTTAATACATTGGTTGTTAAGTAATTTTCAACTGAACTATCAAGACTTTTACAACTATCAAAACACTGAATATATATATATATATATATATATATATATATATATATATATATATATATATATATATATGTATATATAGAACTATATTATAGAGGTTAACAGCACTTATCGATTCGATACGAAAAATAATCTCGAGGAACAAAAAAAGTTATTAGTTTATACGTATAGGTATATATGTGTATGTATGTCTATATATGTATATGTCTGTGCGCAACTGTGCTCAAGGCTAATAAATAATCTCGCTAAACTCAATATTTTTACAAAGGAGACACAGAGAGAGAGAGAGAGGCATATTCACAGCTCTTGATTTATCTAATCTAGCAATTAGTTCGCTTCCGCAAACGCATTTGATTCAAGTAACGTCCCGGCGGCGGACAGATTATGGTATAATTCGTTACGAACCGATATGCTTCGGCCATGACGTACTTGTTCTGGTGCTGTATGATGCTGCCCTTGAAGGCGCACAGATGCTTCGAGTTAGTGAAGCTGAAGAGAGCATGATGCTGGCGCTTGATATTCGCGCGAATGGCGCACAGTCCCGTTATATAGATATCCTCGAAATGAACGATAGATGTGTTCAGGGACGCCTCAAACAGACGATCGGCCACATCTATGGACATCAGGTAGCCGCCACCCGATAAATACGGTGGATACACTTCGTCCGGGTACATATAGTAGGGCATATAAAATTTGTTGTTGATGTCGCTGATGGGTGTCACTTTACAGAACTGATAGCCCATCAGGATGCCAGTGGTGGCATTTAGCCGATTACGCTGAGCCATCACCATCATCGAGGCACGATCGTGGTAGTCCAGCGTATCGTTGTAGAGCGGCACTGTGCCGCCGAGCAGGAAATGCAGCAGATTCGGTACGTTGACAAATGTATCGTCGTCGCACTTCAGGAAGTAGGCGCAGGTCTTCATGCAACTCTTGCTGATGTGCTTCAGGGCCATCACAGACTTCAGGGTCAGATTGTTGTACGTATCTATGAAGTTCTCCTGAATGATATCGTTGTAGAGCTCCGCCTCGCTGTGCAGTCGCACAACTGTTTCGTTGCCCAAATGCGACTCATAGCCGTTGCGGCCCACTATGAACACAATGCGCACGCTGGCCGTTAGGTTGTCGCCCTCGCCGTGCAGATAGTCCGCATAGAAGTGCAGGCGTTTCTCCATGGGCGGCTGATAATTCCCCTTCAGGTGCGCGTGCAGCTTGGCAAATGCGGCGTAGTTGAATTCCGTGATGTTACCCCAGGTCTCTCGTATTGTCTGCCTTTCCACGAAATTGTTCAAGCCGGTGCAGACGGCAATGATCAGAAAGGTTTTGTTGCGACAGAAGTCACGGGGTATTATGAGCGACGTCTCCTGCTGCACTTGTATGTAGTCCTTGATGTCCAGCGACGTGTTCGCCGACCAATCCGAGAGCGGAGCTGCCAAACAATTACCGTTAATACAAAAGGATCTCAGCAATCTCACTCTCACTCACCATGTCTTTTCTGTACATAGATTGAAATGTTAGGCAGGATTATATATCGAAAGAACAAAATAATAAATACGCATAGAGCGAAATGACAAAGTTTGCGTAGAAATCTCGGCGATGAGTATCTCAAATATCGTTGTCGTCGATTATGCAGTTTCCTTGTATCACGACTGGCTGCATGGCTGGTCTGCGACTCGTCATCCCCCTGATCGTCGAGCAGCGTACACTGCTCCGCCAGCTCAATGGCGTCACGTGCTACATGGCCCATTGCTTTTTCGGTGATTGCAATTATGTGTTGCACCCGGAACTACTCCACGCTGAATGGCTAACGCTCATTCTGCATGCAATATATTGATTGTCTTTATATATTGCAACATTCATGTGGTTATCTCAAGCGGTCATTTAGTCATTTAGAGCCCACATTATAAACATTCACGAATAGTTCGCAGCAATATCACAATCTATTTCTTTTTTGTATGGTTTTCAGATAACATTTACAAGTCAGATACCATTCATATGTGGTTGTGCAGCTGCTCATAGTTTAGCGCCAGCTGTTTGTGGACTTTATCGATAGCTATCGATAGCAAGCGGCGGCAATCGAAGTGTTTTCACTTACAGTGGGAAGTGTATCAGGCTTATCGTTGCTCTTACATTAACGAGAATTCTCTCTACATAGACATTTACAATATGTAATCAGCCACGTTTTCAGTCTTCTATATATACATACATACATATATATAAGTATGTGTCCCTGCTTTGCCCTTGCAAGCCAAAGGGCTTTACACCAGATATTACGTCGTTCGGCAAGGCAATGACTCTTTGAATTTCCCGCGCAAATTTGAAATTTCGAGTGATCTTCACAATTGAATTGAATCGGTAAATACTATAGGTTTTTATTTAATATGTTATGTACAATGATAATTCGACATTCGGTCAGATAGATCGTTATGCTTTAAAATGTCAGGTAATGCAAAGCTTGTTTTGGGAAAGGAATGACAATAATGAGCTAAGTTATGTATGTATGTGTCCGCATAAATTTAGTCTTAGTTACTAGTAAAGATTAGTTATTACAATTATATAGTGGCTAAATATAACACCCGGAACCAGCAGCTGTGAGGATTGCGAAGTGTAATTTTAGAAATCCGCATCGAGCGTGAAGACATTATCTAAGCGATTCGATGTGACGCCCATGCGCTGATATTCACCGACTTTCTTCTCGAAGAAATTCGTCTTGCCATCGAGCGAGATCATCTCCATGAAGGTGAACGGATTCTTTGTATTGTAGATTTTGCCAACGCCGAGCTCCACCAGCAGACGATCGGCCACAAACTCAATATATTCGGACATCAGAGCGCAGTTCATGCCGATCAGATTGACGGGAAGGGCATCTGTGAGGAACTCCTGTTCGATGGTCACAGCATCCGAGATGATCTCAATGATGCGCTCCCGGCTGGGGCGTTGAACCAAATGCCGGAACATCATGACAGCAAAGTCACAATGCAGGCCCTCGTCACGTGAGATCAACTCGTTGGAGAAGGTCAGACCGGGCATCAGACCGCGTTTCTTCAGCCAGAAGATCGAGGCGAAGCTGCCGCTGAAGAAGATGCCCTCCACGGCGGCGAACGCAATGATTCGCTCGCCAAAGTTCGCGGACTTCGATGCGATCCAAGATAGCGCCCAATCGGCCTTGCGCTTCACAGCGGGCATTGTCTCAATGGCATTGAACAGATAATCTCGCTGGTGTGGATCCCTGATGTATGTATCGATGAGCACGCTGTACATCTCCGAGTGCACGTTCTCCATGGCAATTTGGAAGCCATAGAAACAACGAGCTTCGGTTATTTGCACCTCCTGGCTGAAGCGCTCCACCAGATTCTCATTGACAATGCCATCGGAGGCAGCGAAGAAGGCGAGCACATGGGAGATGAAGTGACGCTCATTGTCGGTTAAGCGTGCCCAATCCGTCATGTCTTTGGATAGATCCACCTCCTCCACAGTCCAAAATGAGGCCTCGGCCTTGAATGGAAGTGAAAAAGAGTTGTGTAAGTGAAATTTTGTGGAATGGAACAGCATTGTGAAATTACACATTTGTTGCTATCTCTTTCGAGCCCTTAATGCATGCGGTTTATCATTCACTTTAGTTAAATGTGTGTATGTGTGTGTGTGTGTGTGAGTAACCATGCATGGATATGCATGTTTGTTTACATGCATGTGTCAGCTTACATATGTACATACATATCTATGAATGTCCATTAACATTCACATGTCCCCACACACACACATACATACATATGCATGTATGTTAACAGACATGTAACATGATACATTAACATATTCTAATAAATGTAAAGGACTGTAGCAAGTTGAGCTAATTTCCCAATTTCTTCTATTTTAAAAAAAAAAATAAAGTTTTTATGTTTACGCTTATTTAGATATCTGCGTAGTTAATGTTTGCATATTTACTCAATACGCAACGTTAAAGAACTGGGAAGCCCTAACTGTACATACAAATACAGAGACAGGCAGCGGGTATGTTAGCTTTTACATATGTATGTATGTATGCCGGCATGAATAGCACATGTATGCATGTATGTATGTATAAATGAGCTGATGTATGGGTAAGTATGTGTATGGATGTGTAAGTATGTACATGGTCTCCATGCATGAGAGCATGTATGCATGTATAAATGTATAAGTGAACTAATGTATGTATGTACGACCGTAAACAAAAACAAATATTTAAAATATCAAACATGTGCATAAGTATTAACATGTATGTATGTATGCTTAACTGTTTCTTTATACATACATATATACATTGTGTGTATATACATACAAATACATATGTTTAAATTGTACATTTATATCATGCCGATAATCAGTCACGTCTGCGACGTGAGCACTTTTTGCCGCGCTTTATCACAATTTTCCCGCCTATTTCACCGGGCTTCACCTTTCACACACACACAGAGACACCCCACTTACCTTCTTGTACATCTGCCAGATATCATGATATTGAATGGGAAAGATAACAAATCGGCGAGGATTCTCCTTGAGCAGCGGCTCCAGCGTCGGATCGAAGGGCTCAGACGACACCTTATTCATTAGAGCTTGTTCAGGCTTGTCAGTGCTGCTGGTCTGATCTTTGGTATTATCTTCCGCCGGGGTGATCGACATTTTGCGAACGTTGTTGGCGTTCTCCGTCAGAATTTTCTTGCTGGGGCTCTGAATAAATGAGAAAAGACAACAAAGAAATTTATAAATAAATTTTCATTGATTTAAATAACATGCAAATGACACTCAATTTCGCCACATCTACATATATAAATATATAATATACAAAGAACGTGTCTTGTCACCTTTAGCGAGAACTTTTCCATGTTGTCCGTAATGTTTTCCTTGCCGGCTACCTGAGATTGAGACATGATCTTTTATGTATATATATGTATTTTTTACTAAATGTTGAAATAAAATCAAGTTAAAACTGTTGCTGGCCAAGTGCGATTGTACTCAGTTCTGGATCGTTCAATGGTTCACAAGTTAATGAATTCGTCACAATATGCACTTTTCTTTATAAGCAGCGCGCGCATTTCTCGCGTACAGTTTTCCTTTCCCGCCTTCACTCTAATTGAACAGCTGTGCGATGGCAACAAATGAATACGATAATACAGTGTTGGAAAAGTAGCAAGAAATAGTATGAATTGCGCCCCAGCCAAAAAGCCGGTCTACAGCTGGTTAGGCAGCAAAGAGCATTTTCAAGTTTTCAGTAAAAACATATTTTTGACTATAAATAAATTTTAATTTAAATATAATCAAAATATTTTCAAGAAGTATATTAAATAAGCAACAAGTTTTATGGCCTGTTTATTAAAATTATTATTTATTTACAAATCCCAATGGAGTAACACTGGCGTTTTTTTTTTAACAGTGTTTACAAATAAGATTTTGCGATGAATTAGAGATGAGTACAGTAACAGATGGGCTAGCAACTTAATATCGAACAGTAGCTTAAGTGTTGCAAAAGTTATCAATTTGAATAACTTCGAACACAGCCAATAAACCGGCTGAGATTCAGAATGCGGCATTTAAAATGTATTTATAAACTTTGCCAATTAGTGTTCAGTTAAAAAAGTAATACAAAATAAAATCAATATGGAGGCAACGCCATCTTCGCATCATAAACGTCTGGCATATTGTACAACGCGCCTGCAATACAGACAAGGGAGAGAGCTTAAAGCTGTGAAGGCAGGGCAGAACCCAACTAGAATTAATCTAGAATTTTAAATAAATGCTATAATTTCCAGGTTTATACGGTTGCCAGTGAGTCGCGGCATTTGCTAATCTTTGGCGTGCCCAAAGTTAATCTACAGTCAGAAATAAAGAACAAATTGCAGAAATTTGGCAAGCTGCGTTCCTTCAGCTGTGTGAGCAACGAAATGGCCGGACAAAGTAATCAAAGAAGATGATATATTATATAAGTACAAGTTTAACTCCAGTATCTTATGTTTACAGTTGAATTGGAGGTCTTTACAGATGTCTTTGCGGCACAGTTTGAGCGTCTGGAGCACGCACGACGTGCCAAGCGTCTGCTGGATGCAAAACAGTTTTTCGGCGGCATTTTGCATATTTCCTATGCGCCCGAAAGGGAGAGCTCCGAGGAGTTGCGGGAGAAGCTGCTGCAGCGGCGTAAAGAGATTGCTCAACGCCTGCAGCGCAATCGGGCAGAAGAAGCTCATTCATGAATTTGTATAAATTATAAATTGTGGATTTTATTGAACCTCCTAACACATGATAACACGAGCCTCAAAGGCTGAACGATGATGATCCTCTGTTGACTATCCAATTTCGTATAATTATTATTTCTGTTTCGTTCGGCGCAGCTCGTGGTAGTAATTTAGTAAGCCAATCCGTTTCGCCCACACCTGCGCGCCGTAGTGTGCCCAGAAGCTGGAAGTGATGTGTGAAGAGATTAGAGATTGAGCTGAAGCTACTACTGGTGCTACTCACATGCCAAACAGAGCTCCACCTAAATGCGCCGCATGGTCAAAGAACTTCCACCCCATGACGCAGCCGGCAAAGTCGATGCCCATGATCACTTTAATTGCAGCGCCGGCGGAGAACGTAACAGTGGGCAGGAACAATATGCTCAGCTGAGTATCCGGGTATTGTGCACAAACGTAGGCCAGAACGGTCATAATGGCACCTGACTGAAATACACATTAAGATTATTAAAAATAAATGTAAATTAAATTATATATATATATATCGATTGCTAAGACGCACCGCTCCTAGTGACATGCCGGGCTGTCGCGTGCCCGCCTTGTAGAGCACGCTCATCAGGCTGGAAAAGACGCCCGCGCTGAGGTAGACGGCCATGAACTGCTCCTTGCCCATGGACATTACGGCTGCATTGGAGAAGCTGTGCAGCACATACATGTTGGCAAATATGTGCATGACCGAGTAGTGGCTGAATGTGGACAGGAACATGGGCCAGCATACAATCCCTGCAAAGTGGAAGATACAGAATGAATCATGGATATTCGAGATAGTTGAGCATTCCATTTACGTGCTGCTGGATTCGACGTGAAGTATGTCATCATCATATTCCGCATGGATGGCACGCGCCACAGTCCAAATGCGAGCAGATTGCACACCAGGAGCGGTGCAAAGGTCTTGTCACCGGGTGACAGGGAGTCCCAGAACCGTTTGATGTCGTTCTTCAACTGTCCCCAGGTATCACGGTCGACCAGTGCACGGCCCTGGCCCCAGCCGAAACGGGCCTGTTTCGCCTTGGAGAGAATCATGCTGCGCGTATTCTCGTATTCCAGAATCGTGGCACCCGCAAAGCAGCCGAGGCTGAACTAAACAAAGTTTCGAATCAATAACAGAAGGAATTGGTGAGAGTGAAGCGAGCTTACTGCGCCGGTGAAGGCGATTGCCTTGATCACATTGCTCGTGGGCACATGGGTGCCGGCATCGCCTGCAGGTGGGACGACAGGTGATTTAATGTTACTCCATCTAGCCCTGTGGGCATGGAAATGACGCACCGACTGTCCTGATCCACATCTTTGTGCAAAGAGACTCTGGCGGCAAGCTTGGAAACGTGTTGCACCACTTCCAAGATGAAATCGATAACTAGAATAGAAACATATATGTTTATTAGCTTAACAAGTGTGCCTGCCTCATGGGCGTCCTTACTTACGTCACCTGTGTTAACCAACTATGGCACAGCGCACGATTAATAAGCATAATATATTGAAGGTATCAAGAATTTTGCATAAGCTATCGTGTATATGTATAATTAATAAAGTGTTTGCCCTCTGCTCGACGTACAACACAGCTGCTGGTTGACATAAAAATGTGCTGTTGATTTGATCTCTTTCTTATTTCTTTTTGTAACAATTAAGGTTCTGCTTGGATTTTTTTGCCTGGATTCCGATCGAGTTATTGTCCACGTTGGTTTGCTCTATGTTGCGTTAGAATACGCCACAGCCGTAAAGTGTTTGGAGGTTTTTAGGTTGTCTGCATCAGTCAGCGCGTTGTATATTGCCAATTGACGAGCTTTTGTTTTAATGTTGCAATTATTTCAAAATATCGGTTTGTTTTTTGTTGCTTGTTGTTTATTTTTTGCCATTTGCAGTTTGTTCGTCCGTCTGTTAGTTTTACATTTCGCTCTAATGTTATTAACAGAACCGAAAATTATTTTGTGGGCAAAACACAACAATGTAATTTTGTTAATGTTCTTTTCTGATAATGACATAAAACAAAAATTTGTATAAAAAACCAAACTAGGTCTAAATTTGATTAAAATGTTTGCCAAAGGATTCTAACCCGCAAACTAGAAATACGTGTAATTTAACAGCGCTGTTAACCGGCTTTGGACATATGAAAAAGCGATAAGTATTTACAGACAGCTTTTAGCAGTGGTATTATCACTTCTAAATTAATTATATAAAGAACAAAATTACTTTACCATTATACTATACAATTTTTATTGGATAATTGATATAAAATAATTAAATTTCTTTGAATTAAGAAATCTGTTGATGACTCCCTAAATTGTGGCATTGGTAACTAACCACTATCGTTGTTATCGATAGTGTGTCATCGACTGTTTGTCAGTTCTAATTGGCACAAATACAAATATGGCACATGTGCAGCCGGTAAGCAATAAATATTTTGATTTGCTTGTTAATTTAACCAATTGAAATGTATTTTTATAGCACAAGGAAACCAGCGAAATACTACAACAGTTGGTGAAATTAAATTTGACAGAGAATGTAGCTGAAATAACGACACAGTTAAAGAGCTTGCGCTTGTTGCTCACCCAAAGCCCCGAAAGCCAACGAACATTGGCCAATAATACAGAATTTGCGAGTTTCGTAAAAGATGTCGTATTTAATCCAGCTATGCGAACAGAGCAACGCACACTGCATATACTGACACTGCAGGTGCTGGCCAATAGCGTCGTTAATAATGAGGAATCCCAGGAATCCATTTGGCAAGCACATGGAACACAAATTGCTGAGCACGCAGCGAAGCCTCCGTTGGGCAGCTGGAACAATGTGCTGCTCATGATTATGTATAATATATGTATGGGCGTACGCTTGCCTGCGCAGCAGTTGGTCTTCGAAACCTGTGTTGGCCTCTGGCAGGCCATAATCGAAACGCAATCGGATTATAATTTTGAATATTTGCATTTTTTGATGGAGGAGTTTGTGGTGAAGGATGGACGCAGCTGTGTGCAGTGCTATCAACGCCTGAAGTCTGTGGAGGAGCGCATAACCTTCCTCGACTACGTCGCCCACTACTTGCGCGAGGACAGTCCAAATGGTGAAATCAACGTCATTTTGCTGCAATTCTTCGCCAAGGAGTTTCGCATGAAGTCCGATTGTATTTTACGTGAGACAATGAAGCTGCGCCATCAGCTGCATCCACGCGAGGTGCACACGCTGCTGCGCATCATAGCAAGCGCCAGTGGCTCGGAGAAATATGCGAATATCTACGCATCGGATCAGTCGCTGTTCATTAACGTGAGCAGCTTGCTGCGCTGTGTGGTGGCAGCTGGCAAGGAGCCGGACAGCAGCTTGGATAAGCCCATGACAAAGCTGGAAGAGGTGGCACTCAGCTCCAACATCGATGCGGACTACGAGGCGAGAGTGTCCTTTGAGTTGAAGACCTTGCTCGTGCGCTGCACTGCCAATTTGCTATATGAAAACGTGGCCAACAGGGGCTACTGCCTCGATACGCAGGTGCTGCCGGCGCTGCTCGAATGCACGATCATGGATGCGAGGAATCCACGTAAGTGATCTGATTATATATCGATCTAAATAACTCCCCTCTCTCTCATTCCCTTTTGCAGTGATGCGCGAGTGGAGCATTCTGGCCATACGCAACGCCTGCCTGAAGTGCCCTGAGGCGCAACAGGTGATCGCCAAGCTGACACTTCAAGGCGCTGCTCCAAATGATTTACTCAGCGAATTGAATTTAGATTTGGGCGCACTGCGCATCACCGACCCGAAGCAATAGAATCGGAGCCAAATGAGCGCGAACAAGTGGCACGACGTCATCCGCATTTGGCTTTTGAATGATGCGCTAAATGGTATGCCAAAAAAACAAAATAAAACCCAAAAAGAAAAAAAGAGAAAAGAGACGAAATGAATATAAGAAGAACTAACAGCATTCATAAACTCGTTGTCAACGTTTAATGGCAATGTGTGCTGGCATCCTATGTTGGCTAGCTGACTGCTTGTCCGATTTATATCTATATGTATGTGTGTGTATATATATATTATATAAATAGCTGCCCATGGCTCTGCAGCATTAAAAAAAGAGCAAAGATGCCTAAATACATCAATTTCTAAATTTACGCACGCTCACACACACTTATACACACATATATTGCTGAACAGTGTGTGCCTGCCTGCTGGCTGCCTTAATGGCGCAATTAAAAAACGATGACGCAGAGCTTCGTGACTACGACTTGGGATTCGCTTGTTGTACAGCAATTCAGCTAGAGAGCTGCCCACTCAGTTCAGTCATTGAACCAGCCAGACTGTCTAACAGTAAGCTATTCAGCGCAACTAGTTAGTCAGCCGGCCATTTAGTCTGTTATTCAGCAAGTCCGCAAGCCAGCTAGCCACTCAGCTAGGGAGTCAAGCAGGCGGTTAGCCTTTCTTTAAGAAATTTACACTTATATTTAGCAATTCAGCTAGTAAGTAAGCCAATAAGCCTTTTAATTAAACAGTCAAGCAGATAACATATTAGTTATCTTTATCTTCCTTTAACAATTCAGCTTTTTATTAAGTAATTCAGCTAGTCAGTAAGTAATTCAGCTAGTTAGGTTATCTAGTGAGTCTTAATTTGGCAATTCAGCGGTATATTCCGCCAGTAAGCTAGCTATTCAGCCAGCAAGCTAGCTATTCAGCTAACAGGATATATTGTTAGACAGTCCCGTCAGCCCTTCAGCCACACATTAAGCAATTCAGCGTGACATTGAACCAGTCACAATGATATTCAGCTAATCAAACAGCCAGAGAAGCTAGTCAGCTAGCAATTCAGTTAGTCTCTCAGCAATTCAGCCAGTCCTGGAGCAATTCAGCACACTTTTCAGTTATTCAGCCAATCAATTTGGCCATATCATTAGTCAGCTACACAGCCAATTTCCAGCTAGCTATCTGCCCAGCCATTCGCCCAGTAAAGCTGCAAGTCATTCAGTCAGCCATTCACCCTGCTGCTATTCAGCCAGCTAGTCATTCAGCGCCTGTCGGCTAGCCCTTCAGCCAGTGAACTAGTTAGGCAGTCAGCCAGCAAGACAGACAGATGTACAGACAGCCAGCTAGCCAACTAGCGCCTGCTGCAGGTGGCCATGCACTGCTTGGCTTTCACGACATCGTAGCTATATATATATACATATATATGTAAATTTATTTATATACCCCTGCCTAATGTACACACATGTCTCTCTCTCTCTCTCTCTGTGTATGTGCGTGTGTGTGTGCCTGCCTCTGGCTCTCTTCCTAGCACGCCCGCAATTATGTTTATGTTGCGAGCCGCACAAAAGTTTGTGCGCTCGCAAATCAACGCCGGCGGGCGTGCTGAAGCGAACAATGGCAGAGCTCCTTTTGTTTTTGTCGAGGCAACCACTGGCGATGGCGATGGCGATGGCGCTGGCGATGGCATTGCCTTTACTCTTGCCTCTATGTAGTCGCAGTCAGTCAGTCTGTGGCAGTGCCTGTGCTTCGAAGCAGCAACAGCAGCAGAAGCAGCCGCAGCAGTCGCGATCTATTTCTCGACGGTTTCAATTGTTGTTCAAATTCGCTCAAACCCAAAAATATAAATTTTATTTATTTATTTTAATTTCGCAAAAGGCGCGTAAAAAAAAAGAGCAAACAAATTTCGTTCTTCAACATAAACAAAAATCCGAAGCAATAAAACAAAAAACCCAAAATCGACGTCAACTATAAAAAATTCAGTTGCAGTTCGAAAGTTTTAATGGTAAACAAAGTTGCACTCAATCCAAATATTTGAAACAAGTGTCCGTCCGTCTGTCTGACTGCACTTATATAATCATAAATCAAAGAGCGAAACCAAAACAATCAAATTCAAATTTAGATTTAATTTATGCACGAACTGCTAAACTAATCAGCTTAAAAATAATACGAAATTCGCACTAAAAAATTCTGAAAAATTGTTGTTTGCATAATACATATATATTTTACTAGATTTTTTATATTTATTTTAGATTTAGGCTAAACATTTTTGTTCTGCGCGCGTGTGTTGCATATATACATATCTATAGAGGTATATATATGCCTATATTATATATATATATCTAAAAAAATACTCATGTCAAAACTGTCAATAGAAAACAAAGTAAAAGCCTTTAGCTGGCGCATTATCGACTGCTTAATACTCGTTAAAAATTATAGAAAATTTTTGAATCGAATTCTAGCTTGAAAACTGCTAAAAAGTTGAAAGTCGCTAACTGAAACTGAAGAGATATAGCAATCAGATCTTTATGCTGATTGAGCATATATAATTTCAAATCTTCAGCTTGTCCGCCAAAACCAATATACCCTCTTCTTTGTCGCTCTGGGAACGAGCATAAATAGATATATACATATATATATATCTAGCAAATAAAAGACAATGAAAAAATTGTTGAAAAATTACGTTTTTCAGAATTTTGTCGTGCGGTCAGTCTTCAGGTTTGTTCAGTTAAATGGATATATATATATATATATATATACTATATATATGATGTGTGTATATATTTAATGCCCACACACACCTAGGCGTAAGGAATTTGAATATGTAGAGTAGACGCAGCCTGATAACTGTACAAAGCTGTCTAAAAATACGAAAATCAAAATATTTAAGACAGATTTTGTTTAAAACAAATGAGAAAACTTGAAACAATAAGAGTAAGAATAGAACGCAAGTAGGATAGGGACTGGTAAACAGAAGACGACTCTATGATATCCTGCAGGCAACTTCTAGAAGAAGTTGACGGATAAAAATGATTATAACTATGATTTAAATAGTCCCTGCTTGAGCAGCATCAACATAAGAATGTTTATCATAATGATACTGATTATTAAACTAAAGATCATAATAATAACTATCAGCAGCAACATAGGTGTGCCAAAGATCTGCTGATAGTTATCATTATAATCGTCGTTATTATAATAGCTTTAAATACTAAAAGACAACACTTTTATTATTTAAATATAAATTATTATAGAAAAAAAATATAAATAAATAATTTAATTTATTTAAAACATAAACATAAAAAAAAATATTAACACAGCATAAATTTAAAAATAAATATTTAAAATGACAAAAATAAATGACTTAACAAAATAAAAACAATATCTTAAATATATAATAAGTAAAATATTTAAATTATTAACTAAATATATTTTTTTTTAATTTAACATTGAGAAAATATAAACAATAAAAATATTTAACTTTAACAATTAAATTATTTAACAAAATAACATATTTAAATTTATTTTCACTGTTTCACTGCAATGCGACTGACCCGCAGGTGGATCAGGACCACGACTGACGAAAATTGCTCAGGTTGCCCTTTATATAGGCGACGCAGTCACTCAAGCCAGTACAGCGCTCTTGAGCCTGTGCTCACGATCAAAAGGAACTCAGCAGTCGAGCCTTTTCTGTGTTAGTTGTTCGCTGTAGACGTCCACTCAGTTTAGTTTTTGACTCGATCACAATGAAGCTCAGCCAATGGCGTTGCTTGGAGTAGGTTTCTATGCTCACTTGAGACTTTCTGAGTTAGTTTTAATGAGTTGGTTTTTGCGCTAGCTTGAAATGCCGTTTAGCTCAGAAGCTGCTCTGAGTAAGTTTAAAGGCAGAATTGAGCTCTTTTCTGCGTTTGTTTAAATGCTCACTTTTGCGCCTTTGCTCAGTTACTCTTGTACTCATAAGCTTCTCTCAGTTCGTTTTAATGTTGCTTAACGCAGGCTTGAGCTCTTTTCTGCGTTTGTTTTGATACTCGCTTTTGCGCCTCCATAAAGAGTTGAGTCTTTTGCTGAGTTACTCTTGCACTCGATCAAAATGGCGGCGAGCCACTAAGCGTTGCTCTGAGTTAGTTTTAATGCTCATTAATCGCAAGTGTAGGGTATATTGATTATTGAAATCTGGAGTGAGATGAATATTGACAAGGCATAAAAGTCAATTCTTTATATTGTTTCAAATAAATACATTTAACATACATATGCCAATAAGAGGGCATATCTTAACATTAGCAATAGAGTATATCTAGCGGGTGTAATGTTTTAAGAACTCTAAACACTTAAGAGATTTTTGTTTTTTGTTTGTTTCTCTCTCTGTCTCTCTTAAATGCTGGCAAATGACGCAGTTGGCGGCTTCATGACGCAAATGCAACTCCCAACTGCAGTAATACCGTTGCATGTGTCTATATGTATGCATGTGTTTGTCTATAAATACAACGCGGAAGTTGCATGCAACAGAGCGGCAACAAAAAGATGAAAGCAGCCGTAAATAAAATAAGAATAAAAACAAAAAAAAAAACACCATAAAACTTAATATTTTCACTAATGAATATAATTTATGTAGTAAATGTATGTATGTATATCTACATATATGTATGTGCATGTATGTGTGTTGTTTTGCAAATTGCTGCGGGTTTTCCCGAAGCAGAATTTCCACATTTTTATGATCCACACATAATATAAAAATTCACAATGTTGACGAACAAAGCGTTTAAATGATATATGTGTCTGCTATATATCATACATACATATATATATATATCGGTTATATATATGGTATATATGTAGATATGCCTGACTCGCAGCAAAGTACTTTTGGGCAGATGACACTTGCACACGCACACGCCACGCCCACACACCCACGCGCTTGGGGCGCACCTAATTTCTTGCCAAAATATTTGCTAGTTATATATGTATATAGACTATATATATATATATAAGATTTATCTCAAAATTTCAAGAAATTCTCAAACAAATTTTTAATATTTTTAAAGAAAATATTTAATATTTTTGTTATTTTTTTTTTCGACTGTTTGTAAATGTCTTCACTAATTTGCTTAATTTCTGACAGAAATTAATGAAACGGCTTCTTCGTCCTCCCCCTCTTTCTCCTTCTCATTCTCTTTATTTTCGTTGCCAGCGCGACGACAGCCAAAAAACAACATGTAAATAAGTAAATAAATAAATAAAAGAATCAAAAAAATCTCATAAATTCTCCAAAAAAGCCTAAAAATGCCAGACAAATGTGCATGAAATATGTTGTTTTAAATATCGAGCGAGCCAAAAATAATTCACACGATGCGATTCGAGCCATTAAATGGGCTTAACTGATTGCCAAATATACGCTTATTGTGCAGACTTAAAACTATAAAAATATTATATAGAAATACATATCAAGAGAGTAGCTCTATAGATAGACTCTAGTCTGAGACGTGGGTATAAAAGATCTTTTAATTATAAGTCTTTCTTTCGTCTTGCCACGCTCCAACTAGGCTGCCATATGGAATAGATCGAAAGAGCAACTTAATAGAACATTTACTTAATTTTGAAAATTTTTGGTGCTTTAGCTATATAGCTGTAGGATATATAGCCTCCATCTCTACTTTTGCAGAAGTTTACTTAAAAGATTATAACTTTTCAGGCTTCTTCATAGTTAGCCCGTACATAGAGTGAAGGAAAACCTATATACCCTCTTTGCACATTGCTGAATGAGCATAAGACCGAAATCTAAATGAAATCTAAATAAAAATTCTATTTTTTTTGGCGTAAATTCCCATGCGAAAACACCTGCTGAATTATAATTATGACACACGCACACACAGACACGGGCATAGACAAACACACACATACACTTACATACATTTGTATACATGCATTAAATACATAGGTTTATTTACAGGCTCATGCATAGGGATACATAGATACATGCATATATTAGGATATGTACATATATGTATATAGAGACATATGGACACTCATGCACATATCTACATATATACCTACTCATACACCGACACACACACCTACAGATACACTCACACAGTCACACTTCCTCACATACATACATACTCACCTATACAAACACACCCACACACTTCTATCAGTGACTCTCGCCTACACAAACTCCTACACATACATATACATAGTCATACCTACACACTTACTCATTAACACCTATACACTCTCATATATACACATACATCTACACGTACCCCCCCCCGTTCCGCCCACTTGTTGTTCGCACATTGCGTATACGCAACGTGACTTAATTTCACTTAAACATGAACAATTATTTCTCTTCATTTGTTTTAATTAAACTTTTTTCACATTTCCCTTTTTTTCCTCTGACACAGGAACGTGCCCTGTCCCATGTGCGTGTGGATTTCCCATTGGTATCGCCCGGTGACCGCAAACACTCGCTGAGCCCGTAAGACAGAAGCGGCAAGCCGGAGAGCCGGAGACCCAGAGCGCGCCGCCCACTAAAAGATGAAGCGCGACATATCCACCTCGACGATTGGCCGGGACGAGGCCAGGCGTCCGCTGATGGAGGCCTATATGTTCCAGCGCCGAGTGCTGCTCGGCTGCAGCCTGCTGATGGTGGTGTCCTTGATCGTGTGGATCGTGGCGATAGCGACGGATCATTGGATTATCATATCAGGCAAACATGGTGGGTAATCAAGACTATGGCGAGAGACAGAGAGAGATCTATAACTTTCCTCTCACTTTAGGCATCTTCATACCCGAATCGCGTCGCTTCTTCATGAACTCGCACTCGGGCCTGTGGCGCCACTGCCGGAACACAATCGTGCCGAATGCCCTGAGCAATGCTCAGGTGGTGCGCAACTTCAGCTCCATGTCGTACACCTCGCAGTCGTATATCAACGATGCCAAACGCAATCTGACCCACATGGAGTTCATACGTAACTTCGCTTTAGAGAAACTAGATGGTTCGGATAACTTTACGGAGCCGGCGCGTCGCCGCATGTTCGCCCATTGGGCGCGGGGGGAGGAGGAGGAGTTCCAAAGGTTTCGCAGCGCCTTCCACAAGCTGGTCATGTCGACGGAGGCGAATCAACACGAGTTCAATGCGACCGGCCTGAAGCCCATACCCATAGATCCTCTGGACGTGAATGGGATAATCAAGCGTCGCACCTTCGGCTCGGCGCTGCAGCGTGTGAAGTACAACAACACCTGGTCGTACTACGTGATACCAGAGATGGCTCAGCAGGCCATATTCAGCAACTGGACGGATTATCCGCTGGTGGTGCGACTGCTGGGCACGTACATCAGGGACATCGGCATACCCGCCTTTGTGTTGAACGACGAGCGCGTGATTTTGCTTCTGGTGCCGCCGCTGCCGCCCAAGAAGGCCGGCCAGACAGCCTACTACAGCTATATACCCTACCGTAAATATGCATTTAATTAAAAATTATAATTAATAAATTATTATAATTCAAATTCAATATTTCTCTCTCTAGCGCGTTGCAAATACATCGACATGTTTCCCAATTCGAATACCCTGCGCAGTGAGCCCGGCTTCGATGATGAATTAATGGGTATGTATTAGCACATAACATTCAATATTTTGTTCACTCAATTGCCTTACTTGCGAGCGAGCGAGACAGAAACTACTTTTTCTACTTCCAACTGTTTCCACAACGCGCCATTTTTCGCTTACTCTCGCTGCTCTCTTAAATTCACTCAGCGCGTAACGGTACGTGACTAGCATGAGCCAAGTGCGATCGAGCGAGATAGAAGCTAATTTTAGCTACTTGCAGCCCATTTGTTCTTGTTGGTCTCACTGCTCTCTCAAATGGGTGCATAAACAAATGCACAAAAGTACCCTTCTGGGAGAGCGGCATTGACAAATAGTAACAGGAACTGCTACGCTCATATGAAATGTTGCCTATTTGCATGCATTTTTCTTAGGGAAGGGTATTGCAGTTTGAACCTGCTTAAGAAATATGTTTTTGAAGACGAACATGCACACACAGGCACACATATAATTTTTACAGTTTTTATTTGTTAGTCTCTTGGTACGCCATTGCAGATTACATTCGCACGCAGGCATCCTTCGCCTGCATCACGCTGTTCGTCATGAGTTTGGGCGCTGTTTTCTCCTTCTACACGTTCATGAATCCGCGCTACATGTTCAAGCGCCTGGCAGGTGGCATACACCTGGTGGCGGCATCCACAGCGCTTGTCGTGCTGCAGGTTCTATTCTCTTCCATTGACTACACCAAGGATCATTTGTTCTATGCCTATCCGGATGGTGCGGAATTGACGTAAGTTTGGTCGATAAGAAAAATCAGTTATTTGTATTAATAATTAATAATTTCTATCCTATACAGCTATGGCTATGGCGTCTACCTGGCATGGTTCACGTTCGTAGTTAATATTGTTTGCGGTGTTATGTTCCTCTGGTATTCAGGTAAGAAGAAGGGCGCCAAGGCGCCCAATGATGAAGTCGCCATGGCCGACGAGCCAACCATAATGGGCAGGTGATAGCTTCGACCCACACAATCTACAATCAACAATAAAAACAATCAAAGACCAAAGCAATCCAAAGCTAATACCTGGGATTGGTATTTTGCCTTTCACTTTTGTTATTTGTTATCTTCTTAATAATACTACACATATGTATAAATTGAGTTTTTCTTTAATAATGAAGAGAAAAGCTCGGCGTAATAAAGATGTCACTTGTTTACCTGTAATATAAAATTTGGCTTTTTATTTCTTTGGTTTGAAAAGTGCGGGCATAATTAGTACAAAACTACCATTCTTATTTTTGGTATTTTCGATAAGTACTGAAAGCTGTTAAGAAAACGAAGCGTTTTTGGTATTTTCGATAATAAATCGACTGTTCGAGTAGTTTTAATGGAACTTATGACATCACAAGTATGACTTTTGCCTCGCACATGTATGTTATCGTTTAATCAGCGCTGTTTTACGCTACCTTATGTGTTTATATTACCATGAGGTAGAGAGAACTCTTTTGTTGATATAGAATTTACTTAAAATCTAAATGAAATGGAGCAGGATATATTTACTACGCGCACCAAGGAGCTCTCCGCTGAGGAGCTAACAAAGTTGGAGGAGCAAAACAAACGCTTGGTGCCCGAATTCAAGGCGAACAAACTGGAGATCGATGCACAGCGTCATTGGGATTTGTTCTACAAGAGGAATGAAACACGTTTCTTCAAGGATCGCCATTGGACAACGCGAGAGTTCCAGGAGCTGCTGGCGGCAGAGAGTACAGGAGAACGGCGCACGCTCTTGGAGGTGGGCTGCGGCGTGGGCAACCTGGTCTTCCCACTGCTGGAAGAGCAGCTCAAGGAGGAGCAGAGTGAACAAGGCTTCTATTTCTATGCCTGCGACTTTTCGCCACGTGCCGTGGACTTTGTGCGCGCGAATCCCCTGTACGACACAAGGCACATAACCGCCTTCCAGTGCGACATAACGACGCAACAGGTGCACGAGCACATCGAGGCAGCTAGCCTGGATGTCTGCACCATGATCTTTGTGCTCTCCGCCATACATCCGGATAGATTTGGGGATGTGGTCAAGAATCTATGGCAAGTCCTCAAGCCTGGCGGACTAGTGCTGTTCCGTGACTATGGGCTGTATGACATGGCGCAGCTGCGCTTCAAGCCGGGCCATAAGATCAGCGAAAACCTTTACATGCGCCAGGACGGCACGCGCAGCTACTACTTTGGCCAGGAGGAGTTGGCGGAGATCTTTAGCGCAAATGGCTTTGAGGTGCTGGATAACAACTATGTGCATCGGCGCACGCTCAATCTGAAGGAGGGCCTCGATGTGCCGCGCATCTTTCTGCAGGGCAAATTCCTGAAGCGAGCAGAGAGCTGATGATAATGAGGATGGTGGGATACTTAATGATAATTATGTATAGCTGATGTGAATATGGATGATTAACTATGTATGGATGAGGATTGACAATGTAAAGATGATGATGATGGTATGTAAAGATGATCATTAATATATATAGATGATGATTAGTAATGTATAGATGAAGCCCTCTGCATAGGTGATGATTGACGATGTATAGATGATGAAAGACTATGTATAGATGATGATAAGCTATGTATAGATGATGATTAATGATGAATAGATGATTAGCTATGCATAGCGGATGGCCTATGCATAGGTGATGATGTCCTGTGCACATATGATGATTGACTATATATAGATGATGATTAACTACGTAACATACCTGATGAACCATGTCTAGACAAGACTAAGCTACAGAATTATGTATATACATCTAGCTGGTAATACCCAATTCTATTATATATCTGATGATCTATATGAAGTCACGCAAATCTTCAACTAAGTTTACCCTTTGATCATCTCTATAATTAGATGATTTCCACTCTCTGTATATATATTCAGCTGATATTTGAGATCAATTTAATATCATGTTTATATATATTTCTATTCTTTATATAGTTTAAATCCATTTTTAATAACATTATTTTGTGGGTCAACGTTCAATAAATATTTATTGTATATATGTTAGGCTTACATGTGTATATATATATGTGTGTTATTTATATGTGTATGTGTTAAGTTACATATATATATATATATATATATGTAGAGTTATATGTTCAATATATATATATCTAAGCCTGATCAGAGCTTGTCCTGCTCCTGAGCGCCCTTTGAAACTTGGCATACAATTGATTATATATATTATATATACATACATATGTTAAGATATATACATATATCTTAAACCCATCATACCTTTATACTAAGTTAGTTACAATTCGACAGATTTGCTTTAGTTAGTTGCACTATTAAATTCATTATAAAATGCTATTGTTTAGCATACACTTGCTGGACAACATGGTAACTTGGCTATATATATATATATATATATACGGATATACATATATATTTGTGTAGTAAGGGTATACATATATCTGTGCTTAGGCCTAGAACGAAAATTACATAAACTGGTAATGTACATTATCTTGCGTTAGCGCAACAATTAGATTACAAATACGAACAACTTAGTGTGACAATAATATTCAACAGATAGTTTAACTCTCTCTCTCTCTGTTAGATTCTCCCTTTAAGTATATCTGGGTTGCATTTTACATCATTTTGTTCGTCAGTTAATACCAAGGAGGTAACGAATATACATGAATAGTAATCATAACTTTGAATTTGGCTAATTTGGTGAGTTAGTCGAGGGCGTGCTCGGCGAGCTTCGCACCGTTGCTGTTGCTGTGGCCCATGGGCGTGATCTCGACGCTCGACTCGAAGCTTTTGGTCAGCATGTCGGTGCTTGTTATGGAAGTTGTATTGCTGTTCAGCGAGGCGGCGACCGGCAGGTTGGCGATGCCATCGTTCAGGTCGCTGTCGATGCTGAAGCTGTTGCTGCCGTTCTCGTTGATCAGCGAGAGCGTCTGCATGGGCAGCAGATCGGTGGATTGGGGCTCTCCGACGGCATCGTAGGTCTTCGACTTGCTCACGCTCAAGGGACTCTTGTCGTAGTCCAGTCCCGTGTCCGATTGCAGCTGCAGCAGCGAGTTGCGTTGCGTGTGCTTGTCGAATTTACGTTGCGGTGGCTTTGGCGGTTCCTTGTCCTTCTCTTTCTCCTTCTCCTTGTCCTTGGACTTCTTGAAGCCGAGCGCTTTGTGCGCCTGGGCTTTGATGCCCTCCATGCTGGGCCGGATGATGGAGGTGCGCGTGCCGCCGCTGCTGCTCTCCTTCCCCGAGGGCGACTCCTTGGCACCCGGCTCCGTCTCCTCCGTCACGCTCGCCAGCTGCTGCGGCGCCTGCGCTATTGTGAGATCTTGCACCTGTATGGGAATGTCATCGGGCAGCTTTTTCGTGCGGAATGAAGCGTTCGTTATCATCGACTTCGAGACAGACGTCGTCACAGTGGTCGTTGCCGGCGTCAGAGCCACGCTCAGACCCATCGGCCCATCGTTGGGCTGGCCCGAGGGATTGGCATGCAGCGAGTTGCGCACGGCGTTTGTCACCAGAATGAGCTCCGTGAACATTTCATAGCTGGCGCGATTGTGTATGTCCTCCAGCGTCTGTATGGCCACCGTGCCGAAGCCATTGAACATGGCGTAGTAAATCGCGTGCACCAGCTCGATCAGGAAAGAGGCGGAGAGTGGAATGCGCGGCGCGGAGGGCTTCGGGAATGTCGCGCCCGTCGTGGGATCCGAGCTGGAAGAGGAGACATGTTAGACTTGTAATCAGGTGTAGTTTTGCCACTCACCCATAGCTCATGCGATGCCCATGCCCCGACTTGGTGGTGAAGCCCTGGTTGACTAGCTGCGAGGCGACGCGGCACAGATAGAGCAGCGATGATTTCTGTGTGAGGCTCACCTGCTGGTTGTAGCAGAAGAGCAGCGCAGTCATGATCCTCATTCTGTTCTGAGCGTTGATGGATTCAATGCGCAAATGTGGACCCCACTTGACTTCGCGATTGCAGTTCTCCTCCCAGCGCCGCAGGTCCGTCATGGGCAGGTTCTTGAGCTCATGGTAGACAGAGACCTGGGCGAGTATAGGCATGCGAAAGGACACCACCTTCTGGCCGCCGTCGTCGGTGGACACCTCGCCATTGTAAATGCAAATGAGCAACGTTTCAACTCCCCGGGACGCCTTTTTGTCGCCTGCCGCGACGGCATGCAGGTATGTGTAGATTAGCACGGGCAGGAATTGCAACGGAAACTTGTGTAGAGTCACCTCCGGCGCTCGGTAGAAGGCCAGCAGTTGCTGGCAAATGTCATGGACCAAGTCCTCGTTACGTTGCCTCTCGCTGAATATGGTGAAGATGGCTTCGGCGATTTCGGGGTCTGTTTCATGCTCGACGACAAATGCTTCGGAGTCGGCTGGCTGACGGCGTGCCCGTTGATAGTCTGTCAGCCAGTCTTTCACCAATTCGGCCATTATTATGTATTATAAGTTCTTAATTAATTTGCTAACACTCTGCCCTCTAATCTTTTTCACACATAAACCTTGCATATCTGCGCAGGGCTGCAGGCGCAGCGATAACATCAGTTCAAAGGAACCAGTTCCAAATGTTTATGCTAATAAAAAAAATATTTATCTGGTGAGCCTGAGTATTTACTATGGGAAATGAAATTTTTGCATTGCACAGAAATTCTGCCTTCTTTCCTGAGCGATCGACTGAATGTATAATTTAATTAACAGCTCTGTGACTCACTCTCAGGCTGCTCTGCCGCCCTAGTCGATGCATGGCGAAAGCAACTCTGAAATGTTCTCACCAAAATGATTCAAGTCCAATTGGAACTGCGAATGTATGTAGTAAGTATTTACATACATATATCGCAACACATGTATACAAACACATGTACTTGTAGTTGTAATTATAATTAGCCATTTTTACGACGAAAACAAACTATTAAATAATAAAGACTTACGAATAAAATAAATGCCAAAAATAATATACAAAACAATATTGCAAACAAACTAAACTATATACAAACAACAACGAGAAACGCGGAAGCGAAACAACGACCAAAAGCAAAACAAAGAAAAAGTCAAGGAAAACAAAGTGCCAAAACCTCAAAAAAAAAAAAAAATTAGTTGAAAAAATTAACAACAAATTAAGAGAGTGCGAGAGCGTAACAGAAAATAAAAACAGTGCAATATGGGCAACGCGGGTAGCTCGACTGTGCACATGCATCGCGAGCGCCACAAGTCGACGGACCTCTCTACGCCAAGTTCTCCCGCACACTTTCGCGACTCGTTGGGCAGCGGGGGCGCTGGTGGCGGCGGCGGCGCTGGCGTTTCAGCTATTACTGGAGGGGGCGGCGCGGGCGGTGCAGCGGCTCCGGGCGGCCAAGCTTTCTCGTTCGATAAAAAACATACGGCAGTCTTGAACGAGGGTTCGTCGCAAGAAGACGACGACGACTTTTACACGAGAGCGGGCGCTAAGCGCACAACAGCTGTTGATAACGACGCAGCAGCAGCAGCAACAACAGCAGCAGCCACAGCAGCAGAGCGAGACAGCAATATGGATGAGCTGAACGATGAGTACCAAGATATGCAAGCGTCAGGATCAAAGAATCTAGATGAAATGGATCTGAAGAAGACGGCGCTGCCCACGGTGCTGCGCTGGGACTACGGTGGCAAGAATGTTACCATCTCGGGCACGTTCTCCAAGTGGAAGCCGATTCCCATGGTGCGCAGCCATGGCAATTTCGTAACCATCATCGATCTGCCCGAGGGCGACCATCAGTACAAGTTCTGCGTGGACGGCGAGTGGAAGCACGATCCCAAGTTGGTGAGTGCCTCGGGCCCGTGCACAGTGGTGCAAAATCGATATGTGAGCGACGAGACGAGATTTGTTTACACTGGGCCTGACGCTGCGGCGTATTGCGACTCGAGTTTTTCTCTTTTCACTCGAGGCGTTGTGTAATCAGCTCTGGACTGTAAACAATAACACAATATGGATTTGGCTTTGCGGCTGGCAATGCCTCCATATCTCCATCTCCCTCTCTCGCTCTCTCTCTCTCTTTCTCTTTATCTCCTCTCTCTCAGCTGGGTAATTCTAATTGTTTGTTTTGGTTTGGCTGTTTAGAAAAGCGTCGAAAATGATGAGGGCGATAAGAATAATCTGGTGTCGGTGCGCCCGTCGGACTTTGAGGTGTTCCAGGCCCTGGCCAAGGACAGCGAGAATGTGCCCAACTATGCGGAGAAGGAGTACTCGCAGGAGGTGCCGCAGGTGAAACCCTGGGAGAAGGTGTCCGGACCGCCAGTGCTGCCGCCACACCTGCTGCAGGTCATACTCAACAAGGATACGCCGCTATCGGTAAATGGATTAACTGATTGATTGATTGATGTAGTCAGATTGAGTGACTGATTGATTGTAGATGAATTTAAAGCATAAACTGAGGCAGTGGAGAGCTATAAGTATGGGATTTATATAAAGCAAGTTATATATGCTTTATTGATTGATTGTAGTAGAGTTAGATCGATTGATGAATTGTACTAGAGTTAGATTCAGTCAGTTATATACTTATAGCATATACAGTGTCAGTGTTTGAGGTAGAGTGGCATTTATATGTAACTTATATAGAGTGCCAGATACATATGCTTTATTAATTGACTGACTGACAGACTGATAGAGGAGGAAAGTCGCTAAACTTCAGCAATTAGTGAGCTTCGCTTGAGCTGAATAAGAGGTGGCACTTATATGATATGCTGATTGATGGATTGAGCAACTGAATTCATGAATAATTAATGGAATACGTGAGGATGCTTGGGGTAAAGCTTAATAGCTAGAGAACTGTTTGTTTGTTTATTGATTTGATTGATAATTGATTGTAATATTGACTGCTTGAAGTTGTAAGAGCAGAATAAGACTTACTAGAGATATATAATTGAATAATGATTCTGAATTGTAGGGGCGTATATATGAATGAGAATTTATGTATAAATTGAGGCCCTGAATTAGATAAAGGCACGAACTGGGTTTTTATCGCGGTTAACCATGGGTATGGACTGTAAAATCTAATATCGGGTTGGGTGCGGGCTGTTGTGGGTTAGGCCGCTTCTTTGAGCATTTTTGAGGTCCAGCAAGAAATGAAAGCTTTACTTTTATCGAAACTAGATTTATAGATCTATACTATAGATACTATACATTTAGATATATATCGATTTGAAGTATTCAACTGATTCACAAAGTAATTACTAGATTGAAGATGTATCTATAACTAGCGCAAGCTTTAGCAGCTTAGTGATCTCTAATCTATACGACACTTACCTTTTGCACTGCAGTTTCGAATAGTTTGCATTACTTGTTGAATTAGTATAATTTTTTTATATTTCCCACTCGAATGCAATCAGACTTTTCGACTCAAAGCTGTGTAAAGAGCGTAGTTGAGACGTGCTTTAAACATTTGTCGAAACAGCAGTTGCTCTAGTTGCTGCGACCTCTAAAGCTGCCTCTGCGCGCGCGCGTGTGTGTGTGTGGGAAATGACGTGATCTACATGCAAAAGTCAAGTGCTGCTGAGGCGTGCTTAAAGTCTGTAGTCTATAGTCTCTGGCTATACAAACACTATGCATATTATATTTATATTTTCGCTCTCTCCATAGTGCGAGCCGACGTTGCTGCCCGAACCGAACCATGTGATGTTGAACCACTTGTACGCGCTGTCCATCAAAGACGGGGTCATGGTGCTCAGTGCCACGCATCGCTACTGCAAGAAGTATGTCACAACTCTGCTCTACAAACCGATCTAGGTCCAACAGCTATCCAAATACATTTTTATAATCTAAATTTAAATTGCGCCCTCTTTATACATGCGAAAAGAATGCAATCCTTATGCTTAAGCGTTCTATTCAATTTGTTTATTTAGTTTAAATATATATCTGTTTATATTTCTCTACACATATATATATATATATATATATATGGAATTAAAAAAATAATATATATATATTTGTATATCTGTATGTGTATAGATTTCTGAGTAAGATTATTGTTCTGTGTCATTGTTAAGTGTATCCTCTATATAGTTAGTTAGTTAGTTTGTTTGTTTAACTGCGATTTGCATTTTGTACTCACTAAAAACGTATGAATTAATTTTAAAGCCTTTGGTTCACTGTTCCAATTTGATATGTCTCTAATACATATACGTATGTGCTAGCGTTCATAATTTGTTAAGTCTAACAGCTGTCGAATCGTTTAGCCAAATAGTTTAATTATTTTTAGTTTTAGTACTTTTTTTTGGTTTTTGGGGGGGGTTAATAACACTTTGGATTTTGTTCAAATTTCATATCACAAGTCTCCAGCTGGTGTCTGCTACACACGCATCTCATCTATATATATTTATATATATATGTTTTCGGTTCGAATTGACGTCCAGTTGCCGCTGCTCTACATTAGCTTCAGCTTGTGCTGCTCCAGTTGATCCACTAGGACAGCAGCTGCCGGCGCGTTCAGGCTCGCGGCCAGATCGACAGTCTGCTTGGCTAAGAAACGCTCGTGCATCTTGTTGGAGGCACGCTCGAACTCCCCGTCCTCGTCGTACAGGGCCTTGGTGAAGTACTCGGTAAAGAGACGGGACATGTACTGGTCCTTGGTCGAGGGCCACCAGCCTTCGAGGAAGCCAATGTGTCCACCACGTGCGGTTATTATGATGGCCACATGCGTGCACTGGTTGGCTGCCTTGATGGGTATCGCGTCCAGCGGCTGGAACGGATCATCCGCTGCGCTCAGGCACAACAACGGCACCGAGATGTGGTCCAGCTTGTTGTGCAGCGTGGCATCCGTGTAGTAATCGTTGACGTGCGCATAGCCAAACTGCTTGGCCGTGAACAGCTCGTCGAACTCCTTGATGGTCTTGCACTAGAGCAGAAAGAAGAAACTGGATTAGCCTATGCATCGACTTGCCTTGGGCCGATTCCTCTACTCACTCTCAGTATACGCTGTATGTCAATTTCGGAGTCCTGATAGATGTCCCTGTAGACCTCTAAGTGATTACGCAGCGTGCGACACAGACTGCCAGCCAGATGACGTCCCAATAGATTGTTGATGACCGGCTTCTCAATGCTGGCGCTGCCCTTGTGCACGTCCCAGGGCACGGATATAATCTTGGCTGCCGACAGGTTGACGCGCGCCTCGTCACTCTTCCTGGCCAAATAGTTGCCTGCCGATATACTTGGTTAATTAGTTAACTGTTAATTAATCTGCATTGATTGGGTCACCTAGTATAAGGCCGCCCATGGATATGCCCGTGGCGCCCAGCTTGCAGTTGAGGGGCAGGGTGCGGCGCACATGATGCACCACCTCGCACAGATCCTCACAGTTGGCGGCGCAGTAGAGACGCGGCGTCTTCAGCTCAATGCCGCCCAGGCCGCGATTATTGAAGACAACCACACGCATGCCCGCCTGCTGGGCAGCAAACACCAGGCACTTAATATACTCCGCCTGCGACTCGCCCGTCAGCCCGGGCAGTATCAGCACACAAGGCGCCTTCTCGTCACAGCCCTCCTCCAGCCAGTCCAGCGCCACTTCCCCGCCATCCTTCAGCCTGAGTATTTCACTGTGAGTAAAGAGATACAATTTTATCAAGGTATATAGTTGAAGATATATATAATATTAAATTGGCTAGCTCCACTAGTGTAGCGAGGGCAGCTTAAACTATTTCCCAGCCAATCTGCCATCTATATTTATTTAAATTAATATATTTTCTTGTCTAAGTACACAAAACTGCATAGTTGTGACGAGACTACTTTCGTATGCCATGGCTTGACCTTTATGACATCGCTTAGCATATATAATTCATTTAAACTATGCTATAGTATATGGATAATCACTTATTGATTTCATATACTCGTACGTGAAGTGAAAAGAGTATATTGGTTATGAGCTATGCTTGTCTAGCCTATACAAGCAAGAGATTATAGATAGTTAATATATGTGCGAAATCGGAAGCTAAGCTACTACATAAGCTATTAGGAATTGGTATAATGAGTCAATTGCACCCGACTATAGAATTCATTGCATTGAATTGCCTATTAGCGCATCTACTCTAAGCCTAATCAATATATGATAAGATATATACTCTATATATGATAGTATATGCCTCTGTCTGCAGTATATGCCATTTCTTCATTAATTGAGTTAGATTTATTGTGCTGTTTATACTGCGCAATCTGTGCTCGGTTCAAGACCTTTTCAGACTGCAATGCATACTAAAAAGTCTGTCATATCTTTTATGGCTTTACGGGTCAGTGGCAATTGCTGCTGCCTAACTGTCTAGCTGAATGGCTGACTAGCTGAATGGCTGACTTGCTGAATGGCTGACTTGCTGAGAATGACTTACCGTCGATAATTGACACGGGGCAAACTCTTGGAGCGCAGCAGGCTCGCAAGTACAGTCTGTGCCCGGCTCTCCACGCACCAGAAGGTCGGCCAGTATTTGTTCTCCAGCGTGGGCATCTTCTTGATCAGATACTGCTTGAACGGACCCTCGGCGCAGGCGATGATCGGCCGCTGAATGAGGCATAACGAAATTTGCAGTTAGTCAAAGCGAAAGACAAAAGACCAATCGCTGTTGCGTAAGTGCGGATCCACTCACGGACGGTCGGTCGGTTGGTCGGTAGGTCGCTCACTCACCTTTACCACCTGGATGAGGTAATAGATGACATAGGCAAATACGGCTATGCCGAGGGCGTGCAGGCGCGGCAGGTGCGAGAGGTACGCGTACATCGAATAGAACATGCTGACTGACTGGCCGAATGGCTCCGTGTGTATTCCTCGACAAGTTGATTTGCTACTTTGATCCCGAGCGGGGCAGCGGCTGCAATTTCGGATTTGAGGCGTGCAAAATACAAAATTACAATTTATGACAATGGCAACCGCGAAACTTATTCATATACATATATATTTTTATGCACATATCTACATCTATATCTGCATGACAAAATTGCTGAATGGAACTACGGACACTGTGTGCCACTACTCGGCCTGATACGATATGATCCGTACATATGTAAATATACACACAAGCAAACGTATTTATAAGAACATATACTATTAGATGGGGGTTTGGGCTGGGAGCCATATCTTATCGTTCCTCGATACCCTTGCAATGGGCATGCTTAGCTGTGCGAGTGCTTTTGATATTTGATTTGTAGTACCTACTCGGGTTCAGTATCAGTTGAGGCTATATTGTGTGAGTCACTCTCTAACAAAGTTACGATCTTAACTCTGCAATGAGCTCATAACTCGAACTCAGATTAACGATCATCCCGCAACACTTTACGTATGACTAACTGCTTCAATTATAATTCAACTAATGTTTACGATATTCCCACCATACAAATGAGCAACTGTTACGATTTGAGCTTAAGCTCAAGCTTACGATATTCCCATTGACTTATTGCAAATGATCATATGCTACGATCTTAGCTCAAATGAGTCTTACGATATTCTCTGTGCTCTATACAAATGGACTAACTTTTACGATATTGACTCAACGGAATTTTACGATATTCGCTCTGCTCTTTGCAAACGACTAACTGCTACGATATTGACTCAAACTAGTTTTTACGATATGCCCGCCACACTCAACATGTGACGAACTCCCACGATCTAAACTGTTTACGATATTCGCTCTGCTCCACACAAATGACCAACTGTTAGGTTGTCAAGTTAAACACGCTTACGATATGCCCGCCACAGTTTACATATTGCCAAAATCTTATCAGCAACGAACCATTATCACACACACGTACATATATTAGCTATCAAGATATCTTAAGCACATGCGGACAATATCTGACCAAAGTTTAGACTATATCGTAGCACTATAACTGAACGACAGCTACCACTTGCAAGGGTATATATGTAGATAAGTCTTTGCGCTCTGTGGACTCATAGTATGCATAGTTTGTGCTCAGTTGCAACTGTGTGGGTTTTAATTGATAGAACGAGGCGCTCGTAACAGCTGACAGGCGGGCGAGAGGGCGATCAGGTGAAGAGGCAGGTGAGCGAGGCGGACACTCGAACCCGAGCCGTGTTATCAGATCGCAGAGGATTGTACGCAAAATGTTAGTTTGTTGCTTCATTTAAAACTTATATATGGGGCTTATCTCGCACACTCACAGCAGTTCCTGTTTAAATCGTAGATGTTGTTGTTGCTGTGGTTGTTGTTGTTGTCGTCGATGTAGCTGTTGTTCAAGCATAGAGACTGCAGCACTCGAGCCTCTGCTTGCACTAAGACTAAACATAAGCGCGATTCGTCCCATGCTTAGCATTTGGTAATTGAGCTTTTGATTTTGTGACGTCATCGTCAGCATCGCCGCCGCCGCCTTCAAGGGCGGATGGACAAGGGCGCCAAACATAATGCGTGGACAGCAGTGCGAATAACTACTAACTAATGGTGCTTATCGCGACTCTATATATGTATATATGGGTGTATATAGCGTCTACAACTAAATAAAGTCTATTGTACACCTTGATTGCCGCCTTGCATAATATAAGGTTCCGATGAAATGAGGGCTTGTGCGCTTACCTTGAAGAGATATATATATATATGTATATAAAATGAAAAAGAATAACGAAAAATTTAAAAAATAATAGAATTTAGATAATTTACGTGTAGGTGTCACACACCAATTTCAAAAAAATGATAAATATTTGTAAATGATATATTGCCAATGGCTTACAAAACAGCAATGAGCCATGATTCGTGCTGCTTCTGGGTTTCGGCCTCGGCAGCGGGCTCCGTTCAAAAGTCAAAATGGCCGTTGGCAGCAATACGCACATACTCACACATACACACGCACACACAGACGAAATACTTACATAGATTATTGAGTTTTTGTTTTGGCATCACGTGCAACAACAAAATCAATAGCCAGGGCCAAGGGTATGGGATGAGAACCTCTGTACTATTTATAGTGACGATGAAGGTGGATGGTGGTAATTACGTGCCAATTATGACGCACGCATCATAGAGAAAAAACGATTGTGTATTATTTCACTTGCCTTTCTCTGACAAGTAGTTAAGCAAGCAAGCGACGCTTTAATTGCCGTGTCCTACTTTTATATTTATTTTCCTATCTAATTGGAAAGGAACTTTCGTTGTAGGCCCTGACTCTCGATGTCGTCGACAAATTATATAATAACAGAACCGATAACATACATTGTATGCACTTTTTTGCACACATAAACTTTGGACAGAACAAAATGGTAACGAACTTCAGTTGTAAACAAAAACAAATGGTGCACATGTAAAAGTAACTGATGTTCAAATGAACTGAATGGCTGGTTCGCTCATTACTTAACATATCGCTGAACTGTTGTTAACAGCGGCGCTAACTAACAGCAGTCTGCAATTTAAATTTTACCGCGTTCGTTTTTGCGTTCATATTTGCTGAAGATGAAAACTATACAAAATAATAAAGTTTGGCTAAATCTTTGTAGTTTTGCATGAGGAGGAAAACTATTTCATTGTGTACTTTTTTACATTTTTACTAATTCAATTTGTCATACAGTGCCAAATGAGTTGATCGCTTAAAATAAATATCTAGCAGTTATCGGGAATATATCGACTTAGGCGCATAATTTAAAAATATTGTATTGACTGACTTCGATTCATATTGCCGTGTGTAAATGTAAAACTAGCAACTAAAAATATTGTTATTGCAACTAAGTCAATTGGAAAAATTTGAATTATAAAATTTAACTTTATATTATATACTACATATACAAATAACAGTTAAATTACTATGCATGAGCATGGCGAACCCTTTCATGAATCAGTTCTGCATATATATGTACATATGTATATATATCTACAAATATCTTGGGAAATGTATGGATGCACTCAGAGGCGCAAAAGCTACTCGGTACCTTCCGGCTATCAAGTTATATATGTGTATATATATGCCCGATAAGTACACATATTAATAAATGTAATATCTTGTTAAATATATAAATATATACTTGGAAGACGGTCGTAAGAGCTGTTCAGTGCCATATGGCTTTCGGCGTCGTAATGAACATTATATTTGCCGTTAGCTTAGTCCTTTTTGTGACAGCAAGTTTTGCGGCTCCTGCAGCTGATGAAAATTGTAAGTCGCAGTAAATTGCCCAATATATTTTTATATATTAAAATATTATTGTTAAAGATGAAAATTGTGTAAGACGCGATGGCTTCCCTGGTGCTTGTGTGAATGTAAGGCAATGTCCAAAGCTTATGCAGCTCTTGGGTGAGATCGCAGACGGAACTATATCAGAAGTAGGCTATAACTACATGCTTGACTCAGGATGCCCAATCGTAAGAAGGGTGCGTATACATAAAATATATTTCTATAAGGTTTTTCAACATTATGATGGCTTATTTTCAACAGGACCACGTCTGTTGCGAAGAAATGAGTCCGGGCATGAGAATTTTGAGTGCACAGGACTGCGGCTACTTTGGAGGCACCATTAAAACAGTCGGCGGCAGGGAATTGAAGTTAATGTCCAGACCCTGGATGGCGCTACTTAGGATTAGAGCAAACGACATCGAATCCTTCGCTTGTGGAGGCACTCTAATAACCCCGCGTAAGAAACAATCAATTAAGGTTTTTTACTTGTTTACTTGATGTTTGTTTTATTTCATTATTACTTTTCTTTTTAGGTTTTGTACTAACTGCAGCGCATTGCCTGAAAAACGAGGATTACAAGCTGTAAGTGCACAATATTTGTATATCTAGGCAGCCCCAAATATATATATGTGCATATATAGAGATCAGAGAGATCTCATAAGCCACAAAAGCTAGAAGCGCTTGCTTATGTTTGAGTATGAGCAGAGTCCAGTGTATCTCTGCGTCGGGCACATCCGACTACAGCACTAGACCTATTGAGCTACATTTGGATGACTATTCATACAGACTTTCCTCTTTATTTATTTATAATTAGTACTTAGCTGATTATATTCTCAGAAATTGTTCATATATATATACATATATATATATATATATATATATATATATATATATATATATATATATATATATATATATATATTTTATTTTTTTATTTTTTTATTTACTTTCCTATAGACTCTTCGTGCGATTGGGCGAGCATAGCATATCCAATGAAACAGACTGCGATACTATAAATAATAGAAAAACATGCGCGCCGCCCTTCAAGGATATGGGAGTGGAGAGGATATTTAAGCACGAGAACTACTCGAACATCACTGGCCAGGATGATATAGCGCTGATAAAGCTCTCTGAGGAGGCAACGCTCGGACGTGAGTAGTCGTCTATGCGAAGTCTTCTTTGTTTAGCAACATTCGTTCATGTTACAGGCAACATTCGACCCATTTGCCTGCCTCTGAATGCGACGCTGCAGAAGTTGGCCGAAACCTTGCCGCAGTTCAAAGTGACGGGCTGGGGCGTGACGGACTCTGGTATGCTCTCGGATGTTCCAATGGAGGCTCTCATCAGTCGAAAGGATCGTGCGGATTGCCAGCGTCGGTTGGGAAGAAGTATAACATCTGCTCAACTGTGCGCTGGCGACGTCGGCAGGGATTCCTGTAGCGGCGACTCGGGCGGACCCTTGCTATATATCTCCGACGAGTACAAGGAAAGGCAGAGATTCGTTCAGTTCGGCATTGTTAGCTACGGATCAGAGAACTGTGGCGATGGCACTCCCGGAGTCTACACAAATGTTGCCAGCTACATGCGCTGGATATCGGCCACAATTGCCAGCAACAATTAGCTGGGATCATCTATCTATATACATCTATCTATATATCTATCTATCTATACATATATACATAACATATATTGAAAAATGTTATATAAAATAAGTTGATGCAACGCTAAATCGAAATGGCTTCCCTTAATTGGGTCAGGCGCTGGGCTTGCGTCAGTTTCCACGTGACGCAGGATAATGAAGTGATGAAGAAGCCAATGCCTGCAACGGAGGATTGCAGTTAGAATTAAGATAAGAAGGACGTTCCAAGCGATAAACTTACCCATCAATAGAATGGCCTCGGATGTGTCGTCCTGCCACGCCTTGGACACCACACAGAGCAGCACAAAGCCGCTGAGCAGGCAGAAGGAGCCAACGAGCACGGTCAGAGTGATGAGTATGATGACCGGATCCGGGGATCTATGCGCCTTATAAGGACAGAGAGAGCATCTCTTGGCATCGCTGCTGCAGAAAAAGAGATTCAAAGTCAAACAAATGCTGCCCAGGCAGGCATCTCGATCGACACACACCTGGATTGCGCATAGGTAGGCAGATGAGGCACACTTCTGCATTCCATGACGCCGCTCGTCGCACTAGACTGGCCTTGGCGGCAGCATCCACTGCTCTTCTAAATATATATATATATATTTATATGGCAGCCAGCTGTCTAGCCGCATCGGTTGGGGCTGCATATTTATAGCTACATAGGAAGTGCCGGAATCTGAGCTGCAGCGGAACTAAGCGGAACAGCCAGCAGCCGTTGGCGTTGAGTCGAGCGTTCTATATATAGAAACCGTTACTCGGCTCAAGTTCAATGCACTTCCCGCCCCAAAATCATTGAGCTATACGAGGCATATTGATGCAGTCGCTGAAAATTCTTTTATTTAGATATTTTCTACTTTGAATTAACTCTCGTTTATTAAGCTGGCTTAAAATGTACGAGGGTGGTTTGAATAGTTTTCCATTTATATTTTGATTGATATTTAATTTAAATATTTTTTAAAAATTTAATTAAATTTATATTAATTTGAATTTAGTTTTAAAAATTGATATTTAATTTATTTTCGTTTTTAAAAGTGATATTTAATTTAAATTTATATATTTTTTATTTATATATAGTTTCTATATATTTTGATATATAGTTTCTTTATATTTCTATAATTCTAGATTTTTCTCTCGATCACTTTCAACCCTCTCTCGTTGTCTCTCCCTCTCCCTGAGCCTCTCACTGCAGCTACCTGGTTTTTCCGTCTTACCTGTAGATATTTTGCAGTTCGAGCTCAGTCAACGGCGCATCCTTGACAGGACAACAGCAGAACAGTTACGAGCATGTTGCAGTTGAAGGAACTGCTGCTGGCGCCGGCTTTCTACATGCTGCAGCTGCCACTTCGCCTTCTCTGCAAAATATCCCACGTCTGCAATTTGCCGCAATTTCAACGCCAAATGAGGTAAGTGCAACGAGATAAAAGTAAAAACTCGATTTCCTATATTATATATGTACATATATATTCTTATTCTTTGCCATAGATTTCTGGAGTCTTATCTGTGGCCGGTTTGAGAGCCGCTTAGAACCCAATTAAGTCAACATTTCGCTCAATGAATATATTTTGCGCCGCAATTCGAAGCATTTGAAATTCGTCTCACGTAGAAGCCGCGCATTCGCCAGCCCGAAATAAATAATAAAAGCGAAATAAATAAATAATTTGCATGGCTGTCAAATGTTGCGCTTTGAAACTCAAAGATCTCTGCAGAGCGGGAGATACACAATTGCCAGAACTTTTGGGTTTTTCTCCCCAGTACTCTGTAATCGCGCTCCGCGGGTAAAACACAAGCTCTCACACACACACACACACATGCAAGCACACATGCACACACACAGATTGCGGGCATTTCTAATAAAAGTCTTGAATCGCTGGTTCCAGACAGTTAGTTCAGCTGCTACGCTCGATTAGTGCACACAGACTTTCTTCGAGTTATCGATATCTGCAATGTCCGATTGTAAGCGCAGTTTTGTCTATCGCAGCATTGGCTATGTGGCGCGCGCCTTGACCATTGCCAGTCTGTTCCTTGTGATGAGCGCCATCTACCGCGAGGACGACGATGCGGGCTCCTACTACATACATCCCAGGCGAAATGTGCAGTAACGAGTCGTCCGTCGTGTTAAACTTAAGCTATGTTTGTTAATCATTAAACTAAATAAGCGATAAATATATAAATAAAATGTTATTAAATCTCAATATAAATATGCAATTTATAATCATCAATCTTCCGGGTAAGAGTTGTCTTCATGCATTTACATATCTAATAACATATTGCATTAACGGCAGTTAGCTGGGGATTTCGCCCGATACCATCAAGGCAATCGCTCATAAAACAGTTTTTTTTTAGAATTTAATGTGGAAAACAAGTTGTGGTGCAGTAAACACGTTTTGTAAATGCTATTAGAATATGATATCCATATAGCTCTTAAGCCATTCGATATTTCCCCGACTACTAATTAGCTATAAAGTGGTTTTATTTCATTCAATTCGTGCGTCGCACTTGCTGCAGTTTCTTTAGAAATCATTGCATTTCCTCTGCTTGTTGTCGTCGTCGTTGTTGTTGTTGGCGTTGTTGTTTGGCTCTGAGATTTGAGCTTCGCTTCGGCTTGAGCCTTTCTGGCCGCACATCTGCTTCGCAGTAAAAGTTTCATATCTGCAAAAAGAGAAATAACGCAATACAATTCCGTTTAAAATGACATCAGAGCTCAAGAAATCGGCAGCTTTATAGCAGAGCTTGAGCAAATAAATATATACATATATGTATATCTGAGAGGCCTTTGACAATTGTTTAAACAACTTTTCGGCCTGTTTCCTGTTGATTTTGTTGTTAAGCTGCATTCGGCCTATGAGTTAAGAAAGGGAGTGAAGTCTATCACAATTCTTTCAACTGGCTCTTTGAGAAACAGACGCAGAGAAAGAGAGACTTTCTGGCTCTAATACTTAAGGCCTTGACATATATTCTTATTCAGAAGATCTGTTTCTAACAATACTGAAACAATATATACAAACTTTTCTATTTATGTATGCTTATCTTCACTCATGATTTAGCACAGTTTCGTCTACTCGCCGTTATTTCTGCTGATCGATGGCCACCTTGCGGGTATGCAATGAATTTCAATATTGGTGCATTTAAATTATTCAAATTTACTGCATATATATAAAATAGGTATGTAACAAAGGTTTTGTTTAAATAATATAATATGGTTATATATATGTTTAAAACTTTTAATGGCTCTAACGCTGTTAAATGATGTGTAGTGCAGCTTTAATAGTCAAGTCCAAAAGTATGCTGCACAATACTAATTTATTAAATATGTGGTGCAGCCCATAAGTATGCTACATTTTTATTAAAGTGAAATCTCTTCGTTATGTATTTGAAAAGGTTAGTGAAGCTGCTCAGCACTAGATGGCGCATCCAGCCGTCGGTTTCATATGCTGCTTCTAGCCGATAGATGACGCTAGTAAAAACAATAACAGCAACAAAACGGATTGAATTTGATATTTAGCTTATTTTTGTATTTATATCAAACGAAATGTATATATTAGAGTCTCAGTAGCTCTACCTCTGTCTTATCAACAGTACCTAATGAAATATATATGCAAATGAACTTATATCCTTTATAACTCAAAAACCACAAGGACGATTTGAATATCCTTTGATCATTTGATAGCCCAGGTCAATGTTAATTGTTTGAATTATCAAGCGAAAGGATATTTAAGGATATACAGGTGTTATGGCAGTAAAATGCTCATATGGAGTCCTTTGATCCTTAGATAACACCATAAATGTTGAATGTAGATCGGTGCGGTACATTAATTTGAGCTTTACGCACCATGTCCTGTAAAAATCCGTAAGGATTTGGTCAAGTTAGAGCTGTTTTTCTAAAACAGGACATTTTTCATGTTGCCATAACTCAGCCATATCCTTAAGGATATCAAAAGGATATACCTTTCTGAGCTCGTGAGAGTGAGGGCTATCGATCTGCATTCAAGGATTTCCAGGATTCCACCAAAAATTTCACCTCAAATATTTACAAGGGGTTTGGTCGAAAACTGGCCAGGAGGCACATTATCTTGGCCATTTGAAGGACTATCAGGATGTCCTTTGGACCATATAAAGTCCTCAGCTCACTGAGCAAGAATTAACAAATAGAAGGACGATAGTCCTTCAAACAGCTGAGTTATAAGGACTTTTTTGTACAGAGAAAAACGCTCATAACTCCTGCGTATCCTTACGTATCCTGTCGATGTTGATGTTAAACGATGTGGGGTCACCAGGACTACCAACTGGCCAAAGGACATCCGAATCGTCCTAGTGGTTCCCGAGTTATTGGGCATTTTGTGTGTTTTCGCTGAATTCCTTTGGCTGCGGGGCCAGCCTGCAGCGGAGAAATGACAAGTCCTGGATTCTTAGATGACCCCCAAATTTTTTGATTGGAATCGATGGGGGAGGTCCTTACGGTCCCAACGCACCATGTCCTTTCGTCCTGCGCACGGATATGGCCAGGATATAGGCAGTTTTTTCGATATTAAGTACATTATTGAAATGGCTGCAGTTTTACCATTTCTTTGAGAATTCTGAGCAAATGTACTTTTTTTAGCTCGTATTAAGCAGGACTATCGAATGACATTCCAGAATATTCGGTATTATACATATCATTCGCGCTTAATTTGTAGCTGCGATCACAAAAGAATTTATGAAAATGGGCCAAGGCCAAAAGTATGCAATGCAATTTTGTTTTCCCACTGCTGATCATTTGCAACCCTTGCGGGTATGCAATGAATTTCTGCTTAGATGCATTTATATATATTTATAAATTTATTGTATGTATATAAAATGTATGTGTAACAAAACTGTTGTTTATTTAATATAATATGATTATATATAATTTTAAAGCTATTATTGGCTATAACGCGGTTAAATGAGTATCAATTTGATATTTCTGCAGCTTTTATATTTAAGCCCTAAAGTATGCTGCACAGTATTAACTATTTAATATGTGGCGCAGCAGAAAAGCATGCTACAGTCTAAATATGTAGCTTCAGCAACTTCATTTTATTGATATGCCCAAAAGTATGCACTTGTAATTTATGTTTTGCGAAAATAAACACAGCCCAAAAGTATGCTTCGGCTTCTGATAAGAATTTTGTAACTGAAGATTGAAATCTGCATAAATTGAAAATATATGAATTTTCTTTTATTATATGATTTATATATTGTAATTATTAGCTGATACAATGCGCATATCTCATATTATGTATTGCAGTTGATTTTACAGACTTTTACACATAAATCTAATCAAATCCTCAAACATGATTTAACCGGAGTATCGCAACAGAGGCACACAAACATTAATGGACTCTTAGAACTACGCTTCTACATTGGATAAAATATGTACAACTCTTACAATTTGGGCTGGTGCATAAAAGTATTTGCATATATACAATAATTAATTAATTAATATTTAGTAATAATCATAATAAAAAAACACAAACAGGATGCATTTCTATGGCAATGGACAAAGGAATTGCTCTCAACTGGTTCACTTGTTGAAGTTCTCAATTTGCTGGAGCACCCAGCTGCGCGACGCCGCCTGGCTGAGATGCGGCGGACAGAGCACCACACTGGGATGATGCTGTCCCAGCAGCTCTTGCAGTGTCGTTTTCGTTGGCTTCGGCGCTATCTGCGGCGGCGAGGGATGACGCTCGCATCCATTAGCGGGCGGCGGTGGTGGAGGACTGCGTGGTCGTTTAACGTCGTAGTCGTTGCTACGCTTCTCGTTGTTGTCGTCGCTGTAGATGGCCGAGTCGCGGAAATCGTTCTCCAGACTGTCCTCCACGTGCTGCTCGTACTCGAAGCCGGATGCGGGCAGCTCGGCGGCCGAGCGCTTGCGCTGCTGGTCGCACATGCTGTCGCTGGAGGTGCACGAGGAGGAGGTCAGCGAGAAGACTGAGTCGCGCTGCAGCGACGCCTCCGAGCTGGCAATGATGCTGAAGAGGGTCTTCGGATCCGCGTAGTCCACGTGGGCCATGCGCTCGCCCACTGCCTCGCTGCCCTGGCGATGCAGGATGCTCTGGCGGCACATCTCGCTCACGTCGGACACACGGCGCTCGGGCGGACGGTTCGGCGTGCGGCCAAATGCCATGCTCAGATTGTCGATGGACTTGAGAGCACGCGGCAGCAGCGAGATCTCCGAGTGACTCACGTTCTGGCCACTCGACCCGCCACTGCCGTTAAGCAGGCGCTTCACTAGGTTCTTTGGTATGGGACGCGCGTAGAGCGCATCGATCTGATCCGGCTCAGAGTTGGTGGACTCCAGGCTCAGGTTGATGACCGTCGTTTGGCTGTCGCGCTTCACAGTGGAGCCCGAGCTGGACTCGGAGCCGGTGCTGTCGCGCTGCTCCTGCTGCTGCACCGCGTCCTCGCCCACGCGCTGCAGCACGCCGTCCGGCGAGTAGATGAGCGTCACGTAGTCCGACTCCGGTCGCGGGGCGGGCGTTCGCTTCTTGAAATACTGCACGGACTTGGCGCGACCCAGCACTGGTGAGAACTTGTAGGGCACATGGACGTTGCGCAGCAGCGTCTCGTAGATGGGCTCCTCCTCCTGTTCCAGCTGCTGCTGCTGCCCCTGCTCCTGCTGCTGTTGCAGCTGCTCCGCTTCAAGCGGCGGCGGTGAGCGCGAGGGCGGACGCGGCGGTAAGGGCGGCGCCTGCTCCGGACTGGGGCTGAGGGGCGTGGTCGGCTGGCTGCTGTCGCGCCGCTGCTTCTGCTGCTTGCTCTTGTTGTAGATGCGCTCGAACTCCTTGTTGTTCTTCAGCAGATCCAGGACGATCTCCGCATCCCGCTTCGACTTCTCGGCTGGCGTGGGCTGTGCCTCCAGCTGACTGCCATAATACTGATCCGCCTTTGGCGTCTCCTGCGCCTCCTCGGCCAGCTCGAGGTCCTCGGTGGACTCGGTGATCTTGAGCACGGCCGAGCTGTCGAACTCGCTGAGATCCATGTAGAACGTGGAGCAGCTCTCCTTGCTGCTGCTGCTGCTGCCGCGCTGCTTCTTCAGCGTCGCGATGCGCTTGGGCATTGTCTTGTGGTTGTATTGCTTCACCTCGAAGAAGCCCTTGCCCTTCACCTTGCGCTCGCTCAGATCGGGCTTGCTGCCGCGCAGCGAGGCGGCGCTGTCATCGTCCGCCTCCCGCTGCTGCTGCTCGTCCAGGCTGAAGCCGCTGATGCGGGGCACCGACTTGCTGCGCTCCTTGAGCGCCTTGTAGCTGAAGACGGGACTCTGGGACTTGGTGCGGCTGCGCTGATCCCGCAGCAGGCACACGCACTGCTCCTGATCGTCGCACTTGCAGTGCTCCTTGCTCCCGCCGGACTTGAAGTCCCGCTTGCTGCGATAGCGCACGGCTGCGGCCAGCTTCTGCAGCGCGGTGTCGTCCAGGCTGTTGTTGCGGGACAGCGGCTTGGCTGGCTTGGTGGCTGCTCCCTCCGCTGCTTGCTCCGGCGAGGGCTGCTCCAGCGACTCGTTGAAGCTGTCGAACGAGCTGGAGTTGGTCAGCGTCTTGCGCTTGAACTTGGAGTTGCGCAGACGAATCTCGCTGCGGCGACACGCGTTGCGACGCTCCAGATAGGTGGGAGTCGAGTTGCTGCTGGAGTTGAGGCTCCACTTCCAGGTGCTGCGATCGGGCGTGCGATCTAAGCGAACCAACCACAAAAGAAATCAAACAGGAATTAGTCTCTGGCAAGGACATGCGAGTCGAGGCGTGGCAAGGCAAGCAGGCGCTGAAATGGGAGTATGGACACGATCGAAGGACGAACCAGCAACGTTCTCTAAGCACCAGCAAACCAGAGCAACTGCATCAGCAACGAGCAATAACCATTCCTACAGGCATGCATAGCTAGATGGGGTATATTCAGTGAGGGATACTCGCTTCAAGTGGCACTCGATGGGTCTAAGCTATCGTAGGTAGTGATGGCAGCCATAATCATTTATCGATTAATAATCGAGAAGACCAGAAGTCGTACTTAGAGGCGTATCTGCCCACAAATTTAAAAAAATCGATTAATCTGTTTGACTTATCGATTTAATTGTATCGCAAAATGGGCTTCGATTGATTGAAACGTTAATCGATTATCACAACTACTTTGCTGGAGCCGATTGCTGTGGCTTCAGTTATGAAGCACACACGAAGGGAAATAGCTGAGCTATCAGACGGAAAGAGAAGGTCAAGGAAGCATAAGCTCATCTACTGGAGTAGTTGAGTTTGACTTATGGGTCTATTTCCAAGCAGCTGAGCACCTGCTCGAACTACCGTTTCTCAATTAATCGATTATTTTGAATGTTTTTCGATAAATAAATTTATTTTGCCATCACTAATCATAAGATACTTCGAGCCATATTAAAGCTCACTTGAAGTTCGGAAGAAAAAGGCTTTAATGTGCTTTAATCAAAGTTTTCAGGGCCAACTGAAAGCTTCGTGTCGAGGTGATTTGAGTGTTAGTAGTGTGGTGTGCATGCGGATCGTAGTTAATGTGGTTAGGAATGGACGTAAGACCAGTGGAGCAGATAGAAGCCAATTAGAGTAGAGTTCAACAAGCCAAGTTAAGAGGTAGGAAAACGTTTGTAAATTGATAACTCGAAATACTTACGAGGCAGCGAGCGGGTGTGTCAGTTTACTAAGACTACGTCAGCGCGCCGCAAATACCAGAAAATGTTTGTGACTAATTACGATTACGATTACGATTACAGTTTAACGATAACGATAACGATAACGATAACAACTGGCAGTTACAAGTTAAGTTTACTAATTTACTACAAATTATATTTTAATTAGATTTTAGTTTAGATTTTTTTGTGTTTGCTTTTGTTTGTTTTGGGGACTTGGGTTATGGAAGAGAGTAGCGCTTGGTTATTCAGTCTCTGGTGTTTAGCCTTAGGGAACGCCTTGGAAACAAGTTAAAGTTTTCTTTTCTTGTATGGTTTGGGTGGTTTAGTTTTAAATTGCGTCACTGGCAGTACTACAACGGTAAACATATAGCAAAAATATAAGAGAGATATGTATATATATATATAGGTAATAGTTAAGATTGGGATTAGATGAGCAGTTACACACACCGATATTACAGTTAGTAGTTAGTCAAAATGGACACCATAAACCGATTATATAACATCTTAGGCAGGCAGGTACAGTTGCGCACAAAGCATGTGCAATTAAAATGCGCAAACAGCTGAGAGAGATATAAGCACACACACACACATATATATAGAGACAGACAGAGACAGACAGAGACAGACATAAATCAAGTTGAGAGCGTCAGCTGTGGCACGATTTGGAGCCACCTAAAAGGAGCTTAGCGCAAAAGCGAACTAACTGAAAAGTATTTCAAGACGTGGTTATGTCACTTCAGACTGAGTTCCAGGCTGAGTAGGCATAGGTGAAGTGCTACTGCACTGCAAGAAAACGAACTAGTTCTTGAAAAGACAGAGAGAGAGAGAGAGAGAAGAAGGAATGAAGAATGAATGATTCAAGCTGAAATGGAGCGCTTTTAGAAGAGCTTTAAGTGTGGCTTAAAGCTTTGTTAGATAATTGAGTCTAGTTTTAATAAGTAAAACTTTCGTAATGCTCATGTGCATGAGTGAGTTGCTCTCACTGCTCTCACTGCTCTCTCTCTCTCTCTGTCTCTCTCTGAGAGCTTTTACTGCAAGCTTGTCAATAGAGAGCTGTAAGTTCTCTCAAGTATGCTCATATGTGCATATCAAAGAGTTCACAGAGCTTTAAAGTCTATTAAAATAAGCTTAAATACTTATAGTACCATACAACTCTTCCTTAAAGCTCTAAGAGCTTTCACAGCTTTCAGCCTAGCTCCAACTTGCAGTGTAGAGCAGCTCCTCAGCAGCTCTACTCCAAAGTGAGTCGTTCTCTCAGCCTTTTTCTGTCAGTGCAGTTTAATGAGCTTTGGAAGCTGCTTCTTTTTGAACAGTGCATTTGCACGTGTGCCCGCATAACTGTAACTACACTACATCATCATAGCTTGCCATAAAATATTGCAAACAAAAAAACACAAAACAAGCAAACAGTGACAACAACAATGACAACAACAAACATTAAAGACACACACAGGTAGCGGCTATGCAAAGAGTAAGAGACAAAACACACACAGAGTTGATGGGCTGCTTAAGGCAGGGAGCTTAAGGCAGCTGGGGCTCACCTTCCTCGTTGCCCAGCTGGTAGACGAGCTCCTTGGCACGAGTGGGTATATCCAGCTCCTCGAGCATCACACCTTTGATGTGCTGCGTCCAGATGCGCTTCTGGTCACGATTTCGGGCCGTCAGCTTGATTTGATTGCGCGGCTCGTCGAAGGGTATGACATAGAAGCTGGTCGGCTCGCCCGGCAGATGCTCGCTCAGCATTAGATTTTTTTGCTATAGCAGAGACAGAGAGAGAGAGAGGGAGGCAGGTGAGTGAGTGAGTGAGTGGAGTCAGTTTTTGGGGCTCTACTTACGGTTATGAGGCTCTTGAACTGCAGACGGCCGTCCTCCTTCTGCTTGGTAATGATCAGCATCGTCTCGAAGAGCAGCACCTGACGCGGCTTGTTGTGCTGCTCCATGAGCAGGCCCTCGTGCCTGAGCTCGCGCAGCACGCTCAGATCTGCCGAGTCATAGAGAGAGAGAGAACGATTCTGGTTAATGCCAGAGAGACTGGGAGTCGGAGAGACTGCGAGGGCAACTCACCTGGTCCCATCCAGCCGTCGAGTATGCCGGACAGCTCCTTGACGCGGCTCTGCTGCTCCTGCTGACGCTTCACCTGGTCTATGTGATGCGCTACCTGTCGCATTATGGCATACGCCTCGGCCACCTCCTTCACGTCGCAGTGCTTGCGCAGGCTCTGAAAGTGGAGTATGGTTCAAGGCGACTCTGTCTCCGTCTCCCCGTCTCCCCGTCTATACTTACGTCCAGCAGCAGATGGTACTTGAGTATGCGCTGCACCGGTTTCAGCAGGTACGAGCCGAGGGGCAGGCGGTGCTGCAGCAGCTTCTGCGTGGAGGCCAGCAGCGAGTTCGTGTGCTTCGCCTGCAGCAGCTTGGTCAGCAGCGAGATGGCTTCCGGGTAGCTTGTGCTGCAAGACAAAGCCACAAACATATATAAATACATATATATAGATATAGATATGGATATATGGACTGATTTATGAATACGACTCTGAGCTCTTCATCGGGCCAAACATCGAGCAATTTGAATTTAAAATCAGCTCGTCGCTGGAGTCGCACACATGATGCCCAGCTGTCAGTCGGGGCGACAAATCAAACGGCGGCCAAATTGACAGAAACCGAAAGAGAGAAGCCAGAGCCCGAGGGCACAGGCACAGGCAGAGACGGAGGCAGAGGCAGAGGGAAAGGGAGAGACGGAGGCAGAGCCAAATGTCAGCGCCTAAATGGAACATGGAATAAGGCGAGCGTGGCGTGCTCGGACTGCCAAAGCTCCAGTCAAAGTCAATGTTCGTGTCTCAGCTGCAATCGAGATCAGTTTTTGTTTTTGTTTTTGTTTTCTGTCTTGGTTTTTGGCCAGTCCAGTTAACCGTTCTTGGCCAGGCTATCTGAGATTTGGCCAACACGCCAAGCGCTTGGGGAAATCACTTGAAGACTTGTCTACAAAATAATAAAAGCTAAGAATAACACAGAGAGAAAGAGGCGGGGAGAGAGAGAGAGAGAGAGAGAGGGAGAGAGGAAAGCAGGGAAAGAGATGGACTGTGATTGTAATTATACAATGGGGTGAAAAGTCAAGAAGTGTGCCAGATGAGCAAAAAAGGAGCAGAGAGAGAGAGAGAGAGAGAGAGAGAGAGAGGGGGAGAAAAGGAGAGAGAACAAGAGAGAATTTGAGGTATAGGTGTAGAAAGAGGCAGATATAACTAGAGGAAGAGAAAGACAGAACCTGACAGATGGGTAAGGAAAGAGATAGAGAGATAGATAGAGAGATAGATAGTCAAATGTAGAGAGAGATAGAGAAATAGATGGAGAGATATATAGATAGATTACCTAAAGAGATATAATCTGAGAGAGAGAGAGTGAATAGAGACATAGAAATAGAGATTGAGAAAGTAAGATAGATAGAGGGAGAGAGAGAGAGAAACACTGTCAGGTGCAGAGCAAGAAGCTGGAGAGAGAGAGAGGGCAACCGAGAGAGGGAGAAGGAGAGAGAGATTACCCCTCTAACTATCTATCAATCAATCTATCTCTCTTTCTCTTTCTGACAGAAACTGAGAGACAGATAGAGCTGGAGCCAGGTGGATAGGTAAAGAAAGAAGTAGAGACACATATGCATAGGGAGGGAAAGATACAGAAACCGATAGGAAGAGAGATGAGAAAGAGAGACAGCTTTGCCCAACTATACTCTATCCCTATATCCCAGATACCTTGAGCTTGTCTCCCGCCACTCACCAGTAGGTTGTGTACACATTGAAGAGTTCACGTAGGTTGATGAAGCATTTCGCTATCCGGCCGGGGTCCAGGCCCGAGTTGATGAGCTGCTGCAGCAGGAGCGAATTGAATTCGTAAATCTCTTCAATGTTGGCGAAGAGTATTTGCAATTCGTCCGAGCGCAGGCAGGCGCGCTCCTTCCAGTCCAGAAGGTAGCTGAGAGGAGGCAGAAGAGGAGGCGATTAGCCGAGTTTACTTTGGATTATGCTTAACTGATCCCTTACCCCTTGATAACCTGACCCAGATCCTCGACAAAGCTGCGCTCCGAGTCCACAATTTCCAGGCAGGCGCGTTCCAGCACGCTCATGGGACTCCCATGCGAGGCATGATGATGGTGATGATGATGGTCGCCCAGCTCGTTCTCGCTCTCGGCCAGACTCTCAACGCTGGCCAGGTACGAGGTGGCCGCCAGCTTGCCGTTGAGCAGCTGATCCGAGCCCGAGCTGGAGCTGGACGAGGTGGAGCAGATGGAGGAGGAGGAGAGCGGACGGTTGTTGAGGCGCGTCAGCTCGCTTAAGCGTGGCGGGTACTTCGGCTTGATGTCCGTCAGCGTGTCCAGGCTCTCGGCGGACAGCTTGTTGGCCTCCTCCAGCTCGGCCAGCTGCTCGGCGGTGGGCAGCCGCAGCGGCATGCCGCCGCCCAGCGTGCTCGCCTTGCCGCTCTGGCTCTTCAGCTTGGTGCGCGCGTACGTCTGCAGCGGGGAGCTGCCCGGGGAGCCGCTCAGGCTGGCGCGCGGCGCCGAGACGCTGCGCACCAGCGGCTTCCCGATCAGCGGCTTGTTGATGGCCTCCACCAGCTGCTCGGCCGCCGCCTCCCTCTCGCCCAGGTCGAGATCGCTCAGCGTCAGCTTCTCGATGTGCTGGGCCACCAGGTCGAAGTTGATCGTGTCCACGAAGGGCTCCGGGCTGAGCGGCTCGCTGGCCACCACGAACGCCTTGTGCCTGGGCGGTGGTATCGGCGTGCTCGCCGCTGCTGGCGGTGCTGCTGCTGCTGCTGCTGCTTGTGGTGGTGGTGGTGCGGCCAGCTGCATGCTCGTCACCGCCAGCTGTTCCATTTCGCTCAGTTTGATGCTCTGTAGCTTCAGCTTGGAGAAGGGGCTGCCCTCGAAGTGGAAGGGCGTGCCGGGGGCCGCCTTGTTCGTGGGCGTCTTGTCCTCGTCCTTCCTGTGTGCGGCGCCGGCGTAGTCGCTGCCCGCATCCAGGGTGGACACCAGATCGCTGCCCGACTGGGTGGATAGCTTGCCCGTGGTCTTGGAGAGCGGCAGATGCGACAGCTTCAATTTGGGTGGTGCTGTGGTCGCAGCCACCTTTGCATAACGCAGCGGCGTGGGGCTGCGCTGCTGCTGCTGTTGCTGCTGGTGCTGCTGGATCGCCTCGATGTTGACGGCGCTCACGGGCTCCGCGTCTGCGTGCGTTATAATCCGCTGAACATTGGGCGAGAGCACGCGAATATTGTTGCCGCGGCGCGAGTGGCTGCTGGATGCTGTGGATGAGATGCTGTGATTGCTGCCCAGCTCCTGACGCCGTTGCACCACCAGTCGACTCAGCTGCACGCCATCAGCCACATCGTCACGCAGCCCGGCAACCACCAGCGGCGTCTGTGCTCCACCATCCAAGCTATAGCTGCCCGAGTGGTTGTCGCTGCTGCTGTTGTTGCTGGTGGTGCTGCTGGTGGTGCTGCAGTTGCTGTTGCTGCGCTTTGGCGTTGACTCACCGCTGCCCTGGTTGCTGTCAGCCTTCGTTGCCGCCGCACCAACGGCCAAGCTGTTTGTCAGCGTGTCATAGAAGCCCAACAGCGACGGTGCTAGCTCAGTGGTGCTGCCTGCAATAAATACAGAATACATTATTATGGGATGCCCAATAGAGGTTTCTGTTTGGCTTTATATGTGAGTGTGGAGTAGGTAAGGCAGGAGTATATTTATATATGTGGAGCAGGTAAGCCAGACTTGTATATAGAGTAGTATATCTAAGGTGGTTTATGGATATCACGAGATTGCTGTGCTACAGCTCAGAGTTGGCTTGATGAAAGACCTCGCTGACTTCGCTATGTAGCGTAAAAGATCTCATTAGAGTTCTAGAGATGACTTCTAGGTACGACTAGTCATATATATATATATATATATATTTATATAATATTTATAGTGAAATCTATTTGTTTATAGTCATAGTAATGCCTATTGCTGGCAGATATCTAAGGTAAGAAGAGTTAGATCTTAAGCTGTGCAGCTAGAGAGAAGAGAGAAGATAGAATCTCAAAGAGTTCGAGTGTCACAGTCTATGGGTCTATATTATATATATTATTGCATACATTTATAGATATAAAGACCCAAGCATCCCACTGACATAGGCATCTCAGCTTGACAAGAAATCTCGCAGATTAGTTCAGATCCTCCTCAATTAGATCTGAACATTAGCTATGGCTATAAGGAAAGCTTGATGTAAGGCATCTGCTATATCCAATCAATCACAGCTTTGCTAGACTTATAGGCTTGTCAGATACTATAGCTTAGAGCCAGTCTTACAGCTGTCTCAGGCCCTCTGCTCGGCAACTAAAGTCTGAATGAACAAACAAGTAAAGCCCTAGCTGATCTATTATGCAAAGTCAATCAAAGCTCTGTATTGCCTACGATCTATCCATCTTCTCTCCCTCCCCCCCCCCTCTCTCTCTCTCTATCTATATATATACAGATCCATATAGTACTCGATTGGTTACGATCTAGACTAGACGCGATCGGAGCTTATAATTCACGAGTCGTCGATCTTGATCTGCATTCCACGTTTGCTTGATTTATGCAATTTGCTGGCTTTTGTTTGTTTTTTTTTTGCTCAGCTCGGCTTACAAGGGGCATCATTAAATAGCTATTGACTATTGACTGGCATGGTCTATAATTTATATATCAACTGTCAGATATCATAAGCGAGTGTGTACGTATCGAATAATGTTATTAAATTCGCTAGTTGTAGAAGGTTTCCCTTGATTAATTGAACCGTTTGTGAGAAATGATGAGCAGAGCTAAGGAATGCCCCGCTGACTGTTTGTCAGCGGCGTCGGTGGTTGCGTTGCCATATCAATTCCCATGTCGGGCCATAGGCAGGCACAGCGCGCAGAGTCGCACTCGCTGGCAACCTACTTATTTATGCAACAGACTCAGCCAAGACAAGAACTTCGAGTCGCAGTCGCAGTCGCAGTCGATGTCGATGTCTTGAGTTGTTGCCTTGACTGATGGCCGCATTCTGTTCACTCTGCCAGTCTTGTTGCTCTGCTGTGTTGTGTTGCGTGTCCTGGGGCTAAACAACTCAATACATCAGCTCGACTCGACTCGGCTTGGCTTGGCTTGGCTTGGCCTGGCCTGGCTTGGCTTGGCTTCGGCATATTTCATTTAACGCAGCTCGAAATTATGGCAAATATCACAAAATTATGTGATGCCGATGCGGCCTATCAACGCGTGACGATCGTTAGACACGGCCACATATTAGCCCACACAGCCAAAGATCAAGTTATGACGAATATACATAGAGGAGAAGATGCTGAAGAGTCTGTGCTAGAAGCTAGTCAATCTAGAATACCCTTCCTGGTATAAACTCTTCTTATACTAGAACTCTTTCTCTAAGTAAACGATCATATTCCGTATATCCTTTTGTGACTTTTTGCTCTCCTATCAGGGTAAGTGTCTACTACTACTACTACTAGTACTTCTACGACTTCTACTACTACTACTTCAACTACTACTTCTACTATTTCTACTACATTAACTACTACTTCTACTACTACTATCCAGCATTTCCTTTCTTTCCATCACAAACCCTCCGTAGTCCCTTCCCTCTGGCCTTCCATGCTTTATAGGAGTTTCTTTATCCTAAGAATCCTATGTGGTTGCCTTTTCCTACATCCAACACCGTTCTATACCCCATTTCCTATATCCAACCTTAGCCTCTTCATTCCCATCTCCCCACCTCACACTCTCGCCCATCCACTCTTCTTCTCTCCCTTCACTCTTCTCTTCCCCACTTGGCAGCTCCCTCCTGTCTTCAGCTAACTCTTGCCAATCTAAATACCTCACTCATCAATTGGCTTAAGTTTAAACCATGGAATGCCTCACAGTTAATCTTGCACAGCTCTTGGCTGCCTTTCAATTTCCGCCACTCTTCAATTTTGCCATTCATTATGGGCCCCTTCAGTCCTCGGTGACTTATATATGCGTGCCTAATCCGTATGTCTAATCTTTTAGCACATTTGCCTAACAGCTCCAAGGAGAAATAAAGCGCTGCCCACAGTTTCTGTGCCGAGGTTCAAAAACTGTGCCGACTGCGACGGCCGAGTCTTAGCTCAAATCAGGCAATTAACTTGGCACAGCAGCAGCAGAGATGGCATCGACTGCAACTGGTTTTCAGCTATTTAGAATCCAACATATTAACATGGACACAGCCAGCCGCCGCAGCATCGCATCATCTTCATTGGCAGCCTTAGACGGTGTGCCCAGTTCCCAGTTCCCAGTCTCCTGCACAGTAGCCAACGGGCCACTTTTTCTTCTAATTGCAAACGGTGTCAATGCGAAGTTGGCTAAAATGTTGATATTTTTTTTCTCAATGTTTCCTCTCAGCTGGCAGCCAGTTGCCGCCGTACAACAATTAGTTTGCTGCAGCAACAACGCCCACTGCCAGCCAGCCGGACTGGCTGCCTCAGACTGATGGACTGATGGAACACTCAGTTATTCAACTGACTCTCTGTCTATCTCTCTGTCTGTCTGTCTGTCTGACTGGGCGACTGGTTGACGACAAGTCGTAAACATGATTTGTACATTTAATTTTTCCATCATTTTGCCAGATTATTGCGTGGGCAGCTGAAAGCCAATGACGAGCTTTGATGACGCCACAGAGATCTCAGCATTTCCTGCTGCTGCTGCTGCTGGCCGCATCTCTGACCCACTTTGGTGGCAAGAAGCGCATTTGTTGCCGTTTTGCTTAATTGCCAGCCGTGGGACGAAACAGGCAGCGAGCAACAGGTAACAGCCAACAGCTAACAGCCAACAGCTAACAGCTAACAACTATACAGGTAACAGGCAACAGCTTATAGCTTATGTCCAGCAAATGGCCACAAGACTTCAATTTTATCATTGTCATGCGTTTAATTAGCCAGCATTAGAGCTGGGCGCAGCTACTAGATACTCTATATGAATATGAGTAGAAGAACACTTGACAGAGATATTAAATAAGAGCTAATAATAACAAATAATTAAGAAACAATATTTAATTAGATATAAATTATTAAATAATTAATAAAATGGAAATATAAAATAAAAATATATATAATTATAAATAATATATACAATATTTAATTTATAAATAATAATAATAATAATAATATATAAAATTAATAATAAAATTAATAATAATAATATATAATAAATATAATATAATAATATAAAATAATAAATAGATCTAACTTTTTTTTTATTTCCACATTAATCTTTTTTTATTATTAAAATTTCAAATTTTTTTTATTATTAATTTTTTTTTATTATGAATTTATTTTTTATTATTAATTTTCTTTTTTAATATTAAACCTAATTGAATTTTGGACTAAAAAAATATATAAAAACCCAATTTCATTCAACTTAAAAATAACTAAATATCAGAGCTTGCAAATAACAGTTGAGCGTTTTTTCGTCACGCTCAAAGTCAGAGCAGGAGCGAAAAAAAGAAAATATTCCGCTCTCGCTCTGAGCAAGAGCGATTTTTTCTTGTCTGAATCGGTCTTCGCATGAGGGTTGTTTTTTGGGTTTTTTGCGTCGATCGTTATTGCTGAACATCTGTTCGCGAGCGGAAAATTTTTTGTTCGCGAGCTGAGCCTCAGCAAGTGAGCAAATGACCGAAAAAGTCAATGCAAAAGGTCTTTAGGTACTCTTACATTAATTTTCCTTGTTGGAAAAAAATGATTTTTTTTTGGTATTAAGATGTTATTTAACTAGTACTAAACTTATACCGCATATTGTTAAGTTAAATAACTAATTATACATTTAAATTGTCTGCGCTTATTGAACTTCGATGTTCATTTAATATGAAATGCAGGGCTAAAAATAAGTTGCTGGTTAGAACTACCTGTGCAAGCGCATTTAAATGTGGCAGTTTAAGCTTGATATCATTAAAAAATTAAAATATTTAGTAAATGTAATATACAAACTTGCGACGCAAGAATATTTTGCGTACTTTGATTAATACCATACACAAAGTACGTTTGCATCGCACATGAACATGCATCAGTCGCCCAAAGACCTTTTTCTTAATTTTACTCAAGCGTTCGCTCGCGGTCTGACCGAAACAAATGAGAAACGAAAAAAACGGTTGTAGTCCGAGCGCGAGCGAACTGAGCGAAGACCCTTTGTTTTCGCTCGCTCGCGAGCATTTTCGTCAAATACTCAGTGAAAACTGTTATTCGAAGACCACGCAAAATGCTCAACTGTTATTTGCGAGCTCTGCTAAATAAATAAAATTAAATATAACTAATTAAAAAAAATAAATAAATTAAGTGCACGATTATATTATATTTAATACAATGTAATAAAATAATTTACATTTAAAAATTAATAAAAAAAAAGTTAAATAAAAAATAAATGCAAATATTTTAACTGTTTAACTTGAAATTGAATCATAATTAAAATTTAATCGAAAAATATTTTCAAAAGCTACAAAATTCAATTCAATAAAAAATAAATGAATAATATGCAAATTAGCCTGCAATCTCATATGAAATGAATTTTATATATTTTCTGTTACTGCTTTAAAAGTCATTCAAAAATATGAAGCCGAGTAAAAGGTAAAGGCGATTGCATAATGCAAACCCAAAAAAGCTCATTAAATTTTTAATTATTTTTAAAAAATCTACTTTTTGCTCATTTAAATATTTGAATATAAAAAAAAATGAATTTTTATTTAATATAAATATTTATCAATGAGAATATATAATTTTAGTGAATTTTTTTTGCTGCTCTCTGAAGTCGGGTTTGAGTATCTAAGCTTTCCACCTCAGTTAGTTGTGGAGAGTTATGGGAGTAATCTAAATGCAGGTCGGTTAAGCTAATCAATTTATGGCATAATTTGAGTTGACAGTTTTATGAAGCGATTCCAGGGACTAAGCCCGCCTGCGGCAATCAGCCAGCGGAATCGGACGGCAATAAAACTAGCTAAAAAACAAAGTGCTTTAAAAAAAAAAGAAGTTAAATAATAAAGAAAAGGCAGCAGCAACGGCAAGCAACAAATTTACTTGTCGCATTGTCACACGCAGCGCTAAACAATGCAAAGCATTTCGCAAGCTTTTTGCAATTGGAGTAGCCGAGGCGACAGCTGGGACAGTTGGGTCACTTGGGCCCGGTCGGACATTGGAGACTTGAGTGCCAGCTTTTGGCAGACAGCGAGGCTGCTCGGCCCGGCCCTTTGTCAGATTCTGTCGTCTACGGCTTCAGGTGTCAGTCGATGCTATCACGGACATGGACGACCGACGACCGACGACGGACGACGGACGACGGACGGACGGACTTGGCCCGTTTAAAGTGCGCAATTTATGGCAGAGCTGACACAATTTCATAATGCGCGAGACGCAGTTGCGAGCCGCCGATGGCTGCCCAAAGATTACGCGATATATCTCCTCCTTTTTCTGCGTGTGCGCATGAGCATTGAGTGAGTGCAAAGCGGGTATATAGGTTTTAGGGAAGCTAGAGACGTGAAGCTGAATAAAAATTACTTTCTTCTCTGGCAAAAGCTCTACGATTTATTGGGCAAATAAGATATATACAATACTAGAGCTCTGATCTCAGACTCGATTGAAGAGCTTTTCATTATGCAATCTATAGTCTATATACATAAGCTTTGCTCCGCTTTGGAGTCGTGGTGAGTCTCAGCTTCAATAGCAAGTTTAGTTCACATACTAATTTAGTTCACATATATATTTTAGTTCACTTTATATGCATTCAGTTCTTTATGCACGTGAACAGAGTATCCCTCAATCCTTTAACGCCCGTTTGCAGTGTTATTTTTACTTGCATTTTTTGGTCAGTTGGCTAAAAATAGCAGCAGGCTTCAAGCTTTAGGCCCGACTCCGCAGAGGTCAGGCAGAAGGTGTTGACAGCCGTTGCGAGTTGATTTATAAAAGTTGTCGCATAAGCTGCAAATGTGGCGAAAGTCTCTTACCCCTCTATCTCACTCTCCTCCCTCTCTCTCTCTCTCTCTCTTTCTCTCTCTCTCTCTCTCTCTCCCTCTCTCTCTGTCTCCACATCGATTGCAATCGCTGCAGCAGCGACGACAACTAAATCGATTGCTGCCTTCGCAGACTGTCGCACGCAGCTGCTGGCGCTGATAGCATTATATTAAGGCGCTTAGACGCTCGTCTGCAACACACACAAGACACACACAACACACACACACACCTATACACACACACACTCATTTGATATTTTAATCGGCATTTTATTTTCGTCTGCTTTGGCTGGCGCCGCATTTGGCGCAACGTTTAGGGAAATGACCAGGGGCCAGTTAAACACCACCAGCAGCAGCACCTCTGCCACCGCAACCACCTTATCCACAGTTGGGTTATTAAAAACCCATTGCCATACGTCGTGGCCGTTTGGTATCTGTGTAAACGTGTGCTTAACCAAATCAGCGCTCTCAGCGCGGACTGTGCGGCACGCATTTTGCAATTGCTATTAAAAGTTGTATTCAATGTGTCGCAAAATGCGCTTTAAAAACACATTTCAACTGATAAGAGACAACCAACAACAACAACAACACAAGCAACAACAACAACTAGAGTATTGTTAATGAATTTAGCGTCGATCAACAAATCAGTTTTTAGTGGCTTTATTGAAGCATTCCAAGACACCTGCGATTAAATAACATATTATGCACGAGTTTATATAATATATAACTACATATATATATATATATATAGGTATAGCTATAGGTATACGATTTCAGCGGAAGCTCAAATTCATGGCCCATTGAGCACACACACACAGACACACACACAATCACAGATTCGGAGAACGTTTAACTGCGTGAAAAACACATGTAAATTTCAGCTATAATTATTATTATATTTCCTTGGCATTACTCGATCTGAATAGCGGATGCAGCCAACACCCCGAAAATCCAGCAATGCGACGATCTGGAGTCGACTAAATGCATACACTAACTGGGAGAGAGAGAGAGAGCTAGAATAGAGCTAGCATATGATATAGACTATGCTATACAGTATATATGCTACGATATAAGAGCAGCTTCTATACCTAATCTATACCCTGTTAAGGCAGATTGAAGTTAGCTTGCAGTCTGTATAACTGTAGGAGAAGAGTGCCTTCTGTAATAGCATTTAGTTGTAAGAATATATAGCAGGCACCTCTATACTGAATAAGTATAAAAGTGTTGTTTATCATAGGAAAATATATATATATATATGAATATATGAAAGAAAGACTTCTAAACTTGATTACAAGCATATGACTCTTAGGCACAAGTCTTAGTATACCTAATCAGTTCTGAATCTATGTATCTATTGAAAACATAGATTAGTATAATGCGTCTCAAATATACTAATATATATATTGATGTCTACAGTATATATATAGAGAGAGTATATACATATTTTGTGATATTCAAAGAGTACCTATAGCTATTCTGCATTCTATCTATATATATTTATGCATACTGTTATACATATACTTCTCTATCTGTAGTCAGATATGGAATATCATGGAATATATATTGAATAAATATATCAAAGAGTATATACAGACTATATATAAAGAATACGAAAGAGTCTCAGTATATCCTTACATACAAAGGATACTCCATGCCTTAATCCGTAGCTCTCTAGCTCTAAATCCATATATCTATTCCTCAATCCATATACCGATCCATATACTATCTTCCAATCGATCTATCTATCTATCTATCTATCTATCTATCTATCTATCTATCTATCTATCTATCTATCTATCTATCTATCTATCTATCTATCTATCTATCTATCTATCTATCTATCTATCTATCTATCTATCTATCTATCTATCTATCTATCTATCTATCTATCTATCTATCTATCTATCTATCTATCTATCTATCTATCTATCTATCTATCTATCTATCTATCTATCTATCTATCTATCTATCTATCTATCTATCTATCTATCTATCTATCTATCTATCTATATATTTATCTATTATCTATCTATCTATCTATCTATCTATCTATCTATCTATCTATCCTATCTATCTATCTATCTATCTATCTATCTATCTATCTATCTATCTATCTATCTATCTATCTATCTATCTATCTATCTATCTATCTATCTATCTATCTATCTATCTATCTATCTATCTATCTATCTATCTATCTATCTATCTATCTATCTATCTATCTATCTATCTATCTATCTATCTATCTATCTATCTATCTATCTATCTATCTATCTATCTATCTATCTATCTATCTACCTACCTACTATCCATCCATAGTACTCCATATATTATGATTTCCCTCATCTACTTTACTACTAATGTTATCAAGTGTTTTAAGCTTCACAAAGCCTCGTGGAAGTCTCAATTACATCAGCTTCAACTCCTTTTCCATTTAGCGCACACACAGAACTCCACAGCATCATCATTACAGGGTATACTGAATAATCAGCGAGTGCACATTTCAGCTCGCTTTCATCTGCATCCGTTCCGAGTGATACGATAATCGTGCTTTTGCGAAACAGAAGAAGAAGAAGAAGAAGCAGCAGAGAAGTCTCCATAGCAGTTACTTACGCTTAATCAAAAATGAAGAAAAAACGCAGCCAAAGCCAAAGCGAGCAGTTGAATGATATTTTAATATGCATTTAGAGTCAAATTGCGAAAGGGCATAGGAAATTGAGAGCCAAAGATCACAAGAGGGAGACAAAGACAGAGACAGAGACAGACAGAGAGAGAGGGAGAGAGAGAGAGAGAGAGAGAGAAGGAGAAGCATTCCAAAGATCATCTCCCCCAGCGCTGGGCTGCGGCTTATTCAACTTATTTATTTTTAGACTCCGGCCAAGATCGCATGGTCCACAGGCACTTAAACGGCACCAGGTCCCCCCACAGCTGTCTCTCTCTCTCTCTCCCTGCCTCTCTCTTCTTTTTGGGGCCAACGCATTGGTTGGGCAAATTCCAGCGAAAAAGTGAAATCCTTTTCAAAAGGCGGCTGCAAACACACAAATCTAGGAAAATGTCGCTAAACCACAAACGTTATAAATCTTGTTCATATTTGCACGTGAAAAAAAACAGAGAGAGAGAGAGAGAGAGAGAAAGAACTGAACAACTGAGCAAAGTGGACGAGCGGACGGCCTGGACAGTTTGCCCAGACGAAGCCATAAATGTCACGCAGCCCTGACTGGCTGCCTGCCTAGTCTGGCCTCTCGTCTGCCCGCTCGCCCGCCTCCTCTTCTAGCTAAAGCATATTAGTTTTCCACTAGCTACGTGCTAAATTCCTATGGCCAGAAATCCATTAAGCAAGAGCTGGCCCCGAGCGAGCACAGGCTGCATGCCACACGGCCCTAAAGTGCTAAGATCTCATAAAACGTTGCGGTCCAGGGCCGAGGCAGCTGCTTCTAAATTAGCCCAACTCCAAAACTTCAGCTGCAACTGCTTTGAGGAGGCCACTCCTCGAGGCATGCGACACTTGCAACAACAGCAACAGCAACAGCAGCAGCAGCAGCAGCTGAATATTGTTGCCACCAGCTTGCACTTTGCACTTCAGCCCGAAGAAGTCTCGAGTGTCGACAGAAACAGCCGGCCAGCCTGTCAGAGAGTTTAGCTAAGCGAACGACTAACAGATGCCCTCGCAGTGCAATATGGGCTAAGGAATATATTAAGTTTTTATTAAGGAAAAGAGAATCCTTTCATGGGCAAGAGATAGAGAGAGAGAGAAAACTAGGCCAAGAGCTGGCATATAGAAAGCTATATTGCAACTGATCTAAAGTTTTACAGGCAACAAACATTTACTAAGAACTGTTTCCCGCACTCCACACATTCTCTAGGTTGAGCATGCCCACAGCTCGTCAGCCCACTTACAGGGTATCCACATTGTAAGGAACTTTGCTGGCATTTTCAATGCAGCGTCCGTCGTTGACTTTGACATGACGAACTGAGCGAACTGCGTGACTCTGGCATTTGAACAGGAACAGCGATGAGGCGCACGCAGAACGTGCCCCTGAGCCATAAATAACAACAATATTAACAGCAACAGCAACAACAGCAACAACAGCAACAACAACAACATGTTTTAGCCTGATGAATTGCAAACATGGCGTGAAAAATGCATAAAAGTGTGAAAAATATCACTAAAAATAGCCGCGCAAAAATGTAAAAATACAAAAATTCTGCAAAAAAAGGAAGGAGGAATTTCAAACTGAAAGAAGCGGGCGGATGTGAGCATAATAATAATAATAATAATAATTGCTATTTGAGTATATGAAGGGCTAGGAGTTTTCCAATTTGCAGGTATAATTCTTTAAAAAATATATGTACAAAAAATATTTAAAAAAAAATTATTTTTTGAAGAAAATATAAATTTAAAAAAAAATTAAGTAAATAATTTTTGGAAAAAATAAAATGTATGCAAAAAAATATAGATATTTTTCAAATTTACAAACTACATACATAAAATATGTATAAAAATACGTATAAAAAATATTAATTTAGTAAAGAATTAATTTAACAAAAAAAATATTGAAAATTAAAAATATATTAATAATTTTTGGGCATACAAAATTACATAAATAAAATATATATACAAAATATTTATAAAAAAAAATATTAATTTAATATAGAAATATTATACATAATTTTAAAAATTATATTTAAAAAATTATTTTTTAATTAAAATAATTAATAATCAATATTTTTTTTAATTAACAAAATTAATTTAATATTGAAAAAATATATTATAAAGAAATATTGAAAAATATATATTTATATATATATATTTGAAAAATTTCTAAAGCAAGAAAATAAAACAAATATTTGCACGCCAACTAATTTCGCAGGCTTTTTTTGGTCAAACTATTTGGCTGGGCCGTTGGCCTCATGCTAATGGCATTATTGTTGCCGTTGTGCTGGCTGTTACCATTGTTGTTGTTGTTGTTGTTGTTGGTGTTGGCTTTGTCGGTGCCAAATATGGGCGGCAAGTATGCAGGAGACATGGCCATGACCAGTACCAGTTCAAGGGCTTTTTAAGGCGGGTGAAATTCGCAGCGTGCAACACATGAGCAACATGAGCGAGCGGCGAGCCGCATATGGAAATTGGCTAACGATATGCGAGCGCTGATAAAGACATTCGAAAATCCGTGGCATTATATAAGCGAACGTTTAATTAGACGAGCCTGCCTTTGGCTTCTATTCAAGAAAAGGTTTCAAGCAGCTGCGCTTTGACCCCGCCGGCAGAGCCGCCCACGCTCGGAGTGTAGAGGCAGAGGCAGAGGCAGCTGCTGTTTAATCCATGTGGACACTAGATGCGGTTTTGTGGTCGGTAAACGCAGCTCATTTGAGCGGCGCGGCGCGGCGCATTCGCTTTCAAAATCAATTTTCAATACGCAACACGGGCGGAAAGCGAAAGCCACAATGAGCAGGAAATGTCTGTCAATATCTTGAAAGAAAATCTACTCAACTGCAGACGGCAGACTGCAGTCGGCAGACTGTACAAACTGGTGACTCCAACTTCAACTCCAACTCCAACTTGAAGTCTAAACGCATTTTGATTGATTGGGCCAGGGCCAATAAGTGGAGCAAGCAATTGCATAAGCCGACTTATGTGGGAGGAGCTAACAGGGCAGACGCTATTGTATGAATATGTAGAAATATGGCTGGGAC